>JANRMT010062817.1:13604657-13656318 GCA_026402145.1 Polypterus bichir lapradei | reverse complement strand
GAAACACTGGTTTAAGTATAAATAAAATTGAATGAAGGATTTGCAAATATACTGCTTTCTTTTATAAAGTTGAGCTTTGTTTTTTTGAATGAGATAGATATTAGGCAGAATTTAGCCAAAGCTACAAGTGTGTTGACATTTCTTTTATCTTGTGTAGCATAAATAGAGAATGTGTATAAAGTAGTAAGGATGAATGTGCATGAGTATATCCCAACTAATAAGCAGAAGTTGTCATTTGTTCAAGAGTTGATAAGTCAAATGTTGCAGAGATCCTTTTAATAGATATTGTAGGTGGGCTAGTAGGGAGAGCCAGGTGATGGTCTCTTTCATCCGTTCACCATCTAACAGCTAATGTGTGGCGAGTATACTGGCGCCAGACCAACTGGTCCATGACTCGCCGCCTCAAACAGTGTGATGTTGTCTTTAGTCGTGCGGACGGCTCGGTGTGTGCCGACGACCAATGAATCCTCATCTGGAAGTGCAATGCGTACAAATGCAGAGGCGAGAAATGAGGAAGGTGGGTGTTTTGGAATTCAGAAACACAAGAGATGACCTGTGGGTTCGCTTCCCGGGTCTTCCCTGCATGGAGTTTGCATGTCCTCCCACGTGTCTGCGTGGGATTCCTCCGGGTGCTCCAGTTTCCTCCCACAATCCAAAGACATGCATGTGAGGTGGATTGGCGATCCTAAATTGTCCCTAGTGTGTGCTTGGTGTTTGTGTATGTGTGTGTGTGTGTGTGTGTGTGTGTGCCCTGTGGTGGGCTGGCACCTTGCCCGGGGTTTGTTTCCTGCCTTGCGCCCTGTGTTGGCTGGGATTGGCTCCAGCACACCCCCGTGACCCTGTGTTAGAATATAGCGGGTTGGATAATGATGGACTGACCGACTGTCTGTATCTTTCAGGTGGATGCTACACATTGGTGGTGGTTAAAGTGGTTCCCCACTGCTTATTTCAAGTGCTTTGAGTGGGTTAGAAAGCACTATGTAAATGTACCTAATTATCATTACTATTATATTTATTCTGGATTTGCTGCCTTTCCAATTTTTGGAGAGATTGGAGAAACATGTAAGCATGACACCACCTGCACACTTTGAGTGTTGGTGTGGAGAGTTTATCATGTGATGGACTGGTTCCTGCCTTGATCTCCAAACCTGTCAGGATTGACTCCAGTTTTCTGCAGCCTTGACACGGTTGAGTAGTTATGAGAATATTATGTTTCACTGCAGTGCACATCTACTTGTATGTATTTTTATTCTGTATCTTATTTTGTAGAGCTACTAGGCATATTAAAAATCTCCTCCAACTTGTTTGTTCAATGACATGAATATATTATACTATAATAAGATGGTTATGCTTCATGATGCACAGAAGCTTGACAGTAATAAGATTAGTACTCTTCTCAAATATGAACCTCAAAGCAGGAATCTTCTTGTAAAAGGATGAATTTTAGAATGTCTACCCAATCAGAAAGGGCCATTATCAACTAATTGCATAATTATAGTGGAGAACATTTGGGGCTAATGCAAAGTGTTTTCCCATATTGCATTTTAATATTTATTTTAATTGGTAAAGTATTTTCACAGATTGTGCCTTTTTCAATTATTTTATTCCAGTAAAAAGTGATTTTTTTTTTTTTAGGAAGCAATAAATTTAGTTTTAATCTCATTAAAAGGATTTAGTACATGTGCAAACAAAACAGTGTGTAGTAAACAGTCTTCTTTGATTCATCTGTCCTCTTACTATAAAAGTACAACTATAATAAAAATGGAGAAAAATTATGTTTACAATTTTTTGCTTGCTTGTTTCAGGGGGTCAATGTCCAGGGCACATACCCGACACCAAACTCTCCACAAGACCCCCTAGTAGTTTGTAACCAAGATGGGCACAGTGGCGAGTGAAAAACAATAAGCAGGTTCAAAGAGCCAAACTGCATAGTTATTACATCTCCAAATAATAAAGTGCAGAGCACAAGTCAATAAACTGTCCAGTTAATAATCAGTGCTCTTGAGGAGTTTAAAAGTGAACAAGTAAATACTTTAGAATTACAAAACAAGATGTTTCAAGGCATCAGGTTGTGCTCCTCTGCAAGTCTATCGTGACTTTCTCTTCCTCCATGTTCCCAGCTAATCCAAGTGGGTTTCCTGGCTGGCACCAACCCTGTTAGCTGCAGTTGCCATCAGGGCTGTGGAGTCGGAGACAATTTTGGGCACCTGGAGTCGGGGTTGGAGTCTTCAAAAATGTACCGACTCCTAATAAATTAAAATTGTAATTAAAAAAAAAAATAAAAAAATACATCAAGTTCAAATATCCCATTTCACAGACAGTAGTCCTAATTAAGTACTTCTCTGATGTAAGAATAAAGCCCAGTGCATAGTTGTGTTACTACTAGTGTGAAGTTCAGCTGAAATATTATACAACCTGACATTCACATATTGTAATCTGGATTGTGGTACATTACAAAAAATGTTTTCAATTTATTTTCACATTTTAATAGCCCTATTAGAAGAATTCAGTCCTCTGAATTGATTTGTTTCCTCATTAAAATGTAGCCAAACAGAAATGAGACGTGAAACGATCCAACAGATGACCAGCTAAACCAGTTTCTTAATGAGAAGCCAGTTCTTGCTGTTAATTAAACCTGTTATTTAATTCCACGGCTTGTTGTTACTCTCGTTCTGCCACAGCTGACATTTCCAAAACTGTCGATTTTCTGTTTTTCATAAGAACATCGTCAAAATGTTTTGGTGACCACAGAGATCAACCTTACTGAGACCTTCACCTTTCTTTATTTTCAGATATTGTGTGATGTGGCGGCTTGTTTTGTGTCTCATTATTGTTTGGCTGCTAATTCGGGGAAAAAGAAACAATTAAAGGGCCTGAGTGAAGTTAATTAAAAGAAGTAATTAGCAGCAAAATTGCTCACTAATTATGAACCTACAGCCACTGCGGCCCTCCAGGACTGGAGTTTGACACCCCTGCATTAGAGAGTCAGCTTCCTAGCCAGTAGTTCTGGGGTTAAATTACGTGTATGTTGCCTTCCTTCAATCAACATGGAAAATACATTAGCATATTAAATTCAGAGGAGTTGGAGTCAGATGTACCGGAAATTAAGGAGTCGGAGTCGAAGGATTTATCTACCGACTCCACAGCCCTGGTTGCCATCACTGACTCCTGTCCTACCTGCCCTTTTTCATCTTCTGCCAAGATGCACCTAGCTTGCCCTCCATCTTCCCATATGGTACATTGTGCTTCCTGAATCCATGGGTCCACACCTACAAAACTGTTGTTGATGAGATATCTCATCCAGGTAATAATGTCCCATATGTGAAGTTTCCTCTAATGCACCTTAGACAGTTATCTTGCTCATCATCAGACACTTGCAAACTTTCTATAATCTGGACATGACACATTCACCGTCTTCAGTGTCCCTGTCTACATCAATAATTATCCACCAGCCAGAGTTATTTCTGTATTCTGTACAACTTTTGGAGAAGCACATTTAATCAACTGTAAAGAAGTTTATTTCTGCTTGGATAAACCTCTCACTGTTCTCTTCTTGAAATGGACTGTAGAGGATAAAAGGAGCAGTTTTTAATAGTAGACCAAACAGTGGAAGGAAGATGTAGGAATATGCCATGCAAGAAATGTTGATAGATACGTGCTCTATTTACAATTCTCCAATTCTGGGAGCCAAGAAGTGCAGCGAATGGCAGACTCTTACAAACTAGAAGTGGGGGGATAATGACAGAGCAGTCTTTCTTCTATGATTTAAAGTGTGAGGAAACCATATGTGTTTCAATGTAGATAATTTATATCATAAGGATATGGTGCACAGTGTGAAAATAAGAGTCAGTCCTTGCATATTTGAATTCCAAGGCTGCTGTTTTCTCTGGTGTTACTTCTAATGGGTAGAAGTTGTTTTTAAAGTTCATTGTCATATGTACTTGACAGTCTAAAGATAGCACAGAGTCCCAAAACAGGAAGCTAAGAAGAGAAACCGTATAAAGGAAGGTCAGTAACGGTTCATATGATTGTGCTGCTTCAGTTATTTTGCGCAAATAACCAACAATCAGAATTGCAGTGTTAACACTTGATTCAGCTGCTGTACCACTAAAGTGGTGAGCCTTTAGATCTCTTAGAAAACCACCACCTTTAGGTTCAGAATGTATACCACAGTATGGACCCATTGATAATTCTATTAAGTAAGTTGTGTCTAAGGTGATTAAAGCCTTATATATAAAGAAGCAGAATTTTTTTAAATTGGGCCTCAATTTAACTGGTAGCCAGTGTAAAGACTTAAGAGCAGGGGTTTTGTGGTTATTGTTCTTAATTTTCCCAATGATCTTTGCAGAAGCTTTTGGAATTTCCTGGAACCTACAAATTCAAGAACTTCTGCAGCCTCTGAATTACACATTACTGTCATGAGTATCCCTAGGTATTAATACAGGAAGTGGCATCTTTGTATCCTGCATGCTTACAAAACATTGAGTTGTAAATAATTGTTGTTATTGTTACACAGCATTGTTTTTTTATTTTTTTTTTATTTTTATTTTAAGATATTTTAGTCTTGATTAGACAATGTATGTAACACATAGTACACCAGTAACATAGCTTTCTCATGGCACGTTAATCTAATAAAGAGTTAAAAGGGGCTGAAGCTGGTTCCAGACGAATACTGGCAAAAGGCACGAACCAACCCTTGGAACCACTGACACATACACACAGTTCCACTCAGCCAGTTTAGAGTCCTCAATTAACGTGAAACATACAACTTTGTTATTTTGGAGAAAATTTTCAAGTGAAAAGATGATGCAGACACAAGGAAAATGTGTAAGTTCCCCACAGATGCTGACCATCCATACAATACAATTTATTTTTTGTATAGCCCAAAATCACACAAGAAGTGCCGCATTGGGCTTTAACAGGCCCTGCCTCTTGACAGCCCCCTGGCCTTGACTTTCTAAGAAGACAAGGAACAACTGCCAAACAAAAAACAACACTAGTAGGAAAAAATGGAAGGAACCTTGGGAAAGGCAGTTCAAAAAGAGACCCCTTTCCAGGTAGGTTGGGCATGCAGTGGGTGTCAAAAAGAAGGGGGTCAATACAATATATTACACAGAACAGAACACAAGTAATCCTCAATACAGTATAAAAATTAAAATTTTACAAGTACGGAGCAGAAGTTAACCGTAGATGATATCCCATAATATGATTTGGATTTGTTTAGAGTCCTGGAGACCTCAGCCATCAAGCTGCCTCCCCCTATTGGCCATTCCACAGCTGAAACAGCACTGGGCCAGCCAATCTGATGAAAGGACCCCTCTACCCCACGATTCCTGCGATCCTTCATCAGGGATGACTTTACCTTTGGCAGGCAAAATAACTTGGGCCGGTGGGCCGTGGCACCAAGTGTCACATTTGAGTCCATGGGATCCATTGGATTTGAGCTCAGGACAGTGGATCAGTAAGGCAGTGTTGTCAAGCTCTACACTACCATGCCATCCTTATTAGGTGTGTGTTACATTTTCAAATAATAAAGGCGGTGTCGCATCATACAACTAGTCAAAGGTGATGTGAAACTTGACACTGTCAGTTGCTGATCTCGTCCCCTGAGGATGTGTAATTACACGACTAGGGATCTCTGGGGATGACCAATTATAGCAGCTCTTGATGTCTTTCCAGCACAGTTTCAAAATGGTAAGCTCGCCCCATTTTTTTTCTGTTTTCTAGTAACATGTTTTCTGACTATGCCAAGTATGGTTAGTGCAGCTTCTATATCTGCACACAGCCCTATTTTTTATTTATTAGATTTTTTTCCCCCCATTCTGTCATAGTGCATAAAAACACAAGATATCAGATAGACCAGCCTCTCTTTTGTTTCTGAGGTCCAAAACATGCACTTCCTGGTGAGCACATATTGGTTGCGAGCTCTCGTTACAGAAAGCTCGTCCCTACAACAAAATCAAATGTCAGGGGTGAGACGCAAACTGTTCGGACCAAGTCTCTGGAGATGAAAGACTGCATGAATGATGTTTGCCCCCAACTCTCTATGATTATGTAAATAAGCTGTTCAGTTGAAAATTATTGGAAAAAGTACGGAGTGTAATGTGTTTTTTTTTATTACTGTTTGGTGCCAATCTCTACAATCAGGCACTTTTATATTTTATAGTGCCTTTCACAGTACAGGCATTTTTAGATCAGTCTGAACAGCTTTAAGCTTAAGCATTTTTAATAAAGCCTTTTTTTTACGGAATATCTTAAATTATGTATTTTCTTTGCAGATAATTTTGTTCCCTACATGCTGACTTTCTAGAGATTGATACAATCTTTTCCTAATCTCTCTTCCCTTCTAATCAAGTTTTAATCCTCCTGTAAAGGAAATTAAAAGTAGCTTTGATTAGAAATGATTAAGTCTCTTGGGGGGGGGGATTTCATGCTTAAAAAGAATGGCAGATTAATCTTTGAAAGGATTGGAAATTGTTTTACAAAAAAAAAAAAGTTTTATCCTAGAATTAAGTGTTTCAGAAATTTCTGGTGTAAATTTAGAACAAAGAGTGACAACGTGCTGATTTCTCTGTGCACCAAAAGCAGAAAAAGGTTATTTAAAAAAAATAGGAGGATTATGCAAATGTTTTGAAAAGCTGTTGGTGCAGGAGCATCACATTTGTTTCTTATCAGCTTTGCTAAGCCTTTCATCATTATCTAATGTATATACTTTTAAAAACTACACCACACTGTATTTTCCCCACTACCCTTTATGTCTGCTATTTAGCTAATAATTTTATTCAAAGTAATTTTCAAGTGAAATAACTGTCAAAAGGTATACTAAACTGGTCTTAGACTCACTCAGCATCACAGCATTATTCAATATTCCTATTGTTTAAGAAAATCCCTGCCTCATTTTCTAGGGTCTCCTCTTGTGCTTTACATTACCTGTCTGATCATTTATCACATTTTGCTAAAAGTCATATATAATTCATATTCATCTAATAGCTCAAATGGGACATATCTGTCCAATAAGCAATCTGTTGTGATATGTTGCACTATAATGCTTAGCATACCATCTTGTCTCACTCAGCTAGCAGTATCATAACACACCCTGTATTACACTTAACAAGGAGTAATCCAACTCAACAACCATTTATCAGTATTGCAGAAGATGAATGGGGATGGCCTCAGAAAAGGCATCCAGCCATAAAAATCACAGTGAAACCTATATTGGAGAAGTCTACTCAAAAAATAGCAACCTCTTTTGTGCATTTCTCATTATTATAATTGAGCATGTTGAACCATTTCTAACCTTTCAAATTTTCTAGTGTCTCTGAGTGGGGACTTCATATTAAATCATTTTCGTTCTCTGCTCTCTGAATGGGCAGCAGAAGGGATATCTGATGTGATTAACATGTGTATCGTACTGATCCATAATGGATGTGTTGCAATGAGACCCTGAAATCAAAAAATTAATTAATAAAAATAAAGTCTGTTCTTGATGCCTTCAGTAAACATTCTGGTTATCCTCACACATTATCGTTAGAAACCTTCATTGTCATTGAATGTCGTTACTTTTGTTTCTTTTCAAAATTAGATTTTTTTTGTGTTTATTAAATAAGGAAAATATATTTACATCTGCAATATTAACATCATTTAAAAACATACTATAAGGTTTAACAAGAACAGGCTATCAGCCCATCATATCTTATCAGTCTCTATTTACCTAACTTTTGGAAACTTACAACATAGGAAGAACTCTATAGTACCACTGACTTCTCTAATACTTGGTAACTTATTAAATATATAAATATCACAGTTTGTGAAGAAAAAAGAAAAAGATGTAAAGTTAGAACTTTATTCTTTTCCGGGGGATATTTGGCCTTTACAGAAGCTCATTAAATAAAAAGGTAGATGAATATCCAGCTATACATTTATGCACAAACACTATAGTCTTAACACACAGAGAATTTCATTCACTCGCATTCAGTTTAAACATGTGTTGTGTGGCCTTTTGCTACACTTTTCACATTTTAGGCTTAGTATTAATGAGCATTCCTTTGGGTTTGAAAACCCAGCAAATTAATTTTTTTTCCGATTTGTTTTCAATATCTGAGTATGCCGTTTTTGCAGCCCTGCTGAATGTTCATCTCTGTGATTGTGTGTCTGTTAACGCATTCCAAGTTGCATGATTGGAGAGATTTGCCTTGTGTTTTTAATGCTTGATTTTAATGCTGAATGTTTGTAAAATGTCTTATGTTCTATATATGGCACTTTATTAAAAGTGATTAAATTCACTATAATTTCTTACTCTTTAATTCATGTACAAGAAACTACAAGTTAAAATGACTGCAACTCATAGCTGATTGGTCACATCATTGTACTCTTAAAGTATTTTAATTTTTTAATTTTACTAGGGGGTTTGCCCCCTGCTCGCTTTGCTCGCCAAACATCGTGTTTGGTTTTCCGGATACACACTTGTAAGATTTTTTTTTTTTTCTTTGAATTGTTGCTATTTCATTAGTTTTACTTTTATTTCAAAACTTCTGTAAAAACAATATTTGGAATCTTTCATGTCCCAATATGCTGAATCTTTTAAATGAGGTCTGTGAGACTTGTGTTTAATGACTTTGTACCATAATTTAGGATAGGTTTCTCTGTTTGGAATTTCAGCACAGACAAAACGATCCACATCATCAGCAGTTAATAATTTTTTTTGCAAAGTAACCAATAAATGCATGTGAGTTAAACCCCATTTTTGAAATTCTCTTACTTAAACTAATTTCCGTTTGTTTTGTGGTAATGCGATCTGTGCTATCTTTTTTTTTTTTTTTTGATACTGTAGTGACTGACGTAATAAAACACAACTTTCTAGCACCCTTTCCAATCCCTCCTACCACGGGTCTCGCTTCCCTCTTACCGCATCAATCAGCACCCAGCTATCAGTCTTCTGTGCTGCACTCTGCCCTCCCTCGATCAGACCTAACAGTCACTTAAAACAAAAAAGGCTTCAGCTTGGCTGGGACGCTACAATACTTTCGACTGTTACTGCTTTTATATTATGTACCTTTCTCTGCATATGTATCGCGCCTTGGGTCTCTTTTCTCCACGCTGCTCTTTCTTCTTTGCTGAGAGCACAGGATCTGTGTGTGCCACGTGACTTTACATGACTGAATGTTTTGCTGGCTGTCCTTGCTCTTATTTGATAAAAAGGGTGTGTCTTGCAAGAATCGTATGTTCCACGTTCCCGCGAGACTACCCTGGGGTAATCTCTTGGCACCAAGTCTCATGTTTCTGGTCCCCGCGAGATGCTCCGTGGCCAGTCTTTTTTGTCTCGCAGGTCTTTAAAATGTCTTTCGAGAACTTCCGAGAAGATCACGTATCATCGTCTTGCTTTTCCATTCCATTTTAATATATGGAGAGAATTGTTCTAATTCAAAAAATGGAGTAATGTTGGCAATATTTTTTTTTTTCCTTGGAAGAGCAGTGGAAGATTTTCCCCTCTTTATTATACAGTATTTAACCATTTTTGGGTTAAATTACTAATTACTAATTTGGGTTAAATTACTAATTTTGGGTTTTGAAGTAGTGGTCAATCCCACTATCCTGTACTTAAATTCAATCCCTAAATGCTGTAATCTCTGAAACTATATAGTAAGGACCCTAGTATAATATTTTTAATTCCTTTTTCCAGCCTTTAACCAGTCAACAAAAGTTTCAAAGCAAAATAAATGAGATTAATGTCAAGTGCAGCAAAAACACATTCCACATTTAGTGTTAGCAAAGCTCAGTTTAAACTAAACAACTTTCTAAGATTAAGACCCAAGAGCATTAAGAATCTTCAACTTGAGTCCATTAAGTGTTACGGTGCTTCGTTTTGTTGCCATTAAAAATGAAATGTGATACTTTGGGACTGTAAAATGACAGAACAGCTGGGAAGTTGGCTGAAGTACTTTTTCTGTTCTAAAAATAAGTCTTGGAAAAGTAATGTTTGGTTTTGTAGTCATAAAATGTTTCTCCATTATGTTTTTCCTTACTACTTAAATGGGCATATTGGGATTTAATGCAGTTGCCTGCCACAACTCTGCCTTCACATTATTTTGTTGAATTATACACAAATGAAAAGCCACTTCCATCTCATCCTGACATTTAATGCTATTGAATATCATGGGATTTGAAGAAAGGAAAGCAAAATAATAAAGTAAAAGAAACTGTAAACCTGCAGATGGTTTAGAAACCTTTCTAGTGTTCAGACCATGTCCAGGTTAATGGGTTGTTTGATGAGAATTTTTAAGTGTTGGTGAACCCTGCCTTCTTGCAATCCTGCGGGAAAAGGTAATCAATATTGTTAAGTGATGGGTATAGTAAGTGGATGGTAATTTTTTTTTTTGTTGATTTAATTTCCTATTTGTTCTGTTGTTATTGTTAAAACATATGTATTATAACAAAAGGAAAATCCAAATTGGCCTAGTATGACTCTGTGTGAGTATGTGAATGAGTGACACTGCCATAGACTATGTCCACACTACTGAGTTTTCATTTAAAAAGTTTTTTTTTTTTTTTTTTTAATGAAAATGGTCTCCATCCACACTTAAACATCTGAAAACATTTAAGACATAGCTGTTCACTTACAGTGGGCATGTGCACGCCTGCGAAAACGGGAGAAAGGAAATGTTCTCATTGAAGGGAAGGTTATGCCAATCTGAGCGTCATTAGTCAGTGTTTTCAAAACTCTTCATTGTCACCCATCCAAAATGCAATACTGAGTCAACATATTTAGGAACATACTCCTCTGGAGAACATTTTCAGAAGTTAAAACAATCAGGGTATAGTGTGGACAAAAGGTGAAAATGAGACTAATGTCTACAGATTTAAAAGAAAACATAGTAGTGTGGACTTCTTGAATAGTCTGGCATTTCATTCAACCCTTCCATGAGGTTGCAGCTCCCACTTTGGACCAAGAATTGGGCTAAATTAGTTTATTTTTTATTTATTTATTTTATTGAAATCGCACGACATTACATACGAATAGGTCAATTTTTACAAAAATAGGATCGAAAACAAATCAACCCCCCACCCCTGAGAAAGAAAGCATGGCCGGCAGAGTAAAACTTAAAGCTAGTAAAAATAAGTAGATAGATGAATTAATAAACGAATAAAGATAAATGGAGAAAAAAAAGAAAAAAGGAGAGAATCTGGTTCCTCAGTGCTTTAAAAGCTTATTCTAAAATGTTATTGATCAGATCCTGCCAGGTTTTGAAAACGTTCTGCACAGATCCTCTAAGCGAGAATTTGATTTTTTTTTCCAGTTTCAAATAGTATAAAACATCAGTTACCCACTGACTTAAAAAGAGGTGAGTTAGTATTCTTCCAGTTTAGCAAGATAAGTCTACGTGCCAATAGTGTAGTAAAGGCCATTATAGTTTGTTTGTCCTTCTCCACTTTAAGCCCCTCTCTGAGTCCACCAAACACAGCTGTTAATGGGTTAGGAGGGATTGTGACACCAAGACTGTCTGATAGGCATTTAGAAATTTTGGTCCAGATTGATGTTTATTTTGTGCAGGCCCAAAACATGTGACAAAGTGAGGCTGGAACTTGATTGCAATGTTCGCAGGTTGAATCTTGCCCTGGAAAAATTTTGGACAATTTTAAACAAGACAGGTATGCTCGATATATAATTTTGAGTTGAATAATTGTATGCTTTGCGTATATGGAGCTTGAGTGAATTCTCTGCATTGCTACCTTCCACTCCTTTTCTGATATATTGAGTGAGAGATCCTTTTCCCACTGTCCTCTTGGATCTTTGAAAGGAAGGGACTGTAAAATGGTTTTATATTTGACAGAAATGCTGTCGGAGTCCTCAAGACTGAACAATATTTTTTCCAGGGGCTAAGTGAGTTTTGTATCTCCATTCACACTAAAATGACTGAAAACTCATATGACATAGCAGTTTGCATACACTGGACATTTACACGTTGGTGAAAACAGGAATAGAAAGCGTTCTGCTTGAAGGAATGGTTATGCTGCCGGCAGTGGGATTTATTGCACACAGAATGTTGGTAAATTATTTTCCTTTTTTGCATGTATGCAAGATTCAAACTGTACAAAAATGCAGTTTAAGTGCATTCAGTTAAACAACATGACAAGCCCCACGGAAAGCTTGATGTTATTTTGGAAGACTCAATGTTACTTTGGAAAGATTATGTGGATACGACTGAGGAGCTGTATTGGGCAAAATGAACTGTTCTCATCTTAGAGTATTCTAATGTTCTAAAATACAGCTCCTCTATATCTGCCATGTTTGAATTTGGTTTTCTTCTGTGTAGGGTGTCAAATAAGGGAATGAATTGTTGTAATAAGTAGGGTCCAATCAGGTAAGGACCACATAATAAGCACAAACCAATCAGAGCATTTTCAGAACTCATTTTTCAGCCACTTGTTTTCAGAAATTCATTGCACTGGAGGGTGCTTTCAAAGGTCTCTGTTTCTGGGGGTTAAAAAAGCTGAGGTAGTGTGTGTACACCAAAAGCAAAAACAGAGTTTAATGTCTGCATTTTTAAAAGAAAATATTGTGGGGAGGACATATCTGTAGTCAACCACCTCATCCAACTGTGACGATGTGGGTTCAGCTCCATGCTCCCATCGCTGTTCGGGAGCCCTCGAACCCAACACCGTCAATAATGTCACCGAGATGAGCTAGTCAGTGGAGGCAATAACAATTGAGCAAGGGATGGTAAAAATGTGCAAAAGTGCTTTTATTACAAAACAATCAAAACAAAGTGTTCAATTAAATAGTGCAGTGCTTTCAAAAGTTCAATAAATAATCCAGTAAATAAATAATCCAATAAAAGAAAACATGGAGGTAAAAACAATAGAAAAAAACAATCCTTTTAAAACAAGGTTAAAATGTTTCATAGGAAGCAGTTTTTAAAACAAATGACAATGCCAAGCTCGGTGCTTCTTTCTTGTTAGCGTTAGCTTTAGTGTTAGCGTCTCACCTGCTTCTCCCATACGGGCCCTTCAACAGGCGAGACGCTCTCTCTGCAGCTGACCTTTTCCACATGACATCCACACGGGTCTGGAGACCTCCCAATCCCTGGCTTCAGTCTGGCACTCATCCCAGTCCCGAGACTTGGTTCACATCCAACGGCCAGGACGCTCATGTTGGGGAATCCACCACCAAGCCTCCCGACTCCTGCTGCCTTTCTGGCCTTACGCAGCCAGTCGCCTTTCCCTGGTCACTCCCGCTACCTGATCGCTCAGCGGAAGCGACTTCAACTTCAACACCTAGGTGTCGGCCTAACACCCAGCTTCCTCGCAGCTGCCCGCGAGCGCTCATTTGCTCGCTCGCCCACACGCTCTGTGTGTGTGTGTCTCTTTCTCTCTCACCGACTTGCTCCCTGTAACCTCCGTCCTTTCTTTCTTTCTGTTCTCCCTTCCAACCGACTCGCGCTTCTTTTATACAGCGAGGGGCCATAGCAGCTGCAGCACATTAGCCACGGGAACAATCACGGATGTGGGCAGTCCCTCACCTGTGCACTCGGTGAGAAACGCCCACACCGCAGATCGCTCCGTAGCTTGCTACGACTACTACGCCCCCTCACGAAGCCGCAAGCGCGGTGATTATTTATTTAAATGGCCTTTGCTGAACGAGCTGTGGACCCATAACACCACACCAACCTCTCCATGAGGTGCAGCTTCCTGTAACCTAAGAACTGGACTAAGTAAGCTTAGTAAATGCATGGGTGTCTTCAAGATAAGCACCACTTTACACAAAGAGATGTAATGAATTTAAACCACAAATCCTCACAAATGTAAATCTGGATGAGAGATTGAGGCAACATAGTTATTCCAGGTAGCTTGTCAGAAGGCCATGATGGGTTGAGTGATCTGTTGCTTATAAAAATTTGTTTCTTCTTGACATCTCGTTTTTGGGAAATGTTCTGGGCTTTTTTAAGACTTGGCTCGGGCACTTGTTGTGGCTTTCTTGTCATCATTAAACTCGCTGCCAAAAAAGTTCCCTGTCAGTTGTGTTTGGGGGATTGTGCCACCTGAAATATGTACCCACAAGTGACTTTATTTTTTATTTTTTGTAGCCGCAGCCATCCTCTTGGAAATCAAAAGACAAATCCTTCAGATTCACTTGGATTCAAAGCAGGTGTTTGGCAGGAATGAATATGCTGGAAATGGCTTTTTAGAATTAAGAGAATGTCGTTTTATTAAGCAATTTGCTTTTAGGTTATACATTTTCTTGAATGCTTTCCGCCGCATTCCTTTTATGGTGGCACACACAGAGTGTTGTGACTGAACTTGGCAGTCAACACCAGTTCGCTTTTATATATTGGAAAATTATTCATCTCCTTATACATTATAAAATGTGATAGAAATTGGCACAGTGCAGCGAGATGAAGAATAGAAGACGATCTGAGAAATGAAGTACAAAAGCATCAGTTCTTTAACTCCCCCAGACATTTTTAGATAAAATGCTTTTACTGATACTTGACAGCAACACCCATCCAAATCAAATTAACTGTTATTGGGTATTAAAGACTATCCTGGCAGCATTTAGAGCAAAACAGGGCCTAACCGTGAATGGATTGCCAGTTCATCACAGGGCACACTGACTCAAAAATGGCCAATTTAGTGTCACGAGTTAACCTAACACATGCCTCTTTGTTATATAGGTGGATAAATGGGAATACCTTGACAAAAATACTCATGCAGTCACAAGAACAACATGCACTCTGCACAGATGGAGACAGGAAACTTTTAGTTTCTAAACAAAAAAAATGGGATGTTCCTGAGTTCACAGACAACCACAGATCTGACACTTGTATGTATACATACAAGTTTATATCCTGTTCTCTTAAATATTTAACAAATTGTTTTCTGTGTTCCATGTGGTGTTTGAATATTTCCTCCATCATTTATGTATTTTTTTTTTCCTCATGGTACTCCCGTTTTCCTCCCACATTCCCAAAGTTGTACAGGTTAGGTTAATTACAGATTCTGTATTGGCCATATGTTAGTGTGGGTGAGTGACTGTTAGTAAGCCCCTTGATGAACTGGCACTGTGTTCATTGGTGATGTTCTGATGCCCAGTGATACTGAATTGGATTAAGCAGATATGATGGTTGCATTAAGATAAAGACAACATCCCAGAAACTTGCAGGTTAGGTTAATTAGATAGACAGACAGACAGGAAGAAAAGGGGCACTCTATGATAGATTCTTTCTTTCTTTCTTTCTTTCTTTCTTTCTTTCTTTCTTTCTTTGGGAAATTCACGTACTCCAGCAGCAGCATACTAATATTAAATTAAAGTGATTAAAATGCAGGTATAACAGACAATAACTTTGTATAATGTTAACGTTTACCCCCCCGGGTGGAATTGAAGAGTTGCATAGTATGGGGGAGGAACGATCTCCTCAGTCTGTCAGTGGAGCAGGACGGTGACAGCAGTCTGTCGCTGAAGGTGCTCCTCTGTCTGGAGATGATCCTGTTCAATGGATGCAGTGGATTAGTGAATGGATCAGCACCCATCCATGGCTTGTTTCTGCCTTGTTCTATCGGTTTAGGCTCAGCAATACTGAATTGGATTAGGGTGGACAGAAAAAAATGATGCATTAAATGACAATAATATGTTTATGGCGCACCTGTTATACAGATGTGGCTAAAAATATTGGTACGTTTAACCCAATATTTTGTATCACAGCCCATGGAGACTGTAACTGCCATCAGGTGCTTTCTGTAGCTTTCACTGAGGTCTCTCTGCTTCTCGGCTGCCTGTTTGGCCCACTCTTCTGCTCTTCTCTCAGATTTGATGAGCACCACCTGTCACCTGCAACTTTTGACTTGTTCCAAGGTTGTTCAATGGGATTGAGAGTAGAACTCCTAGCAGGGTTTTCAGAACGATTTGATATTTCCTGCACCTCTTTTTGTGGGTGCTTTTTGAGGTAGGTTTTGTGTCCATGGCCTGTAGTACTAGGGTGTTGTACCGTGTTAGCCATTATGAATGTAGTGAGAAGTCAAGCAAAATGACGCCTTTTATTGGCTAACTAAAAAGATTACAATATTAAAGTTTTCGAAATCTTTCATTAGCCAGTAAAGGGTGTCATTTTGCTTGACTGTCCATGACCTGCAACTGAGATAGTCTTCTGATTTTATTGTTTCCTGCACAAATTTAAAGAGGCAGCAATGTTGGATGGATAAAGAGATAAAATGTACTGTATTTTGTACATATACTTTTTAAAACTCACTCTGTTTATGTATTTCAAATCCATCTTTTTATTACCTGGTTGCAAACCGCTGATGGCTGCCTCATTAGTGCTAAATGACAGACCAACACTGGATTAGATCACTCTATGATACAAGTCATACAATCTTATATGTCCACTTTCAGCGCACAACATGCTGATTTAACATTGTTAAATAATGTAAATCATCAGTCTTTTAGAATTGGGTGAATATGTGAACATTTTTTAGACCGAGTCCAGACCCCAGGTGCCTAAGTGTTTAAGGTTGTGATGCCAACTTAGCTCTCACCAAAAGCCTTAACATCTCTTTTGCATTTTCAGCGATTCCAACCACTGTTGAGTGTTTCCTATGGTAGACTCTTGCAGTGATTTTATAAATGCATTTGTTTCTAACTTTATGTTGGATTATAATCAAGAAAATGTTTGGGTCTAGAGCAGGGGTGCCCAACTTCAGTCCTGGAGGGCCGTAGTGGCTGCAGGTTTTCAAGCTAACCCTTTTCTTAATTAGTGATCTGTTTTTGCTGCTAATTAACTTCTTGTGAATTCATTTTAATTGAATTGCTTTTTTAACATTTGTTTCCCTGAATTTCTTCTTCATTCCTCTGAATTGCTTCATTTCTTTCCTTAAATGACACCCAGACAGAAATGAAATGTGAAGTGAGGGAGCCAACAGAAGAGCAACTAAGTCAGGGCCTCAAACTCCAACCAATTTCACTCCCAGCCAGTTGCTTAATGAGGCGCTGAGTCTTGTCATTAATTAAACTTGTTTTTTATTTCCATGGCTTGTTGCTGCTCTCATTGTGCAATAGCAGACATTTCAGAAATTGTGGATTTTCTCTTTTCTAAGAGCAGATCAGCATTCCTGAGACCTTCACCTTTCTTTATTTTCAGATATTGTATGACGGTCACAGTTTGCTGCTCCTGTTTTGGCTCATTTTGTATCTCGTTATTGTTTGGCTGCTAATTAAGGAAAAAGGAACAATTGAGGGGTCTGTGACTTCAAGAGCAAGTCAAATAAAATGAATTCAAAGGAAGGTAATTAGCAGCAAAAACAGGTCACTAATTAAGAAAAGGGTTAGAATGAAAACCTGCAGCCACTGCGGCCCTCCAGGACTGGAGTTGGGCACCCCTTGTCTAGAGTAAAGGACATTTTGCTTTTGGTTTCCTAAGCTGATAAATTTAGTGTAATGTTATGCAAAATTTATATCCATCCATCTTTTAATTGAGATGGCAGGAATGTACCCTGGCAACTTTAGGCACAAGTCAAAAGTCAACCCTACTTGTGGTGCCTGTCCATTACAGGATCTACAGTCACATATTGATGACTGAAGGCTAAAAGCATAAAATGATTTTAATGTTAAGCATTATACACGTGTACAGGAGGGCTATGGTAGCAGAGGGTCTTTTCTGTGTAGTGCTAAAGTATAAGCACTGTCTGTAGATGTGTTTCTGTATTTTAACATGAAGTTCTAGGGAGGCGGCACATTTGCATAGTAAAGAGCGCTGCTACACAACACATCTACCTTCCTGGGGTCGTCTTCCATGTGGAGCTTTGCTGGCTTTCCCTTCAGAACTCCAGTTTTGTGTGTTTTGGATTTTTTTTGACAATTTCAAATTAGTCCTGTGTCTGTATCCGTTTGTGTATGTGTGTGTGTCTTACGAGGACTAGCTCCGCATCCAAGGCTGGTGTTTTTTTTTTTTTTTGTTGTTATGCTATGCTGCTCCCCACAGCCCTCAAATGAATTAATGAGGGTTGAGAATGTTATGTTATGAATTCAGTCAAAATTGGCTTTGATAGAAACAGTAAGTGTGACTCAGGGCGTTATGCTTTCTCGTGAGCTGCCCTGCCTGCTTTCGTGTTAGCCTATTAGGAAATGTTTGCTGCAGTCTGACTCAATTGCACACCGTGTAAAATCTGCAGAGCAGAAGACGGGAAATGCAACAAGCAAACTGAGTAGGTGGGTGGCTGGTTCACCTTGTGCAGTTAATAAAAAGATGAAATGGAGCTTTTTTTCCTGAGTATTTGTTTGAATTTTATTCTTTACGTTCGGGGGGAGCTGTTATTCAGGGAAATGGTGTTGCTGTTACAATTGGGTTCAAATCTTGACTGTTGTGGAGTTTGTATGTGTCTGTGTTTGTTTGCTCTCTAGATGTTCCCATGTTGAAATCACATGAAGTTTTTTTTGTTTGTTTTTTATTTCGCCTTATACAATTTCTTGTATTACCCTTTGGGGTCAGAGCGCAGAGTCAGCCATTGTACAGCGCCCCTGGAGCAATTGAAGGTTAAGGGTCTTGCTCAAGGGCCCAGCAGAGTAGAATCTCTTTTGGCAGTGACGGGCATTCGAACCGGCAACCTTCTGGATACCAGCACAGATCCTTAGCCTCAGAGCCACCACTCCGGTTAATGAACAACTCAAAATTGGCTGTGCGTTGGGTGTAAGGGGATGAAGCGTTAAGTTTAACAGAATTGTGCAATAATATCTTTGACTGAAATGTGCTTTAATATTTGTGTTTTTCGTCCTTTCAATAAAGTATATAAACCAAATAAATAAAACAACTTCATGTGAGTGAGTGTGTCCAGCCTTGAGCCTGATGTTTCCAGGACATTCTCAGGCCCTTACTAAAATAGTCAGGCTTAAGAAAGGTGTGTTATTTCCCTGGATGTTTGTGGTATTGGCCGTTTTCTTAGTTCATTTTGACTTAATGTTATTCATTTTAGGAGTTAATGAAATGTGTTTTCTTTCTGGCATGTCCAGCCTGTTTCTGGCATTATGCCATTCAAATACAGTTAATTGATGACAACTTAAATTAGCCAGATGTCTCTGTTAAGAAACAGAAAAGCCACTAGACCAAGAACAGAGTCCTAATACCCTGAAATTGTGATGGAGTAGTGGTTGCTCAACCACTGTTCCACTGAAAGAGAAAATTAAACGTTGTAAATAGTGAAAACTGACGGTCTGTGTTCAGGGAGTCTAAAGGGAAGTGGTGCACTGCTACTAATATCTGGGTTGTTTTTTTTTTTTTTTTTTTGTTCTTTATTTCGCCTTATACAATTTCTTGTAATTAGGAATTTATTAGCTTTTGCATACCCCTTGGGGTCAGAGTGCAGGGTCAGCTATTGTACAGCGCCCCAGTAGCAATTGAAGGGTAAAGGGCCTTGCTCAAGTGCCCAGCAGAGTAGGATCTCTTTTGGGAGTGACGGGGATTCGAACTGGCAACCTTTGGTATACCTGCGCAGATCCTTAGCCTCGGAGCCACCACTCCAAAGTTCGCAATAGTGACAGGCTGGATGGGTCTTCGTAAAATAGAGGAACTAGAGAAAAAAGGGCTGAGCAGACTCTTTTTATCCTTTTGGAGATTACGTTTCTTTCACGTGGGCACTGAGCACCCTTTACATAATGTGCAACAGGGTGATTTTTATTTGCTGTTGTGTGCTGGGCCAGTAACATAACTTTAAGAGAAGCCCACCAAATTTACAAGCTAATTAAGAAAGTAGGCTCAATTATGGGATACCCTCTGGACTCACTGGTGGTAGTAATGGAAGAGAGAATGAGGATAACACTGGTGAAAATTATGAAGAAACCCGCACGTCCTCTCGGTGACACTCAAACACAGTACTATTCAGCAGAAATGTATCAAGAAACGCGATGGCGGCTCCTTTTATACCAATGGCAATATGACTGTATAGTGCCTCACTGTGACTGCTCTGTATTATCTTTAGCCAAGTCAGACATTTTTCTTTCTTTTCAGTAATTTGTTATTGTTAATAATATTTATGTATGAGATTAAATCAATAATATATAAATATAAAAAAATACTTTTTAAAAACCATGCTTATATTAAGTTAAAAAGTGTACTAAAAAGTAAAAAATAAGTCTCTCATACATCACTCGTAAAATCAATCAACATTCAAAAAACACTTCTTAAAATCTTAGCAAAAGTGCCCACCTTTTATTTTACGAGTGATGTATGAAAGACTTTTTCTTTTAATTTTTAGTACACTTTTTAACTTAATATAAGCATGGTTTTTAAAATATTTTTAAAATATATATATATATATATATATATATATATATATATATATATATATATATCTTAGTCTTGGGTTTGTTTTAGTTTAATTTTGTAATCAATATTTTAACACTTTAATATTTCTATCTGTTACTAGCGTCATCTATTGGTGAAATCTTGAACTATTCTTCATATGAAAATTTCACTTCTTAATTGGCGGTGGGCTGGCGCCCTGCCCGGGGTTTGTTTCCTGCCTTTCCACCCTGTGTTGGCTGGGATTGGCTCCAGCAGACCCCCGTGACCCTGTAGTTAGGATACAGCGGGTTGGATAATGGATGGATGGATGAATTTCTTAATTGACATGGATTAATTGAGCAGTTGATGAAGCTGATTATTGATTCATGTATTGTCATTGGAAGTGAGTAAGTGTGCAAAATGTCAAGTCATTTGGGCAATAGGAAGTGGGTTAAATATCGATTACAAAATTTGTGCCAGACAACAAGCAGGTGAATGTTAAAATAAGCATGGTGATAAAAAGTGAAAGCAATCTGAAAATTATGCTGCATTCTCAATGGTTAGGAGCTGTCGCAATACAACACGTTCAAGTTGGCTTAGCAAAAACATATGTAATTACATTTCTTCTTTAATTAGCCAAAATATGGTCACAAATAAAATAGTACATAATGTAAGATATTAAATGCAGCAATGGCTTGCCATATGCTTATCTATATGGCTTCATCTTTAAAAATGTTAATCCAGTTTAAGAACTTGATCCCTATTTTAATAAAGAGCTGCTTTGTTAATTCTATGTCTCATAACAATATGTTAAATATCCCCGAAAAATAATATTTGTTCATCTTGATATTTGACTGTATTGTTTTGCAGACAGGACTAGCACAGATCTGCTAGCACGTGTAAACTTTTCATCTTACTAGTTCTTCGGAATGATATAAATTCTGTGTTTTTTCATTAAACTGTTAAAAAAGCTCATTAAGTAAACAATTACGAGGCTAAATAGAAGAGTGAAGGGAATTTGAAAATTACATTGTAACTGCAGCGGATAGAAGCTGACACAATACAACACATTCACGATGGTGTATGAGTAGCTCAGACATGTGCAGCGCTTCACTATTAACTCAGTCGAAGCCAAGGTCAAATGAACCTGGATGCTGTGCTGCAGGATTGCATCACTGTTGGAAAGACAATCTGTAGTGCAGAGGGAGTGAAATCTGCTGAAATTGAACAGAAACTTGGATAGGTACTTAGATCTCACCTCCTGGCTTATTGTGTGACCCAGAACAAATCACTTAACCCGAGTCTGGCATACTAATGTGAATATCTCATTTGTGGTTCTGAGACATTGCTTGTATTTCTTGTTTGTGCTTAAGGGAATACATTCTGCTTCTGCTTAACATTTATTAAGTGCATCAAATTTTTCAACTTTCAGAAGTCGTAACTTTGTATGACAGAATTGGGTCTGATGAGTGTGTACACATTTCCTACGTCTGTGTAGGTTTTTCTCAAAGTTGTACAAGTTAAGTTAAATTCCAAATTGTCCTAATGAAATTATAGGCATGTATCTTATTGGGTCTTACAATAGACCGGCATCTGTTCAGGTTAATTTCTGCCTTGGATCTGCTTGTATAAGCTCCATCCCCATGACATTGAATTTGAATCGGCTGGATTTGAGGGTATCATGCCATAACTTTATGCTAATTACAACTTTTTATTTTATTTAATTATTTTTATCAGTGAACTTCTCTTTGATGTAAGATTCTTCTTTTTTTTGCCTTTTGTAGACTGTCGATATACACAAAGAAAAAGTGGCCAGAAGAGAAATTGGCATTTTGACAACCAACAAGAACACATCGAGGACTCATAAAATAATAGCTCCAGCCAACATGGAAAGGCCAGTGAGGTACATTCGGAAACCAATAGATTACACAGTACTGGATGATGTGGGCCATGGTGTTAAGGTAAGGAAATAGAATATTTGTTTACATTTGTTTCTTAATTCTAGAAACGATCAAATTAAAACATTGTTTTCAGTCATGTCAGGTTTTTGGTGGTTACCACTGCAAAGATCTCTGGAGATTTTAAAGATAGAACTATAAGATGAATTAACTGTTCACAAAGTTTTTATTGAATGAAAGTTATCCACATGTTTTGTGTTTTCTGTTAACTTTTGATTATTGGTCTTGTAGTACAATATTGGAGATATTTACTAAACATGTGGAGTTTAATAAACGTTTCCCAGCCATCACATATTAAGCAGCTGCATCCCACAAAATTCACGGTTTATCTCTGCCTTAAGTGGTAATATCTTCTTCAAACTTCATGTCCTCAAGTTATTTTCTGTTACGGGTACATATCGTCTCATGTTTATAATTTTCAAAAAATGATATATAGTAGCACATCTGAGGCTTTGTCTGTGTCTAGTCTCTAATTTGTGGATGATATAGCCCTTGGCCTTGTCATATTTTAGCGAAGTCCAGGATGATAGTCAGCATCTTCAAAATCTTAAGGAGAAGCAACTGCCTCAAGTGGATTAATTCAAATATGTCAAGATCTTTTTCGTTAGTGGGGACAGACGTGATAATGGGATTGAGCAATGAATATGCACAGTAGCAAAAAAAATGAGTGCCAGTACAAGAGCCCAAAATTAGGTTCCTGTGCCTGGCTGCTTATCTTACTTTCCTTAATAAAGAGCAAAAACAGAAGGTAAAGAACTTAGAATTGTAACTTCCTAAGGTGCCAGATGATGTGGAATTGACTGGGATGTCATGGGCCAATGTCATTTTGCTTGACTTCTCACTACATTCATAATGGCTAACACGGTACAACTCCCTAGTACTACTGGTCCATGAGAATAAAACCTATGAAGATCTGCACTTTTTCCTTCCAAAAGAATAGCCTAAAAGTATATATGGAGTGTGCAGCTTGATCTGTTTATAATGTCACTGTGACCCTGGTGAACATGCACGTTAAAGTCTGATCTGTAAATAGTCCTTTAATTTGGATTCTTCAATTGCTGCAGCCTGTAAGAAAAATTCAAAAGTGATTTTTTTTAATTCTATGGAGGAACTGGACAACAGCAAGATCCCATTTTATATTTAAAGCTAGTGTTTATGCCAGAACTAATATGAGGAAATGTTACAAAATCTTAATCTCTAGTTTAAACCATACTTTGTGATTCATGTTATTCAGTATTTGTATGCAAATACAGTAGAGTCTCGCTTATCCGACATAAACGGGCCGGCAGAACGTCGGATAAGCGAAAATGTTGGATAATGGCAGGTGTTAAGAAAAAGCCTATTAAACGTCAAACTATGTTATAATTTTACATATTACGAACCTAATAATCATGTTTTACAACAAAACAACAGAATGAATTAACTGAAAAAATTAACTTACAGTTACAGAATTGTCTGAAGTTAAATACAGTATGTACTGTACTTAAAAAGTTCAGTCCTGTGATGATTTAAAGACATTTTTGATCGTAGTCTTCTTTCCTGACGAGTGCCGTTTCTTCGCTGTCAAGTCTCGCCATCTTTGCAGCATCATTATGTCGATTCCTGTAGCAGCTTCTTGTTGCTCAATTAATTAATTGCAGTTTCTAGAGCCTTAACTCCGTCACTCATATAGTCAACATCCGTATGAGCATATACTGTTTACTACAGCATTGTGACTGCATGTGTGTGTGTTTGTGCTATGACGTGCGAGTCCCCGTCTTGCACCCGAAAACTCAAAGCTGAGTCTCAGTACTTTTAGCAAATCAATCTATCTATCTATCTATCTATCTATCTATCTATCTATCTATCTATCTATCTATCTATCTATCTATCTATCTATCTCTTGAAACAGCGACAGCGCGATTATTTATTTTAGCGGGATCTGCCTTTCTCCTATACACAGACACAGCAGTCAGGCAGGGTCGGGGGGAAAGTAACACTGTGCCCTGCGCATTTATAATGTTCCTTGTCCCTTGCATCACCCATCCATGGCAGGCGCTTATAGTATGTCTGCGATCTTTTCGGATTGGCCTTTATGGCGAACTGCTACAGCGCTGGGAGACTGCGATTGCTTTGGGACGCTCTTCCACATGTCGTCTTGTTGGGTGGAATCCCACAAGAGTTTAGAAAAAAACTCACACCAGCCATGATTCTTTTCAAAGGTAAAGTGCAGGTTAATTTGCTGAATGTATTTTTACTTTATATTTTGTATTAATCATTTTTATATGAATAGTTTTGGTTTGTGGAACGAATCATCTGAGTTTCCATTATTTCTTATGGGGAAATTCGCATTGGTATACTGTACAAGTGCTTTGGACTGCAAGCACATTTCCAGAATGAATTATGCTCGCAAAACAAGGTTCCACTGTAATTAGCTGCGGTAGAGTCGGGAGCAACAAAAAATAGATTATGCTCACGCTCGCAACTAGCAGTTCTTGTTGCCGATTGATGCATTTTTTTTTTTTTGTGGAGGGACGTCGGATAATACGGAATGTTGGATAAGCGAAGGTAGGAAAAGCGAGACTCTACCGTATTACACAAAATATGATGTACGGCTCACCCCATTCTTATGCTTATTTTCGCATTTCTTTTGCCATTGATCATTGTGGAAGTCCTTGGCCAACACTGCGTTAGTCCACTGCAGTTTTATTCATCCAGTCAATGACAGACGTTAATTTTCAAAACCCACTTTTTACAGATGAGGGTTGTGGGGAGCCATAACTGATTTCAGCTGTGTTGGGTATAAGGTAGGAACCAACATAAGGTAACTATAACAATATTGCACTAAAATACTGTATAGAGAGAGGATTTTAATTGATGTTTAGACACACAGTTTTTTTAATGAGAAAAAGAATGAATTGCTATTTGTATTTTGATTCCTTTATAATATACTGTGCATTCAATAGATAACATTTTTAGAAATGCTAGATGAATTGCACCTTTAGTTCAAGGTCTGTTTTTATAATAGTGTAATAATTTGAAAGGCTTGGTTTAAGCATTTGTTATCCTCCTAAGTTAAAGCATTTTAAAATTATTTCTGGAATCACGTCCAATTCATCTCTCTGGATGCGTATGTTAGGATAAAAAAAAAATCATGCTTCTGAATTTCCTGTAGGTAATTGCATCTGGTAAGATAACTTGATCTCTTTCAACATTATCACCAGGCCACTTCAAAATTCCATGGCTGCAGGTGTGAATATATAATTCTGTATTTCTTCAATGTGGAAAAACATGAATCCATCCAACCAGCAGCTGTCAGATTACAGCTGTTCTTATTAATAAAGAAAGAAATTTATAATTGTGTAATGGAAACTATTAAATATTTTTCCATTTAAAAAAAAAATCCCCTTTTTCTCCATTTTCATGACAATAACAGTTTTGAAGCACATTTCCCTCATACAGTGAAAGATAATAAAATGAAAAATTGCCGTCAGAATTAGAGGGGTCTTAAAATGCTTACGCAACTATATGAAGAGCACTCGGTTCTCAGATGTGTTCATTCATCACTCAGTCTCTGTTGCCAGCCTGATTGAATTAGCTTCTGATTTATTGTTTGCCATTTTTTCTTTTTTGAGATTAATAAGTAACAATAAAACTGGGTAAAAGCCATTCTGTCACATTCCATTTTACTCTCTGTACACCATTTAGCTATACATTACAGATCAGGAGGGTCATCTGACATCTAATGGATGGTACAGTTTTGCAAAGTATGCAATATTAAAATCTTGCTTTCATAATTGATATTGTAGAGATTGTTTTGCTGAAGTATTGCTTATTGTCTATGAGGGAATTGATTACTTTCTTAATATAATTAGTGCATAATGTTTTGCATAAAGAATTATGATCCTTAGAGAAAACCTTGATTTATTCTCTTCACTTCCCATTTATTTACATTTATTTAAATTAATTGATAAGCCCACATGAATTAATATTAAAATAAAATAAAGATAATCATAAATTTTAAATTTTCTTTTTCAAAAAATACTTCTGAGTACCTGAGACGGAGTAAGCGACAGAGTGCGATAGATACTGTAAATAGCACTTTAAAGTCATGAATTTCATTTCTTGAGTAAGAGGAGTTGAGGAAATGTTGTTCCTTATAAAAGACATGTGGGAAAATTCTGGACAACAAAGAAAAATAAGTGCTGCAAGATAATTAATGTCTCTATCTGTCACACAAATGCACATGCACAGATAGTGCTGCAGGGGTGATCCACAAAAGAAGAGCAAGTGTGTTCACATGGGAAGCATTTATTTAACAGCATTTTAGCAAACAATGCATGTGTGTTGCTGCTGTTAGCATGCAGCTCGATGATTTGACATATAAATTACATGACAGGAATAGTGTGAGATTTTTTCTTGGATGTTTTTATGTTGTTTGTTTTGGTCCTTTGTTGGTCTTCTTAGAGCCCTATTCTATCAGAAAGTTTATTTATTTTCTCCATGCAAACATGAGAATTTTTTCTCAGCTGCAAACCACATATTAAAAATAAGATTTTTGGGTGGGGTATTTAAATGGAAAGGTTCAAGATAGCACAGCTTGGTAATGCTATAAGATCATAGATGTGTTGCACTCACATAATTGCACCATTTTGGTCAGCTAGCTGCTTTAGTCATACTATTCATGCTTACTGGATACTGGAGCTGCAAAATTAAAATTTTGTTACAAGAAATTACATTTTTAAATGTGAGCCATGCAATAACATTCTCAGATAAATATAATCAAGTACATAGTCAAGGGGTGCCAAGCTTATACCAGCAGCAGTGGACACGAGGCACAATATATAACATGTTTAATAGTTCCTAAAGTAATACCGTACCATGTGTTAACTATTGCATAAATGCATCTGGTCGCTGCTGTAGCCAGGCATGTTTACTATAGTGTACCTTAATGACCAGGAGTCATGCAAAATGAAAGATTAGACGTGGTGCCATTTCGATAAATGTTTTCAAAAATCAAGCGAGATTCAAGTTGTGTGGAAGGCAACTTCGTGTGTCACACATCAGCAATGACAATAATAAATCTTTTGAAGACAAAGCTTTTCAGCAATGACAAGTGGGCAATTATAATTGACTGTGATACTGCATTTTGTGTGCTCATCGTACAAATGATTGCAAAGGATAAGCTGACCCTTTGTTTTACCAATAGCGCTAAATTACATGAGCATTTATAGAAAGAGATCTTCTGTTCTCATCATTGAAAACTTTCAACGCAAGACTGAAAAAGCTGCATGCCGGTAATCTGAAATAGTTTAGTATTAACAAATGTCTGTACTCCTGGTGCAACCAAATACTATTTCATTTTGGTTTTCCCTTTTAAAGAAAATTGGGAAATGAAAATGGTGCTAAAACATCATTCAGTGCAAGATTATACACACACACACACACACACACACACACACACACAGTTGAGGACAAAATAAATATAATGCAAAGAGCCTTTAAATCACTGAATTTGTGTGGAGAAACCATATTTTATGTACACTCTATCACTTTTATGTAATAAATCCTAATCCTAATAAAATGGTCAACACTAGCATCCTCTCCAGCAGGTTCTTGGTGGAACTGTCAGCTTATTCCTTTAACTGCATATTGTGAGGATTAACCCATGTTGACAGTCAGCCTAGTGAACTTTTCTAACACATTGATTATAGTGTACATTTCTTATAATAAACCTCAATTTTCAAAGGGGATCACTTCAGGGTGTTGAATTCAAGCCCTGTCCTGGTCACATGTTCTCTACATGTCTGCCTTACATTGGTTTTTCTGTTTTCCATCGACATTGCAGACACATGCAGGTTTAAAGATAGATGAATATTTTAAACCATTGCTTGCCAAAGACTTGTTATGCTTACTTTATTAATTACACTGGACAATGAAGAGTTTGCTTCCTGAACCCATTTGGGTGTATCATTTGGATTCTGGCCTGCTAATCAGAAAAATCACCTTTAAATGTTTATGTGCAGCTTTATTGCAGTTGCCTATATTTGTGATTTCTGCTCATTATGTAAGCATATACATGCAGATAAACCAGCTAAAACTGGAACATCTGTGGGATCTTCTACCAAGTCAGTTCAGATTGTAATAAAGAGACAAGAATCGTTCAAGGTTTGGGGTTTTAGCCCCGTATACTGTAACAAAAGTTTCGTCAATCGTTTCAACAAGAAAATCAAAAGACACTGAAGGGAGGAAGGACGGATATTTTATGGAGGTGGACCGGACATTGATGTGAGGAATGCTGGGATAATCGTGATGGATTCTGGGATCGTGACGTCATCAAGGGTCAACAGAGGGATTGAATAGACCCGGAAGTGTGTGCTTCCTATAGCCGTCCGGGCGTTGTTTACGGCAGTGAGGTTTCGGACTTTCTGAAGAAGGAAAGAAAGACAAGTTAGTACACTGCCGTTGACCCCTCGCGGGACGTTTTCCGAAGCAAACCGGGTCGATCCGCTGTTCCCCAAACACTCGTGCATGACAAGATATACCAGCTACTTTTGTTTAATTTGAGAATGGGGCAGCTGTGCTAAAGAGTCTCGTTACATTAAAAAGAACTGGCCACTCCATACGTATTTGGTTGCTGGGCAGAAATGTGTGGCACATAAACCACTTGTCGATCCCAGAAACATATTTTTGCCTCCTCTTTATGTAAAAATCAGTCAGATGAAAAAATCTGAAAGTGATGAAGACTTAATTCCAACCGGTCAATTCAAGCATACCAAAACATGAAGTGCAACATGTCACTAAAGATTAATCATCTGCATTACCAGTTTAGCCCAGCCTGTCTTGGTGCAGTCAGTGGTGAATATGGTGAAAGGTTTCAGCAGGAAGTTGCCATCATATAATGGCAGAATTGGGGTTGGTGGAATCTATCATTGATGTCTGACTGTTGTACACTGAAACAAGAAGTATCACATGCAGAGTACAAATGAAAATCAGCACCAGTACCTATTTATTTTCAGCAATTTAACCTATTTAATTTTTCAGCATCATTCAGCGATTAAACACCCTAAATCAAAGACTTTGTTAAATGGTGCAACTCAAACCACTTAACACCTGAACACCAGCAAGACCAGGGAACTGGTGGTGGATTTTAGGAGGCCCAGGCCCCTCATGGACCCAGTGATCATCAGAGGTGACTGTGTGCAGAGGGTACAGACCTATAAATACCTGTGAGTGCAGCTGGATGACAAATTGGACTGGACTGCCAATACTGATGCTCTATGTAAGAAAGGTCAGAGCAGACTATACTTTCTGAGAAGGTTGGCGTCCTTCAACATCTGCAATAAGATGCTGCAGATGTTCTACCAGGCAGTTGTGGCGAGTGCCCTCTTCTACGCGGTGGTGTGCTGGGGAGGCAGCATAAAGATGAAGGACGCCTCACGCCTGGACAAACTTGTTAAGAAGGCAGGCTCTATTGTAGTAGTAAAGTTGGACAGTTTAACATCTGTGGCAGAGCGACAGGCATTATGCAAACTCCTGTCAATCATGAAGAATCCACTGCATCCACTTAACAGTGTCATCTCCAGGCAGAAGAGTAGCTTTAGTGACAGACTTTTGTCACTGTCCTGCTCCACTGACAGACTGAGGAGATCGTTCCTCCCCCACACTATGCAACTCTTCAATTCCACCCGGGGGAGTAAATGCTAACATTACTCAAAGTTACTGTCTGCTTTTATATGCATTTTTTATTACTCCTTAATTTAATATTGTTTTTTTTGTATCCGTATACTGCTGCTGGATTATGTGAATTTCCCCTTGGGATTAATAAAGTGTCTGTCTGTCATATTTTTTTCCCTCCAAATTCTTGTGTGAAAGTCAATTTGAAATTATATTTGTGTTCAGCTTGAATTTGTCTATCATAATCATCCAAAGGTTTTCTGATAGAAGAAATTCATTCTGAAAAACAATTGTTGTCCAGTGTTCCCTTTCTTTGAAACCCCACTTTTCAAAGAACCACCAAACTAAATGAAACCAGCAGTAGAATGCACATGAAGTTGGTTATTTTAATTTGTTTTAAGTAGAATACCATTTATTTTAACATTAAATTTGGTAATAATCAATATAAACTTATCCAGATAATAATTTTATTTTGTCTTGATCAAAATTATTCAGTTAAGCCAGCATTTTGAGTTTGGGACATTCATTAGGTTTCACAACACTTGAATCAGTAAATGATTGCTAGTGTTCAGCTGCCTTATCCAGTAAGTCTCCAAATTTAGTTTAAGGTTTTGTAGTTGGTGCAAAATAATGGCATCACTGTTAATGCTGCCGCCTCACAGATCTGAAGTCCAGGATCTGAATCGTGAATCAAGTAAGTACTGCTTCTGTGAAGTTTGCAGGATACGTTTTCTTAAATGTCCTCTCTCATTCCAAAAAGCATATAGATTTGACTCCAAAATTGACTCAGGAAGGGTACTCTGCGCCAGACTGGTGACACACAGACAATGGATTCCTGCCTTGTCTCTGATACCGCCAGTATAGATTCTGGCATCCCACAAACTTTTGTTAGAGTAAGGAGGTTTGGAAAACAAATAATGAATTGGGGAGAAAAATAAAAACTGATTAGTTTAACTTACCCGTGAATGGAACATGAATCTCTCAGTCACAAAAACTAATGTCCTACACGTCTTGTTGAGAATGTGAATGTGAATGTCAATTTATTTATATAGCACATTTAAAACAACATAGGAATGCTGTGGCCAAAGTGCTTTACAATAATAAAATAAACAAACAAATAACATAAATAGAAATAAAATATATGAACATAAATGAAATACATAATAAATAGAAGTAATGTTATATAATCACAAAGAGGAAACCATCAGTATTACTGAAGGTCATGGAATGCATGTGAATAGAAATGAGTCTTTAATCTCGTTTTGAACAGTTCAATTGTAGACGACTCCTTTATGTGATGAGGTAAAGAGTTCCACAGGCGAGGAGCAGCAGCTGTAAAAGTCCTGTCCCCTTTGGTTTTACACTTGGTACGAGGGACAAGAGACAACTGACCAGAAGATCTAAACAGTAACTACAATGCCAAAATGCCTCCTATTCATTTATAGTAGTGTATATCTTCCCCATTGCTACACGTACTGTTCCGTTAGTTTGCAAGGTTTGCCTCGTGATTAACTGTTTTGATGAGAAGTTCTTCATGCAGTTTTTTTTTTTACCATCCAGATTATCTGGATTGATGATAAATGCTTTCTGTAATATTTTTTGGATATGATGTACATACTTCGTAAGGTAAGTTTGTGCTCTTTGTTAATGATATGTGTGTAAGAGTTAATATAAATAATCTTTAGGTGTTCTTTTTCAAGTCTCAGTCCTGTTAGAACTCATGTCTCTGATGAGAGCATTTATGCTGACATTGCGTTGTCTGCTGTAATCACATTCCGGATGTTAATTTTCTTGGGAGTGTTGCTATTCTAGGAATAACACACACTCGCTTCGGTGTTCTTCCTAATGAAATGTTTGTTTGCAAAAGCTCCAACTCTCAATGGCCTTTTTATAAAGCTATATATTTCCTGTTTGGAGATTTAGACAACTTTTCGTCCTCATAAACATAAGCTATTGCTTTATTTACATTCACTTAAAGTCTCTCTCAGTTGTGGGAGGGAAGACACGCCAGTTAAATTCATTGTCCTTTACACTGTGGAAATCTTTGTTAAATGATTAATGTGCATTAGTGTTGTGAGGTCATCCAACATCTGATGGATTCAGTGCAGTGTTACAAAGTGTAAAATGTGTTATGACTGTGTGTCATCAAGATATATTTGCAAAGTGCTTAACTGAAAATGTTGTGTGGTTGACCTGCACTTTTCTTCTCTTTTTCTTTTGTGCACTCATTAAGTGGCTAAAAGCCAAGGTAAGAGGAGTCCTTTTTTTCTTTCTCTTGTCACTTTAAGGCTGCATCAAAATGAAAATGCATCTGCTGAAAATGATATCCATTGCTCATTTGTGTAGGAAACCTTTTCAAAATGTGAATTTATTAATGTTAGCGTTTTAATAAAACAAACCAGCTATTCATTTTAGGCTTGTGCCACATGAGAAACTTGTTAACTCTGTCCCCTGTGTCCAATTATGAAACTGAGCACAATGAATACACAGATCAGTAATAGCAGATTAAAAATGTGCCATAAAGTCGATATTTCTGCTATGTGTTTTTTCTTTGTCTGGGTTATGCATTCATTTCACTTCTGATCTGTCGATTTAAAGTGAACGTCTCTGTCCATCACTTCATTGATGGTTGTAGACTTGCTCTCTGAAGTAGGTTCATATCTAATGGGTCTAGGCTTGTGTTTTCATATTTTACTTTCTTTGTACATTGACAAAATGCTGTTCACCCCCTCAAAATCTCTCTCCTTTCATTAATTTTTTATTTATAATCTGAAATTTTAATTGTTTTTTTTTTCTTCAATTTAAATGATAAGTTTGCCATTTTTCAAATCAGTTATTTCTTCACAAACATGGTATATATGCATTTGCCATGCAAAGTTGTGTTCTAAAGTTAACTGTTTTCTTTAATGTTTAAAAATTTCATAGCCAATCCTAAATATTTATCAGTTTTAGGCTTCAAATTGTTTGGGTGATATCCTTGGAGAAGGAAAAAATCTACAATGTGAGAATGACCTGACAATGCAGAATTAATACGCTAAGAAGCCATTAAATTAATTAAGATCTGTTATTGTAAGGATTGGTTTCCAATTAAGCAACTGGGTTAGAACAAAAACCTGTAGCCACTGCAGTTCTCCAGCGCCAACGTTGCTCACCACTGCAGTAGTACACGTCATCAGCCCTTACATTTGTGCGTATAAAAAGCATTTAACCTCTTGGAAGTTTTCATATTTTATTGTTATACACCTTTAAATCACAATGGATTTAATTTGGCTTTTTTGACACCGATCAACAGAAAAAAAAGACTCTTTCATGTCAAAGTGAAGACAGACTTCTGCAAAGCGGTCTAAATGAATTCCAAATATAAAACACCAAATAATTTACTGCATTAAGTATTCACCCCCTTCAAGTCCGTATTTAGTAGATGCACATTTATCAGCCATGACAGCCCTGAGTCTGTGTGTACAGTTTGCTGTCCCTATTCACCTTCCACATTTGGACACTGCAGTTTTTCTCCAATTTTTCATTTCCAAACTGCTGTTCAATTTGCATTAGATGTGAGAGCCTAAACTCCTGTGTATCACTAATGATAAAAAATAGCTTTTGCTTTGCATGATTTACACTGGGCTTTCTGTTACTTCCTTCAGTGAGTGTACAAATGAATGTTTAAATTACATCATGCGTAATAAAGTATACTAAAGTTAATTAGGAAGATCTGATGCATTTTTGAATGGCTGTAAACTAAATTAATGGTTTCCTTAATTTAATTTGGAGTGTTGGCTCTTCTAGTAGCTTCCCTTTTACTATTTGTATCTCTGTAGTATTTCATTAGAAAGCCATCAACTCCCTTAATAGATGTCTAGGAGCTGTATACTATAATGATATTTCTGTAAACTTGCTCATAATGCTAAAGATAAAGCAATTGTGTAACTGATATTTATTTTTAGTGCTTTTAATGGCTTCGGAAAATAGGCTTTAATTTGAGGAAATGGAGAAGCTTGTATTTTCCCCATTCTTTCAGCTTGAGATGACCACTTATTTGTAGAAACAAGGAAGTTTTGTAAAAGCCAATATTAAGATAATTATTCATAAATGTTCTAACCTGTGTATCATTGTCAAAGCTAAGGGAAACGAGAGACTATACCACCAACATTGGTATTAGGTGGAAACAAAGCTTGGAAATTCTGACAGTGAATTGAAGGGCCTCTTATAGTAGAAGTGAAGCAGCCATAAATCCAAATCACAGTATACTATGTTTAAAATTGACATTTGCAGTAGATACTGGAACAGTTTATACAGTCAAAGTAAAAAGTATATGAACCCCTAGGAATTATCTATATTCATGTCTAATTCCCATAAAAAAAAAAACATGGTCGTATCTTCATGTCAGTCACATTAATGAACAAACACAGTCTCCAATAACTAAAGATACACACATTTTCAGTAAATTTTTGACCATATTGAATAAATCATTCAAACTGTGAAACTGAAGGTTGGAAAAAGTAAGTGAACCCTAAACTAATGACTTTTTAAAAAGCTCATTGCAGTCCGAATTTAGCACACCTGAAGTCCATTTAATGATACGAGTTCAGAGGTGTGCCCTAGAATTACTTTGATTGATAAAAAACACTATAAAGTTTGAGTATGAACTTTTGACAAGAAGCATGTCCAGATGGGAATCATGCCTCGTACAAGAGAGCTGTCTGAAGAGCTATGATGGAGAATTGTTAATCTACATAAGGCTGGGAAGGGTTACTAAGTCATCTCAAAGATTTGAGATATTCATCAGTCTACTGTTAGGCAACTTATCTATAAATGGAGACAATTTGGTATTGTGGCTACTCTGCCTAGAAGTGGACGACCTGCCAAGATGACCCCAAGAGCACAACGCAAAGTCAGCAATGAGGTAAAGAAGAACCCTAGAGTGACAGCAAAGGACTTGAAGAAGTCATGAGAACTGGCTAACATCTCTTTTCATGAGTCAACTATACGCAAAACATTGAACAAGAAAGGAGTCCATGGCAGGACACCAAGAAGGAAGCTAGTGCTATCAAAAAAGAACATTGCTGAACGCCTGACGTTTGCGAAAGAGCACTTGGACATTCCACAACGGTACTGGGAAAATGTTTGGTGGAGTGATGAAACCAAAATTGAACTATTTGGGAGGAACAAGCAGAACTTCATTTCATGTAAAAAGGGCATTGCATATCAACATCAAAACATCATCCCTACAGCAAAGTATGGTGGAGGGAACATCATGATTTGGGCCTGCTCTGCTGCATCAGGGCCTGGACAGCTGCCATCATTGAGGGGAAAATGAATTCACAAGTTTATCAACAAATTCTCCAGGATAATGTGAGGGTGTCTGTCCGTCAACTTAAGCTCAGAAGAGGCTGGGTGATGCAACAGGACAATGACCCCAAACTTCGCAGCAAATCCACAGCACAGTGGCTTCAGAAGAACAAACTCCACCTTTTGGAGTGGCCCAGTCAGAGCCCAGATCTCAATCCTATTGAGATGCTGTGGAATTAGTTGAAGAGAGCCATAAACGGAAGACGACCAAAGAATATGGAAGAGTTTTAAGGCAGTTCTGCAGGGAAGAATGGGCTCAAATTCCCCCCGCGCAATGTGCAGGTCTGATCTGCAGTTACAGGAAGCACGTGGATGAGGTCTCTGCTGCCAAAGCAGGGTCAACCAGTTATTAAATCCCAAGATTCACTTACTTTTTCCACTGGCTCTGTGAACGTTGAATGCATTTGTAAAATAAAGACATGAAAGAGTAGAATTTTTTGTGTGTCACTGGCTTCAGCTCATTGTGTGTATCAGTACTTGTGACTTGGATGAAGATCACATAACATTTTATGACCAATTCATGCAGTAAACCAAATCATTCCAAAGGGGTCACATACATTTTACTTTGACTGTATGTATATACTTTTCTGACTCAAACACGCACACATACACACAAACATATATATATATATATATATATATATATATAATATTTTTGTGTGTATATCTGTGAGATAGATATGGCAAAGAGGTTAGGTTTGGCAGGAGCAGTATTTGTTAAGTTTATAAAAGACAACTTTGGAGGCGCAGAGACATCAAAATGTGGACAAAGTAACATTCTATAATGCACTAATGCTGCCAATAGCCTTGTATGGAGCTGAAGGCTGGATATTTAGCCAAGCAATTAATTGAAGATAGGATGTGTTTGGCTGAAGATGCTTGAGACAGATTATGGGAATAAGAAGGCCAAGAACAATTAGTAATGAGGATTTAAAAAAAAAAAAAAACTGGCCAAATGGAGCGGAGTGAAACAGGAGTATCGAGAATGAGGAAATGGGCAGGACATGTACGAGGTGTGGCAGAAAAGTAATGAGACTGGCAACACTGCAAGCGATCTGGCAACGCTGCGCTGTTGTCCTTGATAGAGCACGTGTATCAGTACCCTCCCATAGCTCAGTGCGAGTTTCAACTCCTTCCGTTAACTACGTGATTTTTGTGACTGCTATTAGCGAAGTTGTGTTTTTGGTTGTGCATCACGCAAAATGGAACAGCGGAATTTGGAGCAACGTTGTGCCATTACATTTTGTGTTAAGCTTGGAGAATAGGCAAGTGTGACGTTTGAAAAGTTAAAACAGGCCTATGGGGATCATTCTTTATCCCGAGCTCAAGTTTTTCAGGGAGGCCTTCAACTTCGAAAACCAATGAAAACATCGAACGTGTGAACACTCTTGTGAGATCAGACTGTCGTTTAACATTAAGAATGTTGAGTGAACAATTAAATTTGAACAGATTTACTGTTCATCAAATTTTGACTGAACATTTGCACATGCGAAAGGTCTGTGCCAAAATGGTGCCAAAAAACCTCACAATTGAGAAGAAGCACAATCGAAAAAACGCATTCCTGTGGTTCCCCAGCCCCCTTATTCACCTGACCTCAGTCCGTGTGACTTTTTCCTTTTTCCTAAACTGAAAAATGTCCTCAAAGGACGTCATTTCGGGACTTTAGAAAACATCCAAAAGAGTGTAACGGACATGCTGAAGACCATACCGGTTGAAGACTTCCAGCGCTGCTACCAACAGTGGGAACAACGTCTCCATCGGTGTGTAGCTGCCCAAGGGAACTACTTTGAAGGGGATAACATTGATGTTTGAAAAAAATAAAAACTTTGGTAAATAAAAAATCAGTCTCATTACTTTTCTGCCACACCTCGTATGGCACATGGATGACTCAAGGACAGCAAGGAGAGTGGAAAGGTGGTTTCCAGAAGGAAGGAGAAGAGCAGGAAGACCATGAAAGAGGTGGAAAGATATTGTGACAGAGGAGCAAGTAGAAGAAACCGGGGGAAAGTGGCACAGGATAGAGAGAAGTGGATGAACATAGATGAGGCACAGAACAAAAAAAAAATTAGTAACCAGAAAATAACAAGAAAATTGCTAAGATTTTTTTTTTCTTTGGGAGAATCATCAATTGCACAACACTTAAACCTTTAAACATTTGTGTTGATGACATTACATGTTGCACCCTCTCTGTTATGTTGCCTGCTAACTAACAGCATAGCAGCCATCTCAACAGAAATTGAAGCACCAATAAGAAAATGATACAGCGCCGCAGGATAATGTAATTCATTTTCCACATCTTTAAAAATGCATTGTGCAACAAAAACAAAAAAAAAATCGAATATAATCAATGGATTCCTTCTTTGCTAAAACCCTGGAGACAGCGCTTTAAAAAATGTCAAACACTGCCGAGCAGTCAGAAAAAATTCAAGCCATCAGTCAAATCATGACACAAGCATGTTTTAATGGCATATATTAACTTTAAAACCAGTTGCTTTGAGAGATTTTAATTATAAAACTTTTTATTAACAGCAATTAAGAGCAATGTGCAAACACCAATAAGAGAGCAATTTTAAAGTGAAGTGATTTCACTATGACATTGTTTTAGTCAAGAACATGAAACTACTTGCTTCAACACAGATTGTCTGTAACTGAATTTCTGGACATCACAGCAATTCATTGCAAAGGTTTTTGTCTGTTGGTAAGTGTCTGTATTTGCTTTTAGTAATTTTCTTTTGCGAAAAGACCTGCTCACAACCATATTTGCTACCCAAAGAAAGGATGCATGTGCACAGCAGGTTTGCAGAGCCTTGGAAACAAATCCTGAGCCAAAATATTTTAAGCTCACAGTTGCACTGTACAACAACAACAGAAGACAAGCAAAATCTCTTGTCTGAACACTAGAGTTCAGTTACTTTCAGCTTCAGGATTTGTAGAACACATTAATGACAAAAGGAGATGAAAAGAGCACAAAATCTTTCTTGGTCAATCTTGAAAGTGAGATTCAAATTCACGACTAATGAAGACTAGCAAGCAGACCTGAATGTGTGTTCCTCACTTCTGTCTGAACACAATTCCTTAAAATTGAAAAAGTGGACATGTTTTGCTTGTTGTAGTTGACTCAGATTAATGTAACGTTCAAAGAACGAAGACAGAAGGATAAATTAACAGTGCTATAGCAAAATTCAAATGATCACCTCCAGAAAACATTAGCTGTCATCCTTTTCTGACTTGAAGATGAACTGTCTGACAAACACACAAATTGCCTAGAGGCACAGTCATGTCATGGTGATGCTCCCGATAGGGGCATTTTACTCCTCATCTCATCAAACTCATCTGCTGAAGTACAGGGACATTCCATTTTGGTCAATCTGCTACCAGAAAACCATTCACCAGTTAAGTCCTGAAACCACCTCCTCACTGAGTGTCTGCTGGTAATATTCGTCACGCAGCAGATGTAATCTTTCTGTAGCTTTTGAGTCTAATTCAGAGACATTTAATTCAGATTTTTAATTTTGTTTTCATTTTGGGAATTTACTTAATAAGGGAATTTTATATAAAAACAATAAAAATCTGAAACTTTTTTTTTTTTTTTTTAATTTTTCCAGCATGGGAACAATCAACCAGTGCGAGCTGGTACACTGTCGAGGACTAATCCACCAACACAGAAGCCCCCAAGCCCTCCGACTTCTGGACGTGGGACTTTGGGGTATGTTGATTGTTTGTTTGTGTTTTACGAAAATGTCCTCAGCCATGGAGAAAAGATGTTATGTTGGCTTTCTCTTTTTCAAATTAAATGTAATTTCCAAAGTACTGTTGTATGAAAAAGTAAGTGCACCCATCAAATGCTTTTACTTTTTTTAATATATGTGAACATTTCATGAGTTAATCTTTATTTTAACAGTATCTTGATAAGGGTGATGTGACTACGTGTGTGTGTGTGAAAATTTGACTTTGCAGTAATTTATTCAATGACAAATAAATACACACAACATTTCCGTCTGTGGAAAAAGTAAAAGTAAAATAATATATATTTTAAAAACCATGCTTATGTAACGTTAAAAAGTGTACTAAAAAGTAAAAAAAGTCTCTCATACATCACTCCTAAAATAAAAGCGTGGGCGCTTTTTATCAATCAACATTCAAAAAACACTTCCTAAAATCTTAGCAAAAGTGCCCAGCTTTTATTTTATGAGTGATGTATGAGAGACTTATTTTTTTACTTTTTAGTACACTTTTTAACTTAAGTGGGGGTTTTAAAAAGTATTTTTATATATATACTAACAAAATACCTGCGCTTTGCGGCGGCGAAGTACTGCCTTAAAATTTTTATTAGGAAGAAAAGTAAACCTTTTTAAACTGAGGGAAAATATACCAATAATTATTTGTTAAGGATCTATTTGTATGCCACGTTGTCAGTTCGGCCCTCCGGTTGTAATATGACCAAGCTGTGTGCTGAGCTTACTCTTGAGCATGCAACGTACAGTTGGCCATATGAAAAGCAATCTTGCTTCAAATTTCACAGTTTGGATTGCTGCTGTCATAATCAGTTTGAGTTTCATGGTTTGTTTCAATTACTTTAGTATTTGCAGGACTTATTGTGTTGAAGTGACTTTCGGCATCTGTCAAGCGTTGTAAGTATACAACCGGTTTCATCGATAACTTCGCATCCAGCTTTTGAGAGTTTAAACATTCATAAACATCAAAGTGTCCACTACTCAAATCGTCACCTGTGAATCTAAGATGTTTAAGAGGCATTGGCGGTTGTCCAAAGGTGTAAAATATTTGGCCATTTCGGTACACTTGAAAGCGACAACCGAACAATTTAGCGGCAGCCATCAATTCACATGCAGAACCATAGGTGAAGGGCTTCTGCATTTCACTCTTATATTGCTCCTGTGTAGTATAATTATCTCCTGTACCGTCATCAGTCCACACCTTGAACCTGTCCCAGTCATTCAATACATAAGACACAATGTTCCTCCGGATATCAAGAGTGAGCCTGATATGGCCGTGCAATATGTAACACAGAGAATGGAAAAGCCAGGTGCCATCTCCGGGCATGGAAACCACTCGGTAAGTGACAGTTCTTTGATCGATGGTGATCACCTCGATTGACATGTTAATGGGGATACGGTTGGAACGATAAAGGAAATGGGTACCTGAACAATGTAAACTAAGTCTAAAATACCTATACAATAACTATAATCATAATAAACGAACAATAAAACAGCGGAGAAGCCGTGGATTAAATAAAAAGGCTGCAGTTATCAGCAGGGAGACATGAATCTTGTGGCGAAGCAAGGAAGGGAATGAAGAGATCGGAGCGACGGACGGCCTTAATATAAGCAGGCAGCCAACAACGTAGGAGGCGTGGGGATATGGGGGACCCAACGCCGCCTCACACGGCGACCGAGCTGCAGGCTATGGACGTATATATGTACGTAAGTAGGATTCAGTTAGCGTTGGGAACCCGCATACCAAATTTCTTGAAGATGGGCCCATAAGTAATATAGACCGTTGGAAAGTTCAATATGGCGGCCAACAGTGGAGTCATACCACCAAAATAAGTACGTACATCGGTTTCGGTTAGCGCAGGGAAGCCACCTACCAAATTTCGTGAAGATGGGGCAATAAATAAGAAAGTTCAACATGGCGGACGTTGTCGACCGTTATGACCATTACGCGTAGAATTTCGAAATGAAACTTACTTAACTTTTGTAAGTGACCTGTAAGGAATGAGCCTGCCTTCTACCTACACGGGATGTTGGAGAACCTTTATAACTACTATTTAAATGATGATCAGATCTTAATACAGATGTGGACATGTTTTTGGTACCCTTACAGCTCATTGAATAACTGCTGTATGCCTCCTGAAAAGTGATGAAATGGAAAGCAGTTGTCTCCATATACTTGCATGTCTTTGATATGTCATTGATTAAAGCAACACAAGTGTGAATTGAGTTCAAGTATTCATTATTCTAGAAAGATCTTCTAAAATGGTCTGGACACATTTATTGGTACCCATAGAAAAGATCATAATAATTTGGATTTGAGTGATTGTTAGTTGTTTAGCCAATTTAAATGAAGGGAAATGGCCACACTGCTGTTTTGTATTTTTGTGTGCCCCACACTGAATATGGACCAGAGGAAGCAAAGGAGAGAATTGTCTGAGGAGATCAGAAACAAAATGACAGACAAGCATGTTAAAGGCAAAGGCTAGAAGACCATCTTCAAGCAGATTGATGTTCCTGTAACAACAGCTGAAAATATTAAGACGTTTAAAGACTGTGGGACTGTAGGTGAACTCCTTGGATGTGGTCAGAAGAGGAAAATCAACCCTAGAATAGGCAAAAGGATAGTGAGAATGGTAAAAAAAAGCCAAGGATAACTTCCAAAGAGATACAAGCTGACATCCAAGGTCAAGGTCCATCAGTATCTGATTACACCATCTGTCACTTTTTGACAGCAGCCTCAATGGAAGAAGCCCCAGGAGGACTCCACTGTTGAAGAAAAACACACAAAAGCTAGAGTTCAAGTTGCTAAAATTCATATTGACAATGCTTCTGGGAGAATGTCTTTTGGACAGATGAGACAAAACCGGAGCTTTTTGGCAAGTCACGTCATGTAAATGTTCACAGATGAAAAAATAAAGCTTTCAAAGAAAAGAACACCAGACCTACTGTGAAACATGGAGGAGGCTCACTTAAGGTTTGGGCTGCTTTGCTGTGTCTGGCATGGGATAATGAAATCTCAAGACTATTAAGATATCTTGGAGCAAAACATACTGCCCAATGTCAGAAAGAGCTGTTTCAGTCACAGATCATGGATCTTCCAACAGGGTAATGAGCCAAAACACACAGCTAAAAGCACCCAAGAATGGCTAAGAACAAAACATCGAATTATTATTAACTGACATTCTGTGAGCCATGATTTGAATCTCATCGAAGGTTTCTGGAAAGAACTGAACTGAACTGAAACATACAGTCTGGAGAAGGCCACCTTCAAACCTGACACAGCCTGAGCAGTTTGCTCAGGAAGATTAGGCCAGATGACCTGGGGACAGGTGTAGAAGTCTCATGGAGAGCTCCAGGAATTGTTTGTTTGTAGTGATGCCTCTAAAGATTGTACAACAAAATATGAGGTTAAGAGTCCCATCGTTTTTGCCCAGGCCATTTTCATTTGTGTCATTACTGAAATGCTCTGTTGAGTCAAAACTCTAAAACAGTGTCTGATTTTTATTAAATATGGAATAAACAATGATGGGTGCCAATTACTTTTGTCAGTTTTAAGTTATGTCGGGGACAATTGTGGGCCCTTCCTTTTTTCCATGGAGGGGTTCCAACAAATTTTTCCATGTCTGTCTATATATGTTAAAAAAGAAAGAACCTTAATGGGCTGTTCTTACTTTTACACATGAAACTGCTATTGTGTTACTTTCCTTGATTTGTGAAGTACTTGAAATACTAAACATGAAATGATTCTGCTGCCTTTACAGTGATCCCTTGCTATATCGCGCTTCGACGTTCGCGGCTTCACTCCATCGCGGATTTCATATGTAAACATATCTAAATATATATCACAGATTTTTCCCTGGTTCGCGGATTTCTGCGAACAGTGGGTCTTTTAATGTATGGTACATGCTTCCTCAGTTGTTTTGCCCAGTTGATTTCATACAAGGGACGCTATTGGCAGATGGCTGTGAAGCTACCCAATCAGAGCACATATTATGTATTAAATAAACTTCCTCAATGATATACGATATGCTTCCCGCGTGGTGCTTCACATACTTAAAAGCCCGAACAGCACATATTAATTTTTGATTGTTTGCTTTTCTCTCTCTCCCTCTCTGACATTCTCTGCTCCTGACGGAGGGGGTGTGAGCAGAGGGGCTGCTTGCACACTGGCCTAGAGGATACGAATGCTCCTCTAAAAAATGCTGAAAGACTACCTTCACATTGCTCCCTTTCTGGCGGCTGCTTTATCGGGCGGTGCTTCGCATACTTAAAGGCCCAAACAGCACCTATTGATTTTTGATTGTTTGCTTTTCTCTCTCTGACATTCTATGCTCCTGACGTGCACTCCTTTGAAGAGGAAATGTGATCTCTGTCTTGTCATGGAGCACAGTTTAAACTTTTGAAAAAGAGACAGATGTTTGTTTGCAGTGTTTTAAAGTCCCTGTCTTTACAACCTCTTGTGTTTCTGTGCAAATCTGTGTCCCAAGCGTTACAATATAAAAATAACAATATAAACGTATGGTTTTTACTTCGCGGATTTTCACCTTTTGCGGGGAGTTCTGGAACGTAACCCCTGTGATCGAGGAGGGATCAATGTAGGTACGTATGTATGTATGTATGTATTTTTACTGTCACTTAATCACTTAAGTCAATATGATCACTTTTACTACACTCTTTTTATTCTGTGAGGCCTTAAATAATGGCATGGTGTTCTGCTTTAGCCTGTAGCTAATATAATGGAGACAGGGCCTTTCACATTTCTTGATGTGGATTGACTCACTTGTTCTTTAATTATCTTACTAAGGTGGATAGATTTATAGTTTTCAATTACTACTGAATGCATCAGTACTTTTAAAATTCATAGAATACCTGGATTCAAACTTTTTCTTTCGGAACATCTAGGTGCAGTTTTGAACACAAAAGCATTTAATAATAAATGTGATATATGAAGGACTAGAGAAATGTTTGACTTGCTTTGAATTATTACTATATTCACTAATTTTCTTTTTTAATTATTTGTTTGTATTAGTTTTTTTTTTTAAATTTTATAGTATTTCTAAAACATATACATATTATTCTGTTAGTCATTCATTTGGGAGATCTATGAAACACACAGGGTGGTCAGTGTTTAGCTTCAAACACATCATAATTTATTGAAACCCTTGGTTGCTGAGAGACAAGCTGGCTTGTTAAAGTAATCCCACCCATGGATTAATCGAGATAGCTGGGCAGTCTTACAATCCCGTAAGTGACAACAGCTGCTGGTGTTGTCCGTCGACATCCTTAAACCCCCATGTCTTTTGGATACCCGTGACTTCACAGCTGTTCATTATTCGTAATGGCTTCATCATTTATTGGGATGTAATGAACCAGAACTTAACTTGGCAAGAGGAGGCCTCAAGTACTACCAACTCACTCACACACTGAATGCCCATTGTGGGCAACAAGGAGACACTTAACGTTTTGTTGTAGGAGACCACTTTTGAGTATCAGGTTATTTAGCATACTATTTTTGGAAGTGTTAGTTTTTTTCATTAATTAATCATTTATTTTATAAAATCAGGTAACATTATAAATTATATATGCCTAATATTGTCGAATAAAATTCTGAAACTCATAGGGACAGTAATAATGATAAGTTTATATTCTGTGTGGCAAAGCAGTTGGGATGTAAATGTTCTAATATGACAGCAGAAGGCCTAAATATTTTTGGATATTTTTTATTCAAAATGTATTTTTTCTCTTTCATTTTAATTGTAATGTTTGATGCTGTTGTGGACTTGTATCCATTTATATCTTTAAGTTGACACTGTACTATGCGTAAATACAAAATACTGGAACAGCCCTACAGCACCTCACTTGTTGCATCGAGCACTAATAAGACACAGATACTTGTCATACAAACAAATCAAATTGGTGTTTCTTCTGCTTAGTCTTTTTAGGTTATAGTTTACTAAAAATCATGGTGACAATAAATATTGACTAATACTTGAATAACAAATGTGGCCCAGTGCCACAGTAGGCAGTACTGCTGCCTTGTAGAACTAGAAGATTGGATTCAAACTTTAACTTGGAATGCTGTCTGTGTGCAGTTAGAATGTTCTCCTTAGTTTTTCAGGTATTTTGGTTTTCTCTCAAATCATAGAGTTGCAAATGGAAAGTTTAAACAGAACGAGTGCCAATAATTGTAACTGAAATGGAATTGTTTCCCATCCAGAATCGCTGCCTACCTTGCATCCAGTGCTGTTGCTATAGCCTTATGTTCAATAATTTTATTTTTTTTTTTCCAAAAATTTCAGTCGAAATACACCTTACAAAACTTTGGAACCTGTCAAGCCACCTGTGGTTCCCAATGACTACATGACTAGCCCAGCCAGACTAGGTAGCCAACACAGTCCTGGAAGAACAGCTTCTCTCAACCAAAGACCAAGAACTCACAGGTAAGTCTGAATAATACATTGTTCTGAACCAGCAAAACTACTTTATAACTTGTTAAGTGCAAAGTCTAAATTTCATTAATCTGTTTGATTTTTTTTTGATCATGTATGTATATATATATATATATATATATATATATATATATAATATACACTAGCTGTGTGACCCCAGGCTTTTTACAGCATGGGGTCCTAGAAACTATTGAAATCTTCACAAAAAAATTTGAAATGTAGAGATGTCAGGTAATTGAAAGGAAGTACTCTGGGCATCCTCTTCTAGGAGGTTTCGTTTTGCCAACTTGCTTGCATTACTTGTGCATTAGCGGCGGGAGTAAAAGGGAAACCGTTTTGCCGATGTTAGCTGCTAAGCAACTTTGTCTTTCTTGTGAGGTTTCGTTTTGCTGACATGCTGGCCCCGCTTGTGGTGTTAGCGGTTAAGTGAGTTTTCTGTTTCCTCAGAGGCGGAACCCTTACTCCAACTCCACCTCTCACTTCCGGGCCAGACAGGCACACACACTTCACGCGTAGACATTTAAATATAAGATACATATGAAGTGTGACAATTTAATTCCCAGAATGCATCTTTAAAAAATACTGCATACTAGTGGCTGCTGTTGCCTTCAAAGTACTCCCCTTGTGCCATCTATACACTGACTTAAACAGCGTTCCCATTTCTGGAAGCAGGTGTACAGCTCATTTTCCAGAATACTGTTGAGCAACTGTCTCACATTCTGTTGAATACCAGTTATATTAGAAAATCTTAATTCTTTCAGCGCAGCTTTTAATTTTAGAAATAGCTAGAAATCACAGGGAGCTAAGTCAGATGAATAGACAGGATGATCTAATTCAGTAATCACTTTTTTGGCCAGAAAGCCTCTCACAGTGAGCACAGTGTGACTTGGCACATTGTCATGATGAACGATCCACTTGTCAGGCCACAATTCAGGTCCTTTTCTTCTAACAGGTTCTTGTAATCTCTTCAGTACCTCTAAATAGCATTGTTGGTTCATTGCTTGTCCCTGGTGGACTATTCCCTTGTGATCGAAGAAACACACTAGCATGGTCTTAAAACGTGAGTGCGACATTTGTGTTTTTTTTAGGGTGCTGTGAACCTGGGGATTTCCATTACATGCTCTGTCACATCTTCTCGACCATCTTTGAACCTTTTATGCCACTCAAACACACTCGACTTTTTCATAGCATCTTCACCATATGCCACTTGCAACAATTGTAACATTTCAGTAGCACATTTACCGATTTTCACACAAAATTTAATATTAATATGTTGCTCTAAATTTCGATCACCCATTTTTATGCCAAAGTGTACACGCAGATGTCTATTAACCTTCCCAGTAGCTAACTAACAAATGTCTCAATCAGCTAGCAATTTACGCGCTGTAACAAAGGCGCTATATAGGCGCCTGACCCGACACAGAAAGACACGGAGGCACATATAAAAAGTACAAAATACTTTTATTTTTCTTCAGCTGTGGGACACGTCTTCCCCGTGCCACACAGCCCAAACACAGTCCCAAAGCACCAACACTAAATCACAACACACTCTTCTTCCTCTACCACCACTCCTCCACAAGCGTAGTCCTCCTCCTCCCAACCCTGGCTTCTCGAGTGGTGGTGGCTGGCCCTTTTTATAACCCACCCGGAAGTGTTCCAGGTGCTTGACCACCTGGTCCTAATTGCACCTCCGGGTGGGGCTGAAGATTCGTCCAGCCAGGCTGCTGAGTCCATGATTTTTTTGGTTCTTGATTTCACCATGAAAATGTAAAGCCTCACAAGGAACACATCGGCGATGTGACTTTGCAAAGTAGTGCTCATTTGTCTGTTTGCATTCCTCTACAGTTTATGTTCTTGCATTCTGTATCCTCTATGACTGCCTATTATGGATTTCTCTGTTGTGATTTATGATCAATAAACACAATACTTTCAGCTGATTATGAATTCTGAACACATACATTTCCGTGCTCTGGGGGATTATCAGTGGATGGGCTTGCGGAGACTGAACTTTTATATCACAATAAGCGTTTCCATCCATTAGTTAGATGCTTGGTAGAAGGTGCCACTCTTACTGTCTACCTATGATATTGTTCTTCATCATGTCAGTGGCTCCTGCCGTTTGCTTCATGCTCTGCAGATGTTGCTATTATTCTTTTCCTTTCTGCCATGTCACCTTCTCGAGTAGTTAACGGCCCTGGAATGGGGGATTAACTATATAGAAAAAGTGTCTTCATTTCTACTTGGAGAGACTGAAATGTATGCAAATACCTTTAAATTGAAGTCTGCCCTCTGCAGTTTAATCACATCTAAATTATTTGGGTTGTAATTTTAAACTGTGGAGCAGAGGGGGTGTGAATCCTGAAAAAACGTGTCTTTCTCCCAATTATTATGGAGGACACCATATGTAATTGTATATTCCTTGGTCATTCCTGCTTGTCTCTATAAATTCTTCTTTTGCTCTTCAATACCTTCCTACTACCACCACCTTTCTCTGACTTTTGCATGTGTGAATTTGCTGACAAAATATAATCACTTGAATGTTATGATTGTATTGAGAACAGCACTGGTAAAGAACTTTACTCTGACCTCCATCAATAGTCAGTTTTCTAGAACTCCAGTACAATTCAGATATTCATTGAATATAAATGTATTTACTTACTTAAAATGGAGCAGTAAAGGTGGGGAACAGTGAAAGTGTTATTACTTACTGCATTTTTTTGTCAGTGGCAAATGAACTTGAACAAATGCCTCTCTTCTTATATGGACTGTGTGCTAAAAGAGAGTGGGTCCCTCATTTTGGATGCAGTGCTTCATTATTGGAGTTCCCAGTGAAAGTGCTAATTGTGCTGCAGACTGTGCTGTTCTGTTTGCTTTGCCATTGATTGTCTTTTTATTTATTTATTTATTTTTTTTAGCGGCAGCAGTGGTGGAAGTGGTAGCAGAGAAAACAGTGGCAGCAGCAGTATTGGCATTCCTATCGCTGTGCCTACACCTTCTCCTCCTGTGCTGGCACCAGGTAGCCCTACAATTCTTATGCTTTTTTTTTCTTGTGAAATATGATAAATTGAGTCTTGCTAAACACCTACAAGATATCTGATTTCCTTCCACTGTAACCCATTTACAGATTGCTCCAAAATGAAGTTAAACTTCTGCCCTTTTAAAGGTTTCTTGATTTCTGTTATAATTGTGGTCAACAGATTTACATCACAGTATGTGTGGCAGAGTCCTGTGACATTTAAAGAGAATCACAGTCTGCGTGGAGACCACAATATTGATGACCATCAGCGTGTTTATTAAATTATACCTTGTGTTTTTTTTAACAGGAATCTGAGAAATTCTTAACATGTTTCAGCAGGTGATATTAACTGTTATTTCTCACTGTTGCTCACCAGATCTTTTTTTAGCTCCTATCTTGCCCGTCATGTTGCAGCTTGAAACTGTAGTGACAGCTGTAGATAAATTGAAATCAAGGATTTTTATTGAGACGAGATGGTGTTGTGGTTTTTAAAATTGCCACGCACTTTTCAAGTGATCATTTAGGAGCTGAATAGTTGTTTTTTCAGTACGTTTTCATTACAATGTCAGCATTTTAATATTTTGAAAGTACCCTGCAACTCTGAATTGAATTAGACAGACTTGAAAATGTTCATTTTTAGTTTAATAGGTTTTATTAATTATGCACCTAAAAACAATGATCAGGACAGGCAGTGGAAGCAAAGGGGATGACGGCATCATGGCTAGTGCTGCTCATTCTCTCCATAACACGTTGACCTGGAGCAACTTCTGTCATTGGCTCATACCACCATAGTGTGCTACTGTGCTTCAGACTGCATAATACCTCTTCCTATCATGCTAGTCTTCACTATAGCCAGTTTAAAAGTAAAGACAAGCACACATATGCTAGAAAAATGTTCCAAAAGGGCCCTGAGTCTTGTGCTTGACTTTAGACTTACATTTTGTTTTAATTTTGTATATTGTGTTCTCAGTTTTCTCTTAGGATCAATAAAGTATACCGTATATACTTGCATATAAGTCGGGGTTTTGAAACCCGAAAAATTGATCATAAAATCAGACCCTGACTTATACGCAAGTATATACGATATACGGGGCCCCGACTTATACGCACATTCAAAAATACGACACATTTATTTGTTTTTCTTCCACATCATCTTGCTTCCTCCAGTCGCAAACCATTTTCTCAGACACATTGAATTTTGTTGCAGTAATGCAGTTACCAATTTCTTTCGCCACTTCAGCGACTTATAATTTAAAACCAGCTTCATATTTTCTTCTGATCGAACGGTCCATCGTAGATAAAGGTTTATGAGAGTGTGAGATACAAAATACACAAAACAGTGCAAATGTTGCTTCAGAATAGTTCGGGTATTATGGTGTGGTCATGTAGGCACAATACATTGGGGGGGAAAAAAAAAAAAAAAATGCAGTGTACTCCGTGGTTACTCTTTCAGGTGGGCGTTAGCATATTGTAATCTCTTGGACCAATAGCGTGAGTTTTCTGCATTTGACTTATATGGCCGACATTATAAAATACCGGAAATTATACGCTAAAATCAAGCTCCAACTTATCTGCGGGAGAACTTAAATGCAAGTATATATGGTAATTATTTGTCTCTGAAACATTAAATAGTTAATAGAAAATGGATTATGAGAACTTACTCTAACATAAGATGAGCTGTTTATAGTGTGACCAGACATCCTGGATTTCCTGAGAGAGTCCCTTATTTCTTGTCCAATTTTGGTGTCCCGACTTATTCTTAAAAAACAAAAAAAAAATCCTCATTTCTCAGTTCAGCAATTCATGAGGCAGCATGCATAACATTTCAGAAAGAGCACATTGCTGGACCGTATCCTTACTGTTCAAAACAGACAATATCACACCAATCAGTATTACAGTATTACACTGTATTTACAGTATTCTGTATTTATGAACTGACGTTTACGACTTGGGAAATACACACATGCAAGATCAAGGAGCTTATTTCAGCCTTCTGCTTTATATAATTTCGCATTTGCGAACATCTAGTGAAGAACTTCAGAGAGAATTTAAATTTCTAACAAAAGTTATCTAATTCTGAGAACCACAAACGGATACATGCCAATCACATGGAGTTGCATTTTCTGTTTCTCGTGGACAATGTAGCAATATTGTGCATCATATCAATACCAAAAAACAATGATACTGAAATAAGTCTTCTACTCCAGGATTTGAAAAGTTTTATGTCAATAAAGAAAATTCAGGAACAGACATAAATTATGTAAGTGAAGGGCTGTTCTCTTATCGGCAGCATAAATGAAATAATCCTCTATGATCTAAGTGGCTGTGTGGAGATTTGTAATTCTGTTGTGTGCAGACCATGTCAAAGAGGTCATAGATGGCATTGTAACATAACAAAATGCCTCTAGCATGTACATAACAAACACATAATAAAATTCCTTATCAAATGAGCATCTTTGAAGGCTATATTTACTTTTTTATGCTTGAATAGTTTAAAAATTATTTGTATACAGCATTGTAACAGAATGATGCACCTCATCATTCTCTGCTTCCTGTATCCATCTCTTATTTTTTTGGGTAGAATCTTGCCACCCCATTTAAGGAAGGCATTTCTGCGTACTTTGACAACATTAAATCTAATTATCCATCTTTTTTTTAACCCAGTTAAAATATATATACAGTATTATTGTGAAGGACAGCCGGGTCCCATGCCCGGCAGGGACGCCCCTGCTGCTTATGTTCCGGGGGAGCAACCATGGGCACTCCAGTACCTCCCCCGGGACGCTTGGTGGCAGCCTCCATGGCTGACGGTGATTTCCCAACCACCCGCAGGGCTCCATGGTAGATGGAGTCCTCCACAGCCTGGTTGGGGGCTTGAATGGCTGCTAGGGGGAGCTGCATGGACTCAGCAGCCTGGCTGGACGAATTTCTAGCCCCACCCAGAGGTGCAATTAGGACCAGGTGGTCAAGCACCTGGAACACTTCCAGGTGGGTTATAAAAAGGGCCAGCCACCACCACTCGAGGAGCCAGAGTTGGGAGGAGGAGGACTAAGCTTGAGGAGGAGTGGTGGTGGTCAAGGAAAAAGGATTGTGTTTGTTGTGCTTTGGGACTGTGTTTGGGCTGTGTGGCACGGGGAAGACGTGTCCCACAGCTGAAGAAAAATAAAAGTCTTTGTAACTTTTATACGTGCCTCCGTGTCTATCTGTGTCGGGCCAGGCGCCTATATAGTGCCTT
>JANRMT010062817.1:13582992-13604557 GCA_026402145.1 Polypterus bichir lapradei | reverse complement strand
ATATATATAAATTTATTTACTGGGTTAAAAAAAGATGGATAATTAGATTTAATGTTGTCAAGTATATATATAAAAGCCAAATACCACTGTCTCACTCATCACGAAATCTCCCAAACTATGAGGACTTGAAATTTGGAATGTAGGTTACCCTTGGCCCATAGGTGCTCGCTAAGAACCGGCTTTAAAAATTTTGTGGTCCAAGCACGAAATTCCTTATAGTTTTTTAGACCCGTTTGTATGTGTCCACTTTTCATGTAGCGAACTATTTAACGAATTTAGATTGGGTTTTTTTCTATAATTTGCTTGAACATTCCGTTCATTTTGCAACTTCTCACTAAATATTATAGTTCGCTTGTGGTACCGATTTATTTGTGCGAATCCAAGAGAGATTCATCGGGCTACGTGGATGGGGGCGGGGCCCTCCTCACTCACGTGTCTGCCTCGGGGCGTAACCTTAACTCCACTTAGTTAGAGAATGAGAGAACTTCTTAACAGATTTAGATCTTTCTGGTTGATTTTGTGACTTCTTTCATTGCGCTAAGAATCATAGTTCGCTTGCAGAAGCGATATAGTCACGCTAATCCGAGAGAGAGGCTGCGGGCCAAGGGGAGAGGGGAAGAGTGATGTCAGGAGTAGAGAGCTGGGTGGGGCCCTCCTCACTGTCCTCTTTCATTAATACGTGGGCGAAGCCCCGGGGGATGGCTAGTTCAAGTATAAGGTTCCAGTGGGATGGAAGCCTACCTCACCAACAACAATGTGAGGCATAAACAAACTCCAGAAGTAGTACAAGTCTGTTGCAGGGTTCATTATATAACACACCTGCTTGCAAATGGCACCACTGTAGAGCAGAGTTTCTTAAACACTGTTGTATTTATTGTTAATGGGTTGCTTATGATGTTTGTGATGATCGTCAAGAAATGGGTCTCGAAGACACTAAGAAGGTCAAGATTGTGTTGTGACAAAAAAAAAAATTTAAGCCTCCCTACTCTAGAGTTAACCTGTGTGTCCTTTGATTTGTCAGTGAGAAAAAACAGAGGATGAAAACAAACTGGATATGGGGAGAATATGTAAACTTACTTCACATTGATACTCAAACTCAGTCTTCTGGACCTGAGAGCTAAACGCCACAGCCTGGCTTAGGTCTTAAGCAGGGTGCTCCGCTGAATAGTTTGGCTTGAGCTCAAATTCTGATTTTTATATTATTTATTTTTTTTTTTTTGCTGCATTCTAGATCTTTGATTTCAGGCTACAGTTTATAACATATTTGATAACTGAACTGTTCTCTTATGCTATTAATAGATTGTGGGAATTTTTGGTCACCTCTTATAATTTTGTCTTTATAAAATAATAATAATACATTATTTACATTTATAGAGCTTTTCTCATTACTCAAAAGTACTTTTCCCAGTGAGTGGAGAGCCACTTCACCCACCTCTAATGTGTAGCTTCCACTTAGATGATGCAATAACAGCTATTTTTCCGCCATTATACTCACCACATATTAGCTATTAGCTGGTGAAGTGCTGTGAGAGAGAGAGAGAGACACACAATTAGAAATGGGGGATGATTAGTGGGCCAGAATGGCTATGACATGGAGGGCAGTTTATGATCACAGAGAGTCGGGACCTCTGCTTACGTCTTACATGAAGGATGGCACCATTTTTACAGCACAGTGTCCCCATAACTGCACTGGGGCATTGGGTTCCACACACCGTCCACAGGGTTAGTGCCTCCTGCTGCCCTCACCAACACCTCTTCCAGCCGCAACCCAAGCTTTTCCTAGATGGTCATTTTACCTTGTCCTGTATTGTCACTGCATGTTTCTGCACCAGTGGGATGAGCAACAGATACACTTCACTGTACTGGAAGGTACATTTAAAATCAACTTCATAACTTATGTTATAGGTTTTCATCATGCATGAACTTAATATTTTATGTGTTTCTGTTAGAAGATCTTCTGCTGTTTAATGTGGACGTAAAACTCCAGTAAACCTTTGATGTCATAACCACTGCACACTGGTCTTTGGTTTAAAACATTCTAATGTGTTCCATTGTTGCCTGTTTTCTGCATTTGTTTATGAGCAAATACGTTAATACTTGATTTGGCTTGTTGTTTTTTAGGATTGATTTTGATTTTCTCACTACAGTGGATTCAGAAAATATACAGACACCTTCACAGTTTTTAATATTTAATAAATTTGAAGACCTTTCTGAAAACATGTTTTCAGTTTGTCATTATGGATTAATAAATGTAGATTAGCAAAGATGGCAAATGTATCCATTTAAAATTATATTTACAACAGAATAAAGTGTGCAGAAAGTTAAGGGGTCTGAATACTTTATGAATCCAACTTTATTGTAATAGGAAATTTTAATGATTGTTAAAATAACCTTTTCTTGCATCATTTGTCATATTTATGCTTCATTTCTATTTGTCAATTTTCCTGTCTATTGTGGTCACGTCAGCAGTAAACATTAAATTCAAATATGGGGAAAAAAACAACTTAACTGTACTGCATATACATAACGAAAATCTAAAGTTATTTTGCAATTCTCTTAAAATAATACTAGCATATTTTATGTGCACCTTCTACAAGAGAAAATTAGCAGTTGAGCAGTGAACTAAATGAAGAAAATTACAGAATTAGTAAATTCTACAGCTGTTTGTTTGAAGGGATGCAGGGAAAGAACAAAGCAATTTATTTACTGCAATGCAGTTCATCCCCCACTTTGCACTTTGGGTAAATTGGTTGTTAGCTCTTCATACTTTGATGAGGAAACATCAGATATTTTAATGAGCTTTGACAGCATAAGAATATCCTATGGTTAGTGACTTCTTTGTTCCCATCATGTATGAACGGTTTTAGAAGCTAGCCTCATGGGTTTTGTAATGTGTTAAGGTGACGATGTTGAGCACTTTCTGTTCTTTTGTGTTTGCACTTAATATGTTTTAGTCTTGAAGCATATATTTCTGTTCTTTTTGCCTTTTCTAGCTGTCATTATTAAGAAATAAACCTCTCTCTTTGCTCTGTTCGAGATCATGCAATATTAATTGAATGCAAAAACCTGTAATATTCATGATGGTAAAAAGAAAGTTATGCTTTCTTGTGCAAGAATAATTAGACTTGATACAGAAATTGTTCATAAAGAAATAAAAGTGCTCAGTTTGGGTTTTGTTAACTTCAGACTTCCTTTCGCAGAATGCAGCGTGCATCGATCAATGTGGAAAATGTGAGAAGTAATTAATGAGAGAACACATTGTGCTCTGCCAAATCGGCAGTGCTAAAGGAGCTGAGAATGAAAGAGTCATTCAACTGACAATGCTCAGTAAACATGACACTGACCAATTAATGGCTTTCTTCAAAATGAATTAAAAATAAATGCACTTTCTTCTAGGGAAGCAACTTCTGAAAAGGAATACAAAAACTAGTAATGCTCCCAAGTGTTTTTTTTTTCCAGACAGATCAACTACGACAACCTTATTCAGGTTTATGTTTGGAAGATGTAGTGATGTGACATGACATGTCTCTGTTTGTCCTGACCAGCTGTATTCCCCCTTATTTCAGCATCGCCTATTCCTCCTCCTCCTGGAGCCCCGGCTCCTCCCCCACCACCACCGCCACCACCACCCTTGCCCCAGTCTTTTGGCCCAGGCCATTTGTTGATGTCAACATCTGTAGGTGAGACCTCCACTTGCTCAAGGGCACACTTTCCTAGTTTTTTATTAATATGGCTCTGGTGTACAGGTATTTACTTACAGGGGATACTGGTGTACAAAAATTAGTTTAATTTTTAATTTTGTCTATTGACTGCAAGTGTCCTAGAAAAAGCCTCCTGTTAAATTTGGATAAGGTGAAACAAAGCTTTAACGTTAAAAATAAACCAAATGATCATGCGTTTGTGGTGTGTACTGTTAATTTTGGCTAGTACATTTCACACCTTATTAAGTACATGGCAGTGTTGCATACACATTAGTGTAAATGCAAAAGTAAAGGTAATTTGTGTGGAAAGCTAACACACACAGCACATGCTGCCAAGAGGATCATACCTACTACACTGTTCTTGAAGTATAGACTTGTATTGAAAGTAGACTATACCTCGGCAAATAAGGGCCCAGAATCCTACCAATTTAGAGAAGAATATTAGCTTTATATCTGGAAATATGTATTAGTAAATTAAGACATTGTTAGAACAAGGTTTTATGCATGTGAGTAAGAACATTCAAGCCATCTGTCCGATTTAAACAATTGCAAGTACTACAGATGGAATCTGCATCTGGTGTAACTGCTAGGGGCCACTTGAGTAACCAGAACACAACCTTACATAATTACTGTGGAACCTTGGATTGCAATGATTCAGGTTCTGCTCCATGCTCCCATCTTGCTTCCAGGAGCACTTAATAAAAAAAATCCACCTTAATAAAAAGGATAAGTGTCTGTCTGTGTGTCAGTCCAGTTGCTATGTCCCTGTCATTCCAAAAGATGCCACATCACAAACCTTTGTAATAACAAGATGCACTGTATTGTCATTCTAACAAATGGTGCATCACAAACAATAACACTGCTTATGTGAACCCCATACCAAATGGAATATTAGAGAGACAAATGCATTGCATGGTGAACTATAGATGTTCATGCTGAAGTCAAACATTGATTACTTAGATTTCAAACCATCTTAGATGATTAGCACAGCTAGTAGATTGTAAAGGATACAGGCTTGGTAAACTATGTACAAGAAATAGAATATTACTTTATTCAACCTACCATATAGAACTTCTTTAATGAGTGCTATCTTTGAACATAATCATTTTCTACAGTTACATAACAAAGGCTGCAATATTGTGAAAATATACCATTGCCATTGCAGAAATTGCTTTTGTAATTTTCCGCTTACACTCTGGAGCCATTCCTGATGTTGGTGTTTGCTCAGGCATAAAATCTATTTCAAATAGACAAATTCTTTGTCATTAGCCTTGATAACAATAATCAATACTAGTATATTGAACAAAGATATGAAAATGTGTGTTTTTGGAGGCTTTTTCTAAGACTGCATTTCATTTGCATATTTTTCCAAAAAGGTAAGGCATATCTAAAAATCCATCCATTCATTTCAAAACTTGATTTTTCAGGGCTAGTTTGCAGGGAAGCTGGGGCCTATCCTAGTGAGCATTAAACATAAGAAGATGTTACATTTATATTATGCTTTTCAAGACACCCAAAGCACTTTACACAGAAAATGGGAAGCCACCACCAACGTGCAGCATCCACCTGGATGAAGCGATGGCAGCCATTTTGTTCCAGTTTCCTCACCACTCATTGGTTTTTAGGAGTGGTAAGAAAGAGAAAGAGATCCTTTTACGTACAGGAGATAATTAGGGGCCAGAATGACCAGACAGTGGTGGACAATTTAGTCTGAATATTGGGAAACACCCAACCCTTTACGAAGGATGCCCAGAGATCTTTTATGGCCACAGAGAGGCAGGACTTTGGTGTTACATGTACATTTCAACCAGAGGATGGCACCAATTGTTTACAGCACAATGTCGCCATCACTGCACTAAGGCAGTGGGGCTCTACACGCAAATCACAGGGTAAGTGTCCCCCACTGGCCTTGCCAACCCCTCTTAAAGCAACAACCAAAGCTTTTTCCTAGATGGTATCTCCCATCTAACTTCTGGTCAGACCCAAACATGTTTAGCTTCAGGTGGATGACCCGCTTTGAAGTGTGAGTGGTATGGCTGCTAGCTAGGTGGGGGGAACATACACACACACCCACACACACACATCAGGGGTCAATTTAACATCGCCAATTCACCTCACCTGCGTATCTTTGGACACATCTTTGGAGGATCTGCCATTGAAATAATTTTCTGAGCCTATTTCCTTTCATTACAGAGTTTTGGGAAGCCATAGCCTATAGCAGCACTGATTTCAGCCTTCTTACAGTATGTAGAACATTTAGATAGTGTTTGATAGCAAAAGCAAGATTGAAAAAAAAATGAAAACAATTGTACTGACACAATTTCTGAAATTCCATCTGTTAAAGCTTAGTGCACCGTATGTAGCTGGAATCATTCAAAAGCAATTAAAGCCAAGACACTGTCACTTTGCGAGACATGGGATCACAGCCAATGGCACCAGTAAGTGTCAAGTCTTTCCCTGGGAAAGTATGCAAATGTTTAAACTGCATTTGGGTTTAAAATTTTAATCATGCATGAAATGACAAAGCCATCTAACTGGTTTGCTTTGGTGAAGGTGATTTTTACTTTTCAGGTCACTGGCTGGAAATCCTGAAAGCCTCAGATTTTGTAGGTTAACTTCTTTACAGCTCAATGCTCTCTTCAGTGACTGTAAAAAAAAAAAAAAAAAATATTGGACATAAAAATTTTCTTTGACCTGAATGATGTGCAAGTCACCTATAAGGAAATCCAAATAAAGTCATAACTTCTCTTTTCAGTCTGCAGAAGCTAATGCATTTATACGTGACCAGAGAGGGGATTTTTTTTTGTTTTAGTATAAATGTTCCTAATTTTCATTACTTTTGTATAATGTTTGAGTCACAATTTTGCGCAGTGCAGAATGAAGGAAATTTGCTTAGATTCTGGGTTCAAACTGTACATGAAATAATTTTTTTATTTGATGATGTGGTGTAAATTATTATGTATCAAAAGGTGGTGCTGCCCCATTTATCTTATTTGATTTACTTTGTAACAGGGGTCTTCTGTTCCAGTCTTGGATTGGAAGAGTGGATACAGAATTTCAATTTCCAGACAATTTTTTAAATTAGTGGCACATTTTTTGTTTTTAATGAAGTGTTATGTCTTATTTTTTTCTGCCTATTCAGACATTTCTAAGGCTGCAGATTTTTAATTTCTGGGAACAACATCTAAATGTGTTATAGAACAGAACAGATTGTCAATTATTGAATTACTAACTCTGGGACATGTTGTGGTAATTAAATGGAAGTGCATGGAAGCACTTCTTCACGAAAAGTGTTGTGGGAACTGAGAACACTTTAATGAATTGTATAGTTGAGTTGAAAACAAACTTTTAAAAAGTATATGGAATATATATTGGGAAAATGTAGCCATTAACTAACCAAGTGTACTCAATGGACGGAATGGTCTTCTCTCATGTGTCAAACGTCTTATGGTCTTGGTGTCTCACTTTTGCTCTTGATCACATCTCATTTTCTGAAACCACTTTTCCTGGTGGGTTACTCTTTATTTCCTTCCAAATGTTTTATTAAAACTGTTTCTTTATAATTGCGGCACACGTTCATAAATTGGGCCAATCTAGCTGTTGAGGTTTTGTTTTCCATTTCATTTGCATCTCAAAGAGTGTGTTTATATGCACACACAAAACTCGGACAAAGAGAGTAACCCGGTTAAGGCAGGAACCTTCATTCTTAAAAATCTCTGGTTACAGGCTTGAGTCCGTTTATGGAGTGCTCCTTTAGCAAATTGCTCTGACGTTATTAAGCTGCACAAAAAGAAAAAGAGTTGAACGTCATCATTGGCAACCGTCAGTCTGAAAACAAGCATGGAGCCTAAGCAGTGGGGCAGACATTACTTACAAGCGTGTCTCCTGATCAGTATGGGGGACATTACTTTTAAAAGTAACTTAATTACATTACTCATTACTTTAAAAAATATATATATTTTTTTTAATATAATGCTTATTATCAAGTGTAATACATTACAACCAGTGCATTCATTTTTTTTTTCTTCTTTTATATGAAAAACTATACATTTCACTGGCCACAATTTGTTAATGAATCTTAAGCCCTTATATGAAAGTGACTAGAAATGCAGCTAAATGGGATGCTTTTCTGGTGTTTTTTAAATAGGTTTAGTCCTTCATTAGAACAGTCTAGACAAGAACAGGCCCAACAAAGCATGCCAGTCGAATCCACTTAAGTCTTCCAAAATAACATCAAGTCAAGTTTTGAAGGTCCCAAACGTCCTACCATCTTCCACACTACTTGGTTATCTTATTCATTCAGTAAGTTGAACAAAGCTAGCTGATAAGCTCTTGGTTTCTTTCCTTTTGCATCTCCTGTACACACAGTGTGCCTGTGGTTCTCGGTGCAAAGGGAAATTTTGTAATGCTTGCGTGAAGTTTACCCATACATTTCCAACTGTGTCCCTGTTTTCTTGATGAACTCGTTTTAACGCTAAGGAGGTTAAAGTCGCAGTCTCAATCCACTGTTCTAATTCCCTTCATAATTTTAAACACTTCAGTCAGGTCTCCTCTTAATCTTCTATTACTTAAACTGTAAAGGCTCAGCTCTTTTACTCTTTCCTCATAACTCATCCCCTATAGCCCTGGAATCAGCCTAGTGGCTATTCTCTGGATTTTTTCCAGCCCTGTTATGTCCTTTTTGTAGCCTGGAGACCAAAACTGCACACAGGACTCCAGATGATGCCTCACCAGTGTGTTATAAAGCTTAGTGTGCTGTGAAGTAAATCACATCCATCCCCTTATTACACCCCAGGCTGTTTCAGCATATTTATAGTAAATAGCTGGATTACCACTGAACACATTGGTTTTAGGTTTCTGTTACTAGACTATGAGCAATGTACCGGTATTTTTGCTTCATACCTTGCATCCAGTGCTGCTAGGATAATAATTCCAAAGATATTTTTACTTTAATAATATAAACTAGATAGCCGGCGCCCGCCGTAGCATATGGCGGTGTAAGAATAGGAACAGAAAACGGTGCATTGCCTTCGTCAACTGTTTGTGTCAAGAAATAACCCACTGATAGCAACAGGCAGTTGCCGGATCTCGGAATACAGATGACGTTGTACAAAAACCTGTTGACAGAGAAGATACTGTCATTCATTTTATAACAAAGGCTTAGGAAACAACCGTCGCAGTATAACGAAAATAGCAACGAGTGAAACCAATGCCAATGGTTGAGAGGGTCCCTTCCTGTAGCAGGCTACGGAAAAGACTCCCAGGCGCAGACATAGCCTAAGTGATCACGCGGTCAAGTTAGATATTGGGCGGTGATGTGACACCAATGGGGTCATGAGAGAGGAGCGGGGAATGCGGTAGTCCGAAGGAGGAATAGGACTTGAGAAAAGCGGCGTGGGGGTGTAAGGGATGGGTTTGGAAGAGGACAAATAGGAACCGAGAAATGCCGTGTGGGCAGGACCGGGTTTGAAGAGGAAGCAGGACGAACCAGAAGAGAAATATATATATATATATATATATATATATATATATATATATATATATAAGAGATATTGCATTAATTTAAGGAATAATCCAACTACGTAACTCACATTACTTGTAAAATATTACCCCCAGTACTTCTCCCGTGGTGATGCTGCTGCGCTTAGCACTGTGTGTTTAGCTCATCAACATAGATTTAGAGGTTTCTAAAATATTGAGATGGTTTATTTCAACCAGGAGATGGAATACTAAGATCATCCATGTGTTTGCCTCAGTATATTTCTCTTTGTGAATGCTTCCACCGTTTTCTGCCCATGGCTACGTGAATCTAACACACGCATCCGCTGCCAGAGTGCAATGGACATGCAGACTACAAAACCTTATGTATAACTTGTTTACATGACCAGATTACTCGTAGAAAAATCTATGTTAACCCGTTTTTTCTAGCCAAGTAAAAAGGCATAATTAGCATTTTAGTAACTGTTTTTCTGAGAATAAGCGGGTTATTAATGTGCATGTAAACACACTCACTGTTAATTTCCTTCCAGTTCAGAATATAACAAGTTAAAATTGTGAAATTAGTCAAGGGAATGAAATATTTTTAATCATGCCAAGCATGTTAACGAAAAATGAAGACAAAAAAAGTGTATTATTGGTGGACATAACTGTGATTGAGTTAAGAAACTGTCTAATATTAAAACCTGCAGTCCTCAAGCCTGAAGACTAAGGACATCTGCTTTATAAAAGGAAGACAAGACAACGAATGCAATACAATGCAGTACAACTTAGATAAAAGTGGAGATAACAGGAACATCTCAAAGCTAACCTTTTTCTTACTGATGACAGAATTTGTTTGACATTCCATTTCATTTCCGGTGTTCAAGTGTTTCTCATCAGAAGTAAAGCTCTGCTTGATTTCATTTGGAACGGTAAAATGAATGCCTTCCTTTTGATGTCTATTAACAAAATGTGTTTTTCTCCCCAATTTCAATCTGTGTTTCTGGTGGTTTGTGGATTTCCTTCAATAACCGAATAACTGCTCTGCTGCCTTAACATACCTGGGTTGCTTACATTTCGTTCTCCTCTCCTCCTTCCCCTCTGCTTCCATCCCTGGGTCTGTTCTTTCAACACTCGTGGTGGCAGCCCCTGTTCCCGGTCCAGCTCCTGTTTCCGGTCCTGTTCCTGGTTCTCAGTTTGGCACGATGACCCGCCAGATCTCCCGGCACAATTCCACCACCTCTTCAGGGTCTTCAACAGGCTACAGGCGAACTCCTTCAGTTGCTTCCCAGTTTTCTGTGCAGCCCCATCTTAATGGTGGGCCTCTGTACCCTCCAAACCCAAGTAAGGCTCTCTAAAACTCTCCTATTGCCTGTTTTTGTTCTCACTGCTGCTCAGTGCATGAGACGTAGCAGGTTTGATCCAGGGTGGAATCACATCTTTCACAGGTTGCTCACAAGCATGAATGGCATAAAATGATTTTTTGTTTTGGCACACACTTCACACTGAGCACTGAAATAGTATAAGGTCAAAAGCTCTGTCTTGACACGAATGCAAGCTTTACAACTTCATCACTTTATGGGATATAAAGAATATCTTATGTTGTTTTATGTTCTGATGGTGTGTGAGTTTTATTGTCCTACTGGAGACCTACAATATTAGGACGTTCTGGTGAGGGTGTCAGCTGAATTATTACCAAACTGACTACTTGCACTATTGTTATTAGTCTGACGGCAATTATCGTGTTTATTATTACATGTAGCAAACTGCGTGTAGGCTTAAAGGTTGATTTTTAAGAATTATTTTAGAAGTGTTTAATAGCTCTTTATGTCAAGTGATTTCCCCAAGTAAATACAGAGCAAATAATCATTGTTGCCAAATATTTGTTTTATCAGATATGTCTGGGTGGGGGTAATTATTTCTAACTAAATTATTCCATACCTGTTAGTGGGCTTCAGTCGCACAGTACACAGTGGCAAGAAAAAGTCTGTGAACCCTTTGGAATGATTTAGCTCATGAAATGTGGTCTGATCTTCATCTAAGTCACAAGTGAACCCTTTGGAATGATTTAGCTCATGAAATGTGGTCTGATCTTCATCTAAGTCACAAGTATTTCTTAATCTTAGATCCTCCCATGTTACATAGTATATCGGGCAGCAAGCGTCCTCCAGTATTTTCTGTCTTTGGTAAAAATCTCGGCTTCATCCCAACTGATGATCAGCACCTTCAGGCCTTGTACCAGTGTTCTTCTCCAAATGTTCCGTGGGCATACTTTAGGTCATTTGGCATCAGAAGGTACTGTACACAGTTAATTTCTGTCTTTGTCTATACTTTTCTATACTTTCCCAAATACAATATGGCTGCACTAATAATACACATATAATTATAGTCTTTCATGTGTTTACTGAAACATTCACAGTGTGTTGTGGAAAAATGTCAGCGACCCTTTAGATTAAATAGCTGGTCAAACCTTCTTTGGCAGGAATCACTTCTAACAAGTGCTTCTCTTAGCTATGGGTCAGACTTAAACAACATTCATCTGGAATTTTGGACCATTCTTCCTTACAAAACTGTTTCAGCTCAGTCGTACTCTAGTGTGGTTCTGTGGTGTCACCCATTGCATGGCTTCACTCGGGTCCTAATCTAGGATCCTGAGGTGGTATCATGTGGTGGGTGCGGCAGCGTGCTGTATCAGTGCATGTTCCTAACCTCTCTCCCCTCTCTCTCTCTCTCGATGTCTGGTGTGAATGGCTCTTTTGAGGTCATTTTATCACATCTCCATTGGGTTATGGTCTGGGCCACTCCAAAAAGTCATTCTGTGGTACTGGGATGTTTAGGGTCATTGTCCTGTTGCATCACCCAGCATCTACTGAGCTTCAGTTGGTAGACAACCACGCTGATATTGTACTGTTGGATCACTTGATAAACAAAATTAATTTGTCCCATGATATTGGCAAGCTGTCCATGCCCCGAGGTGGAAAGGCAGCCCTAAGTCATGATGGGTATTCCCAGCATACTTCACCATTGCAATAATGTTTTCATGTTGTAACGTGGTGCCCTTTTTACACCATTTGTAATGCTGTGTATTCTTATGAAACAAATCAACCTTAGGTAAATGAGTGTCCTAATCTGGTGGTTTGTCATGTGGTGGTTGCAGCAACGTGCTATTATCAGTTCATGCTCCCAACCTTAACCTTCAGTGGGAATTAGCTTCCTTCTTGGTTTCCTGCCATGGATACCATGCCTGTTCAGTGTTTTATGTATTATAGCCGCATGAACCTGCTGCACCAAAGTTCTTCAAGCATTTAGCTGTTACTCGGGGGTTCTTGTTTACCTCATTCAACATTCTGCATTGTGCCTTTCCAGTCCTCTTGGCTGGGCACCCTCTTCGAAAGAGGGTAGCCACAGTACTATATAGTCTCCATTTATACAAAAATTGTCTGAACTGCTGAATGTCTAAACTCAACAAATCAACATTTCTTGATCATAGCTCTTCTGAGATCTCTTTTTTGTAATGAATGCTTCACATCAACAGATGCTTCTTGCGAATAGCAAGCTCAAAATATTTGAGTCTCTTTCTTTATTGGTTAAAGTAACTGTAAGCCACACCCCCACTCTTGTTCCATTGATTGGACTCCAGGTTTGCTGACTCCTGACTCCAGTTAGCTTTTGCTGAAGTCATCAGCGTAAAGGTTCACAGACTTTTTCCAGCCAACACTGTGAATGTTGGGAGTGACGCAATACAATAATTTGTGAGTTGTTCATTATTATAACCAAATGTATATATAAATTTTCAAAAGGCTCACATACTTTTTCCTGCCACTGTATATTGCAACAGAGTTTAGCTTTACTTTACCTACCCAAGTAATACAAAGTTATTTCTGTAGAACTAAACTAGAGTAAGTGTAAAATAAAATGTTTCTGATAATTGCTCTGTGATATTCTGCCCGAATGAGACCGACCCCAGATACCTAATTTACGAAGGCTACACTGCATGTTCTTTTTCCCTTTTTGTGTTTTTCGGAGAATACATCTTTGTAACCAGGACCCAGGAGACGCCCCGTAAGAAATGGTTTCATTTTCAGGGTTTGTGTTATATCTGTACAGAAAATGTTATATTTACCTACAGTATTTCTCCTTTGTGGTCTTCTACAAATGGCACAATGTCTGTTTTTATTGTTTTTCCTTTCATGTAATATCACCTGAAAGGAAATACGCAATGCCTGGTACTTTGTTTAGCTGCCTGTCATTGAGGTTTCATAGTGGGTCAGGGAATAGTTGCCAGTGTAGCGACAGTTCCACACTTCATTTTCATAAACAACATTTTAGTCCGGGTTGGACGGTTGCACATTATGTGTTTATTTTCCTATTGTAACATTTCCTCCTTAGTTCTAACTAAAAACACACTTATTAAAATTAGATTTTGGATATCATTAATTGGCTTAATTTTTGAGATGTTTAAAATGTAATTTGCTGTTCATTTTAGGTTCGTATGCATAATCCATAAAGACTCAATGCAAAATTGTATCTATAGACTATTGGAAATTTGTGTTTACAAAAAAAAAAAAAAAAAATAGTGTGTGTGCCATTAGATATCAGTCAGGATTCATTACTGACTGTCACGGCTGTGGGGTCGTTACACAAAACCTCAGTTTATTGTGCCAGCGTCTGCTACTCCTCACTTTTTCCATACTTCCGAAATCCAACCCTTAACTGCATCGTGCCTCCGACTCCCAACTCTGGCTCTTCTTTTTGTAATTAGACCAATATATTTACCATGAAACAAGCATCTTAATATGTTAAAGGCTGTACCAATGCTGTGGTGCTGTTTTTATATTATTAGTTAAAGAAGTTGTTGAAGGTGTTATGCTTGTTTAATCCAGGCCAGGGTTGATAGTGAATAAATGGGCAAAACTGCATAGAATTTCTGCTCTCTCTAGGAGTAGTCATCCATCGCAACTACTTGTAATACTTCAGAGTAATGGTTAAGGATCTGCAGACTCCTTTTGCTTCGGCCAATGTCTACTTCAGTGTTTCTCAACCTGTGCGTGGTACCATTACAGGTAGGCCGCGGCCAACTCCAGATAAAACCCCTGTCCCCTGGGTCCGATGGTCATGATCGATTCACGGCAGCAGAATCACATATGGATCACGGCCGATCCTGGATGACCTCCTCAACCCCCCCTTCTGACGATTGTGCCTGATTCACCAAGGAGGAAAAGCATTGACGGTCATCTAACACTTTGACGCTCTGGTGATCGTTCAAAAAACCCTTAACCCCCAAACCCCCACCCCTTCCACTTTGACGATCATGCCCAGTTCATTGAGGAGGAAAAGGAGTGGCAATCGTGCCTGGTTCATCCAATGCTCTGATGACCATGCAGGACACCAAACACTTTGACTACCTCACTCTCCCCTTTTAGACGATTGCGCTAAATTCACAGAGGGGTTCGTGAACACAATGGCATATGAAAAATTGTGCCATGACACCGGAAAGGTTGGGAAACACTAGTCTGTTCATTAGGCCATTATGAGTTAACCACTGGATTGTGGTGATATGCATCGGAGGACATCACAGAAGAAATGACCGATTTACAAAAAAACTTTGGCCTTAGATACAGTAAATATAAAAATATTTGGTCACTTGCTTAGATTCCCTTTGTTAGGACCTGCTTGACAGTCTGTTGATATTTGAGGTCAAATTAATGGATTAATTCAGGTCCTTTTCAAGCCTTCACAGATGCTTGTTATTTATCCATTAGGCATTGCCGCCAAGAGTTTGAGAACTGCTTTTACGAAAGCTTTGCTGTGGCATGTCTGTATAATAATAATGGCATTAAATCACAATAATACATCTTGCTGAAGAAGTAACATGTTAGGGGGAAAACAGGCCGACACTATTGATGATTTCTGCAATGAAAACTGCAGTTTTGTTTTCATGTTGTGCCATGGCCTAAACGTTTACACTTTATTCATAGTTGCCTCACATTTGCCTTTTGTGGACCCTTCACAACCTTGATTGTGTCAGAATGGTTTTCTTTTATAATCAAGTTGTTCTGGGGTCTTCCAGCTTCCCGAGGACTTACAGTTACACTTGTTTGATGACTCAAAATTGGAAGGATATGAGTTAAGGTAGATCAGTGTTCGCCGTGACCCGGGGTTGAAACAAAATGAACGCATGCATATTTCCTTTTCAGCGGAAAAGCCTCATACTGTCAACAGATGCTTTCATTTACATTAAGTAAAATTTTCAAATTATATTCTGACAAAACATCAGTATTTGTAGAAGACAACATGGTATCTGGGCCTGGATGGGTCAGCACCTCGTAAAAATACAATTAGAGTAGCAGTCTGCCAGACCAGCAATTCTGCTCCCTTCACTTGTCCCCAGTTTATTTTGCAATGTGCTTATCAGGCAGGCATTCTGAGGTTTTGTGTCTGTGTGCGTGTTCTTCACTTATGTGTTGTGTGCTTTATTTAATGTATTGAGAGTCAAGTGTTTCTTTAAGGTTTGTTGCATTGATATGCTTCAAAAATTGTTTTGTGATTTGTGAGTCTAGGTCTGGAAAAAAAAAAAAAAAAAAGTTGCCACCTCGGTTGTTTGTCACAGCCATGCTGATTAGCTGATGACGCTGAGGGAGAGATCTTCAAATGATGTTACAGGCCTGGGACACCATACTAGCTATCACAAAGTTCAAGAATATGCCAAGGATGTCAATAGCAACATTGAAGGGGGTGCAGTCTCCTAAGGGTAGAGTCTGCTCACTCTGGCCTTTCTCGTGTAGGTTCTCTGTGTTACAAGACCAGTCCAGCCAGTCACTTCTGTGGACTCCCAGGCATGGAAACTCTTTGTTGAGGCAAAAGTCAATCTGTCAGTTTCTTGTTTTTACTGATGATGTGTTACAGACAGTTTACAAAGTTCTCCACCTGACTCCTCTCTTCTGTCTCATCCTCCAGGATTTGAGAATTTCTGCAAATGACATGACCGGCTGTTAACATTTATAGCCCGTGTTTTTCTGAGAACCTTGCCTGGTGCAGTAGACTAGTATGGTTTGTTAATGAGGAGGTCTTAAGAGGCAGAAGCATACAACACTATATTTTTTGGAAGGAATGTACAGTGGATATCACCAAGATAGTAGAAATTTCCGACATACACACAGCTCTGCTAGGGCACCCACATCTTCAGGTGTGAAAATGAAAACGAAGCAGGGGGTTTTAAATTTACTTCACCTTCACTGCAGGTAATTTCTGAAAAGTCATGTCAAGCAGTTTCTTCACCTTTCTGACACTGCCTGAGATGTTTATTCAGGCAAATTGTAAACCTGCTTTCAAATCACAGTGGTGGTGGAAATAACATCTGAGACTTGAGACCCCTAAGTGTGTACATCAAACTGAGTGCTATAAATTCAGTGAGAGATGTGAAGTCCTGAAGGTGTCAGATGCGGGTGGCTCTTCGGTTGAATTCATGGATGCCTTTGTTCCCTGTGACTGACCTCTGCTTCCGTTTGTCTCCTCCTGTCTCTTCCCTGCCCGTTTTGTGTTGCTGCTTTCAAGTGTCTGTTGCCCCTCCTCCCCCTCCAATGCCTCAGCTGACTCCACAGATCCCACTGACAGGCTTTGTGGCCAGGGTGCAAGAAAACAGTAAGTCTAAAAACGTGCCTTGAGAGTGAGTAGCATGCTTCCTTCTTCGTGTCATGGTGTCTTCTTGTCCACTTAATTTTTATAGCTAGTTCTTCTGATGCTGCTTGTAGTTCATCTCTTGCTTCTTAAAAATCTCCTGGTGAATGTGTTTAATTTTTATTTACTTTTACTATGTACCATTTATTATTCTTATGGAACTACTGATCCACCTTCTGAACAAGTGGACACCTGTTAGTAGCAGAATGGGATGCTTGTTAATGGCGGAGGCCAATTGAACTTGGTCAATGAGGAAGGACCCTCAAACGTTTTTATCTCCACAGTCCTTTCACTTATCAGTTAACAACTTTGTTTCTATGAAATATTTTAGTTCTTTTTTTTTTTATTTTATTTTTTTATTAATTTTATTGCACTCCATACAAAGCAATCAAGTTTTTACAAAGAGAAAAATAGAGTCAAGAACAGATCGATCCCCACCCTTGAGAGAAGAGAGCAAGCCAAACGGCATAAAAATTTTACAGCTTTTAAACATACCTAAATTAATAAATTCTCTGTGCTTCATGAACTTATTTTTAAAATATTACTGATTAGATTCTGCCATGTTTTGAAAAAAGTCTGTACGGATCCTCTAACTGAGTGTTTGATTTTTTTCAATTTCAAATAATATAACACATCGGTTTCCCACTGACTTAAAAGAGGAGAGTAAATATTTTAGTTCTGTTAAGAGCATTGCAAAGATAGCCATATACATACCTGAGGGTAAGTCAAAATGTTTCATAGATACTTTTGAAAATGAATACAGAAACAATATAGAATTTACTAGTATCGTTTAGCAAAATAAGTAGCGCATGTAATCTGCCGGTCAGGATAATTGTACTTCACACACACACACACACACACACACTACTTACCTCGTGCAGTTTATAGAGTTGCTCAAGAAAAAAATGAAATTTTTATGTTTTCATGGAGAAAGAACATAGTTTCTGATAGAATGGCACCTAATGGCGCACTAAAAATATTAAACTGTATCAAAAATGTCCATGAAAAAGTCACCTGTTACACGTGTCGCATAATCCATGCACCAGGTCATCCAGTTGGAGGCTCACAACATGTAAAAATGTGCACTTTCTTGCTTAAACTTTGTTAAAATAACTCCAAAAAATTAAAATAGTCCACAAACAAGAAGCCCTTCACATTTGGCTTTGCGATTTTGAATTAAAAACAAGACTCTTGACCAGTGAATGAGAGGGAAAGGCGTGTTATCAATTTGATAGTGAGAACAGTGTAAGGTTTTCATTCTTAGATGTCTTATATTGTTTGTCATTGTCCAGTACTGGTCGCTATTGGGTTCTTGAAGCACCAGCACCCCACAGAACCACAAATTACAGCCTGCTGCTCTTGTGTAATACAAACAGAAATGGGACGGCTATACTTATGGTGACTTAACATCCCAAAGCTTTCCCACATTAGTTTGGACAGATAAACAAAGCTCTCACACTCACACGTGCAACTAACCATTGCAGTCAACGATTTGAAAAATTTACCTCCATCCATCCATTATCCATCCTGCTATATCCTAACTACAGGGTCACGGGGGTCTGCCAGAGCCAATCCCAGCCAATTCAGGGCACAAGGTAGGAAACAAACCCCAGGGCACGCACACACACCAAGCACACACTAGGGAATATTTAGAATCGCCAATGCACCTAACCTGCATGTCTTTGGACTGTGGGAGGAAACCAGAGCACCCGGAGGAAACCCACGCAGACACGGGGAGAACATGCAGACTCCACGCAGGGAGGACCTGGGAAGCGAACCCGGGTCACCTAACTGCGCGGCAGCAGCGCTGCCCACGTTTTGCCACCCGAAAAATGTACAGTGGGGGAAATAAGTACTTGTTCCCCTGCTGTATTTGTAAGTTTGCTCACTTACAAAGAAATGAACAGTCTCTCTAACTTTTATGGTAGTTTCATTTTAATGGAGAGAGACAGAATATCGACCAAAAATCCAGAAAAAACACATTACATAAAAGTTATACATAAATTGATTTGTGTGTTATTGAGAGAAATATGTATTTGATCCCCTACAACCCAGCCAGAATTCTGGCTCCCGCAGATTGGCTGTGGGCCCACGTGGCACACAGATTACAATCAATCAATCGATCAATTACAGATACTCCTGATCTTGTATATAAAGCACATGTACCAGCCTATCTTAAATTTGCCATTGAACATCCGGGCCTGAACATGTGCCTTCTTAAGCAGGGGTACACTGCAAGATGTCAATCCATTACGGGGTAGTATGTTGCCAATGGTGTTCTTGGTGACTGCGGTGGTCCCAGTTGCCTTCAGATCATTAACAAGCTCCTCCTGTGTAGTTTTGCACTGATGCTTCACCTTTCTCATGATCATCCTCACCCCATTTGGCAAGATGTTGCATGGAACTCCATACTGAGGGGGATTGATGGTTATTTTGTATTTCTTACAGTTCAGAGTAATTTCACCAACAGTTGTCACCTTCTCACCAAGCTCCTTGCTGGTGGTCTTGTAGCCCATTCCAGTCTTGTGCAGGTCTTGCTCCTGACATCCTTTGATAGCTCTTTGGTCTTGCCAATGGTGGTGGAGAGGTTGGAGTGGAATGGAAGAAATAGATTCTGTGGACAGTCGTGCTTTATACATATGACGAAATTACAGACTGTTCATTTCTTTGTAAGTGAGCAAACTTACAAATTCAGCAGGGGATCAATTACTTATTTCCCCCACTGTAAAATATTATTGTAGTTACATTTTAGCTTACCATTGTGTTTAACTTGCAACTAAAAGAAAACTGATTGAAACCATCAAAATCGTGAAATTTAGCACCTCCTACTGCTTAAAATATACCATTAAGCCCATATTTGCCTTTTCGTATTCCAGGTTATAATATGGCACAGTCCTTTTTGAAAATTACAGAATTTTAAGTTTGATATAATCAGTTTATGTCTTAAGACTTTCTTGTTATTGACCCTAAAAGCTTAATAAATAAGTGTACTCATTTTATAGATTTGTACTGATATGCCACATTCTCTCCTCTGTTGCATTGTACCATTTCACTTCAAACTCCGACCGCCATATAAACGTAACTTCGCCCCATTGCCTCTCCTGTCACTGGTCGTCTTCTGTGACATCATGGAGTTTATCAAGTAGTTCATCATTCAAGTACGGCTGGCACCATACCACACAATGTGTGTTGGACAAGATGACATACACAGTGACTGCAGTTGCTGGACTTTGACATGAGTTTGTCAGATTACATGACTAGAAATCGTAGGAGATGACCGGTTACATGAGGCCCTCATGACTGCTCAGCACAGTTTCAAGCTTTCCTGTTGCAGCTCTAATGTTTAATGGAGTCTAGGTGCAGACCTCCAGAGCTCTCTTCTGTTGGTGAGCCATTTAAATTGAAGACATCCAGTGATGTTTAGCAGCCTACGCATTACACATTTGTGATGTTGTACGATCCGCAGGGCATACCTCCTGAACTGTTCTCATTAAACCTCCTTACATGATGATTAGGGTTAGACTTAGGGTAGGGGATATTTGCCCGAAGGCGTGCAGGGGTACACTGTTCCATTTATAAAATTTTTATTTTTTAAGGTACATACACCTATTCCATAGAATGTTCCATAAACTCTACAAAACCCCATAAATCTTGTCCTTTTTATGGCTATTCTCTAGTTTTTACTGTTTCTTATCAATTTAGTAGCCTGGAGACCAAAACTGCGCACAGGACTCGAGAGGAGGTCTCACCAGTGTGTTATAAAGGTTGAGCAGAACCTCCTTTGACTTTCAACCATCCACACTGCAACGCCTAGTTGGCATTTTCAGAAATATACAGTGCGGCTCTGCGGAGTCTCCATTTTCAGACCTTAAGGACACTGAGGTAGTGTGGACCAAAGGTGAAAACGGAGATGAATGTCTGTGTTTTTAAATGGAACCGTACTAGTGTGGACACAGCGTAAAGATGTGTTTTGCTTGTTTGAACTTCTCGCATTTATAACGAGTCGTTCGGTTGGACTGTGCACTTGGACTTCATGACATGGATGTTCACGGCGGGCTCTTCAGACTAGAAGTAAGCGTCCTGTTCCAGCTGAACTGTAAGCTGCCGGTGAAGAACATCGTGACATAAAGCAGGGATCAAGTTAGACAAGCTCTGCCATTCCCTTCCTAGCATCTTATTGGGTGGATTGAAGATTTTCTTGCCGTCAGGGTGTCCTATTGAATTTCTGGACTTTTCACAGCATGTCTTCTAATGAACGGTACCCGAGTTAAGTACGATAGTTTTACTAACCAGCATCCAGCCGTAGACTAGTTGCTTTCTCTCTCTTACTGCATGGTGAACTTAATGGCTGTCTTTGGTGCATGTAGAGCACACAGGTTTGGCTTCTTTATTCCATATCTGTGGGTCTCCACTTGTTGCTGGGCCATGTAGCCTTTTTGATTTAAAATTGTATTTATTTTTTAATTGTTTCAGTTGCCGACAGCCCCACACCTCCACCGCCTCCACCCCCTGAGGACATGCCAATGTTTGATGACTCGCCACCCCCTCCGCCACCACCCCCCATTGACTATGATGATGAGGAGGCGGCTGTGGTCCAGTACAATGACCCCTATGCTGATGGTGATCCCTCCTGGGCACCCAAGAGCTACATTGAGAAAGGTGAGTACGACTGGGCAGAGGGAGCAAACAGAGAAACGGACAATTACCGG
>JANRMT010062817.1:13531640-13577992 GCA_026402145.1 Polypterus bichir lapradei | reverse complement strand
ATGATTCCTGCGATCCTCCATCAGGGATGACTTTACCTTAAACAGGCAAAACAACTTGGCAGGTGGGCAGTGGCACCAAGTGCCACATTTGAGTACCGAGAAGAGAAAAAGAATAGGTGAGGGTTAGTAACAAATTCTAACTATCATGTTACTTATGTTTTAGTGCTAATGACTGACAGCAGAGATGTAGTCTGCACAGTTAATCAGCAGCTCTAGTCAGGGTGTGCTAAACTGAAGTTGTGAGTCTTCAAATGGGATTTAAAAGCTGAGACCGAAAGGGCATCTCATATAGTAGCAGGCAGACCAGTCCACAGTTTAAGGGCTCTGTAACTAAAAGCTCGACCTCCCACTGTTATTTTATTAATTCTTGGAATCCTAAGCAAACCGGCATCTTGAGATCTTAATGTGCGCTCTGGTTTGTGAGTCATGATAAGTAAGTCGGACCTTGGCCATTTATTGCTTTATATGTTAAAAGGAGGATTTTGAAATCTGCCCTAAACTTAACCGGGAGCCAGTGTAAGGATTTAAGAACTGGAGTTATGTGTTCGTATTTTCCTGTTCTTATAATAATTCTTGCAGCAGCGTTTTGGATTAACTGGAGGCTGTATAAAGAACAGTTTGAACATCCAGTGAACACTGCTTTGCAGTAGTCAATCCTACTAGAAATAAATATATTTTGTACAATATGGTTTGTACTTCTTGTCATCATAATTTGTGGTCCTCCTAGGCGAACGCTGCTGTAAGCATATCAGCTACATGAACGTGTTCAGCACCACGATCAGCTGGGGACCGATAGGCTGATGCTGGTACCTCACTTTTGTTTTTGATCTCCATCCCCAGATCACTTGCATCAAACTGAGTCCAAAACGTCATTGTGCGATTCGGCGATATGTAAAACGTCCATGGAGTATTCTGCTGTGCACATCTGCTTTTGTCTCGCCAGATGTTGATGCCATTTCAGAGGATGTTTGCTCTTCACTACTCACGAGGTCAAATCAACAAAGCTTCGTAACTTTCCTTTAAGCAAAGAGAGGCGAACTAAAGAGTAAGAGCAAGTTTTGTCGCAGTTTACAGCAGATTACCGTCCTCTACCCCTGAATTTCAACAAAAGTTAACATCAGCCCTGAAAGAGTTAAGCAATAATTGACTTCTCATTAAGAAACTGGGTGGGAGCAAAAATCTGCAGCCACTGCGGCCCTCCAGGACCTGTTTTGGACAATCGAGGTGAATACAATTGAAATGCATGATGGGTTGAATGTCCTCTTCTCGACACTTTTGTAACATTTTAAAACCCTGAACTGTGTCAAGCCAGACTGAGATGAATACCAAAAAACACATATGGAACAATTTAAAAGTGAAAAGTAATTATTGGTGTGTAGGTGTTTTTGCTGACCGAATTTGAAATTTTTGTCTCCATTATCCAGTTGTTGCCATCTATGACTACATAAAGGACAAGGATGATGAGCTGTCCTTCATGGAAGGTGCAATCATATACATCATCAAGAAGAACGACGACGGCTGGTATGAGGGAGTCTGCAATGGAGTGACTGGCTTGTTCCCTGGAAATTACGTCGAAACCATCATGCATTACGCAGATTAAGGTGGTTTTCTAGTGGGACTTTATATTTATTCAGTCATATCTATAAATGAAAATGGAATAAATAAAAAGCTTAGCTACAGTAAGTGCATTAGGATATGACAGAATGTTCTTTTAAAATTGCAAATAAAGCATCTACTTATTTTTGGGAGGGTTTGGGGAACACGTGGTATGATTCCGTATCGGTAAACCTCGCTTACTTCAAACGTGTCCCAATGGTTTCAAACCAGGCGTCGTCATCGTAATCCACTGCTGTACACCTTAGGAGCAGCTACTGTCGATGGTGTGTTTCTTTGGAGCGCGTCTTACAAATCATGATGAGCTAGGTCATAAGTGCATACCGTATGTAAAGTTGGGATGTGTTTTATAAATCAGGTTTTAAATTTTTTTTTTTTGTTTTTCCTTCTTTCCAGTGTACACTGGTAACCGGCTGCTCGACTAATGACGCTGGAGGAGCCAGCCGTTACTTCAGAAATATACTTATAGCATGCATACAGACGAGAATTTATTGTAATCTGTCCTAGTTGGGGTTTTTTTGGTTGTTTCTTTTTAAATTCTCAGTTTTTTGGTTTGTTGTAATATATAAAGTGACTGCTCGCACTAGATTATTTTGGTTTTCTATTTTTGTTTTTTTTTTTTTTTCTCTTTCCAAGAATGAAATGTATAAAGCATTTAAGTGGACTTGTTTAACTGTCTTCAATTAAAAGGCCTCTTCATATTTGAAATCATCACATTTAGCAAAATGAATGTTACGTACGTTTGTGGTTACACATTCAGTTTGCCTTTAACAAAGATTTGGATTTTTCTGAAAAGTTAACTCTGCTGCTGCTGCTAATGTTTAGAAGAAGAAGAAAAAAGGGCAAAAATGACAGAACTAACGTGTTTATCCGTGTAATTCGTTTACTAAGCCGCTAAGCGTCCAATCGAGTTTGATAGGCTGAATCAAAGCATGTTTGACACATCATCACAGTTACGGACCACAAATGGAGAGTCCACCCAAAAAGCCAAACGTTTGCTTGGCCTCGTCTTACCGATCACATTTGACTTTTTCCGCCATCAACTTTTGCGTTGCGGTAGTGTTGGGTCGAGAAACGGCCAACGAAAATGTTAAAACATAAATTAACAACACTCTTGCACTGGAAGCATTCATTGGGTTGTGCCAAAATTAGGGTCAAAGGGGGCCAAAACAAAAAACAATTTTGTATTGAGATATTATATATATATATATATATATATATATATATATATATAAAATAAAATTAACATTTTTCAGGGCGGAGTTTAAAGTTGAAAATGCCAAATGATGTTCACGACATGATTTGATCATGTTGCAAAAAAAAAAGAAGAAGAAGAATTTGGTATTCTGAATGGTCAGGCCGTGTTGATCCTAAAGTACATTACAATCAAAGCCCACCACTCCGTGAAGCTCACTGAATGACCACTAATGTTATCATCGCTGGGTATTGAAGCTAACGATGCCTTGATCCAGTACTTTGTCTGCTTTGTTATAATGTCTATTGGTCTGTATCAGTTTTCGTCACAATAATGAAAATTCTCTATCTTTAATTTGTATATAACCTGTTAATTGAAATTTATGTACAGTCTTTTATAATAAATCATTCTCCTACAGTAGATTTGTACCACTGTTGTGATTAAAGATGAGAATTCTTTTTATTTTCTTGTAAATTTTATTTATTTTTATTTTTTTTATACAAAGTTTTCCTTATGGCTGAAGGCCTGGATCACCATCCACATTTTTATATAAAAGTACGAGGCCTACTGAAATTACAAAAATATGCAGCAGCAGCGAGGACGGCTCTTAAATAATGTAAACAGTCCAGCTGCCTTGGCGGGCCGGACAACGCGAGAGGCTACATGATTCAGCCAGCAGAGTGGATTTTCAGTTCAAGCACACGTTCCATAATCGATGCTTATGTTAGACATTTCCTCCACTGAACGCTCCACCAAGATATCGTATAGCTGCCTTTAACAGAAGAGTCCGTGCGGATGTCACTTGTGCCGTGTTAGGATGGTCTCTGTTAGCTGTACAAGAGCGTCTCTCTCCGGGGAAGGGCGTAGTTGGCTGATCTGCCGTATGGCTTCTTGGCAATAGCGCTGGGCGAGGTAGCTCGTCTGCTGGACTCCGTCACTCTAAAGGGGGAAATGAACACAAGTAATCAAAACAAACGTTTGGCAGAATTACAAGAGCACATTATAGAAGATAACAGAAAGACGTCTGCCTTGTCTGTGTGCCACTACTTGGACTGGCAAATCACGGCATGCTGTTATTGGGGAGAATCTGGGAGTGTAGGATTGGTGAACTTGTTGGGATGAATGGCCTGTTCTGATTATAATTGTTCTTAGGTGTATATAACAACTTTCTTAGAGTGTGTGTATGATTCAAGTGTAATAAATAAGAATACCAGTTTGTTCTTCAGGTTTTCCCACTTCTTTGTGGAGTCTAAAATAGCTCAGCCCTGCACCTCCTCTTTATCTATCTATTATATAGTGCCCTATCTATCTATGGCACTATATAATAGATAGATAGATACTTTATTAATCCCAAGGGGACATTCACATACTCCAGCAGCAGCATACTGATAAAGAACAATATTAAATTAAAGAGTGATAACAATGCAGGTAAAAACAGAAAATAACTTTGTATAATGTTAACGTTTATCCCCCGGGTGGAATTGAACAATGGCATAGTGAGGGGTCTCCTCAGTCTGTCAGTGGAGCAGGGCGGTGACAGCAGTCTGTCGCTGAAGCTGCTCCTCTGTCTGGAGATGATCCTGTTCAGTGGATTCTCCATGATTGACAGGAGCCTGCTCAGCGCCCGTCGCTCTGCCACAGATGTCAAACTGTCCAGCTTCATTCCTACAATAGAGCCTGCCTTCTTAACAAGTTTGTCCAGGCGTGAGGCGTCCCTCTTCTTTATGCTGCCTCCCCAGCACACCACTGCGTAGAAGAGGGTGCTCGCCACAACCGTGTGATAGAACATCTGCAGCATCTTATTTAGTCGGACCCTCTTCCTTCAGACCTTTTTTTACTTTGTCCATCCACCTCCGCATTGGCCTTCCTCACTTTCTCTTCCCCGTTCTTTTCATTCCCATCCCTCTTTTGCCCACCTATTCCTCATCTCTCCTCACCACACGTCCACACCACTTCCTGTCTTAGACGTCTCTCTCACTTGTGTTGTACCTCTGATCGTCTCTTTTCTTATTTTGTCCTTTTTTGTGACTCCACACATCCACCTCAGCATTCTCATTTCTGCCACATCCAGCTTGCTTTCTGGCTGCCCTCCCTTTACTGCCCTCGTCTCGGCTCCATACATCACTGCTGGTCTTACCACCGTCTTCAAAACCTGACCTTGAACCGTTGCCTTAATTCTTCCATCACACAAAATACTCCGATACCCTCTGCCAATTGTTCCATCCTCACTGCACTGCACTCTGGGGCTTATCTCTGCGTCTAATTGTCCATCACGGGATGCCACTGATCCTAGATATTTAAACCTATCCACTCTTTTCAATAGCTCTTATCTGTCTGCAGTATGCGACTCTCTAAACCAGGGGTGTCGAACTCTGGGCCGCAGTGGCTGCAGGTTTTCTTTCTAACCTTTTCCCTAATCAGCGAGCCGTTTTCATTGCTAATTAACTCCTTTTCCTGTCATTTTAATAGCCCTGTTTTTAAGAATTCAGTCCTCAGAATTGATTCTTTTCTTCATTAAATGACAGCCACACAGAAATGAGATGTGAAAAAAGCCAACAGATGACCAGCTACATTGCAATGTCAAACTCCAACCAGTTTTTTAATGAGAAGCCAATTCTTGCTGTTAATTAAACCTGTTATTTAATTCTGTGGCTTTTTGCTGCTCTCATTCTGCCACAGCAGACGTTTCCAAAACTGTTGATTTTCTGTCTTTTCTAAGAACACCGTCAATGTTTTGGTGAGCTGGGAGATCATCCTTAGCAGGACCTTCACTTTTCTTTATTTTCAGATATTGTGTGACGGGCACAGGTGGCGGCTCGTTTTGTGTCTCGTTACTGTTTGGATGCTAATCAAGGAAAAAGAGACAACTAAGAGGCCTGAGTCAAGTCAATTAAAACTAAATTAGCAGCAAAAACTGGTTACTAATGAAGAAAAGGGATAGAATGAAAACCTGCAGATACTTTGGCCCTCCAGGATTGGAGTTTGACATCCATGCTCTAAACAATGGACATGACATGGGGCAGGGAGGACTTCAGCATGAAAGCCATTTAGTTTTGCACCCATTAATCAATGCTAATAATAATGACATTTATTTAGCGCTTTACGTAGACAAGAGGGGAACCACTTCAACCACCATCAATGTGCAGCACCCACCAGGATGATGTGCCAGTATGCTCACCACACATCACTTAATAGGCGGTTAAGGAGTGAAAGAGCGCCAACTAGAGGTAGGAGGCCAGAACAGAAAAGGCCATGAAGAGCAGTTTAGCCAGGACATCAAGAAACATCCTACTCTTTCCAACGGATGCCAGTGGGTCTTTTATGACCCCACTGAGTTAGGACCTCAGTTTTGCATCTCATTTCAAGGATGGTGACAATTCTTACAGCACAGTGTCCCCTGGGGCTTTGGGACCTGCACAGAGACCACAGGATGGTCACCACCACCACCACCACCTCTACCAGCAGCACCTCAAGCTTTCCTGGTTTGTCTTCCATCCAAAGATTTGGCGAGGCCATTAAATAAATTAGACATTTATTAGCTGACAATTATCCCTTCATTGTATAGGTAGATAGAACTTTATTTATTTGCGTCCAGGGATGATCTTGGCTTTTTACAGAAGCTCTTGAAATAACTAAGTAAATGTAGTCTGAACGTGAACACGCACACCCCAGAATGACTAAAAGGGATGAAAAGAAAATATTGACAGTCTCAGTGAGGTGTTCATTCTACAGGTGAATTGCCGTTCATATAAAAGAGCCCACGTATATGTTTCACTCTAAAATCCCTGATCCGAGCCAAACACGTGACACTCAGAAGATAATGTGCCATGTTGCCTAACGTAGATGAAGCAATCCGACTTCCTTTACGTTTTTAACAAAAAAAAAAAGCATCAAAATAAATGTAAGCCAACCATAGCTCAGTAGTTAAGTGTAATTCAGTGAATTCTCAGCTACTAACCTGCATCACGTACTGCCAGGCACGCTCCACATCTCCAGCCGAACTGAAGCGCCTCATTATCATTGCATGCAACTCTGGAAACTTGGAAGGTTTAAAGAGAAAGTAGGTTAGGCTTGAGTTTGCTTTTTAGAATATCGTCTGTACATAAAATAGTCAGATAACATTAAAGGCCCACTACTTCCTGCAAGATTGTTCATCACTCGCATCATTTGACTAGGTAAAACGTTTAAAACTGAAAACAAGAAACGCGTCTTTATGCACGTAGAACCGAAAAGCTTTGCTGAAGTATCAGTAATTGTGTGGAAATGTTTTTGGAGTGTGTGGTGCCTATAAAATGTGTTCACTTCTTTGAAAGTTTTCACCTTTTATTGTTTTATAAAACACTGAACCCCAGTGGATTTCATTTTGACACCGATTAACAAGAGAAAAAGGTTCTTTAATGTCAAACAGATATCTGCAGTGTTTGAAAACATTTACAGACAGTCTTATTCCATTGTCATTAGGCTTTGTGCCCTTGGAACCAAGTTACCCGAACTATTCTATAACAGTTCAGTAATTATTTACTGCTGTGAATCTGATCTTTCTGATCATAAAACCTTATACAGGTAAAATTCCGTTATAACAAATATCTTTACAACGAAATTTTCATTACAATGAAGTATTTTTATGGTTCCAACAGTTTCCCCATATGACGGGAGTCTATAGAAATCTCGTTACTACGAAGTACATTCAGCAGATACTTTCATTACAACAAAGTGACCTTGAAATGCCTGAATAAATCATCCATAGAGCAGTTAATTCTGTGGCCGCAGCTCAGTTGTGCACAACGATCCCCGAACAGAAACATTGTCATTTTTTTTTTCTTTCTTCTTACTTTCCTCATACTGTTGTTTTTTTTTTTTTTTGCTGTTTTTGTTTCCTGCGGTTTTCAGCGATACCTTTTGCTTATCGCTCGTCAACATTTAAAAAACATCCATTGGAATTTATTTATTAGTGTATTTATTTATATTTATAGATACGAAAAAACGCTAACAGTTAATATTAGAAAAAAAAAAACTTACCATTTTTGCATCTCTTGATTGCGGCAAAAAAAAAAAAAAAGACGTTGCCAGTGAATTCGGAATTTCGCCATCAACGCTGTCAACTTTCTTGAAAGACCGAGCAAAAAAAAAAAAAATAAATCTCGGGTTGCCAACGTATGTGGACTGCTGCATTTGAAGACGTCGAAAAAGCAGTTTATGTGGTTCAGTGATGCTCGTTCAAGAAACATTCCTATTAATGCGGCACTCATTCAAGAAAATGTGAAGTTTGTAAACTCTCTTGGGACCTCCACCTAACTAGACAGCACGCTGAAGAGCGCCAAAGTGCGATCACCACATCTGTACGGGGCAACAGCAGGCTTTAAAGCTATACTGTGTCTCTCCGCCGAAGTAAACAGAAAAGATCTCGATGGGTGATGCAGCCTGACTGCTGTGTCTGTGTATAGCAGAGTGGCAGATCCCGCTACAATAAATAAGTGTGCCGTTTCTGTTTCAAGCTGAATAAAGTTGGTTTTCCTAAAGTACTGAGACTCAGCCTCGTGTTTTGGGGTGCAAGACAGGGACTTATAGCGCGACCCGATCTTTTATGATTTGCTTCTGTGTCACTTCACTGCAGCGCTATGAGCCTGTTTTTGTCCTGCCCCAGCAACAGGCAAACAATCTTCCACAGATGCTGCAATCGCACTTCGGGAAAGTGTATTATCGCAAGGAAATGCAGAGAAAAATTCTCGTCAGCATAACTTGGAGGCAGGAGGAGATTAAAATTAACACAAAAGAAGCTATTGAAATGACTGCAAACGCCTGGGCGCAAGTTAAAGAAAGCACTATAGTAACAAATACAGAATCTCATTACAACGAAATTTTCGTTATAACAAAATATTTTTTAGGTCCCTGGGAGTTTGTAGTAATGGAGTTTTACCTGTACATATAAAGCAAACTCTAACAATCTTGCACTCTTGTATGTATGTTATCATCTGGTTGACACTTAGTAACCACAAGAGGGTGCCAGAAAGCCCCAGACACAGTAATGCAGTCCACAGTATAAGAATATAAATACAATAAAGAGATTTTATTCCACAAAGCACCTTCCAATGAACACGTCTCCAACAGTTAGCCACAGTCTTACGGTCTCGTATGTATGTTATCATCCAGTTGATGCTCTGAACATTTCTGGTGTGCTCCGTAAAAGCAACCAACAGTTTTATCGTGAAAAATCCCTGGTATTATTTGTCTGTTTTTGTTAACTATATTTTCATCTTGCATTATTCTTAACGTAACAATGTAGTGGTAATAGAATTAAATCAACCTAATAGTATTCATTTAATTGACTTTTCTTTGACATCAAAAAAGTGAAAACTTATTACTACACCACAAAACAAAAACTAATCTGTCAAAAAAACTATTTTCCTCCCTGGGCAATGCCAGGTATTTCTGCTAGTAGGTCATAAAATTGACGAGAAGAATTCATAATCAAATGCTGAATTGCGGTACTTGAGGGATCCTTTTGAGTGTCTCTTTCTATCGCACGGTTTGGCTCAAAAAGTAACCTGCACATCGTCATCTCATAACAGGCTTAAGTTCCGAGTTTGGTATTGTTCTGTCCAGCCAGTTTAGCTCGAGACCGTCCTTAAGAAACTGTGACACACAGACACAGATACACACCCATCATCAAGATATCGATGTTTTCGGTATCTGTGGCCCTAAAAATGTCAACATCCGTTGAAAACAAGAGATCAAAATTTGACGAAGCTAAAGCTTTCGCAACCATAGACAATTGGTTATGGTGGGGGAGGTCGTAAATAAAATAAATCCACGATGATTTAATGTTGTATTACGTTAAAACGTGGAAACGTCCAGTGAATACTTTTGTTTGATACCGTAAGTTGTGTTGATTGTGCGGTGTAGCTAATAAGAAATGCGTTTCAGTTTAATAGGAGATACTGTAAAACAGGAATAATGAACAAGTCGCCTTTTGTTACATGTGAAGACACTGATAGTGGCAGCGAGTCCATTGGTAAATTCCGAGGCTCAATTTCATGTTCCGTCTGCTTTCTGCTGAAGCTCAGCAGTTACAACTCCACTTGGCTACAGCGACATTGAAATCCTAAGAATGCTTAAAAAGGTAAAGTAAGTTAAAGGGTTGATTATAAAGCTGCGGCGAGTAACTCACTCACGTTTTTATATTTTACGTATAGTGACCGAGTTTTGTAGTAGTGGTCAACAGGTAGTATGGCAACTGCGGCTTGCTGCAAGTTTAAAGAAACACCACGGAGTGTGGCTGGGTAGTGCTGAGGGGCTATGATTGTTGAAATGTGTGTCAGAAGTACTCTGTGGGTAAAAGCTTGTGGACAGCTGACCATCATGAGCTTGTTGGACATCCCATTTCCAAACCATGAGCATTAATATGTAGACCCCGGAAAAAACCCGTTCTTTCCACAAGATTTCAGTGTGTGTGTCCATTTGTGAGGTGCTGGACGAGAACGCTTGGCTCGCAATTGGTATTTCCAAAGGCGTTCAACAGGGCTGAGGTCAGGGGCTCTGCAGGCCACTCAAGTTCCTCCATGTCTTTACAGAGCTGACTTTATGCAGAGGGGCACAGTCAAACTGGAACCCAAATGGGCCTTCAGCTTTCACATAGTTGGAATTGTCTGAAATGGCACTGTTCACTGGAGCCAAGGGGCCTGGCCCAGACTCTGCCAATATCCCTCCTCCACCAGACTTTACAGCAGTCACGCTGCAGTCCAGAGGGTAGTGTTCTCCTAGCATGTGCCAATCCCAGATTCTTCCATCAGCCTGCTCGAAGGTGAAGTGTGTTTTGCCACTCCAGACAACACGTTTCCCCTACTCCAGAGTCCAATGGCGGCCTGCTTTATACCACTCCAGCCGACGCTGGGCATGGCATTAAGCTCCCGACGCACAGTTCTTCTGCTGATGTTGCTTCCAGAGGCATTTTGGAACTCTGTTGTGACTGATGCCACAAAGGATTGGCCATTTTTACAAGCCACATGCTTCATTCAGCACTTGCTGGCCTCACGCTCCGAGTTTAGGAGGTCTACCACTTTGTGGCCCCTCAACTCTTCCACTTCACATGAACAGCACGTGTAGTTGATCAGTGTAAATCTAGCAGAGCAGAAATTTCAAGTACTCACTTGTGGCAAAGGTGACATCCTATGACAGTGTGACGTTTAAAGTCCCTGAGCTCCTTGGTACTGCCAATGGAGAGCGTAAGCGGATGTGTTCGAGTTTATGCAGCGATTAGCAGTGAACCACCTGAACTCGATCACTTGGAGGGGAGGCCACATTGTGTAGCTTAATGTTTCTGACTGCTGGAGTTTATCCTGCACCAGGGCAGCCGTCCACCCTACACTGCCATGTCACTGTGTATCATGTTGTCTGGAATTCAGCTCATGTCTCTTGGATAACAATATTCTCATTTTTGGTTTTCCTATTGTACGTCACTTTCAGATATTGTATTTTTTTTTATTCCCTCTATCACTTTGTTCCACATATGATGAATTTCCTGACTGTTAACAGCAGACACGTGATGTAACCCTTAACAAGCGCAGCACTGTCCAGCCGACTGTTTGGGCCTCAGAAGAACCGCATGTACTAAACTGTCTGAGTTTGGGCTGTAGAGCTGATGATGAAAGTTTACAAAAAAAAAATTTATATAAATAAAAATGAAACATCCACATTGCTCGGATGCCAGAAAAAGAGTGAAGTGGCGGCCATTGTTATGAACTGACTGGCTAAAACAGGACAAAACAAAAGTGCGCACACTACAGGAGCTCTTCTCACCTACACACTGTGTTTCTAAACTGTGACGATACAGCTAAGGTTACACTATGAATTACGATGTCAAATATGTGAGAAAATGTTAGAAATGGGTTTGACTCCTCCATTAAAGTGACAAACCAGTGTATGCAAACAACTGCGGAAAAACGCAAAGGCGGCTTATTTCATTACAAAACGTGAAAGAACAACCGGATGAATTTTACATCAGAATGAACATTATTAATTTATATAATTTGCCTTTTTATGTACAGTGACAGCTGATTTAACTACTCTGGTGAACAGAACAATCTTTATTTCCAACAACTCCACTGTAAGGAATTAAAACTAGAGAGACACAAAAGGATGAAATCATTAAAAACGCTAGTAGGTATCACTAGCCGCTTACCTGCTGACACGCAAACAGCACCGGCCCAGTGGCTAAACCGAGACGAAGGTCCGCTGCTGAAGGCTTTCCCAACTGGTTAGCAGAAGACGTAAAGTCCAACATGTCATCTACAAGCTAAAGATCCACAGGCTGTTTTAATTTTCCTTTCATATATTCATTTTACAGATGTTTTAACAGAAATAAGTTATAAATTTCACTATCCTACCCTAAAATTATTATTTTTTTCTTTAACAACCAATGTGAGGCCAGCCCACCTAACACCTGGCTGTGGCAAATAGAGGATCATTTATGGTGGGTGGGACTAAACCACGTGTCTGCCCGCCTGAGATGTTTCGTCGTGTGGTTGGTGTGGCAACGTGCTGTACAAGTCCCTGCTCCCCAACCTGACCTGACTGTTCCTTAACACACATTACAATACATTATCTGGACCAATTTGTACATAATCTAAATTCTGGTCACTCACTGGAGAAAACTTATTATAAACATTACAGCTACTGTTAGTCAAAAAAAGGGCAAAACTGATGCATAAGGCTAGAGATCATCTACTGATCAACTCTGTAGAACTAAATATCTTAAAAGCTGTTAGTTATTGGGGAGCAAAGGTGAGCATTTCATCACTCTGCACAACAGCATATTTTTTATCTTGTTAATCTCATCTAGAAATGATAATCCAACCATTTAAAAGGTCCACATAATCCAGTTTATGGTCACAGGTGCCATGGCCTACCACAGGACCTTTGGGTGCAAAGTGCAGTCGTGGCCAAAAGTTTGAGTATGACACAAGTGTTGGTTTTGACAAAGTTTGCTGCTTCAGTGTTTTTAGATCTTTACGTCAGATGTTTCTATAGTATACGGATGTAGAATGACAAACATTTCAGAAGTTTCAAAGGCTTTGGTTGACAATGACATGAAATTTATGCGCAAAGTCAATATTTGCAGTGTTGGCCCTTCCTTTTTCAGGACAGCTGCAGTTCACCCTGGCAGGCTGTCCATCAACTTCTGGGCCAAATCCTGACTGATGGCAGCCCATTCTTGCAGAATCAATCCTTAGAGTTTGTCAGAATTGTTGGGTTTTTGTTTGTCCACCCGCCTCTCGAGGATTGAACACAAATTATGGGGAGTTTCCTGGCCATGGACCTAACATTTTGATGTTTTCTTCCCAAACCGTTCTTGGATGGTTGGGAGAAGTTGCTCTCGGAGGATGTTTTGGTCCCATTCTTTATTTATGGCTGTGTTATTAGGCAACATTGTGAGTGAGCCCAGTGCCTTGGCTGAGAAGCAACCTCACACATGAATGGTCTCAGGATGCTTTACTGTTGACGTGACACAGGACTGATGGTAACACTCTTCACGTTTTCTTTTTTCTGGATGCCCCAAACAATCGGAAAGGGGATTCATCAGAGACAATGACTTGACCCCAGCAGTTCAACCCCAGAATATCAGTCTGTCCCGGATGGTTTTTCTTGGCTTCTTTGCTGCCCTTCTTGAAACCCGCCAGGTCATCCTCCCAAGTCTTCAGCTCACTCACACCTGCCTGCTGCCATTCCTGAGCGAGCTCTGCACTGGTGGTATGCCGACCTCAAGCCATGAATAAAAAATTGGACCAAAACATCCTCCAAGAGCAACTTCTCCCAACCATCCCACAACAGATTGGCTACCAGCATGATGGAGAACTGGGCCATAAGGCAAAAGTGAGAACTAAGTGGCTCGGGAAACAAAACATCAAAATTTGGGGTCCATGACCAGGAAATTCCCCAGCCTTTAATTCCATTGAGAACTTTTGGTCAGTCCTCAAGAGGCGGCAGGTGGACAAACGTAAACCCAACAATTCTGACAAACTCCAAAGATTGATTCTGCAAGAATGGGCTGCCATCCGTCAGGATTTGGCGCAGAAGTTGATGGACAGCATGCCATCTGACTGCACATAAATTTAATGTCATTGTAAATGAAACGCTTGGAATTCCATTTCAGTATACCATAGAAACATCTGACAAGATCTAAAAACACTGAAGCAGCAAACGTTGTGAAAAGCAACACTTGTGTTCTTCTCAAGACCACGACTGCAGGAACAAACCCTAAACTGTAGGCCAGTTGACTGAAAGGGACCTTCAGGTTTAAGTTTGCTGTCACGTGTACACAGTACAATGATATTCTTAAACCCAAAAACGATTGTGTTATTTCACAGAGACGTTGCCTGCCGGAGGTGGTAATGACGTCGTCCACGTGTGTGCTCTGGCCATCTAGTGACACGTCAATGTTTTTATATACAGCATACGCTGAATTGTATATAATGGTGGAAAAAACAACAAAAAAAAAAAATACCTGGAATGCAATCCCAACATTTCTTCCATACTGAAATGCAATCTCATGAACTTCAGGATCCGAGTTTACAAGTATCGAGACCTTTATAGATAAACATAAAAATAAAGTTCACTCAACAGGGTTTCTAAATATGCACGTACATCGACAGTAAAATCACAAAGTTAAAGAACTTTTAAGACAACGTACATACTGCTTTACAACTGTTTGCTATCAGACTTGCAGTCTTCTTAAATGTTTTTTCGAGGTAGTGTTTAAATCGCTCACTCTCACTTTCTTTGGATCCCAACTGCATAAATTCACCTGTAAATAAGACAAAGGCTGTGGACAGGAGACACTTCCTGAGGCCCAAGGTGTAAAGGAATGAATGTGGTTGCTTACCCCGTACTAAATCTTCAATGACCTGAGATAAGACTGATACCACCGAGTTGTTACCAATTCGAGCCAACGCCATTGAAGCCACAGACAGGATGAAATCACCAGCAAGGATTGCCTGGAAACAGGTTTGGAAAAGTGAAGTTGCTTTTTACTTTTAAAGTATTTGCTTCATTTTGGAAAACCCCTTTGATTTTTATAAGTAACGGAAAAAAACGTCTTAACTCAGAATACTTTAGAAAATGGAATTTACTGACTTTTTGCACTTTGTGAGTTACTTTAAGAAGGATTACAAAAATTCTTTCAAGAGTACCTAATTCCCTTAATTCTTTACATGTACAGTGCTCAGCATAAATGAGTACACCCCCTTTAAAAAGTACGAATTTAATCAGTAGCTCAATGAACAAAAGAACAATTTCCAAAATTTTCACAAGGCTGAGTTTTATTGAACACTTGTTTAACTCCATAACATGAAATTAAGGTTAATAATATAACTTAGATCACAAAATCTTCAGTTTTACTCAAATTGGTTGAAGCAAAAATGAAAACACCCCGCAACAAAAACTACTCCATCTAGTATTTTGTATGACCACCGTGATTTGTAAGGACAGCACCAAGTCTTCTAGGCATGGAATGAACAAGTTGGCGACATATTGCAACATCTATCTTTTTCCATTCTTCAAGAATAACCTCTTTTAGAGCCTGGATGCTGGATGGGGAGTGATGCTCAACTTGTCGCTTCAGAATTCCCCACAGGTGTTCGATTGGGTTCAGATCAGGAGACATACTTGGCCATTCAATCACCTTCACCCTGTTCTTCTTCAGAAATGCAACAGTAGCTTTAGATGTGTGTTTTGGATCATTGTCGTGTTGGAAAAGTGCACGGAGTGATGGCAGCATCTTCTCCTTCAGTATAAAGCCATACATTGTTGAGTTCAGGAAACCATCAATGAAATGCAGCTCCCCAACACCAGCAGCACTCATGCAGCCCCACATAAGGACACTGCCACCACCATGTTTCACTGTGTAGGCACCATACATTTTTCTTTGAAATCCTCACCTTTACGACGCCATACAGTTTTGAAACCATTAGTTCCAAAAACAGTGATCTTTGTCTCATCACTCCAGAGTATAGAGTCCCAGTAGTCTTCATCTTTTTCAGCATGGGCCTTAGCAAATTCTAGGCGTGCTTTTTTGTGCATGGGCTTTAGGAGAGGCTTCCTTCGTGGACGATACCCATGCATGCCATTCCTCTGCAGTGTGTGCCGTATGGTGTCACGGGAAACGGTCACTCCAGTTTGGCTTTTTACTGCTTTAGCTAACTGCAGTGAACTTGCATGGCGATTTTCTTCAACCCTTCTCATCAGAAGACGCTCCTGTCGAGATGTTAACTTCCGTGGATGGCCTGGACGTCTCTGTGTAAGATGGTTGCACTTCCATCTTTCTTAAATTTTTGGATCACTTTTGCTACGGTATTTCGACTGATATGTAAAGCTTTGCTGATCTTCTTGTAGCCCTCACCTTTTTTGTGTAAGGTAATGATTTCCTTTCTCAGATTTTTTTGACATTTCTCTTCCATGTGAAGCCATTGCTGACAGCACGAAATGGGAAGGGCTTTTCTTTGTTAAGTAATGCCCTTTTATAGTCTCCTGTCTGCTGGACACCTCTTAAATGAATCATTAGACTCACCTGTGGTTGAATGCCTGTTAATTAGAATTTTGTAATCTTAAGTGTGGCTTTTCTCCTAAGACTATAATTGGGGTGTACTCATTTTTTCAACATGGGCTTGAATGAATTTGTTAGGAAAATCACTTTTTTGTGTGGGCAAATTAACAAATCTTGTTTGCAATCAATGGCCCACATTTGTGGGAGTATTTTGTAGTACAGTATCTCATAGAAAATGTTGATGCTGAAAGGAAACTAAAGGTTTTCTGACAAATGTAGTGGGGTGTACTCATTTATGCTGAGCACTGTATAGTGTACTTTTCTTGCTACTCAAATTGCTTTACAAAGTGAATGAGGAGCCACGTCAACCACCACTCATGTGCAGCATCCACCTGGGTGATGTGATGGCAGCCATTTTGTACCAGTATGCTCACCACAGATGAGCTGTTAGGGGGTGAGACAGAGAGTGAGGATTAGAGACGGGGGGTGATTAGGGGGCCAGAATGACCAGGCAATTTAGCCGGGACACCGGGATACACTCTGCTCCTTATGAAGGGTGCGCAGGAGTGAGGAGCTTATTTTTTCGCGTCATCCAAAGGACGGTGATTTTTCTAAAACACAGTGTCTCGGTCACTGCGCTGGGGCATTGACATTCACATTCAGACCACCCGGTAGGTGCTCCCTGCTGGCCTCGCCAATACCTCTTCCAGCAGCAACCCAAGATTTTCCTGGTTGGCTACCATCGAAGTACTGGCGGGGCCCAAAGACGCTTAGCTTCACGTGGTGTTCTGAAGTGCATGTGCTATGGCTGCTTTCCTACTTCCACTCTTCTCTCAACAGTTTACTTTCCTCAGATACAAAAAGATTACAAAATATAAAACTGCACTTCTTAATGACATTAAAAGCAAGTTTCACCAAAAACTGCCACACTTCCTTTTAAATTCCTTCTATATTCAATATTCCACTCATGGAAACCTATAAACGGACTAGAAACTTGCTGACAAGCTTGGTGGGTAGCCAAACAATTTTAATTGTTTAAGAAATGTGAAGTGGGAAACTTGTTATTGACAGATAACATCGGATTTGAATTTCCTTGAAGTAAGATTCAACAATTCAACAAACTCTTTCTAGTGACAGAGCGCCTAGAAAGCATTTCAATTACAAACTGTGATTGCATTCACTACACTATTGGCACGCAGACTTATTTTGCTAAACTGGAAGAATCCTAACTCTCCTCTTTTAAGTCAGTGGGAAACTGATGTTTTATATAATTTGAAATTGGAAAAAATCTAATTCTCAGTTAGAGGATCGGTACAGAACTTTTTCAAAACCTGGCAGGATCTAATCAATAATATTTTAGAATAAGCTCTTAAAGCACCGAGAAAGCAATTCTTTCCGCATTTCTTTTTCTTCTCCATTCATCTCTATTGCCCTTTTAAACTTATCAGTTTAGGTATGTTGGCCATGCTCTCTTTCTTAGGGGTGGGGGTTAAGTTGTTTTCATCCTATTTTTTTTTTTTTTTTTGTAAAAATTGATCTTTGTATGGAATGATTACCGTAGATCCCGGAATATAAGCTGAGAATTTCGTCCTAGATTTTTGGCTTGGAGTTTGGGGTTCGGTTTATACAACGAGTATCATTTCAGATTCAAGATTTCCAGCGCAATGCCGGTTTTGCCGATGAATACGGAAGTAAATAATGATGAAACCACAGAGCCATCTTTCAGATGAAGAAGTAACTTTGCATGCCGGTACTTTAAATTAAATAAAGAATTTATTCGAAAAAGTGTTTTAGTTGTTGATTTTATTAATAAAATTTATAATAAATTATCGGGAAGTTTAAAATAAAATTTTTTATTTTGATTTACAATCCACATCTTGCGTTACGAAACGGATGCGGTCACGTGTATCCGCTTGCGCGATTGTAAACAAACAACCGAGAGCGTTAGTAAGCGTAAGTCGGAGCCCAGATACATGTCTTTGTGGATGTAATTTCGAAACTAAGATGGACATTGTGTGGAAATATCTCCTCCTCCCTTCCTGCAGCCCAAAGATGTCAAATTAAATGATGAGTACAGTATGAAATTGTTTCTAGAATAGAATGCCTTTTACTGTCTATACGCATCTACAATGAGATTAAAAGCAGCTCCTTCAGTGCAGAAAAAAGTTCTGTATAGGGCTTGTATGGTTGTTTTTTAGCCTTAGCATAACGCTGTATCTGCGGCCCCGCTTCTGCTTTCTTTCCCTCCTCCATCTGTGTCGTCTCCTAGACCCGACAACAAACCACGGAGAGCCCGCTGGTCTCGCTATGTTGTCTGGGATGTTGTGCGTGTGATGAAAAACACTCAAAACAGATGTCTGGCTCTGGACACCGATGTCTATAAGGTTCTGAATGGTGTAGCGGATGTTCGCCGAACCGATTGTCCACAAACAAGGACAAAAAAAAAAAAGTACAAAAACAACAAAAAAGTGCACTGAAAAGGAGAGCCCTGAGCCGCTGCGCGCCGCCATGCTCCTAGCCTAATCGAAGTAGGCTAGGCACTTTTTATAACTTTTTGGTTAGTACATTAGAAAAAATATTGGTGTTTTTTATTATGAAAAGGTTAAGTAAGTGTTGTAGTGGGAGGTTTGGAACGCATTATGGGTTAGCCTTTGTGAAGGAATTAAGTTCGTAAGTCAAGGGTCCACTGTATTGCGTATTTAAGTTAATCAAATTTATAACAAGTCTCCGGAAATCCACCCGCCGATGTACCGTATTTGCGTATATAGTTTCAACACAAAGGTTCCAATTTACCAAACTTCTCCGCAATCACTTCCTAGTTTCCATCAAAAATGCCGGCAGTCTCAAATTCTCGCCGATAAACATTATAAATATACCCGAAGAGACACTTTTAAGGAAATTTAGAAAATTTTGCTTGGAGAAGGGGGTCGGCTTAAATACCGGTCATCGGCAAATACATGTAATTTAGTCGGTAGAGAAGGGGATCGGCTAATATACCGGGTCGGCTTGTATTCCGGGATCTACGATATAATAAAATAATTTAAAAAAAGAAAAGCATTTCAATTAACATCATATAATGAGCATAATTAGAATATACAGCGTCTGTACAAAATATTCACTCCCTTGGAAGTTCTTGGTATACCACATTGAATCCCAGTGGATTTGTCTTTTTTGACACTGATCATCGGAAGAAGACGGTTTAATGTCAAAGCAAAAACATAGCACTGCAAAGTGGCCTAAAATGAATAAAGAATATAAAACACAAAAGAATTAATTGCATTAGTATTCATTAGTATGTCTGTGTTTAGTAGAAGTGCGTTTGGCGCGGTGCACAGGTCTCTCTCTGTGTCTTCTGGACTTTAAGGTCCCCCCCCATCCCCCCTCTCTTCTTTGTCAAACTGCTCAAGCTCTGTCAGAGGGTCTCATGGGGTTTGTGAGTGAGGAGCCATTTTCAAGTCCAGCCTCAAATTCTCAGTTGAATTGAGATCTGGCCACTCCAAGACATTAACATTGCTGTTTTGAGGCCATTTCTGTGTACTTTTGGCTTTTTTGCTTTAGGGTCGTTCTCTTGTTGGAAAACACATGTTCTCCAAAGGCGTAGGTTTCTTGCAGACTGCATCAGGGTTTCCTCCAAGCTTTCACTTCACCTTCTCACAAACCTTCTGGTGCCTGCTTCAGAGAAGCGTGATGCTGCCATGACTGGGCTTCACATTGGGGATGGTCAGTTTGTGACAATGTGCAGTGTAACATGGTCCCATCAGACCTGAGATCATTCTTCCAGCTAACTTTAGAGTCTCCCTTGTGCCTTCTGGCAGACTCTAGCCAAGATTTCATTTGTGTTTCTTTTAAAAATGGTTTTCTCTTTGCCACTTTCCCATAAACCTATGACTGGTAACACACCCATGCAACAGTTGTTGTCTGCACTTTCTCTCCAGTCCCAGCTCTGTGGTGGCCTCCTTCATTCATCTCCTTCTTGTACGATCACAATGAAGGACATAAACAGCCGAGGGCAGCATGGTGGCGCAGTGGTAGCGCTGCTGCCTCATAGTAAGGAGACCTGTGGTTCGCTTCCCGGGTCCTCCCTATGTGGAGTTTGCATGTTCTCCCCGTGTCGGCGTGGGTTTTTCCCACAGTCCAAAGATATGCAGGTTAGGAGAACTGGCGATCCTAAATTGTCCCAAGTGTGCGTTTGTGCCCTTAAGTGGGCTGGCGCCCTGCCCGGGGTTTGTTCATGCCTTGTGCCCTGTTGCTGGCTGGGATTGGCTCCAGCAGACCCCTGTGACCCTGTGTTAGGATATAGCTGGTTGGGAAATAACTGACTGACTGACATAAACAGCTGTGCCGCACTCTGTTTCTTAACGTCTGGATATTCAGGGACTTTGGATACTTGTTGTCTCAGTCCCTTGTAAGTGCCATATGAGATTGGCTGGCAGCCCGTCCAGGAAGAAGGGAGGCTGGAGTGGAGGAACCGCAATGGACTGGCATCCCGACCAGGTCGGGAACTGATCCCTTGGAAGAATCGGGAGTTTTTTTTTTTTTTTTTCTTTCTTTATTTCGCCTTATATATATTAGGAATTTGTTAGTTTTCACATACCCCTCGGGGTCAGAGTGCAGGGTCAGCCATTGTATAGCAGGTTAAGGGCCTTGCAGAGTAGGATCTCTTTTGGCAGTAACAGGGATTCAAATCGGCAACTTTCCGGATACCAGTGCAGATCCTTAACCTCAGTATATATTTCCCTGACACGCTACAGGGCAGCATCCATGTGTTGCTGCTCCCATTTTCCAGACCACTGGGCAGGCTGGGAATCATAGACCTATGGGTGTCATGGATGTTGCTAAAGGGATAGCCCATGCCTGCTTTAGACAGATAGATAGATACTTCATTAATCCCAATGTCCTTTATGAGACATCAGCCTGACCCAGAAGCACCTTTTCTGGACTTTGCCCAAACACCAGAATTATTTAAAAAGAGCCGTCTGCCTCACCTCGGGGAACTGCAGTTTGGAGGCAGAGGAGATGAAGAAAGAGAAGTAAGGATTCACCATCCCTGTATTTAGAGTGCACTGTAGAAGTACTTGGAGAAAATAAAATCATTATGTTTGAACTGGGGTTCAGTGACGCCCCCCTATCTCGCACACACCCGACTCGTGCTTTTCAAATTCTGTGTTCCTTTTGTCTTCACTCTGTAGGTTAACCCACCATTCTGACTCACCACAAGTTGGCCCTTCCATATTCCAGTGCATTTATACGCCAATCAACCCAAACCCCAGACTGGTGATCTTCACTGAACCGATTCTGTGACTTCTAAAACCAACTGGCTGCACCAGTGAGGATTAAGGGGTGTCCTATTAAAGGGGGTGAAATCTTCTGCAATCAATTACTTGGTGTTTTTATATCTATAATTTATTTGGACTGCTTTGCAGAGATGTGTAGTCACTTTAACTTTAAAGAGTCTCTTTTTCTGTTGTCAATGCTAAAGAAGCCCATTAAAATCCACTGCGACTGAATGATAGATTTAAATAAATTGGGTAAACTTCCAAGGGGTGAATACTTTTTGTAGGCACTGTATATTAAGTTAAGTTAGGAGTTGCAAATGTAAACATATTTAAGTATGCAAAGATTTGTTTCCTAAGTTCATCTAGAATGATGAAAGACGGCAGCGCAAAGTACTGGACTCCTGCAGAATGTCAATTCACCCCGAGTGTGAACTTCTTATTAGCTTTAAGAATCGCCTACCTTTCTTTCGCCCCAGATTTCATTCACAGTTGTCTTCCCTCTGCGAGTACAGGAGCCGTCAATCACATCATCATGAACAAGGCTGGCAGTGTGGATCATTTCAGAGATCATAGCTATTGATCGCTGGCCTGGTAGCAGCTCTCTTCAAAAGACACAAATGACTGCTTAGTACAGAACAGAATGTTCAGAAAGTGAACTGCTTTTAAATGCACTATTCATCCAACTGGAAAGCCAGTTTTTTTAACTGATGAATTTGGAAGCAAGAAATAGCATTTTTTGCTGTGAATCAGCTTGCTAAGAATTAAGTTTAGAATTTGTATTCCATGACTGAATGAACGAATGAATGTCACATTATATTGCATTCTTCTTCTTCTTTCGGCTGCTTCCGTTAGGGGTCGCCACAGCGGATCATCATCGTCCATATCTTTCTGTCCTCTGCATCTTGTTCTGTTACTCCCATCATCTGCATGTCCTCTCTTACCACATCTGTAAACCTTCGTTTAGGCATTCCTCTTTTTCTCTTCCCTGGCATCCTTAGCATCCTTCTCCCAATATACCCAGCATCTCTCCTCTGCACATGTCCAAACCAACGCAATCTCGCCTCTCTGACTTTGTCTCCCAACCGTCCAACTTCAGCTGACCCTCGAATGTCCTCATTTCTAATCCTGTCCATCCTCGTCACACCCAATGCAAATCTTAACCTCTAACTCTGCCACCTCCAGCTCTGTCTCCTGCTTTCTGGTCAGTGCCACCGTCTCCAGCCCATGTAACATAGCTGGTCTCTCTACCGTTCTGTAGACCTTCCCTTTCACTCTTGCTGATACCCGTCTGTCACAAATTACTCCTGACACTCTTCTCCACCCATTCCACCCTGCCAGCACTCTCTTCTTCACCTCTCTTCCACAATCCACATTACTCTGTACTGTTGATCCCAAGTATTTAAACTCATCCACCTTCGCCGACTCTACTCCCTGCATCCTCACCATTCCAGTGATCTCCCTCTCATTTACACACATGTATTCTGTCTTGTTCCTATTGACCTTCATTCCTCTCCTCTCTATAGCATATCTCCACCTCTCCAGGGTCTCCTCAACCTGCTTCCTACTATCGCTACAGATCACAATGTCATCAGCAAACATCATAGTCCACGGGGACTCCTGTCTAATCTCGTCTGTCAACCTGTCCATCACCATTGCAAATAAGAAAGTGCTCAGAGCCGATCCCTGACGTAATCCCACCTCCAACTTGAATGCATCCTTCACTCCTACTGCACACCTCACCACTGTCACACTTCCCTCATACATATCCTGTACAACTCTCACATACTTCTCTGCCACTCTCGACTTCCTCATACAATACTATAACTCCTCTCGAGGCACCCTGTCATTTGCTTTCTGCAGGTCCACAAAGATGCAATGCAACTCCTTCTGGCCTTCTCTAAACTTCTCCATCAACATCCTCAGAGCAAACATCACATCTGTGGTGCTCTTTCTTGGCATGAAACCATCCTGCTGCTCACTAATCATCACCTCACTTCTTAACCGAGCTTCCACTACTCTTTCCCATAACTTCATGCTGTGGCTCATCAATTTTATCCCCATGTAGTTAGTACAGTCCTGCACATCCCCCTTTTTCTTAAATATCGGCACCAGTACACTTCTTCTCCACTCCTCAGGCATCCTCTCACTTTCCAAGATTCCATTAAACAATCTGGTTAAAAACGCCACTGCCATCTCTCCTAGACACCTCCATGCTTCCACAGGTATGTCATCTGGACCACATTATATTGCATTGATCCACATTAATCAGGGACACAATTTTGCATTATTCACTCATTAAAAACTACAATTAAAGAAATAGAACACATTGTTCAAGAGAATATTTAAGAAAGAAGTAAACAGAAGTACAGAATTACAATATTCACAAGTTTTTTTTTTTTTTTTTTTAATAAACTGATAGGTATAGGAAAAAATGAATGAGGAATGTAAAAGTAATATAGAAGTTTCTATATTGGATGCAAGTTCACTGCTTTTCTAACTGAAGAGAAGGCCTCATCTATATTTTGGACTTTGGAGAAAACGTCTATCATTCTAAGAAAATATACTAAATGCGTTAACTTCAAATATCACTTCGATATTGTGAATTGATGATCTTTTCTGCTTTGCCTTTGCTATAATGAAGTATAGCCCTGTAATCAGGTGACTGCTTTTCAATGCCAATACTGTTAGCTGAATGCTGAAATGTGAATTTGCAGCTGTGTGCGCATATAAGAGATGGCCTCCTATAGACATCTGGGATCCTAAAACACTTTACTAATTTAATAAAAGTGAAGCTACTGCCCCCTGCCAGTTAGTTTAAGGATTTTTTTCCCCGTGCATTTTCAGGAGGAAAAATTGCCTACACTCATTTCATGTGCATAGTGCTAAATGTCTATAAGATGCAATACCTTGTCAGCACTGCTCTGAACTTCCAAATATCCTGACAGACATTAATTACTGTAATTTTTAAAGCAAAAAAAAAAAAAAAACTGTTAGCGCAAGTCAATGATGATTGTGTCATTGGTGAGTTAAGCTGTCCTATAAGATACTTTGATGATTGTGTCATTGGTGAGTTAAGCTGTCCTATAAGATACTTTGCACAGTTTATCCTTCACTATTTTTTTTTATACTTATTTGTGAGTACTGTTTAATAACATGCTCCCAGAGACCCCATAAAACAGACGTTGTTACTGATTCCGACGACTCTTATGTGTGAAGAAGTGTTTACTAAACTCAAAGTCGTACTTTATGATTCAGCACAGGCCAGCCAGTTTCCCATACCACAGATGCACTCTGGGAAATCAGAACTGGGAAAACAAACATCTGTGAACACTGTAGCTGAAATTACTTTTCAAGACGATACTGCTAATGTTAGTGATGCGCCACAATTAGAATTTAAAATCAATGTATGCAAATAGTAAAACGGGCACTTGCATACAGCTGTGAAATTAAACTATTTTATTTTATTTTATACAGTGTGCATTGGTAAATACCGTTATGTCAATTTTTACAGATCTGTTTATTAGTTACTGTAATACTGTACTGTGATGACTTGATGTCTATAACAACTGGTAATGAACTTCATAGTTAAACACACACATAAAAAATATATCTATTATAAACCTGCATCTGCACAAGTTGGAAACACCTAAAGGAGGATCTTTATAGATAATACGCAACTGTGGCTGTCCGTTCGTCTGTCCAGGATTTTAAATCACCTGTAGCTCGCAAACCGATTGACCTGAAATTTGATACACATATACTACGTGACCTCTACTATCCGCTTTCAGGGTGATGATTGACCTCCAAGGTTATTCCTCTTTTTATTTTATTTTATTGTAGAATCAACTCTCAGCAGCGGGCAGCAGGGCGGCCATGCAGCACACGTGTGCGGGCGCATTTCTCATTCCTTACCACCTTCACCGTCACTTCCCCTACCTCTTTATATCTTACATCATTCTTGAGGCAGATAGAAGACTTAAGTGAAAAATGAAAGAAAACTTACTAAGTAACTGCAACACAAACACTGACTTAAATCAGTTTTAACGTGAAAAGATGCCGACGAAAGAAGACAAGAAGCGGGCCGCTAGGGTGGAGAAAAGAAGAGCTGCTCAGGAAGCAGCAAGCGCATCAACCTCTGCAAGTGTATTCACTGCATGTTATCATGCAGTGCGCTGTTACTGGTATTAAATAATATTAAGGGATTTATTTTGTATGCATTTTAGTCCTTTACCATAAAATTGTTCATATTGCCCCTGTTTCAATATATTTTAACAATTATCGTATATACTCGCGGATAAGTCGAGGTTTGATTTTCCCGTATAATGTCAGTCATATAAGTCGAATGCGGAAAACTCACGCTATTAGTACAAGAGATTATGATATGCTAATGCCCACCTGAGAGAGTAACCATGGAGCACATGGCTTTTATTTTCTATGTATTGTGCCTACGTGACCACATGGTAATACCCGAACTATTCCGAAGCGACGTCTGCACTGATTTGTGTGTTTTTTGTTTTTTTTTTGTGTCTCGCACCCTCATTCACCTTTACTGTAACAGCATCCCTCATATACGATGGAACGTTCGTTCAGAAGAAAATAGGAAGCTGGTGTTAAATTAAAAGTTGTTGAAGTAGCGAAAGAAATTGGTAACTGCGCTGCTGCAACAAAATTTGATGCGTCTGAGAAACTGGTGCGAGATTAGAGGAGGCAAGAAGATGTAAAACAAAAAAAAAAAATTCAAGTGTCGCATTTTTTTGAACGGGCGTATAAGTCGGGGTCTGATTTTATGATCACTTTTTCGGGTTTCAAAACCCGACTTATACGTGAGTACATACGGTAACTGTGAAATACCATTTAAGTTATTCAGTCAGCAACATTAATGCTAATCAATTAGGCAAATGGGGATTCATAACAGAGTAGAACCAAAATGTAATGTTCCCATATTTAAACCAGTGCCAACCTTGGGGACCAGAGTTCCCATTTGGCAGCAGGAGTGCACTACAGCAGATGGAGGAAACTGTCATCGGCACGTACAAAATTTCCCACTGACCAATGCGGAATCCAAGAGGCCACAGGTACGTACCACATTTTCTTTTCAACTAACCTTGATGACAGAGTCTGTGTCTTGCTGTATTTCAGCTTTTGTTTATGAGTATGTCTTTTTGTCTCATCGTCTGCTGCGTTTAGTTATGTTTTATTTCCAAAAGAGGTTTTTTTTCCTCCCATTTATTTAAACCAACAACACCGGGTACCTTGGCTAGTCTTCTCATATTTTCCTCACCTACTCTCCCTTTTTCTCCTTTCATCTGCCGGGGCTTTGTTTCCTCATTCCCCTCCTACTATACAAGTTACCTGCTCATCCCTTTCCAGCAGCACACCTAATTGAAGGCTATGCAGCCCAAATGTTGCACCTTTAACCTTCTTTCCTTTTCAGCATGGAAATAACTTTTTTTCTTTGTCACATTTATGTCTAAAAATCCTTGTGCCTTGACATTTTGACTCTTTACAAAGACTAATGACAATCTGCTTTCCTCCTATACCTGTAATGTCTACAATTATCCAGGTGTCTAAGAATACATTCAAACTACTGCAGAACAGGGGTTGCCTAAATTGACAGAATAGTAAGAATTCTTTACATTTATATAGCGCCTTTCTCACCACTCAAAGTGCTTCAGTGAGTGGGGAGCCACTTCAACCACCACTTTTCCAGGATGGCTTCCCATCCAAGTACTGGCCGGGCCTGAATGTGCTTAGCTTCAGGTGGATGACCTGTTCTGAAGTGTGGGTGCAATGGCTGCTGGGAGGAAAACTGCTGCTGTGAAGATGCGATCTCTAATTTTGGTGCTAATATATAATCTTACTGCATTAATATCAACAAACATCCTATAATAAGGTAACCACAAAACATTACAAATTTATGGACTGGCAAATATATAGTTAAGTACCTTTTGGAAATGTGTTAAAATATATTGGCTACAATTGTTAATACTATAAAGCACCTACCTTGTTTTGTTGCTGTGAAAGTTGCAGGCTCGGGCCATTAGCACCACAATCATTGGTCGCAAAGCTTTTCCTTTTCCATCGAAATAGTAGTCACATAGGCATTTAAGCTCAGCTTTTGACACAAAAAGCTCCTAGAGGAGAGATGAACAAAACAGTACCTGAAACAAGTAGCTGGATTTGTGTATTAAGACCAGATTTGTTTCCAAATAAGTTAATAGGCCTCTTTATACTTAATTGCTCTTGCTTTAACTGTAGGCATACAGACCCATGTAATTAAAAAAACAAAAACACTTTTTTTGCATAGACAAGGATCATTTGAAAATTGTTTGCTATGAATCCATATTATAACACAGTGTTCTCAAAACAGTTTGATATAATTCTGTTATGCAGCGCAGAGTACCCAGCACAATGCAGGAAGCAGCCATGGGCAACGCACCAGTCCAAGGCAAGGCCTACTTATTGGAATTGTCAAACAATAAAGTCCTAGGGAATATGTGAGGTAATCAGGCGTACCTGAAAGAAAACCTTCAAGGACAAAGAAGGAAATGTGCAGACTCCAAATGGACAACCACCTGGGGTGGCATCTGAATTTGGAATGCTAGGTCTGTGGTTTGCCAGGGCTAATCACTGTGCCACTGTGCTGCCCTAAATCAATAAATACTGATGAACAAACTTCATGATTTGCCAGATTCAAAGGAAATGCTCATAGTTTTACTATTGGTTTCACTAAAGGTTAATAGAAAACACAAAAAGAGATGATTTAGGGTAGTCCGTTAACTGAATGTGCATATCCTAGGTATGTGGGATGAACAGTACCAAGAAGAAACCCAACATGTACAATATTTGGGAATTCATTTCTCAGAATATTTCTTACCACCAAACTGCCTTTTTATTACTAATACAATGAGTATATGTATAGGTAATTAAAAGCACTCGTAAAAAGTCATACAAGATGGTCTACATCTCTAATTTTCAATGCATTCTGGAGGTCTGCTTTGACTAAAAAAAAACACCGTTCTGATATTGAAACAGAGCATTTGAGAAAGTTACTGCTTATACCGCTCAATTAACTTATATTAAGAGTTCATACAGAACAGCCTTTACAATTACAGGACTATAAATTTGTGTTGGGAAATTTTAATGAATTGTGATGCCAAATTAGCACTTAGCTAAGACACATTGCTGTTCATTTAAATAGGCACAAGAGGGCAGTACTTATGCTAAATGTCAGATCTCCAGAATTACAACAGACATTTTTAAGGGAAAGGAAATGTGCCAATAGGTCCGTTTCAGAGGACTTCAAGCAAAAAGGACAAAGACGTTTGCCGCAAACTGTATAATACTGTGAATATAAAACATTACCACATATAATACAAGCATGCAGCCTGAAATCCACTATATCAAGACATATGTTGGATGTGTACAATGAAGCAACAAGTTCAGGATTCCTTATCAATCATTATGGCAAATGCCTTCAGCAGTCTGCGCCAGGTTGCCACATTTTATCTAAAGTTGGTGTCACCAGCCATTTACAAAACATTTTACTAGGAAGACACATACAAACAGCATGCAAAAAAAATCAATGTTTTCATCGAATCAGAATCTGTACTTACTTTTGCCTTGGAGTTTTGACCCACATCAAACTCCATTTACACAGAAGTAAAATTAAAAAAAAGCTTTAAATTAAAAGGTAAAGCAGATACTAGGATGTGGTCGATAGCAGACTTCTTAGGCCTAAAAAATGTCTACCATCGACTGCATCCTGGGCATCTGCCTTACTGGCACTGAGGGTTCTCATGTATTCAAATATTGAGAGGTTCTTTGCAGCCTTTATCAATTTTCATAAAGCACTCAACTCAGTTGATCGAGATGCCCTGTGGGACATCCTGAGACTTTGCAAGATCTTCCTGAAGTTGCTGGATACCACGACCAGCCTGTGTTTTTGCTCCTACTCTGTTCAATACTTGTATGGACTGGGTGTTGGGCAAGGTCGTGGGGTTCAGAGGCTGTGGAGCATCTGTTGGTGAAGAAAGATTCACTGATCTTGACTTTGCTGACGATGCTGTGATCTTTGTGGAGTCAATGGAGGCTCTGATCAGGGCGCTCAAGAGACTGAGTGAGGATTCTGAGTGTCTGGGCCTGCGAGTGTCCTGATAAAAACCAAAGAGCCAGGCCTTTATGACCTCAAGGGCACAGGCATCAGCAGTGTGTCCGTCTGCGGAGAGAGTGTTGACCTCATCGAGAGGTTTACTTACTTAGTGACGTTCATGTCTATGAAGTCAGTAGATGGATTGGGAGAGCATGGGGGGGTCATGAGGTCGCTGGATAGGGGTGTGTGGCACTCCTGATATCTCTGCAGAAGGATGAAGGTCCAAGTCTTTAGAGTCCTGGTGCTTCCTGTTTTGCTATATGGTTGCGAGACGAGGACTGCACTCCTTCGGTACTACGTCTCTTCAGAGAACCCTTAGGAACTGCTGGTTTGACTTTGTGTCAAATGAGCGGTTGCTCACGGGGTCCCTCACATTACCTTCATTGTGAGGGAACATCAGTTATGGCACTACGGCACCCCCGAGGGTGATCCGGCTCACAGGATCCTCAATGTTGAAGACCCAAGCAGCTGGACCAGGCCAAGGAGATGCCCACATAACACCTGCCTGCGGCAGATAGATGGTTATTTCCAGGAAAGGTGACTGGACCGTGTCCGCCTGGAGAGTTGCCAACCAGGATCCCAAGCTGTTTCGCCGTGTGGTGGATGCAGCAAGGTGCTGTACCAGTGCAAGCTCCCCAACCTGATCTGACCTGGCAGATGCTACTGCATTTCTTTTTTTTGTTAACCAGTGTGGTATATGGCCGGCCTTTCATCCCGGCCAGTACCCCCAGGCCGCCAGATGGAGCCCTCCCTACAGCATGGAAGTGCCCCGAATTCCAGCAGGGCATCATGGACTGTGGAGTTTTAATGCACAGCCCTGCTGGATAACATCGGGGCCGCCAGGGGACGCTGCAGGGAGGCACAGAAATGTTTATTTTCCCTACAACCAAGAAGTTGAAGAAGAGGAGTTTTTACCTGACCCGGAAGTACTGGATAATCACATGGACTGAGGGATCAGAAGCACTTCCGGGTCATGGACTATAAAGGGAAATCCCAGACAGACGAGCTGAGTCGGGAGGAAGGGTGGCAACGCATCTGGGAGAGGAGGATTGGTTATTGATTGTGGATTTATTATTGTTTATGAGAATTGTGGAGTGGAGGGTGCTTTGTGCACATTATTGTCCTAATAAATTTAATTATTGGACTTTTATCTGGTGTCTGACGCATTGTCTGAGGGTTCAAGGGGATGACAGCGCCCCTATCTGTCACACCAGGTATATCAACTATCTGACAAAATGTTACATATCATTTACCCCGTTATTGAAGTTATGTTAAACTTGCAGCACCAAAAAGTGCAATCTGTCCGCCTAATTTGTGTCCACTTCTGAAATCAAACTGTAGATCTGTATAAATGTGTTTCTCACACACACACCATAAAACAACAGATTAGACAGAGAAGAACAAAGATGGAATAGCACTTGCTTACTTTTTTGATATCCTCGTAAAGATCCTGGAGATCCTTTTGGGCCAGTTTAAACGGATCTGGCTTTTGTTTTTCATCATGTACTTTATTGTAGCAGCATGCATTTGGTGTACTGAGTAACGATCTGAATTGAAACAAAAAGTACGACAAGGATTACAATTGTGACATTAATAAAGCTCAAGAGTCTGCCATTTGTACAAAATAAACATTTGTTGCAATAAATGTTTACAGTTTTCTCATTTCTTTAATGAAGCAGGACAGACAGAATAAACACTAAAAAGCAGCCCAATCAGTTTTAACTTTTAAACCTTTAATAAGTGCTTTAAAATGGAATGAGGCTCAAATTGTTTTGATTACTAATTCTGTTAAGCTGAACTCTACAGAAAAGAACAGCAGTAACGTACGGAAATGTATTACCGCCACCAAAAAATTTTTTTAATTGCATTTTTTTGCAAACAAATTTCACTAGAATTACTGTATTATTTCTATAAGCCCTACAAAGGACCAGTGTGCCATCCACCATGGTAGGTTTTTGCCTTACACCCTAACCCTAATCATTGGCTCCCTGTAACTCTTAAACTTACTCTTCAGCACATGTTCATGAGAAGTACCTATAATGTCTGTTCAGTTCTTGTCACCTGACTGCACACTACACACACGCTTGGTCTCAGTAATCTTAAATCTTAATCAGTAACTTGATGACTGGAGCACACACACGCACGTTAGCACCAATGGCAGCAGGCCCTTTGCAAAATCTTTTTTTTTTTTTTTGAGTAGCGGGAATAAGCTTCCATAACAAAGAACACAGACATAGAGAAATGTAAAATCTCTTATTTTAACCTACTTAGCGTTAGCCCAGAGTGCGAGTCAGGCTCAGAATTCTACGTAATGACGGTTAAACCCAAGTCAGACTTGGGGTGATGGTAATGATGTGCTTCTACAGTGTTTAGTCTGAATTACTTCTTGGAGAGGATTCAGCTGTTATCTAGTGGATGTAATAACATCATGCTGCAAAAATAAGAATATTCCTATGCATTTTGTCACTTTACGGTAACTCAACAATATTCATGAGTGTGGTGGAACCTTCAATCAAAACACAATGGCATGTAAATAAGAAGCTGTAAAGCCAGTTTTAGAATAAACTGAACCACTAGTTCCATCAAGCGATAGTGCTGACAATGTAAACTGATCATTAGACGCTGACATACATAAAGAAAATAATGCATACAGCATTATATGATTGAACTGCCATATACCTGGGGACAACAGATGCTTAAAGCTGAAGCAGGGTGCAAGCTGATGAGTGACGAAAAAGGCAAAATGATTGTGATCAAGTAGAACGACAACAGACGCTAGCCGCGCAAGTACTATTCAAAATGTAACAACTGTCAATGTTCGCGTCGGGGAAAAGTGGAAGCCACAAAGCCTTGCAGTATGGTAGCCAACAATAACACAAAGAGCGCGTCGATCGTGCAGTTCAGACTCCAACATTCTACCCCCATGCAGAAGCTAAAAACACTAAAATATCATAAGAAAAGTGTGCTAAAAACACCTTTGTACTGTCCTGATTGCAATGTCGGGCTGTGTGTTGTTCACCATTTCAAAACATGTCACCAAAGGATGTGTACTAAATGTGCATCAGTGAGGAGTGAACACTAGACGTGCCTTTCCTGCTGTATTTATGTTGACGTTTTGGTATTTACAGGTTTCTGCTGCACATTATATTCTTGTTTTTAAAAAAAAAAAAAATCAATATTGTTGACTTGCTTTTGCTTTGTTATATGGGTTGGAGACGGTGGCACTGACCAAAACACAGGAAACAGATGTTAAATTTTGCATTTGGGTGTGACGAGGATCAACAGGGTTGGAAATGAGGACATTAGAGGGTCAGCTCAGGTTGGACGGTTGGGAGACAAAGTCAGAGAGGCGAGATTGCATTGGTTTGGACATGTGCAGAGGAGAGGTGCTGGGTATATTGGGAGAAGGATGCTAAGGATAGAGCTGCCATTGAAGAGGAAAAGAGGAAGGCCTAAGAGGAGGTTTATGGATGTGGTGAGAGAAGACATGCAGGTGATGGGTGTAATGGATCTAGACACAGAGGACAGGAAGATACGGAATAAGACGATCCGCTGTAGCAAACCCTAACGGGAGCAGCCGAAAGAAGAAGAAAAAGAAGGTTGTTGACTTGCTTTTCCAGGGGTACATCTTGCCTGAAGAAGGGGCCTGAGTTGCCTCGAAAGCTTGCATATTATAATCTTTTTAGTTAGCCAATAAAAGGGGTCATTTTGCTCGACTTCTCACTACTTTCATAATGGCTAACACAGTACAACACCCTAGTACTACAGGGGTAAACCGAAAGCTAAGGAGGTTAAACAGCTGCAGATCTTGTGTGTAAATGTAAATATTCGTATAGTACAGCAGGGGGCACTACTGGATGTCATATTGTGGCTACCATTACATGTTACATATCCTCTGGGTAAGCAATGTTTTTTTTTTTTTCTGCCATTTTAAAATGGCATTTTTTAAAAGATTCTGAACAGTTAATTTATGTATTTATTTATATTTATATTTTCATAGTTTTAGCTTCTTTGTGGATCTTGGCTGCTTCACCAATGCAGTTCCCAACTGGTTCAGTACTGTATTATGGGCAATTCATTTAGATTAACATGTCGATAGCATGTGAGGAATTGAAAGTCCTGCTCCCGTCAACTTCTGCTATTTTATCAAAGGTCAACAAGCACAAAATGTATTATCAAATATAATTCATGTAACTAGGAGCAAATGATTTTTGGAATATTCCATTTAACACTGGGAGAAGCACTATCTATAATAACTAGATTCACATGGACTCAGATTTGTTTTTTGTGATTTCATATTTATTTTTAAAAGGATGAAAAAGAATACAATCAGTACTGAATGAGGGCAAAATGCACAAAAAAAAAAGGAACTTTAACAGAGAATGTCACAATCGGGAAGTAACAACTCATTTTTAAATGACGTTTTAATAGACATTAAGGGCTGCAAATAATGTCCGTAGTACATTAGGAATTTGACGTATTCCTTTAAAGCAGCGGTTCTCAACCTTTCTAGTGCCGTGACCCTTTAATACAATTTCCCATGCTGTGGCAACCCCAACCGTAAAATTATTTCCGTTGCTACTTCATAACTGTAATTTTGCTACTGTTATGAATCGTAATGTAAATATCTGATATGCAGGATGTATTTTCATTGTTACAAATTGAACATAATTAAAGCGTAGTGATTAATAACAAAAACAGTATGTAATTACATATTGTGAAATATTTATTTCTAATTACAAATACATTAAATTGTCTTTACGACTTTAAAGTATTCTTCACTTGCTGCAAATGACATGCCAGAGACACTTTTATATGAAACTTATTTCCGGCATGCAAAAAAAAAAAAAAAAAAATTTCAAAAATATTTGCTTTTTTCCCTCTTAACAATTAGGTTATTTTTCAAAGATATTACCCATTTCTGCTGGTACTGTTGTGCACTGTGGCGGATGGCCGGGACACCCTGATTATGGAAGGACTGAGGGGAGAGAGTACTTCCAGGACAGTTTCTCCCCTGGACTGACAGATGGCAGCCCCCTTGGTTTTCAGCGGGGCCGCGGGTCATAAGCATGGGAGCTCAGTGGGGTTGAGACGGTCATGGACGCTTTCAGGGCCTTATTTGGCCACTGGAAGAAGCGTGTTGGGCACCTGGAGTCCTTCCGGGTGCCCTATGAAAAAGGGCCAGTTACCACGGCTCGATGGCCAGAGTCGGGAGGAAGAGGGCAAAAGCTGAAGGGGAGTCGAATCGGAAGGACTGGCGGCAAGAAGGGAATGTGTTGGCCTGTGAGCCTTATGTGGTGATTTATGCCCTGTGCTGTGGGGAACATGGTGAAACACTCCCCAATTGTACATAAAAGGTGTGGTGGGTGCATGCCCGCCGCCAGAAATATTTGGGCCCCAGCAACTGGGTACGTGCGGTATCTGACAGCGACAATGCTGCATTTATGAATACCATACTTGATGAGTTAAGCCTTCTCACACATCAAAGTTTGACTGCGAGAAGGAAAGCCAGTGCTAACGGAAGCTCGTAGCGGAATTGAAACAATACATTAATGAGATAGGCCTATGTATTATCTAACGTGTAACGGTACAATTATACCAATGCAATGAATAGGAGTAACATCTGAACATTTTAATATATACTAACAGTTAGGGTTATCTACATGGTGTACAATCAGTATGGTAACTTGCTGTAGTTTTCAAAATATCCAGGTGATTCAGAATCTTAAGTGATACACACAAAACCAACGCACACTCGGCACTGCTTTAAAAGCAACAATAAACACCCAAGCGAATGAATTATCAAACTACGAAGATGGACTTCTGTTACACCATACACGTCAACATCCACGATAGTGCACCACAATATCGCTGTTGTCCGAGACAAAACAGCGCCTGTGTGTGTGTGTGTGAAACGGAAGTATTCAATTACAGCGGCGAAGTCAATCCATTATCCACATACCCTGTACAACAAACATACTACTCAACGTCAAGCTCAAGGATGTCGGCTCTCCTTTGTCTTTGAGAAGCGTGCCGCTGCTGACGATATTGAGTACGATATCTACTTGCGTGGAGCGTGCGGCTATTAAAACACTCACTTGTATTGTTGTAAGCTAAATGATTTAACTTTTCTATTACATGTAACTTGAATAATTGTCCGAATATATATCTACGCGCTCATCGTCAGCATAAAAAAAATCAAGCGTGATGGGGCCCCCTTCCGTTAGGGCTCTGGACCAGAATCCCGTTTGCCCCCCTCCGCCCCCCCCCCCGGCGGCAGGCCTGGTGGGTGCTAAACCTGTCTGTGTCAGGGTTAGGGCGGCAGTACGCACCCTGGGCTTTTACAGCACGTATGCGCTGTGGTCATCTAGTGACATCTGTTGATGGAGAGATTAAGCACATGTGGTGCTTACAATCAAGTGACAAGAACAGAATAGACGTTAAAATTACATATTTAATCTTGCATGTGCTAGAAGATAAACTCAGTCTGCCAAGTTTAGGGTCAAAGGGAACAACCGAGTATCCCAGCACCTCTGGTTTTACGGCAAGAGGTAACCGTGGTGGACAGTAAGCTGGTCCTTTGCACGGCTCAATCGCAAAGCCAGTCACAAAAGAACGTGCTGCGTGCAAGCCAGTCAGAGAAACCCATTAGTGAAGTATGTTTAGCTTTAATTCAATTACTTGCTATAGATATTGTGAAGCAGATTAGACAGTAACAGCAGTGAATACACTTGACCATTCCTAGTTTTCAGACTCTTTCTCTATACGTTTAGCATTCGTTTGCTCAGAGGTTCCTGAGCAGCTCTTCTTTTCTCCACCCTAGCGGCCCACTGCTTCTCTTCTTCTGTCGGCATCTTTTCGCATTAAAACTGATTAAGTCAGAGTTTGTGTTGCAATTACTTAGTACGTTTTCCTTAATTTTTCACTTAAGCTGGCACTTGAGGCAGATTGAAGACTTAAGAATGATTTAAGATATGAAGAGGTAGGGAATGAGAACGGCGCCCATACGTATGTGCCGCACGCCCGCCCTGCTGCATGCTGCTGACAGTTGATTCTACAATAAAATAAAAATAAAAAGAGGAATTACCTTGAAGGTCGAAAGCGGATATTAGACGTCACGTAGTATATGAGTACCAAATTTCAGTTCAGGCAGTTTGTGACCTACAGGCGATTTAAAATCCTGGGCAGACAAACAAACAGCCACGGTAGCGTATTATATAAGAAGATTTATTTGTTGGTGCAGAAACTAGTGTTCAAACCTTTGAGTCTTTAGGGTTTCAGGTTAGGGATGGAAAAACAGAATGGATGTTATTTGCTTCTCAACACATGCAAGACTAAACGGTTTTTGGTAACTGAGAAGTGTTACTGACACATTTCCAGTATTCATAGTTCAAACAAGTTAAGGACACTCACTGATACCAATCAATCCACAAATGCTCGGAGAGAACATCCAAACCCCATGCAGACCCTGGCACTAACCCTAACCCTATATTTGAACCGTAACCCGAAACTTGAAAAATTTAAGTAAAAAATGAGTGGACTTGGTAAGAAAGATTAAAAACTAGTAAGCAGCCATAGAGAGGACACGATTTATTAGGTTTTTGGAGAATTTTGGTAACATCTTATAGAATGGGTGTATGTACCTTTAAAAATAAAAAATTTTATGAACAGAGCTGTGTACCCATGCACACCTTCGGGCAAATATCCCCTACCCTAACGTAAGCCCTGCGGTAACACTCTGCTTATGTTAAAACATGCATCCATCCATCCATTATCCAACCCGCTATATCCTAACTACAGGGTCACGGTGGTCTGCTGAAGCCAATCCCAGCCAACACAGGGCGCAAGGCAGGAACAAACCCTGGGCAGGGTGCCAGCCCACCGCAGGACACACACTAGGGACAATTTAGGATCGCCAATGCACCTAAACCGGAAACCGGAGCAGACACGGGGAGAACATGCAAACTCGACGAAGGGAGGACCTGAAAAGCGAACCCGGGTCTCCTAATTGTGAGGCAGCAGCACTACCCACTGCACCACCATGCCGCCCTATGTTAAAACAGCTGTACTAAATTTACTAAACTTTAACCTGATTAAAACTAAATATATACTTTGTAATGGCTGTTCAGTTCTTGTCAGCTGATGTCATGCTATGTGGATGCTTAACCTTTCCCGCAACAGATGTCACCAAACATCCTATGCGTGGTGTATGTTGTTATCAGCAGCAGGCAATATCTTTGTGAAAGAATGCAAGAACTAATTTTTTTGAGTGGTGGGATTAATCTTCCATACTTTTATTTTAATTAGTACATTTTTTCCCCCACTTTAACACTGACTTTCAGTATTCACATACTCTGTCTGTCTGAATTGTTGCTCAAGAAAAGTGGCGCAAACTAAATTAAGACGTACATCTCTTAGAAAGTGTACTCCCTAAAATGCAACAAAACTAAACATTCTACATTAGGCACCCCAGCATAATTAAGAGGAAATTAATCTTCAATGAAATCAGTCAAACAAAGAGCCCAACACCATTTGTAGAAATGTCTTGACAAAACCGTGTTTTAAATATCGCAAGTAAAGCTTACCTGTAATAAAAGTAAGGCTTCCTGAAGAAAAGTGAATCTGGAGTCATCTGTGTTTTCCGCGATATAACCTTCAATATGAAAATAAAATGAAAAATGTTTGTCTAACACACACATATTTTAAGAAACTTTAAGCACTGCATCAGCACGCCATCATAGGTTTCTAAATAAGATTCGACTGGGAGGCTCATAAAATCACAGCAACATACTGAGCGTGCACTAATGTATTACTTGATATAATACACAGATTCGTTTAATTGTTAGTAAAGCATTAATCAAACGCTTTATGAAGTGATCTGCCTTGTAATCGTGTGTTGATCTGTACTGCATTCTCAGGACAGCTTATTCCGGTAGATAATGAATTGGACTCAACACAATTCTAAATCACGACTGGCACTGCTTGTCTGTACTGCAAATATAAAAACTGCACAAAATATCTAAACGGTGCACTATAGCTCCGTACTTTGTAAAGCTTCATGGGATGACGTTCACAAAAGAAGGGGGCTACTAAACGAACGCTTAAGTAAATAAAATTTAAAAAGGTAACGTTGATGAGATTAGTAATATTTCGCGATTTCGTTTCATTATCCCAGAGATAACCGCATCATAGCCGCCAGCAGTCTACAGACTACCAAGTTAAAGGTTGTGCCCCGCCCCGCCCCACATGGAGAAGCCTCCTTGCCCAGCAGTACCCTCTCCGTGACAGACCAGTTTGACCTTCCGCAATGTAAAAAAAAAAAAAAAGGTGGGCGAGGTTCGTCCGCGCCCCCAGCCACAAATCAGGCTACTGTGTGACCCTGCTTCATCCGACTTTAAGGAGTCCAGTGCCCGACCCCGTTTTCCAGCAGATGCTCCTGCACACACGTTTGACCTTCCTAAAGTTCACTAGATTTCTTCTTATTTTCTTTTTTGCCCCCTTACCTGAGAGGTCGACAAGCTTTGGGCAGTCGCTGAAAGACTCAGCCACCTCGGCGAGACAGAGGCACTTGCAGCCAACCGGGAGAACTGCGCACATAAGGCAGTGAGCAGTGTAACCCCATGATTGCCCGCTCTGCACAGTCCACACTGCCTTACCGGTACCGCCATGTTCTCCCAGAAGCGCCAAGGCGCGGGCAGCGAAATAGCGGAACTACGTCATTGACAGCCAAAAGGGGCGGGGTCAACACTAACGACATTTCGGATACAGAAGGCGACTCGATTATCTCAAGCAAGTACGCAAAGGAAGGCATGGCGCTGCTGTATCACAGCTCCGGAAGACTGAGATTTGTATCCGTGCAAGCACAGTGTCTCTGGAGTTGGAAAGTTCACAGTCTGTGCGAAACGTGCCGACCTCCTTCCCATCCAGACGTGCGTGTCTGTTTAATTGTGTGAATGAAGTGTGTGCTGTGTGACTGTGTCCTTAGTTTGACTTTTCCCCTAACCTTGTTAAACGAGCTGCTTGATAACGGACGGATATTCATATAGTGGTATTTATTTACTACTGGAAGTAAACTGGCAGACTGAAGGGTATTGCTTTATTGATAAATGGATGCCTTTTAAGAAAAAAAAATGCTCACAAGGCGGCGCAGTGGGTAGCGCTGCTGCCTCGCATTTAGGAAACTTGGTTTCGCTATCCGGGTCCTCCCTTCGTGCAGTTTGGTGGATTGACGATTCTAAAAATTGTCCAAAGTGTTTGCTTGGTGTGTGTGTATGCCCTACGGTGGGCTGGCTTCCTGCCTTGCGCCCTGGGATTGGCTACAACAGACCCCCGTGACCCTGTAGTTAGGATATAGCGGGTTGGATAATGGATGGATGGATGCTCACGAGGGAGTCAGCAAAAGTTGAGCAAATAAAGTCGGAAGAAGTTCACTATAACGGGATATCATTAAGCATCTTTCTAAATGTTATGCAAAAGTAAGACCCATGCTATAAGTAATATCTGAGATTGCAGAACTGATGCTTTTGAGAACTATTACAGGTTTGCTTCATTTTATTTTTCTATCTCTATATTAATTTTGAATGCTAGAACATTACAATGGCATACAACTCAAACATATAATAATAACATAGCAGATACAATCATCCATCCATCCATTTTCTAACCCGCTGAATCCAAACACTGGGTCACGGGGGTCTGCTGGAGCCAATCCCAGCCAACACCGGGCACAAGGCAGGAATCCAATCCCGGGCAGGGTGCCAACCCACCACAGGACACACACAAACACACCCACACACTAGGGCCAATTTAGAATCGCCAGTCCACCTAACCTGCATGTCTTTGGACTGTGGGAGGAAACCGGAGCGCCCGGAGGAAACCCACGCAGACATGGGGAGAACATGCAAACTCCACACAGGGAGGACCCGGATACAATCACTTACTTTAAAATTAATACAGAGGAAACAAAGAACATCAGAACATTAGAACAGTCTAGACGAGAACAGGCCATTCAGCCTAACAATGCTCGCCAGTCCTATCAACTTAATTCTGGGGGTTTAGAAGAGCAAAGAAAACAAGGGGGATCATTAGAAAGGCCCATAGCAAGCCATTTATGGGGAGGGATTAACAGGTGATGCACACATTTAATGACCTTTCAGGCACAGCCAACAGCAGTGTGTCTGTCTGCGGAGAGAGCGTCGACCTCTTCGAGAGGTTTACTTACCTCAGCAGTGACATTCATGTTTCTGGTGACTCTTCCTATGAAGTCAGTAGACGGATTGGGAGAGCATGGGGGGGACATGAGGTCACTTAAATACTAACAATAAAGAGATGGGAATCAAAGACACAAAGAGAGGTGCCTTTAAAGTTTAGGATTCGATTCTGTTCATGCTATTCGAGGAGAGATGATTTAAAAACAAGCAAGCTTGCAATGGGCGCTTAGTGTCCTACTGGATGGAAACTTGTAGGAAGGTGGGGTTGCTGAAGTTCCCAACAAATTAGATTTAAAAAAAAATGTACAGTGTACAGTTTAAAAATGATGTGATATTTCTTCTTAAAATTAAGGCGAACAGGGATTTCTGATCACAGGTTGTATGTCACTGAACAAGTAGTTTAGAAACGGGTAAGGAGTATGTCAGGTAAGCTGCTTTGTGTTTTCTATGATGCAGTATTTTAATAGATTCTTGAACATCATGGTGACGTGTTACATGTTGGGTGGACATGCAAGTGAGATTCTCACTGTACTCTCTAAACATGACATATACTACTAATACAACTAATAATAATAACTATAATAAAAATTGGGAGTGGTCTCCCCTTGACTTTTTTGTATACTCAGATATGGGGATGGATATTTATTTATTTATTTATCTATTTATTTATAACGCGCTTTAAAAACAGCATCAAGGCTGACTAAAGTGCTGTACAATAAAAACCCAACATACAGTGGCTTGCAAAAGTATTCGGCCCCCTTGAACTTTTCCACATTTTGTCACATTACAGCCACAAACATGAATCAATTTTATTGGAATTCCACGTGAAAGACCAATACAAAGTGGTGTACAGGTGAGAAGTGGAACGAAAATCATACACGATTCCAAACATTTTTTTACAAATAAATAACTGAAAAGTGGGGTGTGCGTAATTATTCAGCCCCCTGAGTCAATACTTTGTAGAACCACCTTTTGCTGCAATTACAGCTGCCAGTCTTTTAGGGTATGTCTCTACCAGCTTTGCACATCTAGAGACTGAAATCCTTGCCCATTCTTCTTTGCAAAACAGCTCCAGCTCAGTCAGATTAGATGGACAGCGTTTGTGAACAGCAGTTTTCAGATCTTGCCACAGATTCTCGATTGGATTTAGATCTGGACTTTGACTGGGCCATTCTAACACATGGATATGTTTTGTTTTAAACCATTCCATTGTTGCCCTGGCTTTATGTTTAGGGTCGTTGTCCTGCTGGAAGGTGAACCTCCGCCCCAGTCTCAAGTCTTTTGCAGATTCCAAGAGGTTTTCTTCCAAGATTGCCCTGTATTTGGCTCCATCCATCTTCCCATCAACTCTGACCAGCTTCCCTGTCCCTGCTGAAGAGAAGCACCCGCAGAGCATGATGCTGCCACCACCATATTTGACAGTGGGGATGGTGTGTTCAGAGTGATGTGCAGTGTTAGTTTTCCGCCACACATAGCGTTTTGCATTTTGGCCAAAAAGTTCCATTTTGGTCTCATCTGACCAGAGCACCTTCTTCCACATGTTTGCTGTGTCCCCCACATGGCTTGTGGCAAACTGCAAACGGGACTTCTTATGGTTTTCTGTTAACAATGGCTTTCTTCTTGCCACTCTTCCATAAAGGCCAACTTTGTGCAGTGCACGACTAATAGTTGTCCTATGGACAGATTCCCCCACCTGAGCTGTAGATCTCTGCAGCTCGTCCAGAGTCACCATGGGCCTCTTGGCTGCATTTCTGATCAGCGCTCTCCTTGTTCGGCCTGTGAGTTTAGGTGGACGGCCTTGTCTTGGTAGGTTTACAGTTGTGCCATACTCCCATTTCTGAATGATCGCTTGAACAGTGCTCCGTGGGATGTTCAAGGCTTTGGAAATCTTTTTGTAGCCTAAGCCTGCTTTAAATTTCTCAATAACTTTATCCCTGACCTGTCTGGTGTGTTCTTTGGACTTCATGGTGTTGTTGCTCCCAATATTCTCTTAGACAACCACTGAGGCCGTCACAGAGCAGCTGTATTTGTACTGACATTAGATTACACACAGGGGCACTCTATTTAGTCATTAGCACTCATCAGGCAATGTCTATGGGCAACTGACTGCACTCAGACCAAAGGGGGCTGAATAATTACGCACATCCCACTTTGCAGTTATTTATTTGTAAAAAAATGTTTGGAATCATGTATGATTTTCGTTCCACTTCTCACGTGTACACCACTTTGTATTGGTCTTTCACGTGGAATTCCAATAAAATTGATTCATGTTTGTGGCTGTAATGTGACAAAATGTGGAAAAGTTCAAGGGGGCCGAATACTTTTGCAAGCCACTGTATCAGACAAGCAATAACCAAAGGGTAAAAGAAACACATAAGAGCTGAAGAGACTCATAATGAAAAGTACACATACAGTCAACATATCATACATATGTTAAAGGCCAGGGAGTAAAAGTGCGTTTTTAAATAAGATTAAAAGACAGCAAGTGAAGGAGCCTGCCTAACGTGCAACGGCAAATCATTCCAGAGTTTTGGAGCTGCAACTGAAAAAGCCGGATCACCTCAGAGTTTGCATTGTGCCTTAGGAACACGTAAAAGCATCTGGTCTGCTAACCTGAGAGAGAGAGAGACAGGACATAAGGGTGCAGCAGTTCTGACAAATAAAATGGAGTACAACCATTAAAGGATTTAAAAACAAACACAAGGATCTTAAAATGGATTCGAAAATGAACTGGAGGCCAGTGAAGGGAAGCCAGAATCGGGGTAACATGCTCGTGCTTTCTTGTGCCAGTTAAAAATCGAGCAGCAGCGTTTTGTACCAGCTGTAGACGAGCAATGGAGGCCGGGCTAATTCCAATAAGAAGCGCATTGCAGTAATCTGGACGAGATGTTATAATAGCATGTATCATTGTTTCAAGGTTGCGCTTAGACAAGACAGGCTTGATTTTTTGACAGCCGCCTCAACTGGAAAAAGTGAGATTTAACCACTGCGTTCACATGGCTATCAAGTTTTAAAGTTGGATCCATTTTCACACCTAAATTTGTAATCATGGTTTTCTCAAATTGAGCCACAGTGGAAAGGTCGAAGCAGGGAGCCCCACTGGTGCTATTGGGTCTAAATAGCAAGACTTCTGTTTTGTTCTCATTAAAATGTAGAAAATGTAATGCCATCCAACTCCTTATGTCAATAAGGCAGTCAAGCAGGGGCTGGAGAGAACATGGACCTTGGTGCTTCAGAGGGAAATAAACCTGACAATCATCTGCATAGAGATGAAAGGAAATACCATGTTTCCGAAAAATAGCACCGAGTGGCAGAAGGTATAAGGAGAACAGAAGAGGTCCCAGGATGGAGCCCTGTGGTACCCACTAGGGGAGGGCAACAGAGCTGGAAGTAAAATCATCAATACTGACACAAAAACTTCTATCTGAGAGATAGGACCTAAATTATTGGAGAGCTAAACCTGTGATGCCCACCCACTGCTCCAGCCTGGAGATGAGGATCACATGGTCTATCACGTCAAAGGCAGCTGTTAAATCCAGAAGAACAAGTAGTACACAGTCACCAGAGTCCACTGTTAAAAGAATATCATTAAAAACCCTTAACAGAGAGGACTCAGTGCTGTGGTGAGTTTTAAACCCAGACTGGAACACTTCCAGAATTGCATGTTCGTCCAGAAAGGACTTCAGTTGGGTATAGATGACTTTTTCCAAGAGTTTGGACAAAAAAGGTAGGTTGGACATGGCCTAAAGTTAGACAGAGTGGTCCAGACCCGTTTTTTCCAGCAGTGGTTGCACAACAGCATGTTTAAAATTTTTAGGCACCACACTAGAGGTTAAACTACTATTAATAATTGTAAGAATAGAAGGACCCAAGCACCCTAATTTAAGGAGTAAACCGCAAGACAACGACTATATTTTTATATTATGTACATTAAAGAACCATCAACAACAAATCAAATTAATAATATATTGAACAATTATTATAAAAGTAAAGTTGAATAAATCGGACTCTGCAGCTGCATGAATGAAAGGTAAAGTACCTTCACACATCTGGTTAGCGGAAATAGCTCAAAAGTTGATAGAATCTGCGTTTTGTACCTTAATACTTGTATGCAACATTTGGTTGACCAAAGTGAAAGCGTACTCAAGTTATCGTGTTTATACACACACACACACACACACACACACAGACAGACATAAATCCAAAAATGTTATTTTTGGACTCAAGAAGGTCTAAAACATCGAGATTGATCAAAATCTTGAAATGGAATTTTTGGAGGATTACAATACTCTCCCTATACTTCGTATACGAGAAAGTGAAACTAGAAAAAATTATGACAGGGCATTACAGTTTGGCAAATTTATTGTCATATTTTTTTAACATACTTTTTGTTTTTTATACAGTACTAGAGTTTATTGTATTGTTGTTTGGCTGACTGTATATTGAACAAATACTATTTAACTTTTATTTATTTATTTATTTTTATTTATTTATTAATTTTATTACAATCCATACAAAGCAATCAAGTTTTTACAAAAAGAAAAATTGAGTTGATCTGTTCTAAACTCAATTTGTTTCTTTTTTGAGGAAGCAAGTGCAAATCATTGCTGCGTTGTATTAGCTACATTTGGAAAATAAATACTGAAGCTAAAAATGAGGTTGCTAATTAATAGAATATGAACTGAAAAAACAACATCTTTACGCGGTCACATTAGCCATTCCAGCCCAGCAGGTGGCAGCAGTACTCCATAGGTTGTGAATCTACCAAATGGACACACAATAACAATAAACTCTTCTTCTTCTTTCGGCTGGTCCTGTTAGGGGCTGCCACAGCGGATCATCTGTCCGCACATGGATTTGGCCAAATTTTACACCTGATGCCCTTCCTGATGTAACCCTCCCCATTTATCCGGGCTTGGAACTGGCATGAAGAAACACACTGGTTTGTGCATCCTCTGTGGCTGGGTTACAATAACAATAAAGTCTGAACAATGCAAAAAAAAACAAAAAAAAACAAAAAGAAAGAAAGAAAACAAAGACGTGAAGGAAATGGAATAACAGCACATAGAAGGTATGAATCATTGAAAATGAATGACATTGTTTGAAACTTGTTAACTTTAAACTTCAGTTATGATTGGCATCTTTATTAAGTTTTTTCTGTGCCGATTTTGCTGTGAATAATTTTAGTTTTTTTTTTTGTTCCACAGAATGAAACTCTGACATTGTTTTCTTCCATCCATCCATCCATCCCTTATCCAACCCGCTATGTCCTAACTACAGGGTCATGGGGGTCTCCTGGAGCCAATCCCAGCCAACACAGGGCGCAAGGCAGGAACAAATCCTGGGCAGGGCGCCAGCTCACCACAGT
>JANRMT010062817.1:13497539-13519367 GCA_026402145.1 Polypterus bichir lapradei | reverse complement strand
ATCTGTTGTCTTGTCTTGAACAAAATATAATGGAAATATAAACCAAAATGTACAGATTTTGAACCCCATAACAATGTGTCATATACTTTGGTTCATATCACTATGTTTATCACTGTGCGTGTGTTACGATTAAAAAAATGGTAAACTCATTTTGTAACTTCTGGACTGACACAAAAAAAGAAGCAAGTTTTTGGATTGAGCAGCAGCAGTTCAGGTGATCCACGGGGCTGAACTTGAGGAGCACTTAGTTAAGTCTTTAAAATGGCACTGAAGCAGCCGCTTCCCTTTAGTATTCACTGTCATCTGCACCTTTGTCTGCACTGATAGATAGATAGATAGATAGATAGATATGAAAGGCACTATATGATAGATAGATAGATATATGGATACTTTATTAATCCCAAGGGGAAATTCACATACTCCAGCAGCAGCATACTGATAAAAAACAATATTAAATTAAAGAGTAATAAAAATGCAGGTATAACAGACAATAACTTTGTATAATGTTAGCGTTTACCCCATGGGTGTAATTGAAGAGTCGCATAGTGTGGGGTCTCCTCAGTCTGTCAGTGGAGCAGGACGGTGACAGCAGTCTGTCGCTGAAGCTGCTTCTCTGTCTGGAGATGATCCTGTTCAGTGGATGCAGTGGATTCTCCATGATTGACAGGAGCCTGCTCAGTGCCTGTCGCTTTGCCACAGATGTCAAACTGTCCAGCTCCGTGCCTACAATAGAGCCTGCCTTCCTCACCAGTTTGTCCAGGTGTGAGGCGTCCTTCTTCTTTATGCTGTCTGTCGCTGAAGCTGCTCCTCTGTCTGGAGATGAGCATTGTTAGGGCATTAGAACATTTTCAAGTTGAGAACAGGCCATTGAGCCCACCAATGCTAAATTTCATTAATCCCAAGGGGAAATTCAGTTACTAGAGAAACCTTTGATGTGGTGTCAGCACCTCTGAAAACTGCGATTCTGTTTACTTGGAGTGTTGTTCCTAAAATTCAATTCTGGGTCTTTAGAAATGGCCAAAACAAAACAACATTCTCAGGAAACACAACAGTCTCTTCTTTTAGAACAACCTTGATGAGAACAGGCCATTCAGCCCAACAAAGCTCGCCGGTCCTATGCACTTAATTCATCTAAATATATATAAAATCCAATTGTCAGTATGTCTGTCCGCTTTTCACAAGAGAACTACTTAACGGATTTAGATTGGGTTTTTTTCTAGAATTTGCTTGAACATTTCGGTTGATTTTGTGACTTCTCTCATCATGCTAAGAATCATAGTTCGCTTGCAGGAGCGATATATTCACTCTAATCTGAGACAGAGGCTGCATGTCGAGGGGAGGGGGAAGTGTGATGTCAGGACTGGGGAGCCAGGCAGGACCCTCCTCACTCACTTGGCAGCATTTGTTCGAGTTGATCTACCTCTGTGTCTTGGAGTGTATCGTGCCTCTGCTCAGCTAGTGATACCTGTTTGTTTATTGATTTTTAAAGTTTTTCCTGTTTCATGACTACATGGGTGGAGCCGAGGGAAGCAGCTAGTCTCTGTATATATATATATATATATATATATAATAACAACATTTATTTCTATAGCACATTTTCATACAAATTATGCAGCTCAAAGTGCTTTACATGATGAAAATCCAACATCTGTCTGTCTGTATGTCTGTCCCCTTTTCACGAGAGAACTACTTAATGGATTTAGATCGGGTTTTTTTCTATAATTTGCTTGAACATTCTGGTTGATTTTGTGACTTTTCTCATTGCACTAAGAATCATAGTTCACTTGCGGTACTGATTTATTTCCACGAATCTGAGAGACATGCTGTGGGCCACTGGGAAGGGGGCGGGTCCCTCCTCACTCACACGCCAACCTCATGGCATACCTTACCTTTGTTTAGCTAGTGAATGAGAGAACTACTTAATGAATTTAGATTGGGCTTTTTTTGTAATTTTCTTGAACATTCCAGTTGATTTCTCCCATCAAAGTTCACTTACAAGAGTGATACATTCATGTTAATCTGAGACAGAGGTTGTGGGCCGAAGGGAAAGGGAAGCGTGATGCCAGGAGTGGGGAGCCCAGGCAGAGCCCTCCTCACTGTCCTGTTTCACTACTACATGGGCAGAGCCACGGGGGACAGCTAGTCTAAAATATCATCAAGTCGCAGACTTTTCGTTTTTGTGCCTGTATTTTTGTTATTGTCGCTGTTTGTACTGCCTGTTCGCTGTTTTATTAAGTACGACCATACAACATTGGCAAACATCGGAGCAACAAAGACACAAGTCGCTACTTTTGAAGTTATCGACCAGGGGCTGCATACCACAATACTGTAACTCGAGACCAAGGTGGCAGAAACAGACCACGCCCGGAGGATGCGGAGGAGAAAATGTTGCCAGGACCCCAAGCGAGGACCAGGTCTCACTTCAGTCATGTCACCTCTAAATCTTCTTTTGCTTAAACTGTAAAGGCTCAGCTCTTTTAATCTTTCCTCATAACTCATCCCCTGTAGCCCTGGAATCAGCCTAGTCGCTCTTTTCCGTACTTCCTCTAGTGCTGTTATGTCCTTTTTGTAGCCTGGAGACCAAAACTGCACACAGGACTCCAGATGAGGCCTCACCAGTGTGTTATATAAAGCTTCAGCATAACCTCCTGCGACTTGTACTCCACACATCAAGGCGCTATATAACCTGACATTCTGTTAGCCTTCTTAATGGCTTCTGAACACTGTCTGGAAGTCGAGAGCTATGACTCCTAAATCCTTCTCATAAGGTGTAATCTTGATTTTCAGATCACCCATTGTGTATTCAAACCTCACATTTTTCCTTCCAATGTGTAATTCTTTAACTTTACTGACATTAAATTTCATCTGCCACAAAATTGCTTAAACCTGTCTGCTATCCAAGTCCTTTTGTCATTTTATAATGGATTCCAGATTATCTGCCAATCCACCTATCTTGGTATCATTTACAAACTTAACCAGCTTGTTATTTATTTTCTGTCCCGCAGGGGCGCCGAGATGAGGGGGGGGGGGGGCTACTGCTGACTTTGTCCTGTTTCTCTTCTTCCCTTACAGCTCAGAGAGACCGCCTAGTAAGGGCACTTAGCCCCCACCCCTTCAGGGAGTTTCGCCATAAAAGACACGCAGCCTAAAGAAAGGCGTCTTTTGACAGATAAGCCGCATGACAGAGCACAAGATTAAAAACTGCAAAGGAGGAGGAACCCTGAAATGGGGGGCAGCACATTTGTGCGTTTATTCTCTTTTCTTTTATTTTGTTCATTTCGTCTCACGATGAATCAAAGGGACGGCCCGGTTGGCGTTTCAAACTTCTGACTCATTCCAGTCTGTCCTTCCACCGCCCGAACACAATTCCTATCCAACTCATTTATATATATTAAAAATTGCAGTGGCCCCGTATGGGACACCACTCTTAACTCTTCATTATTATTGAAGGGTTAGCATGGGCTCAGATGGGGAGATCCCAGGGGACTGAGCGGTCTCGTGGTCTGGAACCCCTGCAGATTTTATTTTTTTCTCCAGTCGTCTGGAATTTTTTTTTTTTTTCTGTCCTCCCTGGCCATTGGACCTTACTCTTATTTTACGTTATTTAATGTTGACTTATTTTAATTTCCTACTATGTCTTTTATTTTTTTATTTTTCATTATGTAAAGCACTTTGAGCTATTTTTTTCGTATGAAAATGTGCTATATAAATAAATGTTGTATTGTATTTCATTAATGTAGTGCAATTCAACTATGAAGCACTGACCCCTGTGGGACACCAGTCAGCCAATTGCTCGCACTATAGCCCTCTGCTACTTGTGTCTGAGCCAATTTTGCTCCTGCTTCAATAATAATAATAATAATAATAATAATCCATCCATCCATTATCCAACCTGCTATATCCTAACTACAGGGTCACAGGGTCGGCTGGAGCCAATCCCAGCCAACACAGGGCGCAAGGCAGGAAACAAACCCCGGGCAGGGTGCCAGCCCGCCGAATAATAATAATAATAATAATAATAATAATCTCTCTATTATAAAAAAAATCCTGGGAGGGAGACTAGGGAGACAAGACGTGATCTTCTCGGAAGACAATTTGATGTCCACGGGAGAGACACTTTAACGTCACACAAAGACAATTTGCTGTCCTGCGAGAGACACTTTAACATCACGCGAGACAAGGCAGTGAGACCACATTTAAAACAAGTTCAAGGACATCTAACCAAGCAGTTGTTGGAATGCCTTTGACAGACAAACATAATGTGCTCCCAGTTCTTACAAACAACGACAAGCGACAAGCAGAACACGCAGCTTGCCAGCAGCAACAGCAGCAGCAGGAAGCCAGCAGATGATCCGACTGCTTTTCCTTAGCGTGTGTTCAGTCCCCCCATTTCGCAATGCGAGCAGCAGAGACGCGAAGTGGCAAAAGGACAGCTGCAGTACAGGCTTTTGAATGATCGACGTGCAGTGCGACAAAAAGAACACACAGCTCGCCAGCAGCAGCAGCAGAAAGACAGCAGATGATCCGACGCCATCTCCTTAGCATGCATTCAGCCGCCCCCTTCACAACACGAGCAGTGTTATACATCCTGCGAGAAAGATTTAACCACGCCCGGGGCCGGAAGTAAAGGACAAGTATTGTTTTTACAAAAGTTTTAAAGTAAAAGTGAAAATAATGCATATGTAACAATTCCCATGAAAATAACAATCTCTTTAAATTGTATATTCGGTAAACCAAACCCGGGGGTGGGCGAGCTAAGCGAGCAAGGGGCGGAGCCCCCTAGTAATAATAAAAGATGGAAAACCTAACAAGGGAAGATGTCATACTAAGCTGCTTGTAATTTCTGCCACTTCGCAATAACATCATAAAAAAGGCTTTAAGTGTCACCAAAACTGAAAGACTGAGAAACACACAGAGAATGAGAGTACAACCTGACAGCAGGTGTGTTTGTTTAACGATGAAACGATGAACGGCCATACTTTCAGAGGAATCATCTTCCCACTGTTATGGCCACAGCATATGCCTTGTAAAGTAACAGTGATACTGAAACTAATCACAGCTTCCGGTGTGGTGTGGTGTGGTGTGGTGTGGTGTGGTGTGGTGTGCCCCCTCTATGTGTTCCCCCTCTTATCTCCTACGAGGCTCTACCTATTTATGCAATGCCCTGAGAGTCTCCGCCTACCTTCTTGAACCTTCTTGGGCTTGTAAACTGTAATGCAAATGTTCCAGGGCAGGGGTGTCGAACTCCAGTCCTGGAAAGCCGCAGTAGCTGCAGGTTTTCATTCTTACCGTCTTCTTAATTAGTGACCACTATTTGCTGCTTTTAAATAACTTGACTCAGGCCCCATAGTTGTTTTTTTTTTTTCCTTAATTAGCAGCCAAAAAATAATGAGACACAAAACAAGCTGCTACATGACCAGCTCACCTGTGCCCAACACACAATATTTGAAAATAAAGAAAGGTGATGGTCTCGGTAAGGTTGATCTCTCAGGTCACCAAAACATTTTGACGGTGTTCATAGAAAAAAACAAAAAATCAACAGTTTTGGAAATGTCTGCTGTGGCAAAATGAGAGCAGCAACAATCCATGGAATTGAATAACGGGTTTAATTAACAGCAAGAATCAGCTTCTCATTAAGGAACTGGTTGGAGTTTGAAGCCCCAGTTTAGCTGGTCATCTGTTGGCTCATTTCATGTCTCATTTCTGTTTGGCTGTCATTTAATGAAGAAAAGAATCAATTCAGAAGACTGAATCCTTAAAAACAGGGTGATTAAAATGAAGGGAAAAGAAGTTAATTAGCAGTGAAAACTGGTCACTGATTAGGAAAAGGGTTAGAATGAAAACCTGCAGCCACTGCGGCCCTCCAGGCCCAGAGTTCGACACCCCTGTTCCAGGAGTTCGTGGAGCACAGAGTTCAGTATACCTGTGTGACATCACACTGTCAATCACACATCCAGCCCCACCTATCTTCGGGGTGATATCCTGGCTGCTATAGCCGGTGCCAGTGCTAGGCCAAGCTTATTAGTGTGCCCACCCACTGTCCAGTAGCTAACCCGTGTGGCTGGGTTTGTTCTCCCCTTATGATCTGCACCTTCAGTGAATGCCTGATTCGACTTAATGGTGGTGCCAGCCCCGACTGCAGCACAGTTTCCGTCCATGCCCACTTGTGTGTTGATACTGTGATATCACTTGCGATTGACATACTGTTTGCGTGCTCATCCACACAGTGATCTTTACATGCGCACCAACTTACACGCATTACTTCATGTGGAGTGGCGGCCAAATGTATTCATCTGTTTGGAGAAAAATTTGAGAAAAGGTTGGTTGTGACGCACACAAACCATTTGCTTTTCCAAACCAATGCTTTCGTTTCAGCAAGCAGTTGCATGGCTTCTCTGCACAGAGGGAGCGATCGTGTAAAGTACGAGATTTGTTACGAATATTACTCCATCTCTGACAAATCGGGATCATTTTACAAGTCCTACAACAACAACAACATTTATTTCTATAGCACATTTTTATACAAATTATGCAGCTCAAAGTGCTTTACATGATGAAGAAAGAGAAAAAAGACAAAATAAATAAAAAATTAGAATAAGGGAACACTAATTAGCATAGAAAAAAAAGTAAGGTCTGATAAGCCAGGGAGGACTGTAAAAATAGAAAAAAATAAAATCTGCAGGGGTTCAGAGGCCACGAGACCACCCAGCCCACTCTAGGCATTCTATCTAACATCAACATCAGGACCCGGGATGTGAACCCTAGTGTCCTTACTGAGAGTAGAGTACTATCACTGCACTACCATGCCGCTGTGCCCTTGTATATAAAGTATTAAATTCACTGAGATGTTTAAAAGAGGGCAGCACGGTGGCGCAGTGGAGGAGACCCGCGTTTGCTTCCCGGGTCCTTCCTGTGTGGAGTTTGCATGTTCTGCCCGTGTCAGCGTGTGTTTCCTCCCACAGTCCAAAGACATGCAGGTTAGGTGCACTGGCGATTCTAAATTGTCCCTAGTGTGGGTGGGTGTGTGCCCTGCGGTGGGCTGGCGTCCTGCCTTGCGCCCTATGCTGGCTGGGATTGGCTCCAGCAGACCCCCGTGACCCTGCATTAGGACATAACGTGTCGGAGAATGACTGACTGTCTGACTGTTTCAAGGATGTTTTACACTTCTAGTAAAGTAAGGAGTTGTTTCCTAAATAAGATAAAGTAATAAAAATGCGTGTACTCCTACTCCTAAGAGCAGAAGCAAATTTGTGACAGTCTGAGATTATGGAGCTGCTTGGGACTGTTAAATAAGAACACAGCTCTATGTCAGGGGTGTCCAACTCTGAACCTGGTGGGCCGCAGGCGCTGCAGGTTTTCATTCCAATCCAGTTACTTAATTAGGAACCAATCCGTGCCAAGCTCAGACCTTATTTAATTTGATGTCTTGTTAGTTTGAAATGGTGGGTTCTTAAATTGTAGATTTATTCCTTTCCAAGGATATCATCTAAATGATTTGAAGACTAAAACGGATCATTTTTATTCTCTTAGGTGTTTAATTAAACCAAATAGCGCAGGATGAATCCACACACAGGTGTAAATGGAAACACGTAAGATGGAGAACAGCCGGCTCCTTTGTCATTTGCTTCTTATTGCTAATAAAGAGCCATTAAAAAGAGTGATTGCAGCTGTTTAAGACTGAAATAAGCAATTAAGGGTGGGGAACCTCACCAAGTGAGACCACCAAAATGAAGCATCAAAATGTCACTTGAGCAATAAGGGCTTCATCAGCAATAATTAACCTTTAATTAAAAAAATGAAGCTACTGCGGCCCTCAAGAACTGACGTTGTCCACCCCTTGATCTTTGTGATCCCAGTTTAGTCTACATGGGTTTGGGAGAAGAAACGGATGGACTGGTAACAATAAAAAAAATAATTAATTACATTTATATAGCGCTTCTCTCGCTACTCAAAGCGCTTAGACAAAGGGGAACCACTTGAGCCACCACCAATGTGTAGCACCCAGCTGGAGGATGCGATGGCAGCCATTTTTGTGCCAGTATGCTCACCAGACGTGAGCTATTAGGTGGTGAAGGAGGGAGAGCCAATTAGAGACGAGATGATTAGGGGGCCAGAATGACAAGGCCATGGAGGGCAGTTTAGCCAGGACATCAGGATACACCCTACTCTTTATGAAGGAGGCCCCGGGATTATTTTTTTGACCACAGAGAGTCAGGACCTCGTTGTTACATCTCATTTGGTGGATGGCGCCATTTTTACAGCACGGTGTCCCCATCACTGCAATGGGGCATCAGGATCCACATTCAGACCACAGGGTGAGCACCCCCTGCTGGCCTCACTCACCCATACCTATTGCAGCAACCCAAGCTTTCCCAGATCGTCTCCTATCCAAGTACTGGCTGGGCCCGAATGTGCAAGTGGTATGGCTGCTGGTTCTTGTCAGTGGTGTGCTGTTCTCCAGTGATAGAGTGGAATTACGGAGGTGCTTGAAGGTTTGTGAACCCTTTAGAATTTTCTATATTTCTGCATAAATATGACCTAAAACATCATCAGATTTTCATTCAAGTCCTAAAAGTAGATAAAGAGAAGCCAGTTAAACAAATGAGACAAAAATATTATACTTGGTCATTTATTTATTAAGGAAAATGATTGACTATTACATATTTGTGAGTGGCAAAAGTATGTGAACCTTTGCTTTCAGTATCTGGTGTGACCCCCCTTTGCAGCAATAACTGCAGCTAAACGTTTCCGGTAACTTCTGATCATTCCTGCACACCTGCTTGGAGGAATTTTCGCCCATTCCTCCGTACAGAACAGCTTCAACTCTGGGATGTTGGTGGATTTCCTCACATGAACTGCTCGCTTCAGGTCCTTCCACAACATTTCGATTGGATTAAGGTCAGGACTTTGACTTGGCCATTCCAGAACATTCACTTTATTCTTCTTTAACCATTCTTTGGTAGAACGACTTGTGTGCTTAGGGTCGTTGTCTTGCTGCATGACCCACCTTCTCTTGAGATTCACTTCATGGACAGATGTCCTGACATTTTCCTTTAGAATTCTCTGATATAATTCAGAATTCATTGTTCCATCAATGAAGGCAAGCCGTCCTGGCCCAGATGCAGCAAAACAGGCCCAAACCATGATACTACCACCACCATGTTTCACAGATGGGATAAGGTTCTTATGCTGGAATGCAGTGTTTTCCTTTCTTCAAACATAACGCTTTTCATTTAAACCAAAACGTTCTATTTTGGTCTCATCCGTCCACAAAACATTCTTCCAGTAGCCTTCTGGTTTGTACACATGATCTTTAGCAAACTGCAGACGAGCAGCAATGTTGTTTTTGGAGAGCAGTGGCTTTCTCCTTGCAACCCTGCCATGCACACCATTATTGTTCAGTGTTCTCCTGATGGTGGACTCGTGAACATGAACATTAGCCAATGTGAGAGAGGCTTTCAGTTGCTTAGAAGTTACCCTGGGGTCCTTTGTGACCTCACCGACTATTGCACGCCTTGCTCTTGGAGTGATCTTTGTTGGTCGACCACTCCTGGGGAGGGTAACAATGGTCTTGAATTTCCTCCATTTGTACACAATCTGTCTGACTGTGGATTGGTGGAGTCCAAACTCTTTAGAGATGGTTTTGTAACCTTTTCCAGCCTGATGAGCATCAACAACTCTTTTTGTGAGGTCCTCAGAAATCTCCTTTGTTTGTGCCATGATACACTTCCATAAACATGTGTTGTGAAAAGCAGACTTTGATAGATCCTGTTCTTTAAATAACACAGGGTGCCCACTCACACCTGATTGGCATCCCATTGATTGAAAACACCAGACTCGAATTTCACCTTCAAACTAACTGATCATCTGTGAGGTTCACATACTTTTGCCACTCACAAATATGTAATATTCGATCATTTTCCTCAATAAATAAATGACCAAGTATAATATTTTTGTCTCATTTGTTTAACTGGTTTCTCTTTATCTACTTTTAGGACTTGAGTGAAAATCTGATGATGTTTTAGGTCATATTTATGCAGAAATATAGAAAATTCTAAAGGGTTCACAAACTTTCAAGCACCACAGTAACTAGGGTGTCCCATAGTCGACAGCAAACAAGAAAATCATCTTTTACTGATCTGCTTATTGACTTCAGTGTCATACGCACAGATGTCTGCTCTACGTGCTCCTGTGTATAAAGTATAGTATGAGGCAGACGACCACGGATCCTGCCCCACCAGGACACCTGGAAGAAGGACGGACCGGGATAGGGGCACTATCTTTCCCTGGGTGTAAGAGGGCAGTCCCCCTGGATTCCATCAGGGCCACGGAGATGGAGCTGGGAAGCACAACCCCGTGGGGACCCGTGGCCACCACCAGGGGGCTCTTGGACGGTCCTGGAGCTCCTGGAGGACAGCACTTCCGCCACACCAGGAAGTGCTGCCGAACCAGGAACTGTGTATGCCTGGAGTGCTTCCGGGTGCAAGGGCAGCACTTCCTTGTGTTGCAGAAGACCATCATAGAGCACCTGGAGCACATCTGGGGCGAGATAAAAGGGGCCGCCTCACTCATTTCGAGGAGCCGGAGTCGGGTGGAAGAGGACGGAGCTTATAAGAGAGGAGTGGAGGCGGCTGAAGGAAGGAAAAGGACTGAGTTATTGTGGTGTTTTTGCGCACTGTGGTTGGCTTTGTGTGTTTTGTGCATTTGGAGTCCGTGTCTGTCTGTGCCGAGGCTGGTGCTTCACAAGTGTTATATAGTGCCTGCCAAATAATACAAAGAGTACACAACACATTTCGGCTCATCAGGTGTGCACTTTTGCCCCCACTTGCAGGGATCGAACCCCGGACATCAGCACCTGAGGTGAAGCCGTTGAGCCACAGTGGCTGTTTCACTTACTTATCAAGGCGTAGATTGGAGTTTTACATGCAGAGGTCTGATCACAGTCTGATATTTGGGTGGTTACCTACCAGGGGATGATTAGGGGTCCAGAATGGACGGAGCCGTGATGTTTCTCTCGTTGTGATCGTTGAAAGGACTCTGCAAGGTATGGAGACACTGTAACTCAACATTTCAAAAAGCTCTTTATTCTGAAAAATAGGCGTAATTTACAAGCTGTTCTCGTGAACAAAGAAATGATTATCAGCAAATGCTTAATGTTTGTGAAACCTGAGCCAGTCGTCTCAAACGGTTTCTACAGATTCCTTATATATGAATATGTCTGTGGTTAAAACCAAAGAAACTATGTACATTTCAACATAATCTTCTGTACGTGAACCATTCCAATTTAACCTGGATGTGTCTTCTTACTTGCTGCCCTTCTTCTGCATGGCTTTCATCAGCTCTGACATGAAGTCTTGTTGCTCCCCTCCAGGCAATGACGATAACCTCTCAGGCGTTGTTCTCTTTGGGGGTGGGGGGCCCACTTTTCTCAAGACTGGGGCAGGGGCAGGGGTGAGGAGTGGGGGAGGGGGAGGGGGAGGTGCATTGGGGCAAGGTGGAGGAGGGGGGAGGAAATCGGGGGGCGGCTCCGAGAAATCATCGGGAGGTGGGGGGAGGTCGCAGAAGTCTGGGGGTGGTGGAGGGAGAAAGCACTCCTGTTGAGTCATAATGGGGTCCGGTGGTGGGGGCGGCAGGATTTCTTGCATGGTGGGAGCAGGTGGCACCGGCGCAGGTTTACTTACAGCAGGGTTTGCCTTTAAAAAGAAAAGAAGAACAAAAAAATATGAAACAATGTTAGAGCGCTATCAGCACATAAATACGTCCACCAGTCCTTCTTGTAAATGGCGTGACACATTAAACATACCCTGCTGTCATCTTCTAGCTGACATTTACGTGATCTTTGAGTCAAAGTCCAAAGCGTCGGACTACTATCTGAACTTGAAATATTACTTCAGCATTGTTAGCCAGCCTGTTAGAGATGCTGCGTTACCCTGCCAGTGACAGATACGTCATGACAGGTCTGTCAACGCTTTTCAATCAGTCAATGGGTGGGCCTCTCTGGCAGGGTCTTAAATTGGTTTGAGGCCTACCTGGCAGGTAGAAAATTCTTTGTTAGTGGTGGTAGTTATACTTCAAAGACCCCTGATATTCTATGTATATGGTGGTCCACAAGGCTCTATCCTGGGTCCGCTGCTCTTTTCGATCTCTATGCTTCCATTAGGTCAGATTATCTCAGGGCACAACGTGAGCTACCACAGCTATGCTGATGACACGCAACTGTACTTATCAATAGCGCCTGATGACCCCGACTCTCTTGATTCGCTGACACAATGTCTTACTTGTGTTTCTGAGTGGATGAGTAGAAATTTTCTCAAACTAAATAAGGAGAAAACAGAAATTTTAGTGATTGGTAAAAATGGATATAATGAGGGTATTAGAAATAAACTTGATGCATTAGGATTAAAACTCAAGATGGAGGTAAAGAATTTAGGGGTAACTATTAACTCTGACCTGAATTTTAAATCACATATTACCATATATACTCGTGGATAAGTTCTCCCATGGATAAGTTGGGACCTGATTTTGCCATTTAATTTCTTGTATTTTATAATGTCGGTCGTTTAAGTCAAATGCGGAAAAGTCATGCTGTTGGTACAAGGGATTATGATATGCTAACGGCCACCTGAGAGAGTAACCATGGAGCACACAGCCTTTGTTTTTATTTGGGTGCTGCAATGCTCTGTATCAGCGGGAGCTCCGAAGTTTCTCTCTTTATTGTGTCTACATGACCACACGGTAATACCCAAACTATTCCTAACCCACGTTTGCACTGATTTGTATCACTGAGAAGGTGGTCATTTAGTCTTAAAATCGCACTGTATATATCCTTATATATAATTTGATACTATCCGTATGTTTGCTGTTCGTGTCAATACCAATACCCCGTATGTATGGTGTTCGCGTCAATACCTCGACTCAATACAAGTTAGAACGATGCAATGGGGCTCTGCCTCTGTAGTTAGAACATAACGTGGCAAATGCGGACGCAGTATTGCATGATTGGCTAAGAATGATCGAATGCTACAGTGACGCCGCTGGACGGCCGAGTATATTAAGTCAGTGTTGGTTCAAGCAGATAACAGTAAGTTCAGTTGGTTTTTGGAATGTTGGTTTGGTGGGGCGTTCTTTCCAACATCGTCGACTGACTTAAACACTTCGATAACTCCGGAACCGTAAGTGATTTAGAACGTATCGCCATTCGCTTGGTCCGTCGAAATCGATCTTTGGGCAGTTCAGTTTTGGCATCCGTCCTTCTGACATCTATTGTGATTACTCCGACTCTGATTAGAGTCGTAAAATACAGTTTGTTTTGAAAAGTTGTTTGCCGCAAAAAATCAAATGAGGTGCGCCGAAGAGCTGAGTTCACGTCTAGCAGCCCCGTTTAAACAGGAAGCTCTTCATTACATCGGCCGAAAAGGTCTATTGTAACCACAAATCAGTGCCATGATAACACAATCATTTCAAGGACTTAAAAAAAACAAATAATTCTTTGCAGAGAAAGTATGGATTTCACAAACGTAGAATTTGTAGCCCGATTCGATCTCGGCTCCCAGTCGCTAGTACATATATATATATAGTGGAAGAAACGACCGTCACCTCCTGGCTGACCTAAAACCTCTACGAGAAAACAGACAGGAGGAAGCTTAAATCATAACCATTTATTTTCTTCGAAGAGGGAGCACTCCTATTAGAGGACACTGTAACTAGATACATACAGCATTCTGTAACAAGAAGGTCCGAAAAGGGTAAGTCGAAGAGACGTCAGTTTTAAAGGAGTATCTAGGTTCAGCGGTTTTTAACTGCTGTTTTATCCTTGTTTTTATAGATTTGTTTTGGACTCCGTTATTCTGAATTTTAACATCTACAGAAGCACTCTTTGGATTATTTATTTATTTGCATGGAACTGAACACTGCACAATTTCTCCGGTCTATTTTGCTTTTGATTGTTTTAAATAAAAAGCACCTGCACTTGTTCACCCATCCCTTGTTGATTGTGTATGTGTCCTCACTTGGTGTGGCCCATCCGGTTACGTTATCGACAGTGGCGGGTTCAAAAGGCGCCTGATAATTCAACCAGGAGTGTGGAGCAAACCCGCACCTTCACACAGATCCCCTCCAGCTCTGTTAAATTATATGGGAAGTGCCTGTAATCTGCCATCTTTAGGTCCCCTCCCCACATGGGTCTTAAGTCTGGGCCACTCAAGGACAGTCTGAGACCTGTGGTGAAGTGTTTCTGGGGTCCGTGGAGGTACATGGCTATAAAAAAAAAACAAAAAAAAAATTGTGTCCATTCTGGGGGTATAGGTGTGAGCGTTTCTTCTCTTCTCCATACTCTTCTCTTTCCATCATTCTGGTGCATGTTGATCTTAGATTCATTTGTCCAAAGAAAATTGTTCCAAAACTGGACAGGCTTTTTAAAAATGTTGTCTGGCAAAGTCAAATCTGTCCTTCCTCAGCTTGAGTTTCCCCAGTGGTTTACACCTTGTGGCAGACCCTCTGTCTTTACTTTCATGAGGTCTTCTCTTGATTGTAGACTTTGGCAATGATAGGCCTCCCTCCCGGACAGTGGTCTTGGTTTGGCTAAATGTTGTGAAGGGTTTCTTCTTCATCAAGGACAGAATTCTGCAATCATCCAGCACAGTTGTCTTCTGTGGCTTTCCAGGCCTTCTGCTGTTGCTGAGCTCACCAGTGAGTTCCTTCTCTTTAAGAATCTACCAAATGGTTGACTTGACCACTCCTGGAGTTTCTGCTATTCTGCTGTTTCGTTTTCTCAGCCTAATGATGGCCTGTTTTTGCTTGCTTGGACAGCTCTTTGGACCTCATATTGAGTGACAGCTTCCAAATACAAATTCCACACCTTTGACCTGTTTAATCGTTAATGAAATAATGAAGGACCTGCTGACACGTGGATATGAAATGACCTGCCAGTCAAACATCCAGATACTTTTCAGCCCCTGGAATTGGGGGGAGGGCTACGTAGAAAAATGTCATTCCTAAACGTCTCACGCGATATTTTTGGGAAAATCCCTTAAATTAAAGCTGAAGACCTACACTTCAATCACATCTTGATTGCTTTATTTCAAATCCATGGTGGTGGCGTACAGAGCCAAAATGATGAATATTGTGTCACTGTCCAAATACTAACTGTATGTCTCTAAACCAGGGGTCTCCAACACGTCGCTCGTGAGCTACCGGTAGCTCGCCACCCCTTTCCAAGTAGCTTGCCAAAGGGTTAATGAATCCTACAAAAATTTGAAAACTTGATTAAATTAATGGTGGGTGATCTTTCCAAAAAATCATATCACGATCCTTTTAACACAGAATCACGATCCACAATCTGAATTTCAATCTGTCTTTTCAATGTGTCATACACTTAAGAGAATATCCGGACTCAAACTCATCAATACCCAAGTAACACTTTATTTTAAATATCAAACAAAGTTGAATTAAATTGTTCTCTCATTCGCTAGCTAAGTGGAGTTAAGGAACACGCCCCGAAGCTGGCGAGTGAATAAAGAGAGCCAAACCCCCTCGGCCCGTTACCGCAAGCGAACTGCGATACATAGAGAAATGAGAGAAGTCGCAAAATCAACCGGAATGTTCAAGAAAATTATAGAAAAAAAACCCGATCTAAATCCGTTAAGTAGTTCTCTCGTGAAAAGCAGACAGACAGACAGACAGAGAGACATTTGATTTTATGTATTATATATTAGTAAACCTTCAAAATAATGTGCAGTTAAAAGTCTCAACAGCATTCTCAGCACTTCTGGAGCTTAGTAGAGCCAGATAACTATAAGAATCTTCACAAAGCAGCTCTGAAAATGTCTGCTTTGTTTGGGTCTCCATACCTCTGTGAGTCAGACGTTAATGTCATGAAGTCAAAGTTCAGAACAAGACTGACAGACGAACATTTAAATGACTCCATAAGAGTGAACCTGAGTGGCTCCACTCCACCATACACCTCAGTGCCAGTCATCTGACTAACTAAACAACACATCACACACGCAACTGGACATGTGATTAAAGTGACGCAGTGACATGTGACAAAATGACAATTGAATACGTCATATCTGTGTAGTTGGAATTTCATTGTTTTGTTTTGACAGCACTCGTGTTTTAATTCAATAGTGTGAGATACACTAGAAAATGCATACAGACAGACAAAATGCACTTGCAGGTGAACTCAAATGCAAAATGTGAGTTGTGGACACCAACATTTTGTAAATGTTCAGGCAAAACAAGCTTATTCAGTTTGTTTGGGTTAAATAAGCTATGAGAATAAACGTTAGAAAACACAAGGAGCTCTCTGCCATTTTCATTTTGTAAAAGTAGCTCTCAGGGGAAAAAAGCTTGGAGACCCCTGCTCTAAAACAGATGTGTGCATAGTCGTGGAAACCTGCTTGAGTGATGTTGGGTCTTGTTCGGCTGTTGTCCAATGTCCGTTTCTTAGTGAGTCAGAGTATCTTTAAGAGTAAACCGTTTCTTGTAAAAAAAAAAAAAAATATATACTCATTTTGACGTGGCTTTGTGCCAATTGGAAAATCCTCACTCTATCCATGAGAATCCTATCCATCTGCAGGTACTCATCTAAATCCACTTATTCTTTCTGCACTGCCAGAGGCATGCAAAACAAAACAGCAAAATCTGTCTCAACTGCATCGAGCTGTTAAAGCCCTGTGGTTGAAAAGGACAGAGAAAATGGTCACCTCCAAAACATTTAGCTGGAAAACAAAGCGGTGAAGCCGGTCGCAGTGAGTTAACATTCCTCCAACTGCAATCAGCAAATGTAGCAGGCCTAGATGTCGAGTTAGGGCTTTTGGTGCTCAACTAGCTGACTAACTTCCTCATGCTAGTGAGAATGAGATCACTGTGGCCCAGATGTTAGTTTCAAAGCCATATGTTGGCAGTGTTTTTTTTTTTTGTTTTTAGCATTTAGTACAGAAATCCATCATGTGGTTTTGTGCCACCATGTTGTGAGTCAGCTGACCAGTTCACTAAATCAGTATGTTAAAGTTAGAACATGAGAACAATCTGGACGAGAACAGGCCATGCAGCCCAACAAAGCTCGCCAGTCCTATCCACCAAATTCAAGTCGAGTTTTGAAAGTCCCTAACGTCTTACTGTCTACCACACTACTTGGTAGCTTATTCCAAGTGTCTGTGGATCTCTGTGTAAAGAAAAACGTATTAAAGTTTGTGAGAAATTTACCCTTAACAAGTTTCCAGCTGTGTCCCCGTGTTCTTGATGAACTCATTTTAAAATAACCGTCTCAATCCACTGGACTAATTCCTTTCATAATTTTAAACACTTCAGTCAGGTCTCCTCTTAATCTTCTTTTTCTTAAACTGTAAAGGCTCAGCTCTTTTAATCTTTCCTTATAACTCATCCCCTGTAGCCCTGGACTCGGCCTAGTCGCTCTCCAATGGACCTTCTCCAGTGCTGCTATGTCCTTTATGTAGCCTGGAGATCAAAACGGCACACAGGACTCCAGATGAGGCTTCACCAGTGTGTTATAAAGCTTAGCAGGACCTCTGGAGGTAACATTGGAATACTAGAACATCATAAAATTTAGATGAGAACAGGCCATTCAGCCCAACAAAACTTGCCAGTCCTGTCCATTTCATTCTTCCAAAACAACATCGAGTTGAGTTTTGAAAGTTCCTAAAGTTTTACTGCCCAGCACACTACTTGGTCGCTTATTCCAAGTGTCTATCATTCTTTGTGTGAAGAAAACCTTTGTGATGATTATGCAAAATTTACCCTTAACAAGTTTCCAACTGTGTCCCCTTGTTCTTGATGAACTCATGTTAAAGTCACAGTCTCGATCCACTGGACTAATTCCCTTCATAATTTTAAACACTTCAGTCAGGTGTTCTCTTAATCTTCTTTTGTTTAAACAGTAAAGGCTCAGGTCTTCTAATCTTTCCTCATAACTCATCCCATGTATCCCTGAATCAGCCTAGCCGCTCTTCTCTATACCTTTTCTAGCACTGCTATGTCATTTTTGTAGCCTGGAGACCAAAACTGCACCCAGGACTCCAGATGAGGCCTCACCAGAGCATTAGAAAGCAAGTTAGTTACACAGGAGTTTTGGTACCCTCCACTAGAGGGTGCTGTATTCTCCTCAGTTGTATTGGCCCCGAGGTTTTCATTGGAGAGGATGACAGATTACTGTCATTATCTGACTCGGGAATCTGCCTCAGACTTGCTGGATTATTGTCTGATGAAGGTTTAATAAATTAAAATAAACATTTTATGATCCATCCCCTCCCTTACCCTTATCTTAAGGTCAGTAAACATGGCCCTAATCTTAAAATTTGTGTTTAGGGCCCTGCAGTGGCATAGCTAGAGTTCGTGCCACTCGGGTTCGGGGCGGTGCTTCATTTTGTAGCCGTCCAACATATCGGAATACGTTAACCTATTCAATTAGAAAATTAAAATGACGTATGGAGAAAAATTAAGATATATTTTGCATAGATTTATTCATATATAGAGAAACAGCAACCATTTTTCACATATAATTATTTATAAGCATCAACTGGACAAGAATATAGTATAGTCACACTGACAAGCTGTGTTCTAATTATTAGTTTAATATAATTACGCTGCGAAAACCAGAACCAAAGTAGTGTACAAGTAATAGGTGGGGATGTTTTCTGCGCAGAGCACGAATGCATTTGGATTGATAAGGAAACAAAGTTATAAATTGTAAATTAGTTGTTTATCTTCCTAGAAATTATTATCGGTGTAATGTTTCTGTTTATTTTTGTTATGGCCTCAGAAATTTCAACTGCTGTGTCTTGATGCCGTCATAGAAGGACAGTCTGAAAATTATTTTTGAAGCATTTGTGGATAAAAATCAGAGAATTTGACTTTTTTCATTCATGAGTGATATTTTTCCGAACCCTGCTGCTCTACACACGAATTGTACTGAGCCTTTTGGCCAATAATGCTGCCCCAAAAAATGTGCCGCCCGGGGCAAACCGCCCCCTCCGCCTGCCCCTAGCTATGCCACTGGGGCCCTGAGGTTAAACTGTTCTTTTTTAGTCTGATCTTAATCATTTTCTTTTATGATCTTTCCCTTTCTATAATCCTAATCTTAAAGTTAGTATAATGTCAGCCCTAATCTTAAAACTTATGTAGGGCCCTGATGTTAAAAATGAGTCTTCAGGGCCCTAATTTTAACCTATATACTTATACTTTTTAAACTTCTTATTTTAAAGTACCTTATTTAAAAAAACTTAGTCTAATTTATTATTCAATTTTTTGGGGCTTATTCTAGTGTCAATTTGAATTGTATATTTATTTATTTGTGTTTTAGTGTAATTTTAAATTCGGCCATTTGAACCCCCTATTGTAATCTGTATTTTTTTATTCCAAAAAAAAAAAAAACAGAATAGAAAAATATTCTATTCTAAAATGTTTTTTAGACACTATTTAAAGACAATTTTAAAGAAGATTATTTTCGATATCTGTATACCAAGGCCTGCTTCAGGCTTCTTTTCCTCTAACCATAAACCTACATCCCATGTCCTGGGATTTATGTTACGTGATATATGATTAAAGTAAAACATTCTTATTGATGACATTCATTCACATTTGTGGATTCAACAAATAGCTCACTCCAGCTCCTGACATAATAGAAAAACGGCATTGTTATTGCTGAGATGAGGCACTTTCTAATGAACCTATCCAGACTCAAGACCACAAAAAGCTATTAACGTAACAAGCAAATAAACATCCACCACATCTGGACATGACCCGGAATGACAAAAGTGCATTTGTCCCATCACTTCGAGGATATGGAAAGCTGCTTTAGAATAGTAATAGTAAGGAAATCCGTTCACCTTAGACATGTCAGCCCGCTTCCAAGCATCTGAGAAGGCTGAGCTGACAGATGTTACGGGCGGAGTGGTCTGGGCTGGACATCCATTTGCCTGAGTGGGTGCAGCTGTAAGGAGAGAAAAGAGAGACAAAGTAAATATGGCAAAAAGTTAGATAAAAGTGCAGGCCACAGTTATGATTGTAATGAGGGATTATTTGAGTTACTGTTGCTTTTCTATCAGCTTGAACCAGTCTGGCCATTCTCCTCTGACTTTTGGCATCAACAAGGGATTTTAGCACAGAGAGCTGCCTCTCACTGGATATTTTTCCCTTTTCCGGGACATTCTCTGTAGACCTTATTGATGGTTGTGTGTGAAAATCCCAGAAGATCAGCAGTTTCTGAAATACTCAGATCAGCCCGTTTGACACCAGCAACCATGTCACGTTCAAAGTCACTTCAGTCACCTTTCTTCCCCATTCTGATGCTCAGTTTGAACTTCAATGGGTCATCTTGACAATGTCTACCTGCCTAGGTGCTATGTGATTGACTGGTTAGATATTTGCATTGACAAGAAGTTGAACAGGTGTACCTAATAAAGTGGCCAGTAAGTGTATATCAAACCTTTATAAGAATGGATTATTAAACATAAGGAAAATGATTGAATGTAACTTAAGGGTTATTTAAATGTAACTTAAAGCTTAAGCCCATGAAGTCTTTGCTGCATCTTAGACAAGTTACCAATGTCATTTTCCAAGATTGGAATGAGGTAAATGAGTAACACACTCACCTCCAGAAAATGGGAATAAACTGATGGGACAGCCGAAACACCCCTTCTTAAAGAAGCAGAGTTCAGATTAATGGGAGAGTCGACAGGAGTAAGAAATTATTGGTGGCTTTAGTTGATTGGAGGAGATGATAACGTTCTGCATATTAAGAGTCAGATGATGTGATGTATTAGATAAGATTATGGGGTCAGAAAAAGTATAAAAACAGATGAATTGCTAAATGGATTGTTTACTCCATGGACTGAGCCATTTGTTCATAACTCTGCACAAATAAAGAAATGTTCTGCATTCTCAGCTGGGCTCCATGACTGCCTTATTTGAAGATGGAGGAGAGTTTTTTCCCTGACACTATGAGCCATTTTATTCAGGGAGGCTACCGCAAGCTATGCCTACAAATCACTTTACTTGCATAGATTCAGCTTAGTGCTTGGCGCACAGCCGATTCAGATTTTGCCTTTTGGAACTTTCTAGATTTTGATTTTTTTCATATAGTTTAGATTTGTTTGGTTGGACCCGCAAATGCGGAGCCTGTGGGTTATGGAGTACCGACTATACTATTATGAGCAAAAGACTTCACTTTTTGATTGTTAAGAAATGAGCAAACCTTTCAGAAGACATCTTGTCACTTTGTCATTATGGGTTAAAAAAATAGGAAATGACAATCTTCTACACACAGGTGGCACAGTGTCTCAGTGGTTAGCATTCAGAATGCGTATTTATAACCAAGGCCTTCTTTTTTATTTGGCAGCACTAGGTTGGCAGACCAACATCCTGTGCAGCTGTTCTGTTCAGGCCATGTGGCCTCAAATGGCTACGATACTAGACTGCGGACTACGAGTGTACTTTTTCAGCCCCCACTTTGTCACCTGCCCATGTTCTGATTAAAAAGACAATATGTTGACAATTGCATTTGTAAAGCACCATGAGATGACACTTTATATACGGAGATATTGGGAGTTGGTGTCTATTTAGTTTTACAGTAGTGTGAAAAAATAAGTGCACCCCCACAAAATGTTGTTTCTTTTTTAAAATACTAGGGGGCTCCACCCCCGATCACTTCGTTCGCCCAACCCCGGGTTTGGTTTACCGAATATACAATTTAAAGAGATTGTTATTTTTATGGGAATTGTTACATATGCATTATTTTCACTTTTACTTTAAAACTTTTGTAAAAACAATACTTATCCTTTATTTCCGGCCCCGGGCGTGGTTACATCT
>JANRMT010062817.1:13475871-13497439 GCA_026402145.1 Polypterus bichir lapradei | reverse complement strand
GCCGTCGGATCATCTGCTGTCTTTTTGCTGCTGCTGCTGGCGAGCTGCTTGTTCTTTTTGTCACGCTACACATCGATCATTCAAAAGCCTGTACTGCAGCTATCCTTTTGCCACTTCGCGTCTCTACTGCTCGCGTTTTGGGGTGGGGAGGGATACAGATTAATGTACGCTAAGGAGTTGAAGTCAGATGATCTGTTGGCGAGCTGCGTTTTCTGCTTGTCGCGCTTTGCATCGATCATTTCAAAGGCTGTACTGCAGCTGTTGTTTTGCCACTTCGCGTCTCTGCCACTCGCATTGTGAAAGCGCTGGGGGTGGGGCTGAGCACACACTAAGGAGAAGCAGTTGGATCATCTGCTCGCTTCCTGCTGCTTGCGAGCTGCGTGTTCTGCTTGTCGCTTGTCATTGTTTTAAGAGCTGGGAGCACATGATGTTTGTCTGCCAAAGGCATTCCAACAACTGCTTGGTTAGATGTCCATGAACTTGTTTTTAATGTGGTCTCACTGCCTTGTCTTCGCGTGACATTAAAGTGTCTCTTGTGCGGACGTCAAATTGACTTCTGAGAAGATCACGTCTCGTCTCCCTCCCAGGATTTTTTTTTTATAATAGAGAGATGTGGACATACCAGGATTTGATATTCATTTCAACAGTATCTTTAGATAAAGGTAATGTAACTGAAAAAAATGAACATTTTGAATTTGCAATAATTTATTTAAAAAAAAAACAGATATGCCATTTCCATCTGCGGCAAAGTCCCCCATTCATTTTAATAGCTGTTGTTTCCCCCTCAAGTCAGCATTTCCTAGAACTGTCTAGCAGTCTCTGATATCGACTGCAAGGAAGTTTTTCTCGCTCCTCCGTGCGGCATTCTTACAGTTGTCTTGGTGTGCACAGCCTGTTTTAAAATCAGATCCTGGCTTTGACTCGACCATTCCAGAGCCACCCATTTCTTTCTTTTCATCCATGCCTTGATGGATTTACTAGAATATTTGGAGTCATTGGCCTGTTGCAAGGTCCACTTGCAGTTAAGCTTCAGTCTTCTAATAGATGGACTCACGTTATCATCATCGAGCATCCTCTGGTTAAGTGAAAAAAATCTTCCTGGTGGATTCTATGATGGAATAACTTAAGTAGTGTGGTAGACAGTAGGACTTTAGGGACTGTCAAAACTCGACTTGATGTTATTTCAGAGGAATTAGGTGGAGGGGATTGGTGAGCTTTGTTAGGTTGAATGGCCTGTTCTCATGTAAATCTTTCTAATTTTCTAATGGTGGACAGCCCAGGCCCTGGTGCAGCAAAGTAGCCTCAAACCATATCATTTCCACTACTATACTTGACAGATAGTATCAGGTTTTTCTGATCAAATGCTGGTTTTGTTTTTTCCCAAACATGTCTTCTGATATTATGGCCAAATAATCTCTCCAGAGGACATTTTTCTAGAAGTCCTGGGGTCTCATGTATAACGCCATGCGTAGAACTCACACTATAACATGGCGTAAGCACAAAAGTGGGAATGTGTGTACGCACAGAAAAATCCAGATGCAGGAATCTGTGCGTATGCAAACTTCCACGTTCTTCCGCTACATAAATCCCGATCAGTGTGAAAAGTAACGCTCATGCACGCGCCTTCTGCACCACCCCAACTCCTCCCAGAATTACGCCTCTTTGAATATGTAAATCAATATAAATCGCCCTTAAGCTCAGCCTTCTGTGAAAAGACAATGGCAAAAGTATGAGGGAAAATAGAAGAATTTCAGCGAATACCAAGTGGAGGCTAGGAAAACATATTATTTATTGGTTTAAACAGTGGTATAAACAAGAAAAGGAAGCTGTTCGAGTGACATAGTGTGTCAGAGAAAGTCGAAATTCACAAAGTCGCACAGTGCCCGAAATAAAAAAAAAGTCGCATATCAAAGTTGTTGTGAAAAGGCGAGTCATAGCCCACTGTCTGAGTGTCATATGAAAGCTTATTAGGGTACAGAGAAAAAAAATAGGCACACAGTGGGGGAAAAGCACGAAATGTCAACTTTAATCTCGAAATTTCCACTTTAATAATGTAGTTTATTTTGTCATTAAAGTAGCACATCATAAACTTAATCTTAAAATCGTTTAATTTACTAGTTTCTCAAATCCCATCGTAATTAAAGTAGCATGTTAAATGCTTTGTTTTGTATTTGATCTTCTATGTGCTCTGTGTGTGAATCACTACATGCTTCTTAAACGGGCTTGCTCTTCCTCCGACAGGACACAGAATCCATTACATTCACGATATTACAGCTCTCTGAATAACTAAAATACTGAGATGTATACGTGATATCATTTTCATGATGATAGGAGGTAAAGCATGTGATTTAAACATGGGAACACGGTGGCGCAGTGATTGTGTGTGACCTTCGATAAAATAATTTATTGCAGCAGTACTGTCTCTTTCAAACGTACTAACCTCCAATTTCTGTCCTTCCTTTTCTTTCTCCAAATATCCAATCGCCACACAATCAGCTTTGTAATAGACGTTAAGCCATCTGTAAGCTTAGAATGCAGATTCTTCAAAACTTTTAAGGAACATTGAAATATCTTTGTAGTACGTGTCTAATTATTCTATCCTTCACGCCAGTCCCAGTGAAGTATACAGTGCGAGGCAGGAACAATCCGTGAATGGAGCACCAGATCCTTGCTAGCGTGGCGACACCGTGTCCTTTAATTATTAACAATATAGATTATTTAAATAACGTTAAAGTTTTATCTGTATAATATAATAAACATATTTTGCTGCATTTCATCTTAAAAATGATATTGTCATCATATGTAAATACGTGCTTTATAAAGTGGCTCAGGTTGTGCAATATTACAACTGTAGTGCAAGTTTACAGTGAGGTGATTGTACTTATAAGTACAGACAGTTCTACAAGGATCAGTTGATGGACTGATAGAGTGTGTTTTGAGCTCTTGGGATGAAACTGTTTCTGAACCGCGAGGTCCGTACAGGAAAGGTTTTGAAGCGTATGCCGTGTGAGAAGCAGTTCAATAGACAGCATGGCTGAGGCAGCGTGTGCTTGATGCTGTATACCGATAATTCTCTTTCCAATCAGCTGCTCCGAGTGGTGCAGTGAGAGTAATATGCGTTTTTGGACTCCAACTCCCATGCTACCCTGTGGGTGTCCTAATCGGGTTCACTGCCACCTGTTGTGTGGGGGAATAAACTGCTCCTGGTATGTCTGTTGTCACAATTTAATCCATAACTAGGCTGACCCGCCTTTTAAGGCGACCACTTCTTAAGGCAATTCAATATGTAGATCAATTTGATATTTTATACAAACTCATTAATTTGGTTATATTGCATTTGAGCGGTATTACTTTAATACTCGTAGTTTCTGTTGTTTTTGTGATGAAATTTAAACTTTTTTTCTATATTGAGGTCGCCCTTTTGAACCCCCCTGATATTTAATACGTGGTGAGGCATTTGTACTCCATCAACATTAATTATTTCCAGAGACATCATTTTGTCTATTTTTCCAGTGCATCGCGCACAAAAGCAAGGGAACGATGGGGACGGAGGGACAATCCCGACCGCTTTTATATAGTAAGAAAGAAGAAGAAGATATCGCACAGTCTGGAGTAGAAAATCATCTTTTACCTGGAAAAACGTAACTACAAATCCCATCGTGCATTGCAAAATGGACGGGGCGTGCGTGAAACTCCGTGCTATTCGCACAGTCTGGAGTAGAAAGTCATATTTTACCTTGAAAAACGAAACTACAAATCCCAGCGTGCATTGCAAAATGGACGGGGCGTGTGTGAAACTCCGCGCCTGCGTAGCACTCACGGGACGGAAGGACAATCCCGACTGCTTTTATATAGTAAGAAAGAAGAAGAAGATATCGCACAGTCTGGAGTAGAAAATCATCTTTTACCTGGAAAAACGTAACTACAAATCTCATCGTGCATTGCAAAATGGACGGGGCGTGCGTGAAACTCCGTGCTACTCGCACAGTCTGGAGTAGAAAGTCATATTTTACCTTGAAAAACGAAACTACAAATCCCATCGTGCATTGCAAAATGGACGGGGCGTGTGTGAAACTCCGTGCCTGCGTAGCACTCACGGGACGGAAGGACAATCCTGACGGCTTTTATATAGAAGGATGACCTCCTTTCCGGACAAGAATCCATCCTTCCTCCACGGCACCTACACCAGATATTTTACAAAAGAAAAAAAAAGTTTCACGTAGTGTACTTACTTTTTCACAATTGTTGTTTAAAATGTAATGGAATCATTCTGAAGAATGCCATAGCTCACCAGGTTCACACTTTCCAACTGCTAACAATCCTAATACAGCAATATTATATTTATCACGCTGACTATACATACTGTACAGTACCAGATGACATGCTTTCTGAGTCTTATGTAGCTTTTACTACAAGCATGTGGGCCACATTAAGAACTCAAAGAATACTTAGAAACTTAATCAACTCTGTCTCACAATAGTGGCTATGGAGATATTTTCATTATATTTTCCCTTCTATTTATCCCTTTGTTGGCAGCTGGAATTCAGATGTGGAAACACAACACTATGCTGACAGATCCCACATGAAATGAGGCAAAGCTAAATGGAGCAGCCGCTCTCCACTGCTGCTCGACAGGTTAGTTGATCATTCTGCTTTAAATAAAGGTTACTGTGATGAAATTGTGCTTTTAGTGTTCTTATATGTTACAAGCATTAGTTAGTTAGTGGTTTTAATAAACAAGAGACATTTCTTAATGTCACACTTGACCTCAGCAAAGCAGCCAAACATACAATACTGGACTTATAACGTTTACGATTTGTTATAAAATCCATCTAAGAGCTGCCCAGTCCACAAGCTTACAAAGCTAGGCACCACCAGTCACTGAGTGTTTTGACCCTTTAAGCATAGGACACCCCTTCAGGGTGACCGGTTTGGTGGTGCGAATCAAACACTGCGTGATTGTAAATGGCCTCCAGGACGGCTCCCCTCTCCTCAGCCGCGATGCATTTTTTTTTTGCCTCTTCATACAATCACACATTTCTCTTACTCTTCCTGCTTGCTACAGACATGGACAAATTTGTGGGTACCCCTCCACGCAAAAAAGGAAGAACCCACAATTGTCTTTGACGTAACTTGAAACTGACAAAAGTAATCGGTCAGAAAACTGCATGCCTATCCCATTTCTAAGTTGAAAATGGGTCTTTTAAGTCCCTGTATACTGGGACTTATTCTAAACAACAACTTACACAATTAACACGCAGTATCAGATATTTTGTCTGTGGAATCATTTCAGGGTGTCAGGCTTTTGTTGAATCCTATTTTTTATGCTAGAGCTGCTGAACTTTGGTAATTTTGGGAAAATGCAGCTATATTTTTGTCAGAAAACTTGCCATCCGAGGGTGTTAAACTTGAATTGGAAACTACCATCTGAGGATTGAGGACACTTTTGCTCCAGAACTCATTGACGAAAGAAGAAGGATTGAGCTATTCTGAGGTACTGTGCTCAGGGTGTAACAGCATTTCAGCTTCGCGACGCAAAAAGGTAATTAGTTCGGGTATACCTGATCTCCTTCTATCTTCTTTGTGAAGCGAATGGATGAGGTATGCTAATGAGCTTCAAGAAAATAGAAGGAGATCAGGCATACCCAAACTAATGACCTTTTTGTGTCACAAAGCTGAAATGCTGTTACACCCTGAGCACCCCCTTTCCCCTATGACTTCCTCAGCCTTCCTTTAAGACCGCCATCTTTGCCTCATCCAAATCAGTTCTGTTCTGGACTCAAACTTGCTCTACTGTATTGTACAGCCAATTTTCAAATTTTCAGCAGTGCTTCAAGTATACAGGAGGTTGCCCCAGACCTTTTTCTGGCTCTTGTCTTTTCATTTGGCAACATCTATAGCACCAGCAAGACAAGCCGCTCTGCAGTTGTGTTCATGTTCTTGTTTGTGGTAATTCAATGAGCAATAAGACGATGCCTGGAGTGTCTGTTGGTTTGTTGTACAAACACACTAGAATGTTTTTACTCAAAATGTCCATTTTCATTGAGAAGTATAGAGAAGGCCAGAAGGAGCTGCATTGTGTCTTTGTGGACCTGGAAAGAGCATATGACAGGGTGACTAGAGAGGAGCTGTGGTATTGCATGAGGAAGTCGGGAGTGGCAGAGAAGTATGTAAGAGTTGTACAGGATATGTACGAGGGAAGTGTGACCGTGGTGAGGTCTGTGGTGGGAGTAATGGATGCATTCAAGGTGGAGGTGGGATTACATCAGGGATCGGCTCTGAGCCCTTTCTTATTTGTAATGGTGATGGACAGGTTGACAGATGAGATTAGACAGGAGTCCCCGTGGATTGTGATGTTTGCTGATGACATTGTAATCTGTAGCGAGAGTCGGGAGCAGATTGAGGAGATCCTGGAGAGGTGGAGATATGCTCTAGAGAGGAGAGGAATGAAGGTCAGTAGTAACAAGACAGAATACATGTGTGTAAATGAGATGGAGGTCAGTGGAATGGTGAGGATGCTGGGAGTAGAGTCAGCGAAGGTGGATGAGTTTAAATACTTGGGATCAACAATACAGAATAATGGGGACTGTGGAAGAGAGGTGAAGAAGAGAGTGCAGGCAGGGTGGAATCGGTGGAGAAGAGTGTCAGGAGTGATTTGTGACAGACGAGTATGAGCAAGAGTGAAAGGGAAGGTCTACAGGATGGTAGTGAGACCAGCTATGTTATATGGGCTGGAGACGGTGGCACTGACTAGAAAGCAGGAGACAGAGCTGGAGGTGGCAGAGTTAAAGAAGCTAAGATTTGCATTGAGTGTGAATGAGGATGGACAGGATTAGAAATGAGGACATTAGAGGATCAGCTCAACTTGGACGGTTGGGAGACAAAGTCAGAGAGGCGAGATTGTGGTGGTTTGGACATGTGCAGAGGAGAGATGCTGAATATATTGGGAGAAGGGTGTTAAGGATAGAGCTGCCATTGAAGAGGAAAAGAGGAAGGCCTAAGAGAAGGTTTATGGATGTGGTGAGAGAGGACATGCAGTTGATGGGGGTAACAGAACAAGATGACGAGGACAGAAAGATATGGAAGAAGATGATCTGCTGTGGTAACCCCTAGCAGAAGCAGTCGAAAGAAGAAGAAAGATTTAATAACGTCAAATGATTTACTTCTGTATGCAGAATGCTTTGTTTCCAATTGTCTTTATAGATGAATGATTCATGCAATACAAATGGCCATTGCTTACCATGCTTAATGGGTAAAAGTAAATCTACACCTCAGAAAATTTGGGTTGTACTTCATTTTAATTTTTCTGTTTGGTTCAGGTGTTTGGGATGAATCAAGTAAGGTTGAAATGGAATTAAAAAAAGTTCAGAATAGGTGATGCTTCAGGCCATTTGAGGTCCGTGCTTCTGTTGTCACTGTTAGGTCATCAATGTACCCTCTAAGTGACAGTACCTTTAAGTAGGTTTTTCCTACTGCAAACTTGATGATGAGGTTCACCCCAAAAAGGAATAGTCCTCATCTGGAGTGCCGTGTGCCGTGTGTTTTGGTCTTCACGCAGCTAAAAAGACAAAGCAGCACTGGAAAAAGTCCAGAAAAGAGCAACTAGGCTGATTCCAGGGCTGCAAAGGATGAGGTCTGAGGAAAGTTTAAAAGAGATGAGCCTTTTTAGTTTAAGCAAAAGGAGATTAAGAGAGTGTTTAAAATTATGAAGGGAATTAGTCCAGTGGATTGAGACGGTGACTTGAGTTTATCAAGACCACAGGGACACAGTTGGAAACTTGTTAAGGGTAAATTTCTCACAAACATTAGGAAGATTTTCTTTACACAAAGAACCATAGACAAAGGGAATAAGCTACCAAGTAGCATGGTAGACAGTAAGACTTTAGAGACCTTCAAAACTTAACTTGATGTTATTTTTTTGCAGGGGGATATTAAGCGAATTAGACTGACAAACTTTGTTGAGCTAAATCTTTTCTCATCTAAATCTTTCTAATGTTCTACACCAGATTGCATGAAACACCCACAAAAGGCAGTGTGCTCCGTGGTTACTCTCTCAGGTGGGCGTTAGCATATCAAAATCTCTTGGACCAATAGCATGAGTCTTCCACATTCGACTTATACGACCAACATTATAAAATATCAGAAATGATACTGTAATGTCAAGTCCTAACTTATACGCGAGTATACAGTATATGGTAATTGGTTTTGGCTTCCTGTATTAGATCCAGGACCAAACAAGCATGTTTTGTACACCTTGACATCCATGGTCTCTCTCCTTCTGAAATGACATATCAACACATTGGTCAGTTGTTATATATTTTATCCAGCCTTCTGGTGGGTACTGCAAAGACAGTCTTCCCTTAGATACTGTATTTAATAGGGAGATTTTATGGAAGAGATTGAATTCCTTCATGCTTTACTCTTTTGGAATGAAGAAGCCTTCTGCTTACTGTTAACAGACTAGTACCTTGCTGTTCCTCCAGATTTCCTACGGGATCATCTGTACGGCCAATTTTGATACCTATCCCAGCACTCTGGGGCACAAGTCAGGAACTGACTCTGCCACGTAACCACTTGCTCACTCACTCGCTCACTCGCTCACTCGCTCACTCACTCATTCACTCGCTCGCTCGCTCACTCGCTCACTCACTCACTCACTCACTCACTCACTCACTCGCTCACTCACTCACTCACTCGCTCACTCACTCGCTCGCTCGCTCACTCACTCACTCACTCACTCACTCACTCACTCACTCACTCACTCACTCACTCGATCGCTCACTCACTTGCTCACTCATTCACTCGCTTGCTTATTCACTCACTCACTCACAATGGGACAATTCAGCCATGTCAAAAATTCAAAAGCCAGACCTTTTGTCTTAGGAGCGGACGCGATGGCTTCTGCATTTGCCAGGTTAGACCATCGGGATGCCAGGCCTGCTTTCTGCACAGCTGTTCTGTAGTTGTCATATAAAATCTTTCCATACTGCAATTAAAGAAAAAAAAACATTATAAAGACTATTATACCAAGTCTGATTAGTGTCATAATATTTTTTGCTTTTTATATAAAATAAAACACAGCAGCATGAGGTCTTATTAAAGAAATAATTCTTAGAACACAGGCCTTCATTTTGTAGACACAAACACAAACCAGGAGGGTTACACTTAATGCCAAGTTATTAGCAAATTTATGGATTCATTCAGTGTAATATAAAAATGTTAAAATCACTATGGCACTAGGTTGAACGTCATCTTGGACGTACTGTATTTTGGTTATCAGTCCTAATGCCCTTTGACCTGCCCCTAAAACAAAAATGTATACCTACAGTGCCTTCAAAATGTATTCAGACTTCTTCACATTTACACATTTTGTTATGTTGCAGTCTTATGCTAAAATTTTTTGCACATTTATTAAAAATAAAAAAACTGAAATATCCCATTGACACAAGTATTCAGACCCTTTACCGTGACGCTTGAAATTTTGGTTCAGGTGCATCCCATTCTGTTCAGAGTCATCCTGTGGAGATGATTAAGAAAGGTACACATACAAGTCTATAGAAGGTCTCACGGCTGACAAAGTGCAGCAGAGCATAAACCAAGCCAGAGACAGGACTGTGTCAAGGCATCGATCTGATGAAGTCTACAAACAAACCTTACAACACTGAGCAGAGTGGCCTCCAGAATTCTAAAATGGAAGAAGTTCAGAATATCTCTAACTCTTCAGAGAACCTCCATTTTGGCTCCTCTCTTCTAAGCCGTAACTGATTTAGTGCATGGACTTTGCTTCAAAACCCCTGCTGCCATCTTGGCCGAGAGCATCCACACACACAACTGAGCCAAACTGAACGATCGAGGGAGAAGGGTCTTAGGAAGAGGTAACCCAAAACTCGATGGTCACTTTAACTGAGCTCCAGGGAACATGTGTGGAGATGGGAGCATCTTCCAAAAGGATAACTGTCACTGCAAGACTCAATCAAACTGGGCTTTATGACAGAGTGACAAGATAGCACATGATAGCCTCCTCAGAGTTTACAAAATGGCACCTAAAGCATTCTCAGACTATGAGAAACCAGATTCTCTGGTCTGATGAAACCAAGATCAAACTGTTTGACCTCAGTTTTAATAACTTCGCATCACGTCTTGAGGAAACCAGGCACAGCTCATCACCTAAGAAATACCATTCCAGTGGGGAAACATGGTGATGGCAGCATCACGCCTGTGTTGTTGGGGACTTGTAGCTTAGTCAAGGTTGAGGGAAAGCTGAACACAAGGTCTTCATATCGAAAAAAGACTCCAGGCTGTAATCGCTGGCAAAGGTGCTTGAACTGAAGGGTCTGAATGTTTGTGCCAATGTCATATTGCAGTTTTTTTCTTTTAAAATCTTGATTTTGCTTTAACTGAGTGTTGTTTGATGAGGGGAAAAAATTAATTTAAATGATTTTAGCCTAAACCTGCAACATAAAATTATTTGTGAAAAATGAAGGCGTCTGAATATTTTCTGAAGGCCCTGTACATGTGAATATAAGTATATTGTATACAGAATATGAAAATATAATACTGTAACATTCTCAAACCCATTCAATCCAACTCAGGGTCACTTGGGCAGGAGTCTATCCTGGCATCTTTGGGTGCCCCGAACAAGACATCTTAGGGGATGTGAGAAGATTATTAGTACAACCCCATTTCCAAAAAATGTTAGGCTGCTAGCAGAATGTGATGATTTTCAAATTGGATTTTTATTGAAAATAGTACAAATATCAAATGTTGAAACTAAGAAAAGTTATTGTTTTTTGAAAAATACTAGGGGGCTCTGCCCCCTGCTTGCTTCGCTTGTCAACCCCCAGGTGGACGCTACATGCTAGCCTCTTCGCGGATCTGCCGCTCGTGTATGGGTAAGTGGATGTACAATTCAAACAGATTGTTATTTTCATGGGAATTGTTACATATGCATAACAGAGCTAACTATTTTGCATCACAGCGAGTAATTAACCAGAGTAAAAAATAATATAGTAAAACGTAATAAATTGAAAGAAAATTAGTTAAGAGTTATTCATTGTGTTATACATTTTTGCTCTGTTTGGCTTTGAGATTAACACGCAAATACTTTTTAAACTTACACTTTTACTGTAAAACTTCAATAAAAACAATTTTTTGAATGAACTTTTTGTCAATATCGCTTTGAATTTCGATTCCGAGTTTGGAGTTACATCATGACAACGCAACGTATAACTGCCCGTGAGTGAATATCGTTTCTTTCTCTCTAATAAATAAACCAACTTTTTCGAATGTTTGTCCCTGTGATTTGTTAATTGTCATAGCAAAAGCCATTCTAACGGGAAACTGTAAACGTTTTAATAAGAACGGCATATCAAGACCTCCTTTGGTGTCTAATGTTATCCCCTGAAGATGTACTACATTACCTTTCTTGTCGCCTGTTAAAATTTTACATGTCAGAATTGTTCGGCTAATGTTGAATACAACTAATCTTGTCCTATTGCATAGCCCGTCACTCAGACATAAATTACGCAATAACATTACGATACATCCTTCTTTCTACAGTAATTCAGCCGGTGGGAGACCGGTCAGTGTTAATGGTTGTAAATATTCTTTGTGATATTGTAAGTTGATGTTTTCCTCTTCCACAACATCACCACCTACTGTTTCAGCATAGTCTACTGATACACATTTAACCAATTTGCCGTGTAGCCGATTGACAATTTCCGCGTTAATTCGTTTGATTTCATCGTTTGTCTGTGCTAGGATTGCCCGTGTACTCATTTCTTCTGTTGATAACCCTTCGGGATGAAATTCTTCATAAAGATTTGGACATAATATGTCTTCTTTTATTGGCAACTTAAAGTGAGGAAAACATAATAATTAATAAGAGCTGAGAGAGCAGGAACTGTGTCTGTCAAAAGCATTCTCACGAATGAGAGGTGAGAGGACCGTGGGAGTGGTTGAATATGGTTGAGAGGAGGACGGGGCGGGACTTGAAAAAATCTCATGGCTAAAGTCTCGTCTCAAGATATTCTTTTATAATAGAGAAATATCCTAATTTTTTTAATTTCAGAAAAGGGTGTACTGCGGTGATGCATCACCTCTTCTTTTAACAACACTCTGTAAACATTTGGGGACTGAGGAGACCAACTGCTGTAGCTCTGAAAGTGCAATGTTGTCCCATTCTTAGTCAATGTAGGATTTCAGCTGCTCAACAGTTTGGGGGCTCTTTTGTCGTTTTTTTTTATTTTTCGTTTCATAACCCCAGCTGTTTTCAATGGGCAACAGGTCTGCATTACAGGCAGGCTAGTTTAGCTCCTGGGCTAAACTACAGAGCCATGCTGTTGCCATACATGCAGATTGCGGTTTTGCGTTGCCTTACTGAAATAAACAAGGCCTGCCCTGAAAAAGAAGGCATCTGGATGGCAGCATATGTTGCTCCAAAACCCGTATATATCATTCTGTATTAATGATTCCTTCCCAGATGTGCAAGCTGCTCATGCCATCACAGATGTTGGCCTTTGAACTGTATGGTGATAGCAAATTGGTTGGTCCTTCTCTTCTTTAGCCCGGAGGACATGACATCCATGATTTCCATAAAGAATTTCCAATTATGATTCGTTTGACCACAAGACAGTTTTCCACTTTGCCTCAGTCTGTACTAAATTAGCACGGGCACAGAGAAGGTGGCGGTGTTTCTGGATCACATTTTGTGTGGTTTCTTCTTTGCGTGATAGAGTTTTAACTTGCTTTTGTGGATGCAGTGACAAACTGTGTTCACCGACGAGCGTTCCTGAGCCCATGCAATGGTTTCCATTACAGAAATATGTCTGTTTTTAATGCAATGATGCCTGAGGGCCAGAAGATTGCAACCATCCAATACTGGTTTTCGTCCTTGTGCCTTGTGTACAGAAATTTCCCCACATTTTCTAATTTGTTTAATTATATTATGTACTGTAGATGATGAAATACCCAAATACTTTGCAATTTTATGTTAAGGAGTGTTATTCTAAAATGGTTGCACTATTTGCCTGTAGAGTCTTTCACAGTGTGGTAAACCCTTCTACATCTTTACTATTCTGAGACTCTCTCTGTTAATAACCAGTCATGTGACTGACCTGATGCCAATTAACTTCATTAGTTGTGAGATGTTCCACCAGCTGGTTTTTTTTTTAGCATTTCACATCTTTTTCAGGCTTTTGTTGCTCATTTCCTGACTTTTTTGAAACATGTTGCTGGCTGTTATCAAATTCAACATGAGCAGGTTGCAAAGGACTACATACATGGATGGGTGTCCCGTCTGGGATCGGTTCCATTCCAATAACCAGCCGGTAGGCCAATGTGACAGAACGATGGAGGTGGGCTTTGTTTCAAAGGTACTGTATGTGCCTCCCCAACCTGCTAGATGGCAGCATCCGTATTATGAAACTCGCTAGGAATCTTGGGACTTGTAGTGCAGTGAGGCAACCCTGCTGGCATCTGTGGGTGATGTCAGAGGGCGCTATAGGGAGTTATGCTCCTTGCTTTAGGGAATTTCCAATTGACCTGAATCGTTCATGTGATTCGTTGAAAAGCATCCTTGAAAAAGAACAAATTGCTTGTGAATTGCCCATCTCTATTTTGTGACGCCTGTAAGCTGAAAGTTGAAGCACTCAGAATGTAACAACAAGCATGGAAACAGCTGAGAACTAACACTCTGTATCGAGGAAGTAAAACTTGCCAACTTACCTTCGCAATTCTGATTCCCATGACCCAGAGCTGCAAGCTCCACCGATTGTCACAGCACAGATATTTTATATAATTAGACTCCTTCTGTATCTGTGGATGCTGAAACAGAAAAGTTTTTACTTAAAAAGTATTCAGTCTCAATCTGTGGTCAATACTGAGTGGATGGCACAAACAGGGAAATTAAAGTTCTGTTACATACATAGTCTGAAAAGAGTTCTGCTACACATTAAGACAATTATTGTATAACAGATCACCATTTTCCTGATCTATCTTTTCATGTACCTATTCTTAGAAAACAATATTCTAAATATTCAAATACTGAAGCCATATCCTATTCCAACAGCAACTGGTGTAATGTAGGATCTCACCCTGAAAGGAACTGCAGCCTCATCTTTTTGCCTTTTTATGAGTTTTTAAAATTGAACTAATTGTACTTGCCAATGATAAATGCAGAGTGCACCACAAATTTACAAACACCCAATCGCTTGCTGAACCCACTTATCTCATTACATGGCCATTTGGATGTGGAGTGTATTCCAGCTGCAGTAGAACCAAGGCTGGAACCAACCCTTGACGTGGTACCAGCTGATCACATGACACACATGGGCACACATCCACATGAGGGCCATGAGAGTTACCAGTAGTGATCGGTGACCCCAGTGCCTCGCTTCAAGGTAAACAAAATCAATGGTCAAGAACTTTACTGAACTTCACAAAATGCACTGAAGTCAACGAATAAGAAGAAATGCAACTAGTTTTGAGTGGATTATTACATTAGGCTGATGACTTTATCCAAGGTGACTTACAACATTTACGATACAACCAGTAACGGCGTACTGCACGATAACGTGCAGTAAATACACTTGACTTGAGCATTCCTAGTTTTCATTCTCTTTCTCTGTATGTTTAGCATTCATTTGTTCAGAGGTTGCTCTGAAGAGAGCAGCTCTTCTTTTCTCCACCCTAGCGGCCACTTCTCTTCTTTCATCTGCATCTTTTCACATTAAAACTGATTAAGTTGGTGTTTGTGTTCCAATTAAGTCGATATTTGTGTTGCAATTACTTAGTACGTTTTCCTTAACTTTTCACTTAAGCTGGCACTTAAGACTTCATTCTGCCTCAAGAATGATTTAAGATATAAAGAGGTAGGGGAAGTGAAGGCGACGGTGGTAGAGATGAGAACGGCGCCCGTACGCATGTGCCACGAGAGTTGTTTCTGCAATAAAATAAAATAAAAATAAAAAGAGTAATAAAAAGAAGCAGACAATAGACATCACATAGTATATCCATCCATCCATTATCCAACCTGCTATATCCTAACTGCTGGAGCCAATCCCAGCCAGCACAGGGCTCAATGCAGGAAACAAACCACGGGCAGAGCGCCAGCCAACTGCAGGGTACACACACCCACACACCAAGCACAATTTAGGATCGCCAATGCACCTAACCTGCATGTCTTTGGACTGTGGGAGGAAACCCACGCAGACACGGGGAGAACATGCAAACTCCACACAGGGAGGACCAGGGAAGCGAACCCGGGTGTCCTAACTGCGAGGCAGCAGCGCTACCCACTGCGCCACCCTGCCGCCCCACGTAGTATATGTGTACCAAATTTCAGGTCAAATGGTTTGAGTGCTACAGATGATTTAAAATCCTGGACAGACAAATGAACAGCCACGGTAGCGTATTATAGAAGAAGACTGGTTACATTTCTTTGTGGTTTTCCAAATGGAGCAGAGGTGGGTCAAGTGACTTGCTCATGGTGACATATTGGTGTCAGTAGTGAGATGTGAACTCGCAACCTCAGGGTTTGAAGTCCAAAAACTTAACCACACTGCCTAACTTGCTATAATGGGGCAATGTATTTTAAATGCTCATGCTATCTAATAATAATAATAATAATAATAAGTATTATTATTATTATGCTTTTTGCAGGCAGGGAAACTATACGGGTGGCTGCCCCAAACCTTCGTTATGTGTCCAGTCCTTTATTTCACACTATGTGCTTTGCTAATCTATGGTAACTCATCAAAATTCATAAGTGGGGCAGAGCCATCAACTGAAGCACGAATATTAGCGTTGTAATAGCGTACAATAACACAAGGGGTGAGTCGATCATGCACATCAGGGCATTTAGTTTTTCTGTTTTAGGGGGGTTACCCTTAAATACTAATATATTGATGTTTTGTTTTAGTAAAGTAATATTTTACTCTACTTTCCCTTTTTGTATTATTAATATGTAGCCTTTGTCAGAATGCCTCAATCTCCCAGACTTGACACTGTTTATAAAGTATGTGTACCATAAAACTTCACCCCTACTTACCTTCTACATTTATAACCTCAGGCAATTAGGTGTAGTAAAAGACAAGCAGGAGTTAAGTTACAATTTAAATAATGTATTATTGATAATATTCATAAATAATAACAATATGCAAAGTATATTTGAATATTGGCAACCATACAAGCTGATAAATGCTGATGTGTAGTTTCAGGCGGCGCACAGACTTGTTAGTATCTTAAAATGTCTCTAGTTAAGTCCTCATTTTGTCTCAATATGGCTGCCGAGCTGTGTTCTTCATTGTGTTGTCCTTTTCAGTTCATGGTGTGACAGATGGTCTTTCATCAGTTTGGTAAGAGAGAGAGAGTGAGGTAAAGCAAGTAAATCTATAGGTTTTTCTGTCCAACCCCAGTCACAGGGTTCAAATAAAGGTTGGAATATTAAGCAAATCACCTTAAACACATTACAATAAGCACAAACACAGGTTCTCTCTCCTCACAATAATTCTCTCACCACCGCACTGCTCTCCTCCAGTCAAGTGTTGCCTTGCTACCTCCCAGCTCCGGTCCCTTTTATTATACACCTGGGAGAACTTCTGGTGCCAGGGCGACTACCCGATGGAAGCTCTTCCAGGTCACATGAAAGTCCATTATAACAGGGAGCTTGTCTCCCTGCAGTGTCCTCTCGTGGCACCTAGTGCCGGGAGATGTAGTCCGGCAGGGCAACCATGCTGGCTTCCCACTGGGCATAAATATGTGGTACTGCTGCCATCTAGCGTGCTGGGGGAGTAAAAACCCTCCACCGATATCTTTTCTTTTCCATGGGCTGTCCATCCATCCTTTTCAATCTTTCCTTCTGGGTCTGCTTTTTGTTTTCTTCACGGCCGGGATGCCCATCCAGCCCATGTGGCATCTACAATATAAAATCCAAGATCTCTCTATCTGTCTGTCTGTTCGCTTTTCCCGAGAGAACTACTTAACGGATTTAGATTTTTTTTTCTCTAATTTGCTTGAACATTCCGGTTGATTTTGCGACTTCTCTCATTTCGCTAAGAATCATAGTTCGATTGCAGGAGAGATATATTTGCGCTAATTCGAGACGGAGGCTGTGGGCCGAGGGGATGGGGAAGCGTGACGTCAGGAGTGGGGCCCTCTTCACTGTCCTGTTTCACTACTAAGTTGGCAGAGCCATGGGGCACAGCTAGTATTGTATACAGATGTGTGCATGTGTGTGTTTGCCCTGCGACAGGCTGGCGCCATGTTCAGGGTTTGCTTCTGCCTTGTGAATGATGTTTGCTGGGATAGGCTCCAGTCTGCCCGTACCCCTGCTCAGGGTAAGCAAGTCTGAATAATTAATGGATGGATCAGATGATATCACTCAATAAAAGTATGTCATAAAAAATTAAATTGAATGAACAGGAAAAAAGTGCTTCCAAGGAAATATAGATGGATTTACTGGCTGAAAATGCTTATTATGAATTGTGCCGCATGCATGGGCTCACCGGCAGAACTCAAGAAGAAGCAGACAATAGAAAATAACACAGACTGGATGGTTGATAGCACTCAGTAAGAATGGCACTGTTTAAAATAAAATTGGGTGAGTTGGGTACTTGGCAAAAAAATGTACTGTACAGGAAAGAAAATGAATGAATCTGCTGATAGTGGTTGATAAGAAATGTGCTATGTAAAATAAAAATGGGGGAAATGGCTGGTAGAATTCGATTAAAAAATGTGCTATAAAGATGAAATTATGTGAATGGGCTGATAGCACTTGATATGAAATGTGCTGTATCAAATTGAAATGCTGTATCAAAGAAAAATGAATGAATTGTCTGATCATGTTTGATAGGAAATTCAACCATATACGCTAAAATAAAACTGGATGAAGCGCATGATAGCAGTCAATGAAAAATGTGCTATAAAAATAAAAATTGGCTGAATAGGCTGGTAGCGCTTGATATGAAATGTGCCATTTGAAGTTTGAATGCTGCATGACACACACATTGATAAACTGTCTGATAGTACTTGATGAGAAATGTGTTAAATAATGCAAAATAAATAAATAGTAACATGGCTGATAGCACTTGAGAAGAATTGCTACATTTAAAGTAAAACTGGTCGAGATAGCAGAAGCTGCTACATGCAAGGGATTCTAGAAAGAGTTCCGAATGTCAGAATGCCTGTCACCTTCTGCACTCTTTATTGTGTTGTAGATTTAATTTAAAATGGAGTGTGGCCTGCAGGGGGCGCACCAGCTCCCCAAACCTAAACCTGACACAGACAGAGATGAATCCCACAGGATTTTATTTTGCTGTGGGAAACGCTTCCCGATAGTTAACCCAGACAGTAAGCACAGTATAGACCACAATAAGCACAATAAAGCACACACCACTCTGTCTCTCCTTCCGCCTCCACTTCTCCTTCAGCAAGCTTCATTCCTCTTCCTCTTGACTCTGGCTCTTGGAGTAGTGAGGGGGCTTCTTTTGTCCTACACCCGGGAGTACTTCCGGTGGCCCGTTAGCGTGGTCCGGAAACACTTTTGAATGAGTCAGAAGCCTGACAAAGTAGGTCTCAGCAGTCCCTGCAACACCCCGTGGTGGCACCCACAGCATCCAGCAGGGCTGTGTCAAGGAACTCCAATACCCATAATGCCCTGTGGGAAACCGTGGCAATGTTGCAACCCAGTGGGGCTGCCATCTAGTGCTCTTTTTTGGACAGTGCCCTAAAAAAGCTTCCTTCCCCCATCCCATCCAGCCACAAGTACAAGGAATACACAGGTGTGACAGACAGGGGGTGCTGTTGTCCCCTTGAACCCTCAGATCAGACGCCAGACACCAGATAAAAGTCCCAATAATTTTATTTGGACAATAATAAAGTGCACAAAGCACCCTCCACTCCACAATACTCATAAATAATCACAATACTTAATACTAATCACAATCCTCCCCTCCCAGACGCGTTGTCAACCCTTCCCCACAACTCAGCTCAACGCTGGGATCTCCCACTGTCCTTTTTATAGTTCTTGACCCAGAAGTGTTTCTCTCTCTTTGTCCATGTGACTTTACAACACTTCCGGGTCAGATAAAAACTCCTTTTTCTTCAACCCGGAAGTACGTCATTTCTTCAGTCCAAGTGACTGGGTGCATACTTCCGGGCTGTAGGGAAAATATTCCTTGAGCCTCCCTGCGGTGTCCTCTGGCGGCCCCCATGGTATCCAGCAGGGCTGTGAATAAAGACTCCATTGTCCAGGATTCCCTGCTGGCATTCGGGGCACCTCCATGCTGCAGGGAGGACTCCATCTGTTGGCCTGGGGGTATTGGCCAGGATGAATGGCCAGCCATATACCACACAGGCAACTCTTTATCTTCTTCTCTCTCTCTCTGTCTCTGGTCACTGCCTCCTCCACTCCTCCTCACTAGCTTTGTCCACCTTCCACCTGACTCTAACTCCCAGAATTGAGGCAGGCAGCTCCTTTTATCTACCACCCGGAAGTACTTCTGGTATTCCATACATGTGGTCTGGAAGCACTTGAAGTAAGCCTGAAGTAAGGCTCCCCAGTCCCTGCAGCACCCCCTGGCAGCACCAACGGAACCCAACAGGGCTGAGTCAAAGAACTCCAGTTCCCATGATGCCCTGTGGGAGTCTAAAGAATTGCTGCAACCCAGAGGGACTACCATCTGGAGATCTGGGGGAGGCAGTGCCCTAAAGAAGCTGCTCTTCCCCAGTCTTTCCACCCCATGAGCATCCCAGACAGGTAAGGCTGCCAGCCTTCCCGTACAGAAGAAATTTGCCATTTTTTGCGCATCAGTCTACATCCATCATGAAAAAGTGAAAATACTGTATATTTTCAGAAAGGTTTGCAAATTTATCAAAAATCCAACACTCAGCTCTCTCATTCCTAGAAGTAATTGAGACCCTTTGGTGTGGCACTCCTGATTGTGCTCAGAACATACTGTAGATCAGGGTATGGAGCTAAAAACATTTCTAAAGTTCAGAGTGCTCCCAGGAACACAGAAATGGAAGGCATTTGGAACCTCCAAGGCTCTTCCTAGAGTTGGCTGCCCGACCAAACAGAGTAACCAGGCAAGAAGGGCCTTGGACAGGGAAACTACCAAGAACCCAATGGTCACTCTAACAGAGCTTCGGAAGTCCTTTGCTGAGATGGGAGAACCTGTTGGAAGGACGACCATCTCAGCAGCACTCCGTCACTCAGTTGTTTATGGCAGAGTGGCCTCTGATGGAAGCCACTCTTGAGTAAAAGATATTTAAAGGACTCTGAGAACATGAGGACAAAGATTCTCTGGTCTGATGGGACAAAATTCATATGTTTAGAACTCCATGCACTCTGACTGCTGAATTCAGACATCGCTCATCACCTGCCCAATACCATATTGTAAAACATGATGGTGGCAGCAGCATGCTATGGTGGTGCTTCTCTGCAACAGGGACAATGAGACTGGTCAGAACTGAGAGAAGGATGAATGCAGGCAAATATAGAGAGGAAGAGAATCTGCTTCATAGCACATGCCATCACAGACTGGGACAACATTTCACTTTTCTGCACCACAATGACCTAAAGTACAGCATATGGCCAAGACAACCATAGAGTGGCTTCAGGACAAGTCTCTCAAGTGGCCCAACAAAAGCTCAGAATTGAACACCATAGAACATCAGTGGAGAGACCAGAAGATGGCAACTTCCCAAGCAATCTAATGGAGCCTTTAGAGGATCTGCCAGGAAGAATGGGATACACTACCCAAACCTGGGTGTGCAAAGCTTGTAGAGACTTATCCAAAACAAAAGACTCAAAACTGGAATTTGCTGCCAATGGGCCTTCTACAATGTACTGAATTAAGGGTCTGAATACTTACATGAATGAGAAATTTCAACCTCTGACTTTTAATAATCTTGCAAACCTTTCTGAAAACATGTTTTCACTTTGTTATCATGGGTTACGGAGTGTAGGAGAGATGCTGAGTATATTGGGAGAAGGATGCTAAGGATAGAGCTGCCAGGCAAGAGGAGAAGAGGAAGGCCTAAGAGAAGGTTTATGGATGTGGTGAGAGAGGACATGCAGGTGATGGGTGTGACAGAGCAAGATGATAAGGACAGGAAGATATGGAAAAAGATGATCCGCTGTGGCAACCCCTAACTGGAGCAGCCGAAAAAGAAGAAGATGATTATGGGTTATGGAGTGTAGATTGATGGGCAAATTTGCAAATTTATCCATTTAGAATTAACTGTGCAGAAAGTAAAGGGGCCTCAAAATGTTTGGAATCCACTGTAAAAATGAATACAGTGGAACCTTGTGTCATGAATGTCTCGGACCACGTACAAATCAGGTTACGACTAAAAAGTTCACCAAACTTTTGCATATGTTCACGACCACACACTCCGGTGACGAACAAGCCAGTTTCCCTTCCAGTTTGTACACCCCGATGATTTACGCACGTGTTCAGTCTCTCCCTGTGCAGCGCGAGAGAGAGAGAGAGAGCGTGGGAGAGCGAGCGAGCGAGCGGTCGAGAGAGCGCGGGAGAGCGAGTGAGCGAGCGAGAGAGAGAGAGAG
>JANRMT010062817.1:13430172-13447534 GCA_026402145.1 Polypterus bichir lapradei | reverse complement strand
ATAGATAGATAGATAGATAGATAGATAGATAGATAGATAGATAGATACTTTATTAACATAAAGTACATACATACATGTATTTTGTGTTAAATATTGTTAAATTGATTTTTCTGTTAAAACTAAAGAAACCCACAAACCAGTACCCTAACACACAGGGTCATGATTTTGAATTGAAGACCTGCCTCTCCCTCAATACACTGGCCAAGAGTTCTGTCTTCGATTCACATGCACAATATTGTAGGAGTACGTCTTTCCTGTTTATCGTTTGCATGGACTTTCCCATGAAAATGAATAGCATTTTAGCCAAAAAATGCACATATTTAGTACGTTCTGAGCATAAGAATGAATAACGGACATGTGGATTATACAACACAAGTTATGTAAGATGTTTTCATGGCGGGTTTTCACATCACTAAATGGTTGGTCACCATTTGGACCCATTCAGCTTGAATCTGTTATATATAATTTCTCCATGAAAACGTGACATTAAAATTTTTTCTAAGACACTGCTACAATCAATCAAAAAAAATTTAAATCTTTATTGTCATTGTAGCAATGAGACATTGTACAACGAAATTTTAGGTGCATTTTTCCAGTGCAAAAAATAAAATAAAAAACACAATTACTCAAGTTAAAACCAGAATAAAAAGGGAATAAAATAAGTACCAAAATAGTCCATAACAGCAGAACAATGTTTTCCACTCATACATACGTCATATTGTACTTGTCCCTTAGCCAATGCTGACTTAGAGCTGTATTGTAAACATGAAGGTGCACTCGGTCAGATTGACCACTTAGCAGCATTCAGCATGGTGATGGCTGAAGGATAGAAACTGTTTCTCAGTCTATTTGTCTTAGTCTTTATGGATCTGAAACATCTGGCTGAAGGCAAGCGTTCAAACAATGCATGTCCTGGGTGTGATGGGTCCTGAAGAATTTTCTTCACGTTCCTGAGGCAACAGGAACTATGTAGTTCTTCTAGTGAAGGGAGAGGACAGCCGACTATCCACTGGGCGACCTTAGTGACCCTGTGGAGCTCTTTCTTCTGTGCTACTGTGCAGCTGGTGAACCACACACAAAGACAGGAGGCCAGGATGCTCTCTACTGTGCAACGGTAAAAGGACACCAGCAGTTACTCAGGGATGTTGTTCTTCTTACATAACTTGTGTTGTATAATCCACATGTCCGTTATTTAGGTGACAAATTACATGGGGTAAGTAACATCTAAAAAAATGAAATTTTTTGGTGAAGTATTCCTTTATGGCAAAGTTTCCTAAACTTTTTGTTTTTCACGCGATCCAGTCTTGCCCTTCTTAGTGCTTTCAAGACCCAGTCAATAACGAATGTTAGATTGGAGGAGGTCCCCCTTGAAGAATCGCCACCGACAGACACAGCTTCCCCCTTGGTGAATCACCACCAACAACAACAACAACAACATTTATTTATATAGCACATATTCATACAAACAGTAGCTCAAAGTGCTTTACATAATAAAGAATAGAAAAATAAACACAATATGAAAACAAAATAAATCAGCATTAATTAACATCGAATAAGAGTAAGGTCCAATGGCCAGGGGGGACAGAAAAAACAAAATAAAAACTCCAGACGGCTGGAGAAAAAAAATAAAATCTGTAGGGATTCCAGACCATGAGACCGCCCAGTCCCCACTGGGCATTCTACCTAACATAAATGAAACAGTCCTCTTTGGATTTAGGGTTCTCACGGAAAGGCTTGATGATGATGGTCACGTAGAATTCTGCCTTTTAGTCCATCCATCATTGTTGGAGCATCATGAAGCTTTGAGTAGGTGGAGGTGGCGCAGGCCACCACCACAAAGAAACCGGAAAAAGAAACAGAGAAGAGAGTAGGGGTCAGTACGGGTTGTAGAGCTACCCTGAATAGTTATTATGAGGAAATTGAACATATAGAGTATCAGGATTAAGTTAAATTAAGTTAAATTGAAGTTATAGAAAGGCCATGTTAAAGTAATGTGTTTTCAGCAGTGTTTTAAAGTGCTCCACCGTATCAGCCTGACGAATTCCTATTGGCAGGCTATTCCAGATTTTAGGTGCATAGCAGCAGAAGGCCGCCTCACCACTTCTTTTAAGTTTTGTTCTTGGAATTCTAAGGAGACACTCATTTGAGGATCTGAGGTTACGATTTGGAATATAAGGTGTCAGACACTCCGATATATAAGAAGGGGCGAGATTATTTAAGGCTTTATAAACCATAAGCAGAATTTTAAAGTCAATCCTGAATGACACAGGTAACCAGTGTAGTGACATCAGAACTGGAGAAATGTGTTCGGATTTTCTTTTCCTAGTTAGGATTCTAGCAGCTGCATTCTGCACTAGTTGCAAACGATTTATGTCTTTCTTGGGTAGTCCTGAGAGGAGTGCGTTACAGTAATCTAGTCGACTGAAAACAAACGCGTGAACTAATTTCTCAGCATCTTTCAGTGATATAAGAGGTCTAACTTTACTTATGTTTCTTAAGTGAAAAAATGCTGTCCTAGTGATCTGATTAATATGCGATTTAAATTTCAGATTACAGTCAACAATTACCCCTAAGCTTTTTACCTCCGTCTTGACTTTTAATCCTAATGTATCCAGTTTATTTCTAATAGCCTCATTGTATCCATTATTACCACCAATAGCCCTGCGTTCCCCCTTGGAGAGTCACTACTGACAATCATAGCTACCGATAGCCATACTGTAGCTTTCTCTCGGAAAGTCGCCACCAGCAGTCATAATTTCCCCCTTGGAGAATCACCACCGAGAGCCATGGCTTCCCCAATGGAGAATTGCTGCTGACAGTCATAGCAGAGCAATGGCAATTGCTTAAACTGTCCACAGCGACCCATAGTGAGACACTTCGCAAACTGTCCGCAACCCTTTCCAATTTCTGACCCTGTACGATCCAAAAGGCAGCCACCTGCGACCATTGTTTAAGGAACTACGCTTTAGAGCAGTGACTCTTAATCTTTTTTGAGTCACTGAACCCTTTAAGAATTTCATGAAAGCTATGGACCCCCTTCCTCAGAAATATTCACATAAACAAAACTTTGCATGTAATGAATATAATGTACTTCATTGATCAAGATTTGATTGTCTCATACATACAGTATATGACATACAGAAAGTATTATTTAACTTTAAACTAAACAATCTAAAAAATACACTAGTTTTTTACGCAAAAAGTAATGGCCACTCATCATAATTATGAAATACAGTCCTCTTGTGCAAATCAAAACAGAACTACTACATTTTCTACTACCATTACTACTACTACATCTGCTCTCTCGTTATCTACTTTATTTCAATGAGAAGGTTGTTCCTGTTTGCCTTGAATAAGAGTATGAAACAGTGGAGTGGTCTTTAACAAGGTGATGCACGTATCATCGTTGACATCCTATCTATGCTGACTTTTCATTATGATAGGAAGTGCTGAAAACCCTGATTCACAACGGTATGCAGTAGCAAAGGGAATCAGAGCACTCGTAGCTCACTCTACCAGACGAGGGTAGGCTTGTGGCCATGCACACCAGAATTCTCCAAGACTCTTCGAGTTGAATTCGTATACTGTACTAGCTGTGTAAGCCCGTGTTGTAAAAAGCATGAGGTCCTAGAAACTATTGAAATCATCAGAAACAAAATTGAAATGTAGAGATGTCAGGTAATTGAAGGGAACTACTCTGGGCTTCATTTTGCTGACATGCTCACATTGTTTGTGCATTAGCAGCTAAGCGACTGTCTTTCTTCGGAGGTTTTGTTTTGCTGACGTACTCGCCTCACTTGTGTATTAGCGGCAGGAGGAAAAGTAAAACGGATACAGTTTTGTTGATATACTCTCTTCTCTTCTGTAATAGCGGCTAAGTGACTGTCTCCTTCTTAAGAGGTTTCATTTTGCCAATGTGCTCGCCTCGCTTGTGTTTTAGCGGCAGAAAGGAAAAGTTAAAGGGATACCATTTTGTTGATGTGCTTGACTCGCTTGTGCATTAGCGACTTTGTCTTTCTTCGGAGGTTTCGTTTCACCGATGTGCTTGCCTCGCTTCTGTATTAGCAGCTAAGCAAGTAACTCTTTCTTCGGAGGTTTCATTTTGCTCTCACTTGTGTATTAGTGGCGGAAAGTAAAAGTAAAAGGGATACCGTTTTGCCGATGTGCTCGCCTTGCTTGTGTATTAGTGGCGGAAAGGAAAAGTAAAAGGGATACCGTGTTGTCGATGTGCTTGCCTCACTTGTGCATTAGCGACTAAGTGACTTTGTCTTTCTTCAGAGGTTTCGTTTTGCCGACATGCTCACATTACTTGTGCATTAGCAGCTAAGTGACTGTCTCCTTCTTAAGAGGTTTTATTTTGCCGACATGCTCATCTCACTTGTGTATTAGCGGCAGAAAGGAAAAGTAGGGATACCGTTTTGCCGATGTGCTCGCCTTGCTTGTGTATTAGCGGCGGAAAGGAAAAGTAAAAGGGATACCATTTTGTTGATGTGCTTGCCTCGCTTGTGCATTAGCAGCTAAGCGACTGTCTCCTTCTTAAGAGGTTTCGTTTTGCCAACGTGCTCGCTTCGCTTGTGTTTTAGCGGCAGAAAGGAAAAGTTAAAGGGATACCATTTTGTTGATGTGCTTGCCTTGCTTGTGCATTAGCGACTTTGTCTTTCTTCAGAGGTTTCGTTTTGCTGACATGCTCACATTGCTTCTGCATTAGCAGCTAAGCGACTGTCTCCTTCTTAAGAGGTTTTATTTTGCCGACATGCTCACCTCACTTGTGTATTAGCGGCAGAAAGAAAAAGTAAAAGGGATACCGTTTTGCCGATGTGCTCGCCTCGCTTATGCATTAGCGACTAAGCGACTTTGTCTTTCTTCAGAGGTTTCGTTTCACCAATGTGCTTGCCCCGCTTCTGTATTAGCAGCTAAGCGAGTGACTCTTTCTTCGGAGGTTTCATTTTGCTGACATGCTTGTCTCACTTGTGTATTAGTGGCAGAAAGAAAAAGTAAAAGGGATACTGTGTTGCCGATGTGCTTGCTTCGCTTGTGCATTAGCAACTAAGCGACTTTGTCTTTCTTCAGAGGTTTCGTTTTGCCGACATGTTCACATTTCTTGTGCATTAGCAGCTAAGCGACTGTCTGCTTCTTAAGAGGTTTCATTTTGCCGACATGCTCACCTCCCTTGTGTATTAGCGACTAAGCGACTTTGTCTTTCTTCAGAGGTTTCGTTTCGTCAATGTGCTTGCCTCGCTTCTGTATTAGCAGCTAAGCGAGTGACTCTTTCTTCGGAGGTTTCATTTTGCCAACGTGCTGGCCTCGCTTGCATATTCTCTGAGGTGGAGCCCTTACCCCAACTCCACCTCTAACTTCCAGGCCGGGTAGACAGACAGACACACACTTCCACGCGTAGACGTTTATATATAAGATATAGTATGAATTATATATTCACTATAGGCTGTATAGTGAATATAAATGTTCATTTTTATCTGACCCTCATGGATGCCCTAAAACCAATCCATGAACCACCTAGGGGTCCACGGACCTCATGTTCAGAACCCCTGCTTTAAAGGGTGTAAGTCTTAAAAAGCAAGCCAGTTAAGTCAGGCAAAAGAAGTTAATTAGATAATTAAAAAAAGCACTGCAGCCTTCCAGGATCAGAGTCAGACGCCCCTGCCGTAAGTCATGTGTTTGCCTGCAACAAAACAGTTAATCATTCTTACACCCCTGCACCTTTATTTTCTTGTTACAGTCAGATTTTTATAGAAATTCTCTCTTTTGGAGATCAACAGAAATGTCATTCTTTTGAGTACGGGTGTTTATTTTTTAACATGGCATCTGCATGACTAACCCCTTCACATGTGTTTTCCTCAACAGCATGCTTTTAATAAAGGTTGGCTTGTTCTGCTTTGAGACCTCCCATGTTTAAAGACTTCATCTGTTTTATTACAGACATCCCGGGATCTGGCTTGTTTTGTACAGTTTGACAATGTGAATGTTCATTACGGAACTGACTACAAGAACAAATACAAAGCACCCACAGATTATTGCTTTGTTCTCAAGGTAAGAACATTTTCAGCAACTAAACCGCATGAAAACTTACAGTATAGAATGCTGTGTGATGTTTTTCAATTCTGTGATTCTCGGGACTATCCCAACACTAAATAAACTTCTCAGCGGCCTTCCCACTGACATTAATTAGTTTTCATATTTGGTCATTTTCTAAATTTGTTAAACTTTTTCTTTAATCGACCTGCCCCAAGCATTTTGCTTCAAATTATTGCCCTTGACTCCTTCATTTCTCCTTGTTATCTCTTCAAAAATCAGCTATGGATTAAATTTCTTGAGGTCCTGATATATACAGGTCACATATAAATGCCATGATCTGCGTGAACCTTTGGGTCAACCTAAAACAGATGTGAATATAATTTGCTCAAATAAAACCAAGAACAGAATAAAAAGAAAAATTATGGAAATGAGTTTTGTCCTAAGGGCGAAAGTTAGCTTTGTACAGAAGCTGAATGAATGAATAAATAAATAAATAAATAAATAAATAAATAAATAAATAAATAAATAAATAAAACAGAATGACTAAAAAGAAAGAAAACTTCACAATTGGCAGTCCCAGTCCCGGTGAGGCTCTATATTGGCATAGTGCTGTTAGTATGTAGGAGCGCCATAGTGTTTCTTGACACACTTCTGCTGAATTACTCATTGGCTGAAAGTCCTCAGTATTGGTGTGTCAGAGCGGGGATGTGCAGCATTCTTCATCATGGCACTCAGTTTTGTTTTAGTTCCCTCCTCCTCCACTACCTCCAGGGGGTTAGGAGTACATCCCATAACTAAGTCTGTCCTTTAACTCTTTCAGGGCGGTTGTCAACTTTTGTCGAAATTTGGGGGTAGAGGAAGATAATCAGCTGTAAATCAGTTGAGACCAAACTCGCCGTTACATTTTAATTCGACTCTCTTTGCTAGAAGGAAAATTAGTTTTCGTTGATTTGACCTCGATTCCATGTGCGTGAGTGAGTAGTGAAGAGCTAGTAACCTCTAAAGAGGCATCGAGATCTGGTGAGAGACCAAAATGAATGCGCAAAGCGAAATACTCTGTGGATGATGTTTTGCGTATTATCTCTGAATCAGATTCGGATTTGTCAGACTCCGATTTCGCTGCAAGTGATCTGGAGATCGAAAACGAAAGTGAGGTACCAGCATCAACTGATCGCAGTGCTGAACACGCTCGTGTAGCTGGTGCATCTGGGAGGACCGCCACTTACAATGACAAGAGGTACAAACCAGATTGTGTCACACTGCGACTGCCACTGCCATGCAAAGACAGCCAGGCTGGCCTGCCGCGTATTCCTGCTGGCCATCAAGCTGCCCCGTACAGCCGCTGCTGCTGGCAGAGACGCCAAAACAAGTGCAGCAACAGACATTTTATGTGTGAAACCTTTGCTTTTTGTGCTTTGCAGAAAACTGAGATTTTTGAAAAAAAAATTCAGCCCTCAAAGAGTTAAATTAGTTCGTTGATTCGGTGGGCCACTCTTACGGTGTAGAAAATCATACACTGGCCATCATTGAGTTGTAGAAGATGTGAAGGATGCCACTTCCCACATTAAAGGAACGCAGGAGAAAGGAAGAAAGAGAGAGAGCCTGCTCGGCTCTTTCTTCTATAATTCCTCCGTGTTCCGAGGGTCCAGGTGGTCTACCACAAAGACGACTCCTATAGTCCAGGACCTTCCGCTCAACGGTTTTCATACTGTAAGACATAAGTGCCACTGGTCTGTAGTCATCAGGTTAAGAGGTGCTTGCCTTCTTATTGACAGGAACAATGTGGGATGTTTTCACAGCAGCAACACTTTTGCCGCCTTCATGACAGCTGTGTTCCGAGACCAGTCCAGCCTGTCATTAATATGGACCCCCCAAGTACTTATAGGAGTGGACCAATCTCTCCATCCACTTCCTGAATAGTGACTGGACATAGAGGCTGTTTGGTACAGTGAAAGTCAATCACCAGTTCTTTGGTGTTGCTGATGTTAAGTTGTAATGGGAAGTCGAGCAAAATGACCCCTTTTATTGGCTAACTAAAAAGATTACAATATGCCAGCTTTTGAGGCGACTCAGGCCCCTTCGTCAGGCCAGATGCAACTTCTTGACTTCTCATTACATCCATAATGGCTAACACAGCACAACACCCTGATGTTAAGTTGCAGACAAACCTCTTTACACCAAGAAATAGAGTTCTCCCCCGACTCCTCTCCTCTGTCTCACCCCCCTTATCAATTTACCCAGTAACTGCAGAATCATCTGAGAATTTCTGCCAGTGCCCTGACCTGCTGTTATATTTCTAGTCAGAGGTGTACAGAGTGAAGAGTAAAGCAGACTGGCCTGCTCCTTCTGGTGTTCCAGTGTTGCTCACACAGTCCTTGAGTCACACAAACTGTGGTCTGTCCAGGCGGATGGTCCATTATCAGGGTCATCCACAGGCATATCTTTGAGTTTAGCCCTTAACAGGGATGGTTGGATGGCGCTGAAGAAATCAAAAAACAGAATCCCTCACGGTGCTTCCAGCTTCGTCCATCTTTGTGGAACAGATAGATAATTGTGTCCTCCACTCCAGTCTTTGTCTGATTGGCAAACGGCAGTGGGTCCAGGTGGTCTAACACAAGATGATTCATATAGTCCAGGATCAGCACATCAAAGGTCCTCATGATGAGAGTATAGTGACCGGACACAGAGACTCTTTGGTGTACCGAAAGTCAATAAGCAGTTCCTTGGCTTTGCTGATGTTAAGTTACAGACAATTCACAAAGTTCTCCCCCTGACTCATCTCCTGTGTCTCATCCTCCTTATCAACAGACCCCATAAGTGCATAATCATCTGAGAATTTCTGCCAGTGACCTGACCTGCTGTTATATTTCTAGTCTGAGGTGTACAGAGTGAGGAGTAAAGCAGACTGGCCTGCTCCTTCTGGTCCTTGAGTCTCACAAACTGCGGTCTGTCCATTATCAGGACACCAACGGCTCATCCACCGGCATATCTTTGAGTTTACCCCTTAACGGGGATGGCTGGATGATATTTATGGCACTGCAGAAATCAAAACACGTAATCCTCACAGTGTTGCCAGCTTTCTCCAGGTGAGAATAAGCCTTGTGGAGGAGACAGATAATTGCATCCTCCACTCCAATCTTTGTCTGATAGGCAAACTGCAGGGGGTCCAGGTGATCTACCACAAAGAGGACTCCTATAGTCCAGGACCATCCGCTCAACGGTTTTCATACTGTGAGATATAAGTGCCACTGGTCTGTAGTCATCAGGTTAAGAGGTGCCTGCCTTCTTATTGACAGGAAGAATGTGGGATGTTTTCACAGCAGCAACACTTTTGCAGCCTTCATGACAGACTGAACAGGTGCCAGAGGACACCACATTGGACACATTGGCCTTAAGAACGTGAGGACTGATTTCATCTGGTCCCATGGCTTTTCCTGTGTGTTTCTTCCACAGTTTTCTTCTCACGTAGTCTTTAGTTATTTACAGTCCATACTGATGGTCAGAGGTGGACTCATCAATGGTCATACCAGTTGGAGTGGTAGATGTTATTGAAGTGGTAGGGATGGTTGGAAGAAGGTGACTATGGGAGAAATAATCTATTAAAAAATGGTGTAACAAAGAGACATGAAAGGTTTGGGGAAGCCACCCATATAATATTCCCTGGCTGCAAATGGGTATTTTTTTGCGAGTTGTGTTCAGGCTGAAATCCAAAACAGAACTGATTTTAGTTTGATAACATGGTGGCTTTAAAGGCCGCGACAGGAAGAGATGTCATCTGGACTGGAACCAGAAGTGATGGTGTCAAGACCGGAAGCGATGTCGTCCACGTCACCAGGACCGGAAGTGACATCGTCCATGGCCCCAGGATCGGAAGTGATGTCGTCCATGGCAATGGTACCAGAGGTGACACCGTCAATAGCTCCAGTACCAGAAGTGACGTCATCAATAGCCTAGTGGGATTTTTCATGGATTGTCTTCAGAGGAAGGCAAAAGAAAGTTAGTGTAGCTCACCACCCCCTGGACTGGTCTGGTACTACTATTATTTAGGCCCTCTAGCTGCCTCCCAATCGCACGTGTGCGAAAATGGGTTCAAGGCATTAGCTTTGTGCACATGCCCTTCTAGCACCTGAGCCCTGGATTGCTCGAGCCCAGTAATTATACTCTGTCCATTCCTGACATCACTTCATGTTATTCCGAGCGAGTTTGTTTCTCTTTTAGCTCTTTAAGCTTCTCTTCTTTCCTTTCTTCAAATACACAGTCCTCTAAACGTGACACTGGTGTGCTTCTCTGAATGCACAATAAGACAAGTTAAAAAGAGAGCAGATCATGAAATAAGATTAATTAGAGTTGAAATGACTGAGTGATTGTGAAACTGGTGGGGACAAAGACCTGCAGCCACATGTGGTCACCAGGCCTGAGTTAGAGGCTCGCTGTACTATACTAACCACTAACCCCTAAATCAGCAAGCCATACCGACACTGATCTTTCCATATTTAGCAAAACTAAAAGATTAATTTCATAGCTTTCGAGCAATCATTCATGGTAATGTCTCAATGATCCTGTGTTATGGTGTAAAACACATTACTGGCAATTTTAGTTTCATTTTTTATTGTTTGTGTCTTAAGAGAATTGAGCCTCCCAGGTACAATAGTTGGGCTAAGAAAGTCAGGACCTCAGTTTTACATCTCATCTGAAAGACTGAGCCATTTTTACATCACAGTGTCCCCGTCACTGCACTGGGATCCACATTCAGACCACAGGATAAGCGCCCCCTGCTGGCCTCACCCATACATCTTCCAGCAGCAACCCAAGCTTTTCCTTGATGGTCTCCCTTTCCAAGTACTGGCCGGGCCTGGACATGCTTAGCATCAGGAGGATGACCTGCACATGTGATATACAACTACTGGCTTCTGGAGAGTTCATTAAAACTAATCTGCATTTTCTTGAGATAACATGATATTTTCTAAAACATATAATTTAATGTGTAACTTATTGAATACCACATGATGGCTGGATTGTGGGCTACTAAAATCCTCGAGTATGAATTACAATCATGTTTGGACCAAGAGGGCATCCAGCAAAGAAGACAAAGGGGACTCCAAAGAAGGGAACCAAATCACATTTGGCCCATGGACGGCTATGATAAACTCACAAAAGGGAGGGAGGATTGTGGCTGTGCCCAAAAATAACCAGAACAGATGTCGGTACTGAAATTGCACCGCCGTTAGTCACTGCAGTTTAACTGAAGCCAGGTATATGCTTCACGCGACGCGACACTCTCCTGCTACGCAAGCGTTTTACAGTTCATACTTGCGCGTGTACTTTACATAAATCTGTAATCCCCTCTGCCCAGAGGGGACTGGGCGGTCTCATGGTCTGGAATCCCTACAGATTTTTTTTTTTTTTTTTCTCCAGCCGTCTGGAGTTTTTTTTTTTTTGTTTTTTCTGTCCCCCCTGGCCATTGGACCTTGCTCTTATTCGATGTTAATTAATGCTGATTTATTTTGTTTTCGTATTGTGTTTTTTATTTTTCTATTCTTTATTATGTAAAGCACTTTGAGCTACTGTTTGTATGAATATGTGCTATAGAAATAAATGTTGTTGTTGTTGTTGTTGGAAGATGCCACCAGATGGCAGTGTGAGATATCATCAGGGTGAGAAAGCGTTCAGCATCTCTGTGTTGTGAATTGCCTAAGACATCCATTAAATTCTGAGAATATCTTGCCGCAATATCTCTGAAAAGGATGTTTAATGATTAAATTCATCAATCCAGGGATGTACCTATTCCAGCAAGCATTGGGCACGAGATAGAAACAATCCCTGAATGGGGCATCAGCTCATCGCAAGGTGAATACAAGCACACACATACACACTGGCGTCATTTTAGTGTCACTAATTCTGCATATCTTTGGAAGGAAACCGGTGCCCACTGTGGAAACCCAGCAGAAAAACATGCAAACTCCCTGCGAGACAGCAGCGCTACCGCTCTGCCATCGTGTCACCCCCATGTGTGTACTGTAATTATTAACAGTATTCATTTTATAAACAAAATTAACTATTTATCGGTAAAAAGTATAAATCTAAGGATTCTAAATGTGCAAAGACATACATTTAATGTGTTCTGTGTGGTGATCTGCTGCTGTTTGCCGCTGCTGTCGGGTCAAGAGGAGGGCCCAGAAGCAGGTAGCGATTAATAACTGGGTCGGTTTTAAGATGACGTTTACGACGGTCTACTTTAATGATAAAGTAAACTACAAGATGGTGGCGCAGTGGTAGTGCTGCTGCCTCGCAGTTAGGAGACCCGGGTTTGCTTCCCGGGTCCTCCCTGCGTGGAGTTTGCATATTCTCCCCGTGTCTGCGTGGGTTTCCTCCCACAGTCCAAAGACATGCAGGTTAGGTGGATTGGCGATTCTAAATTGGCTTTGTGTGTGTCCTGTGGTGGGTTGGCACCCTGCCCGGGATTGGTTCCTGTGTTGGCTGGGATTGTCTCCAGCAGACCCCTGTGTTTGGATTCAGTGGGTTGGACGATGGATGGATAAACTACGAGATTAATGTGGACATTTTGAGATTTAAACCAAAATTTACACTTTAATCTCAAAATACACTTTTTAACGGTGTCCTTAATTTTTTTTCTCTGTGGCTCAAATACAGCGCTGTATATTCTGTTGCTGTTCTTCCCACAGTCCAAACACATGCAGGTTAGGTGCATTGGCAATCCTAAATTGTCCCTAGTGTGTGGGTGGGTTTGCTGGCGCCCTGCATGGGGTTTGTTCCTGCCTAGCGCCCTGTGTTGTCTGGGATTGGCTCCAGCAGACCCCTGTGTTAGGATATAGCGGGTTGGATAATGGATGGATGAATATAAAAACACCACAAATGTATCTGTATGTCGGCATTTTGCTTCACTACATCAAACCATTCATCAAACGTCAAAGCACACACATCGATCCCAACCACATCATCAAGTTTGCAGATGATACGACGGTACTGGGACTGATAAGCAGAGATGATGAAACAGCATACAGAGTTGAGGTGGAATGGCTGTCTGCATGGTGTGAAGACAACAATCTATCTCTCAGTGTCGACAAGACAAAAGAGATAATCGTGGACTTCAGAAAATCACACCCTGCCCACATCCCACTCAGCATCAACAGTTTAGATGTGGAGACTAATAGGAGTACCAAGTTCCTCGGAGTGCACATAACTGAGGAACTTACGTGGATGCATAACACCTCATCACTAATCAAGAAAGCCCAGCAGAGACTACACTTCCTGAGGCGGCTGAAGCGAGCAAATCTTCCCCCTTCCATCCTCACGATGTTCTACAGAGGCACCATTGAGAGTGTTCTGACCAGCTGCATCACTGTCTGGTATGGCAACTGCAACATATCCGACCGCAAGCACCTGCAAAGGATAGTGAAGACAGCAGAGAACATTACTGGGGTGCCTCTCCCTTCACTACAGGACATATCTTACAAACGCAAGGCCTGCAGCATTGGGCAGGACCCCTTACACATGGACTTTTCACACTTCTGCCATCCAAGAGAAGATACCACAGCATCAGAGCCAGATGTGCCAGGCTGCAGGAGAGTTTTTACCCCCAAGCTGTCAGACTCCTTAACACCATGCTGCCCCCTGGGTTCCTCCACACGGCCTCAACCACCACTAAAAACAGAACTTTTATACATGCGAGCCACTTTCCTGTAAAGATGAGTGAGCATGTAGAGAAAAAAGAACTGAAAATCTCACACTGACCTTTAAGGATTTTGCACACTGCACTTTGACATTCTTTGATATCCTTCTGCTGTGAAACGTTCTGACCTGTCATTGTTTACACGTCTTAAACAACTATCATCATACACTGATCATTTCTGTATTACCTATATGTATTATTTATTATATTTATTATCCAAAGGTCTTGACCATACATTGTTCTTCTCTCTCTTGTTAAATTAATCTTAGCCTGAATGAACCTATTCATTTTTTACATTTAAGATTTTTCATTTAAAGATTTACCAATGTTGTTTCTTGTCGTAGTGTGTGGATATAAACACAGGGAACTTCAGTTTCTGTATTACGTCTCGCCTGAAGAAGGGGCCTGAGTTGCCTCGAAAGCCTGCATATTGTAATGTTTTTAGTTAGCCAATAAAAGGTGTCATTTTGCTTGGCTTTTTTATTATATTACATATTTATTGACTATATATGTATCTAGATTGCATAATACCATACATTGCATCAATCTTGTCTTTGCACAATGCCTTGTCTTGTTTGTGTTTTAATTTTGATTCTATTTTTAATTTAATTATAATTTTTTATTTGCACTTCATGTTGTTGCACTGTGGACCCTGAGCTTCACAATTTCATCTATCTGTATACTTCTATATGGTTGAGATGACAATAAAGTTTGCTTTGACTTTGACTTGGACTTTGATCCAGCAGTATCCTCAAAGCGTCTTTCTGTCACATGTAGATAGCAAACAGAGACTCTGACGTCACGTTCCAACTTTTATCACACTGCGCCCCCCGACTTTTTGCTGGTACTGCACCTCACACACGTGTCAAGTTAATTTCTGAGGACGTGCTCAGAGGACGTGTCAAATGAACGCTGGGAACGCGTGGCAGCCATGATGCGTGCGTGTATGCGTTGTGAGCGTGAAGTGCAAATGAGCCCTAAAGCAACACAAAGCAGACATGTAAAAAATCATCCAACATGATGACCCCCACTAGCAGAAACAGACAATGCAAACAGGTTGACATTTGTGTTTTAAAAAGGCGCTATAAAGGCACCCGACCTGACACAGACTGGACACAGAGGCACACGTAAAATAAAACAATTATTTATTTTTCTTCAGCTGGAGGGTACGTCTTCCCCGTGTCCGCCAGCCACAGCACAGCCCCAAACCACCAAATAAGCACCAACACACTCTTCTCTTCTCCTTCTCCTCCTCCACCACCACCACCATACCTCCGTCAAGCTTTGTCCTTCTCCTCCTGACTCTGGCCCCTGACTGGTGGTCACTGGCTCCTCTTGTAGCCCACCCGGGTGTGGCTGCATCACAGCCCAAACGGGCTCATTAAGTCGTTCCGCTCCGCTTGGCAGTGGCCACGAAGCCCAAAAGGCATGAGCTCCTCTGTTCCACGATTGTGGCCCCGATACCGCCCAGGGGGGGCTGCTCTCTTGCACCCAGGGAAAGACAGTGCCCCTCTCCCAGTTCGTCCTTTTTCCAGGCGTTCAGTTGGGGCAAGATCCCCAGTCGTCTGCCATATCCGTTGCTATCGTTGTGGGTTTCAGTTGTCGTCGTGCAAACTCGCCCACTCAAGTTTTGTTTTCTCGAAACCTCGCGAAAATCATTGTGTTGTCTCGAGAAAAAAAAAATAAATAATGATGTTGCACTTCCTTGAGGAGATCATTCCATTATCTTGTGAAAACGATCCCAAAAATAATAATATTGCACGTCCTGTCTTGGTCACGCAGTTTATTTGCTTAAAAGCAACATGTTTTCTAAATAATCCCAACATAAAAGAAATTAAATGCTAAAAGTCTTATTTAATAAACTGAAAAAATATTTTTTTTAGATCTCCCATTACAGACCTGCTCTCCATGATGACATATTCAATAATTAAACCTCAATGTTTGGAGGTACAGTGGTGTGAAAAAGTATTTGCCCCCTTCCTGATTTCTTATTCTATTGCACGTTTGTCACACAAAATGTTTCTGATCATCAAACACATGTAACCATTAGTCAAATATAACACAAGTAAACACAAAATGCAGTTTTTAAATGATGGTTTTTATTATTTAGGGAGAAAAAAAAATCCAAACCTACATGGCCCTGTGTGAAAAAGTAATTGCCTCCGAACCTAATAACTGGTTGGGCCACCCTTAGCAGCAATAACTGCAATCAAGTGTTTGCGATAACTTGCAATGAGTCTTTTACAGCGCTCTGGAGGAATTTTGGCCCACTCATCTTTGCAGAATTGTTGTAATTCAGCTTCAGAGGGTTTTCTAGCATGAACCGCCTTTTTAAGGTCATGCCATAGCATCTCAATTGGATTCAGGTCAGGACTTTGACTAGGCCACTCCAAAGTCTTCATTTTGTTTTTCTTCATCCATTCAGAGGTGGATTTGCTGGTGTGTTTTGGGTCATTGTCCTGTTGCAGCACCCAAGATCGCTTCAGCTTGAGTTGACGAACAGATGGCCGGACATTCTCCTTCAGGATTTTTTGGTAGACAGTAGAATTCATGGTTCCATCTATCATAGCAAGCCTTCCAGGTCCTGAAGCAGCAAAACAACCCCAGACCATCACACTACCACCACCATATTTTACTGTTGGTATGATGTTCTTTTTCTGAAATGCTGCGTTCCTTTTACGCCAGATGTAACGGGACATTTGCCTTCCAAAAAGTTCAACTTTTGTCTCATCAGTCCACAAGGTATTTTCCCAAAAGTCTTGGCAATCATTGAGATGTTTCTTAGCAAAATTGAGACGAGCCCTAATGTTCTTTTTGCTTAACAGTGGTTTGCGTCTTGGAAATCTGCCATGCAGGCCGTTTTTGCCCAGTCTCTTTCTTATGGTGGAGTCGTGAACACTGACCTTAATTGAGGCAAGTGAGGCCTGCAGTTCTTTAGACGTTGTCCTGGGGTCTTTTGTGACCTCTCGGATGAGTCGTCTCTGTGCTCTTGGGGTAATTTTGGTCGGCCGGCCACTCCTGGGAAGGTTCACCACTGTTCCATGTTTTTGCCATTTGTGGATAATGGCTCTCACTGTGGTTCGCTGGAGTCCCAAAGCTTTAGAAATGGCTTTATAACCTTTACCAGACTGATAGATCTCAATTACTTCTGTTCTCATTTGTTCCTGAATTTCTTTGGATCTTGGCATGATGTCTAGCTTTTGAGGTGCTTTTGGTCTACTTCTCTGTGTCAGGCAGCTCCTATTTAAGTGATTTCTTGATTGAAACAGGTGTGGCAGTAATCAGGCCTGGGGGTGGCTACGGAAATTGAACTCAGGTGTGATACACCACAGTTAGGTTATTTTTTAACAAGGGGGCAATTACTTTTTCACACAGGGCCATGTAGGTTTGGATTTTTTTTCTCCCTAAATAATAAAAACCATCATTTAAAAACTGCATTTTGTGTTTACTTGTGTTATATTTGACTAATGGTTACATGTGTTTGATGATCAGAAACATTTTGTGTGACAAACATGCAAAAAAATAAGAAATCAGGAAGGGGGCAAATAGTTTTTCACACCACTGTAGATATGAAGACATTATATAATAATAATAGTAATAATAATAATACATTTTATTTATATAACATCTTTCCCATGT
>JANRMT010062817.1:13409494-13421607 GCA_026402145.1 Polypterus bichir lapradei | reverse complement strand
TTCATGGGAGATGAAGGAGGAGAAGCATAATGAAGCTAAGAGTTGAAGTGAGGAAACTGGAAACCTGTTGAAGAAACGCCTTTTGTTCAACCCAGAAGTGTGTTGTGAAGTTGTGTCAGGGGGGTCAAGTTCTCTGCAACATCCCCTACAGGCCACAGACCCTACTCTGTTGGAAACTTGAGCAAGGCCATTGCTCCAAGGGTGCTGTACAATGGCTGACCCTGTGCTATGATCCTAAAAAGGTTGTGTGAAAAGACAATTTTCCATTGAGGATTAATAAAGTAGATCATATTAAATTGGTTTATAATATTGAGTCACAGTCGAGTTAATTTGCCTTTTTTCATGTTGATTAACAGATAAAGACTCTTTAATGTCAAAGTGAAAACAGATCTCTGCAAAGTCATCTAAATGAATTACAAATTAAAAAACACAAAAGATTTGATCGCATAAGCATTCCCCCCTTTCATGTCAGTGCTGAGTAGACTTTAACCTTTGGCAGACGTGACAGCCTTGAGTCTTTATGTGTGTCTCTCTCTTTCTCTTTCAGTCTTTCTCACTATTGGCTTTTCCATTATCCATACCACCATTGTTCCTCTTTGTCCTTTGCCAAACTGCTCAAACTCCGTCAGGTGTCATGGTGCTCGTGAGTGAACAGCCTTTGTCAAGTCCGGCCACAAATCCTTATCTGGATTGAGATCAGGACTCTGACTTGTCCATCCCAGGACATTCACATGGCTGCTTTGAAGCCATTCCTGGGTCATGCTTGGGCTTCTTGTCTTGCAGGAAAACAATTCTTTTCCCAAGGCGCAGGTTTCTTGCAGACTGCATCAGGTTTTTCCTTTTAGATTTCCCCATATTTTGCTGCACCCATTTAACCATCACTAGCCTTCTATAGCCTCCAGATAAACATGCCCACAACACAATGCTGCCCATCGCCTTGCTTCACAGTGGGAATGGTGTCTTTCTGACACTGTGCCGTGTAACATGGCATTCAGTCTGATGGGCAAAAAACTCAATTTTGGTTTCATCAAACCATTGAACCTTCTTTCAGTTGACTTACGAGTCTTCCAAACTCCAGCTGAGATGTCATGCGTGGTACCTCTTTGCCCCCCTCTGATAAGGCTATGACTGGTGAAGCACCCGGGCAGCAGTTGTTATCTGCACAGTCTCTCCAGTCTGGCCACTGTAGCTTGTAACTCCTTGAGAGTTCTCAGAAGTCTCTTGGTGGTCTCCTTCACTCATCTACTTTTCGTACGTTCACTCAGCTTTTGAGGAAGGCCTACTCTGGGCAGATTTACAGCTCAGCCATACTCTTTCCATTTCTTAATGACTGACCTAACTGGATATTCAATGGCTTGGACGTCTCTTTGTCTTCATCCCGTGGCTCAAACTCTTCAGTCACCTTTTCACAGATATCTTCTAGTGTTCTTTAGTCTTCGTTGTGTAGATTAGACCACCAAAATGACTCCCTGCAAGCTGGCCCATCAACACTCAGGTGCATTTAGGTTACAATCAACAGACGCTCCACACAGGTGACCCTCAGTGAACTAATTCTGTGATTTCTAAAACCAAAGGGCTGCACCAGTGATGATTTAGGGGGTCCCATATTAAAAGGATGAATATGTATGTCATCAATTATTTTGTGTTTTATATTTATAATTAATTTAGACCACTTTGCAGAAATCTGTTTTCACTTTGACATTAAAGAGACTTTTTCTGTTGTCACACACGTGCGCATGGGAGGCAACTAGAAGGACAAAAAGGAGGTAATTCCACACCAGGCCAGGGGGTGGTGGGGTGCAGTAAACCTTTCTTCTTTATCCCTGCAGACCAGACACAGGAAATTCTGCCTGGTCCCGATGACGTCTTATCTATCTTATATTTCGGAATGTCTGACACCTTGTATTCCAAATTGTAACCTTAGATCTTCAAATGAGTGTCTGCTTAGAATTCCAAGAACTAAACTTAAAAGAAGTGGTGAGATGGGCGGCCTTCTGCTGTTATGCACCTCAAATCTGGAATAGCCTGCCAATACGAATTCGCCAGGCTGATACAGTGGAGCACTTTAAAAAACTGTTGAAAACACATTACTTTAACAAGGCTTTCTCATAACTTCATTGTAGTTTAATCCTGATGCTCTGTATATTCAGTTAATTATCATTACTATTCATGGTGGCTCCAAAATCCGTACTAACCCCTACTCTCTCTTCTGTTCCTTTTCTGGTTTTCTGGGGTGGCGACCTGCACCACCACCACCTAATCAAAGCACCGTGATGTACCCACATAAGATTAAAGGCCAGAAGTCCATGTGACCATCATCATCAAGTCCTTCCATGAGAACCCTGAATACAAAGAGGACTGATCATTGATGTTAGGTAGAATGCCCAGAGGGGGGCTGGGTGGTCTCATGGCCTGGAACTCCTGCAGATTTTATTTTTTCTCTCCAGCCGTCTGGAGTTTTTTTTGTTTTTTCTGTCCTCTCTGGCCATCGGACCTTACTTTTATTCTATGTTAATGAGTTTTGTCTTATTTAAATTCTTACTTTGTCTTTATTCTCTTTCTTCATCATGTAAAGCACTTTGAGCTACATTATTTGTATGAAAATGTGCTATAGAAATAAATGTTGTTGTTGTCACTTCTCATTTCTGGCCCTGATGATGTCACTTCCGGTTCTGGGAGCCTGACGACCTCACTTCCGGTTCCAGCCCTGATGATCGCACTTCTGGTTCCAGCCCCAATGACATCACTACTTGTTCTGGGCCACAATGACCTCACTTCCGGTTATGGGGCCCAATGACCTCACTTCGTGTTCCAGCCCCAAGGACATCACTCCCGGTTCCTGCCTCACGGACATCACTGCCAGTTCTGGGACCCAATGATATCACTACTGATTCCAGGCCACAATGACCTCACTTCTGGTTCCGGGTCCCGATGACCTCACTTCTGGTTCCAGGTCCCGATGACCTCACTTCTGGTTCCAGCCCAGAGAATGTCACTCCTGGTTCTACTAGAAGTGATGTCCCGGTTTCAGGACATCTCTTCTAGTTCTGGGACCCAATGATATCACTACTGGTAATGTCCTCACTTCTGGTCCCGGGCCCTGAGGACGACACTTCTGGTTTCGGGTCCCGATAACCTCAGTTCTGGTTCTGGGCCCCGATGACCTCACTTCCGGTTCTGGGACCTGATGACCTCACTTCCGGTTCCAGCACCGAGGATGTCACTTCCAATTCTGGGACCCGATCATATCACTACTAGTTCTGGGCCCCGATGACATCACTACTGTTTCCGGGCCCGATGACCTCATTTCCATTCTGGCTCTTGATAACGTCACTTCCAGTTCTGGGACCCGATGGCCTCACTTCTGGATCCGGCCCCGATGACATCACTACCGGTTTTGGCCCTGCTGACCTCACTTCCGCCGACCTGCCTAAAAAGCAAGACAACTTCATACTTTGAATTCAGTTCTGTTTTGGACTCAACCCATACATTTCTGTGCTACTAAACCTCAATTTTGTAGCCTTATTCAAGTATACAGGTGGCTGCCCTAAACCTTTTTTTGTTTTAAGGTCTTTTCATTTTACAACGTTGATCAGTGTCAAAGAATCCAAATGTTGCAAAATGATAAAATGTGTAGTCTCACTGAAGCCAGACATATAATCTATACATCTGGAGATGAGTGAATAGTGCTTAAAACTGGGTGGGAACAATTAGACGACTCACCGAGTGTCAAATTTTGAAACCAATCAAACACCTCATGAAGGCAGGGCACAAAGTAGAGGCGGTGAACGGACACAAAATCATGACACTGTGGATTTGGTCTTCCATGGGCTAACTGAGATCTGCTTGTGGATGAATGGAGAACAAAGAATCCGTATGGTGTATGCGTGACCCTAACCCTAACCCTAAGTTAAAAACATGTCCTTTAGAATGAGCAGAAAAGTGAAAGGGGTGAGTGGAGAGAAACCAAGTAACTATAGGGGGGAGAGTGCAATCACTCATCGGAGTGTGACTGGGGACAACGGGGCACATCCATGGACCGAGTTCCAAGGGAGAGCTGCTGTCCAAAGCTAAATAAACCTAGATGTTATGTCCCAATTGGATTAATTAAAGTTGATCCCCTCAGGGTTGCTGGATATCATGACTGGTCTCCACACTGGTACTGTGAGTGCAGTGCAGAGTGGAGGCAGACCGTCTGTGTTTTTCCCAGTTGATTCTGGGGTTCGTGAGGGTTGTGTTTTGCTCCTACTCTGTTCAATGCTTACATGGACTCGGTGTTGGGCAAGGTCATGTGGGGTCCAGCGGCTGTGGGGCATCTGTTGGTGAAGAAAGATTCACAGATCTTGACTTTGCTGAAGATGCTGTGATCTTCATGGTGTCAATGGCGGCTCTGATCGGGGCGCTCGAGAGACTGAGCGAGGAGTCTGAGTGTCTGGGCTTGCGAGTGTCCTGGATAAAAACCAAAGAGCCAGACCTTTAATGACCTCTTGGGCACGGCCATCAGCAGTGTGTCTGTCTGCAGAGAGAGTGTCGACCTTGTCAAGAGGTTTACTTACCTTGGCAGTGGTGACTCTTCCTCTTATGAAGACAGTAGATTGGGAGAGCATGGGGGTTCATTGAGGTCGCTAGAAAGGGGTGTGTGGCACTCCCGACATTTTGCTCCTGCAAAATGATGAAGGTCCAAGTCTTTAGTCTTGTTGCTTCCTCTCTTGCTATATGGTTGCGAGACATGGACGTTATCTTGTGACCTGAGATGAAGACTGGACTCTTTTGGTACTGTGCCTCTCCGGAAAATCCTTTGGTACCATTGGTTTGACTTTGTGTCGAATGAGCAGTTGCTCATGGAGTCCCGAATGAGGCACGTTACCTGCATTGTGAGGGAGCATCAGTTACGGCACTGAGGTGTGTTTCCCCGAGGGTGATCCGGCTCGTAAGATCCTCATTGTTGGGGATCCGAGTGGCTGGAACAGACCAAGGCCTGGCTGCAGCAGTTAGAGGGTCATTTCCGGATGGTGGGACTGAACTGTGTGCCTGCCTGGGGGGTTGGCCAACCAGGATCCCGAGCTGTTTTGCCATGTGGTGGGGGCAGCAATGCACTGTACCAGTGCATGCTCCCCAACTTGACTTGACTTGATCAAATCTAATCGAATGTTCCCCTCTTGCAAGGCAAACTATGAGAGACACTCAACTAAATAAGCATGGCCTACCTTTTTGACTTTGGCTTCTTTTAACTTTTCCAGGGCAAGTTTAATTTTGTCAGCTTTTGCCTGGGCCTCTTCTTCTTCCTGAAACATTAGAAGAGAAAAGTATATATTTTTAACCAATAACCAGAACACTTCTGCTGCTCCTGATCTCCTCACCTTTCTGTTCCCCTTCATATTATTAACAGTAATTTTTATTCTTACCCATTAATTGTGGCTGGCAACACCATATTGCAAGTTTAGAAAAGCAAATATGAACCAAACATGAACCTGTTTTGTGCGACTTACACACCCCAGTGTTTTATGTTTTCTTCAGAGGTAACGCATTCCAGATTGGCTTCAATTATGTCATCAAGGTAATATTTTTAAATGTGACCTCATTGTCTGCCTCTTCCATAAAGAGATGTTGAGCCTGCAATCGAGTCTTTGAATTGATTTCTCCATGTCTTGCAATCTGAGCTGCTCCTTTTGTTTTTTTCCCCTGTAATATCCCTGCATGATTAATGAGCAAGTCCAAGCCTCGACGCTCATAACAGTTCAAATTCTTCTCTTTGATATAGAGAATACCCAGCTGGGATAATGTGTGCTGGAATAAAACCAAAAATGAGAAAAAAAGGAAAGAAAAGATCAGCCCAGAAGATCCAGCTGTGCAAAATGGTGCCTGACACCCCCCCCCCCTCCCCTCTCCTGCAAGACCCTTTGTCTGTAATCACCTAACAGTGGATACTGTCTGAACAAGCCAGAAAAGAGAGACCACCAAGTGACAGATTGAACTACCTCCCCTCTTATTGGATGTGTGTAAGTACTTTTTTATTTTCATGTCTGCACCTTGAAGCTGAGTTCAGGAATTCTCTAATATACACTTAATAATAATAATAATACATTTTATTTAAAAGTGCCTCACAAAGTACCCATGGACACTGTAGAACAATATACATAACATCAAACAGTCCAATATTATATACTGTATACTGTATATAAACAGAATACCTGTGTGCATACGGAGCAGTCCGCTGTGCTCACGCTCAACCACAGCCACTAGATGGCGCATGTATGCACTTTCATATTTTTTCAGCACTTTCATGCACACGGGCACAGTGGTAGCTTTGAGGCTAGGGATCTGCATGGGCAATCATAAGGTTGCCAGTTCAAATCCCGTAAATGCCAAAAGGGACTCTACTTCGTTAGGCCCTTGAGCCAGGCCCTTAACCTGCAATTGCTCCGTCCTGGGTATGACGTCAATCTGCATCCAGCCCAGCATGTAGGCCCTCCAACCTGCAGGGTAAAATTTGGGGGTTGGTGGTAGATTTGGCAGCCACCATAAAAAAACCTCACACTCCATCTGAACTAGGGTATCGCTCTGGCTGCACTCGGATCCTAATATGGGATCCTGAGTTGGTTTGTCATGTGGTGGGTGCAGCAAAGCGCTGTATCAGCGCATGCTCCTAACCTCCTCCTCCTCCTCCTTTCATGCACCTCACTTCTCACTATGACAGACTTGTGTGTGCAGCAAATGCTGCCGTGCAATAACATTGTGCTTGTAAGAGCCCTAATGTAAGTGAATGTTATAATTTAAACAAGAGTAGTTTTAAATATTTGTAAATGCACCATCGTTAATTTCTTGTGTTTCAATGAGAGTTCTTGTGAGAAAGGTGTTGTGTGATGTGGGAAGTGGGAAGTTGGCAGGCAGAAGGAAATGGAGCAATACAGACTTTGGCCCTGGCTTAGTTTTACAAACTGTTATAAGATTAATTTGTGACTGTTCGAAATAAAATTGTTGAACTTTAAAAGGAAGACTCGCGTCAAGTCTAGGCAACAAATTAATTAACTGGAAATTACATCCTGCATACGAAAGAAGGAGAAACATTGATACAGTGCTAATAACACAAATGAAGAGGCAAAACGTCGAAATGAAGCAAACGCCAGGGCTCAATAACCTACAAGTAAAACACATCAGCAATGGAGGGCAAGGCTTGAAGTTTTCACCAAAAAAATTGTCTATCTGGAGGTGTTTTCATTAATAAGAAGATTAATAGGACTCATCTGCCAGCGATACGGCTAAGATATGGCATCGCCAGTGTCTTCTTATGAAAGCCAGTGGGCAAGTGTTCTTGGACAAATCAAAAGTCATCTTTAGCCTTCAAAGAAAACATTTTTTAAAATAAATTTGAATTATATTCTGTCACACACGTGTGAGTAGGAGGCAGCTAAAGTGCTTGAGTAATTGTAATACCACATCAGACAGGGGGTGGCATGGTGCACTGGCTGTCTTTCTCAGTTCCTTGCAGACCATTCCCAGGAAATCCCACCAGGTTCTGGCGCCTTCGATGACGCCAATTCTGGTTTCTGGTGCCTTTGATGAGATCATTTCCAGTTCCGGGGGCCTTTGATGACATCACTTCTGGTCCCGGCGCCTTAGACGTCATCACTTCCGGTCCAGATGATGTCACTTCCGGTTCTGGCCCCGATGATGTCACTTCCTCTAAGGGCCTTTACAGCTGCCATCTTGCTTCCAGTCAGGCAGTTCTGTTTTTGACTCAGTCCTGTGAACATCTCTGTTCAATTATTTAACCTTTTTACAGCCAGGATATATTATATGGGCGGCTGCCCCAAAAGTTTATGATGTCTGGTGTCAATTTCTTATCACAATTGAAATAACAGGGTTCGATCTGACAGCCTTAATCTGGAAATACTTTCTGAATTTGTTTTTGACCCCTGCTACTTGCATTTGGCTTTGACCACTAGTTTTCTTTGCTTTTCCATTATTGACCTTGCTTTGTTTTCTTGACCACGTCGTCTCTGGATACGAGGTGTGGCAGAAAAGTAATGAGACTGATTTTTTATTTACCAAAGTTTTTATTTTTTTCAAACATCAATGTTATCCCCTTCAAAGTAGTTCCCTTGGGCAGCTACACACCGATGGAGACGTTGTTCCCACTGTTGGTAGCAGCGCTGGAAGTCTTCAACCGGTATGGTCTTCAGCATGTCCGTTACACTCTTTTGGATGTTTTCTAAAGTCCCGAAATGACGTCCTTTGAGGACATTTTTCAGTTTAGGAAAAAGGAAAAAGTCACACGGACTGAGGTCAGGTGAATAAGGGGGCTGGGGAACCACAGGAATGCCTTTTGAGGTCAAAAATTCTGTTATGGAGAGGGCAGTGTGACATGGGGCGTTGTCATGATGGAGCATCCATTTGTCTGCAATGTCTGGTCTCTAGGCCTGTTTTAACTTTTCAAACGTCACACTTGCCGATTCTCAAAGCTTAACACAAAATGTAATGGCACAACGTTGCTCCAAATTCCGCTGTTCCATTTTGCGTGACGCACAACCAAAAACACAACTTTGCTAATAGCAGTCACAAAAATCACGTAGTTAACGGAAGGAGTTGAAACTCGCACTGAGCTATGGGAGGGTACTGATACACGTGCTCTATCAAGGACAACAGCGCAGCGTTGCCAGATCGCTTGAAATGTTGCCAGTCTCATTACTTTTCTGCCACACCTTGTACTTTCCATAAAAAGAAAAATACTGGCATATTCTTTATTCGGCACACCCGGTGACTCTTTGTCTCAGCTTTATCAGCCAGCTTCATTTCTGGATAGAATGATGGAGTAAGACATGGAGTTCTTAATTAGCCTGAATTTATGCCAGTCTTGTGCTTCCTTGATGTCCTTCTTGGACCAATGGAGCATTGTACTGTAGTGCCGGCTCCCCTGATTCACATCTTGTATAGTTAGATCAATCTTGCTTAGTCATGACTTGCATTCTTGAAAAATTCTACCAACCCAGTCCTCCTCTGCAGCCACCCAGGCTAGGCCTAACTTGTATGTTTAGCTCATACTGGTTCTGATCTGGTATTCCCTGAGTAGAACACACATGTTTTGAAATCTGAAGTTTTTCTTCAGATTTACTAATGGTTAAAAAGATCATTCTCTTTCTCTTAGTGGAACAGGTCCCAACGTCTCAAGATCTTTCAATAATTAACAAGATCTGACAAGATACTTTTATCATAATATTATGAGATAAAATATGAAAGCAAATCACACAATTTTCATGTCAGCATTGTAAATCAGCCCCAGGGTGCCTGTTAGCTCTGCAGGGTCCTTCAACACCTGTTCTCCCTTTCCCTGAATTTGCAGGAGGACCACTAGCTGTTGAAAATATCCTGTGTGGGCCCATTGCTAAAGAAAGGGCATTCCAGTTATCCCAAAGACTTTAGACCAGTTGTTCTTTCTTCATACATAATCAAGGCCTTTGAGAGTCTTGTCCTAAAACATCTGGACCATCTTCACTTTGCCTATTAGACACATATAGGTATGGAGGATGCTCTGATCTGCATGCTCACATACTCTACTCCAACTTGGACCAAGCTGGCACCGCAGTAAATTTCATGTTTTTAGACTTTTCCAGTGTTTTTAAACACCATCCTACCTCTGAGACTGGGGAAAAACTTCAAGGCATTGAATCTTGATGTCCCAGCAGTCACCTGGATCATGGACTACCTGACCAACGGACAGGCTGAGGGACTGTGTGTCAGAAATGGTGGTGCATACAACTGGATCACCTCAGAGAACTGTCCCATCTCTCTTCCTGTGTACCCCTCTACACAACAGACTTCCAGCACTTGCCATCTACATGAATTTTCAGATGACTTCCCCATCATAGGGTCCATTAGTAATGGAGATGTGTCAGAGTACAGGAAGGTTGTGGAAGTCTTGTGGTGCAGGGAGAACAACATCAGCAGGACAAAAGAGCTGGTGGTGGACTTTTGGCATGGAGACCAGTCACCATTCAGGGGAAGGACATTGAAGTTGTGCAGAGCTACAAAGGACCTGGGGGTTCACATGAACCATAGACTGGAGCGGTTCGACCACACAGTGGCGCTGGACAAGAAGGACCAGAGAACACCCCGCTTCCTAAGGAGTCTCTGGTCTTCTGATGTGTGCAGCAAGCTACTGGAAATGTTCTACCAGTCCATAGTAGCCAATGCCAGCTTCTTGGGGAAGCAACCAGAGCTCAAAAGAAGCACAACTCCTGAACAAACTAATCAGGAAAGCCTGTGCCATCAATGGGTGAACCCTGGGCACAATGGAAGCTGCTGTGGGAAAGAGGATAATGTCAAAATTGGACACCATCATGAAAAATCCCCTTCTTCTCCTCCAGGAGGCGCTCTCTTGGAGTACTTTTAGTCACAGGCTCATTCCACCACAGTGTGCTTAGAAGTGTCACTGGGGGTCTTTTCTGCCCACTCTTACAGGCAATTTAGTGCTTCCACCTCATGTACTTGTTAAGTTTATTTTGAAATATCTACACAATATACAATTATTTATTGATTGTGTTATTTGTCCTCAGAGTCTGTATTCTTGTTTTTTTATATTTCTGCTGCTGTATGTATCTGCATTTCCCCACAGGATTAATAAAATTCATGTAATCTAATCTAAAGCAGAAGGCCAGTAATTCAGATTCTAGCAAGCTGGGGTAGGTTACTAATTCAATAACACAACTGTTTATAAGAGGGCCCCTGGTTCAACTACCCTCACTGTGTGACTCTGGGCGAGTTGCTTCATCTGCCAGGGCTTCATAAGTTGCTTTAAATAACAGGATTATCTAAAATTAATACTGATAAACTAAAAAAAAGAAATTGTTTAGAGTTAACTATTTGGCTATTCTTTATTCTGAAGCAGCAGCAGCACCATAACTTTCAAAACTCGACTTGATGTTTTCTTAGAAGAATTCAGTGGATAGGACTGGCGAGCTTTGTTGGGCTGAATGGCCTGTTCACATCCAGATTTTTCTCTTGTTTTAATAAGGATTTAGCAGGAAACCATGGACACACAATCTGTAACCATATGACCCACAGTCCTTTGTAATCCCACAGATTGTTCTCACTCCCTCCTCATAACTGAATGCTGATGTCATAGACAATCAATGGAGTGCGGAACATGCTTACCTTTGTCAGGGGTTTAGAAGGCTGAGAAGGCTGAGAAGGCACTGGAGTTGAAGTAACAATTGGAGCCGGAGAAGGAGAAGGAGCAGGTGGAAATGATGGAGCAGGTGAGGCAATGCTGCTGTATGCAGTGGGGGGAAGAGTAGTGGCAGCCGGGGGCCCACTTGAGTAGCTCAAGCTGTAGTTCTGAGGTGGTGGGGGCAAAGCAGCTTGGCTGTCCTGGTACAGCACCGAGGCATTACTGTGTCCTTTTTGGCTCTGTTGAGGTTCTCCGATCTCTGCTGCCAAATCGGCCATTAATGCATCTAAGTCATTGTCTTCGAGGGCATTGAGTGACTCTGTTGATAAAAGAAGCACACACAGCCACATCAGCACAATTCTGCATGGCCATCATTATGGAATACAGTGACCAGGGATCAAGGAAAAGTTAGAGCTGTCCACAGTTAAAGCAGAAACAAAAAATGAATCCAATACAATGGATGGCATTTACAGTATATATGGGCAGCATGCGGTTTTCATGTATAGAATTTCTTAGACCTCTGTGGTCCTTCAGTGGCAAAAGTATAGAAACCTCCATCCGTACAGTTGCCCTTGTACATTTCACAGATGTACAGGTTAGGTTCACTGGTGGACTCTACAGACTTCACAATTATGTACAAACAGTACAGTATATTACACCATAAAGATTGGGTTATTTTATTACTTGAATGAAATACTTGATATGATAATAATAATAATAATAATAATAATAATAATAATAATAATAATAATAATAATACATTTTATTTATGTAGCACCTTTTCCATTCTCATATAGATAGGAGAGGCACTATAAAATAGATAGAAAGATGGACAGATAGATAGATAGATAAATAGATAGATAGATAGATAGATAGATAGATAGACACAAAACGCAATATATAATAATAATAATAATAATAATAATAATAATAATAATAATAATAA
>JANRMT010062817.1:13374586-13386599 GCA_026402145.1 Polypterus bichir lapradei | reverse complement strand
CAGATAGATATATATGAAAGGCACTATATGATAGATTTGTAAATGATATGCCATTAATATTGGTGTATTTGATACAGCCCACCATCATGGATGTGAATCTAAAAAAGAAAGGGAGACCACACTGAAAGAGTAGCACTGCTATGACGCTGGGTGCCGCCCTTTTGCAAATCCGAGAAGAAAAGTGCGTACGCGCAGTGTGAGGCTGCTTTGAAAATGTGTGTAGCTTTACGGCAAGTTTAGTTTTTATACTTCTTAATGTGAGCGTGGAAACAGGCGTACGCAACATTTTTGTGCATACGCACCATTTATACATGAGACCCTAGGTGTGTGATCGTTGGGACTTCTCTGCCCTCCATTGAAGACATTTTTGTAAAGCTGCAAAGCTTATAGCAGTGTGAAGAACCACGTCGACACCTCCAATAGTTCCTTTATCCCACTTCTATTGGGCAGAAGGTACTGTAGATCTGAAATAGTTCTGTAGTTAGGATATAGCAGGTTGGATAATGGATGGATGGATGTTTATTATTGTTGAGTTGTGTTATAATCGCTGTTAGGTATTTGGGGAGGGCCTTTTGCATACATATTTTTTGTTATATTGCATGCTTGTTTTTTTTTCTTTATTTGATTAATATATTTTCATTATTAATTGATTAATTTGTTCAATAATGGGTGTCGGGTCAAGGTCGAGTGTGTTCCTGGAGTGACCACCATCTTTCTGACGGTGTGAATCTTAGCATCACCGTGACTGTTACACATTCTCCATCTTGCCTTATGCTTCCTTGACATCTACCGAAGACTTCACCAGCGCCCCTGCTCCTAAAGCCTGCTCAGCTTGGACACCCCTTGGAGTCATTTCCTTCGCTCCCTCTGACCACACTGTCTCCTCTCCACCTCACTGTCTTCCTCTCCGGATTCTGCCTTGTGGTTTGTTTTCCATCTGTCCTCCTCACTATCCTACTCAGGCTCCTTTGAAGAGGGCAAAGATTCTAATTATACCCCGGAGCACTAATGATTACACTGGCCGAACCACACTCGCCTGCAGTAACGTGAACTTGGAGTATAATTTTATCTCACTGCTGCTTCACAGCTCAGGTCACTTATTTGGCCACAATAACCAGTCAGGCATAGCGGGCAGACTTCCCTAGCTCTGAGTGATACTTGAAAGATCACTGCACCATTATAATCCACTCAAAAATAGTTCAGCTTCTCCTTTCCAATTGACATCAATGCATTCCACTTGAGGTTGTCGAAATTCTCAAACATTTCCACGTTTTTGCTGAACTCATCACTAGTCTTCTATTCCTCATCTGTCATCTTCGGCGCATACTTCTCTGTATTTATCCATCCATCCATCCATTATCCAACCCGTTAAATCCTAACTACAGGGTCACGGGGGTCTGCTGGAGCCAATCCCAGCCAACACAGGGCACAAGGCAGGAAACAAAACCCGGGCAGGGTGCCAGCCCACCGCAGGGCACACACACACACCCCAACCAACTAGGGACAATTTAGGATCACCAATGCACCTAACCTGCATGTCTTTGGACTATGGAAGGAAACCGGAGTACCCGGGGGAAACCCAAGCAAACAAGGGGAGAACATGCAAACTCCATGCAGAGAGGACCTGGGAAGTGAACCCAGATCTCCTGACTGCGAGGAAGCAGCGCTACCCACTGCACCACCGTGCCACCCTCTCTGTATTTATTTAACACTAATTTACTAAAAAATGCACGCGGTTTTGGCCATCTGATCACATGACTGGCTAACCTGAAAGGTCAATTATGCAACACGAGTAACGTGAAACTTGTTCATGGACTTTATTATGTTGTTTGCTGTGGTTTGGCATTGTTCTGCATAGACACCAATTCTATCAAATTCTATTCTCCTTGAAAATATGAGATTTAAATTTTTTCTTGGCCATCACTGCAAACCACATGGGTTAAGAAGCATTTAAAAAAATGCACATTTTTGGGTGGAGAGGTTCTTTAAATATGGGTGGCATGGGTCTGTCAAGAGCATGTAAATAGTAATACCACCAGCAGCCATACCACCTGTGCTTCATAAGTGGTCATCCATCCGAAGCTAAGTGTGTTCAGGCTTGGCCAGTACTTGGATGGGAGACCATCTTGGAAAAGCTTGGGTTGCTGTTGGAAGAGGTCTTGGTGAGACCAGCAGGAGGCTCTTACCCTGTTGTCTGAATGTGGATCCCAATGCTCCAGTGCAGTGATGGGGACACTGTGCTGTAAAAATGGCACCGTCCTTTGGATGAGATGTAAAATCGATGGCCTGACTCTCTGTAGTCATAACAGATAACTGGGTATCCTTCATAAAAAGTAGGGTGTATCCTAATGTCCTGGCTAAATTGCCCTCCATGGCCTAGTCATTCTGGCCCCCTGATCATCCCTTGTCTCTAATTGTCTCTCTCTCTCACACCACTTCACCACCTAACAGCTAATGTGTGGTAAGCGTACTGGCGCAAAAATGGCTACCTCCGCATCATCTAGGTGGGCGCTACACATTGGTGGTGGTTAAAGTGACTGTCCTCTGTCTAAGTGCTTTGAGTAGTGAGAAAAGTGCTATATAAATGTAATTTATTATTATTATTTTTAGCAATGGTGTTTCTCTCTATAAACCATGGCATATGGTAGTGTTTTGCAACCTTTCTGTTTAGATGGTTGTTATAATCAGTTTGTTATAATTTTAAGTTTAATGTCACTGTGCACACTGTTATGGATTCATTCATACAGGCAGACCAAGTATGGTGCACAGGGGCTAGGCTGCATTTAGAAACCATTAGCCTAGCAGTTTGGAGAATGGGACAAACTGCAGTGTGAGCATTGTGCTATTCTTGTTGGAGGTGGGGTTTGAGCTTTTACTGTCCTTGTTTGGAGACCAGAGAGGACCAGCACATGGAGAAGACAGTATATAAGGACTGGATTGCTACCAAACCCTTTGAAGCATATGGATGGATGATGTCATCCTTCCGGAAAAACCTTTCAGTGCAGTGACAAAAATGGCAGACTCTATAGATCAAGATCATACCTTGATATTGTCTTGCTATGGCTTCCTTTCGTCTGTTATACCGCATAAAATCGTCATTAAAGATAGCTAAGTATACTTCTCACATGTGATTCTTTGTTAGTACCGCCGTAATCACTATGGGAGGGATATCGCCTTTTAATATCATATCTCTGTCTTTTCGGTTACTTAACATGCTGCAATTTAAAAGAAGTTATTCCAACAAGGGAGCTTTTGCTTCTAAAGGAAACAATGGTATAGAAGGTATTATCCGCAGATCAGATAATGCTCAGTGCAAAAGGCTGACCTTTTATTCCGTCTGCTGATTAATTCAAGACCACTCACCTAGAATCACAGGATAAGACCCTGACAACAGTACAAAATGGCTTCCATAATAGGAAAAGGATATCAGGCCTTAAATTTCAGCCCTGATAATGGCATTGTTACCCAGTTCTTCCCATGTAAGTGCCTTCAGAACCCACCAAAGCGGATGGGGTTTCCCTCTTGGTGAAGTAAGCATGAACGTCAGAGCAGGGCAGGAGGTCCCCTTGATGTATCAAGCACATTCGGCAGAATGGGATAAATCCTTGGTGAATTAAGCACAAACATTAGAACAGGGTAGAAGGATCCCCTTGATGTATGGCGCACGATCGTCAGAATGAGATACCCCCCTCCCTTGGTGAATCAAGCATGATCATCAGAGCATTTGGTCCCCCTTGGTGAATCCAACAATTGTTTAGAGCAGGGAGGGGATTGAGCGGGATCGTTAGAGGGATTGCAACCCAACAATAGCAACCACAAGCCACCAGCAGCAGCCCAAAATATGTCACAACCCAGTCATTGAGAAACACTGGAATATGACATCAGCCATTGGAAGAAAAAGAAAATCACAATATACTACAATGGTAAAATATAAAACTTTGTAAAGTGGAATCATTAAATCTCTTCATCATCAGACGCATGAGCTGATGATCTCCATTGCAGGCCAATTTCACTATCAAACATTGACTACAGCAGCCAAGCACAATGTGCACAAGCAATGAAAGCCAAGCATTTTCCACTCTGTCCTGTCAATGTGATGTTAAGGATGCTCATTAAGTGATGAATTCAACTCAAGCTGGTTACTTCAAATGCTAAGAAGAAGAAGGAAGAAGGAACTTACCATTTAAATCTCTAAATCCAATTGAATAGTTAACTTCTTTGTTTAGGGGAGCCTCTGGTGGGACAGTTTCCACCCCTAAGCTCTGGAAGAAATAATATGGGATAAGCATCAGTAAAAATTCAGGTCACACTTCCTCGTCTAATTGTTCTGTCATATTCACAATAAACTAAATGATTGTTTCCATCAGTAGACAATTTTGGATTTAACCGCTCCCCTCATGTTTTGATCTTCTGGCCCCTATTGGCTCATTTGATTACAGCACATAAATGAATCCCATTTGTTTTGCGGCACCCATTATCAGATTAAGTAACAGCAGCTGCCCCCTCATTTCCATTGATGAATGGCATTTACATATGGAAGATTAAGAAGTCCAAACTTGTGTCTGCATTTTCATTCATGAATGTGATGTAATGTCTAGCAGTCTTGGCATTTATGTATCGCTTTGCAGATATTAAAAGACTGTTGCGCTGTTGATGTCTAACAGAGAAGGTTTCCTCTTTGACTCTCAGAGCCATACACCTGAGCAAGTACACACTTCATGATCTCCTTCTGAGAATATTCTAGGGGCACAATGGGACCTGGTGGTCCTTTGTTACTTTGTATTCTTCTTTGCATCATCCCACCTTTATGAACCCAGGACTCTGGAACTGTGAGTCAGCAGTGCTAACCATTGTGACATCACAGAATTCTATTAAAGCAAATGTATTTAGGACCAGTTCTGAGGAGATCATTCCATGAAGTTTTTCCACCCAGTCCAACATATTGAGATGAGATGTGGTGTACAGTTTGTACAAGCAGATCTCAGGTTTAACTTTACTTTTAGGTCCATTGCATAACATTCTCAAACCCTTTATGCCAGATCAAGGTAATGGAGGCCAAAACTAATTGTTAACAGCACTGGGCACAAAGTAGGAACCCATGTTGTATGTGGTGCCAGTCTATCATAGAGCCCACATATACAGTGGGTTCAGTAAGTGTTCAGACCACTTAACTTTTTCATATTTTGTTATGTTGCAACCTTGCAGTAAAATCATTTAAATTAATTATCCCTCATCAAGCAACACTTAATACCCCAGAATGGCAAAGCAAAAACAGGATTTTAGACATTTTTGCAGATGTGCTAAAAAACCCATAAATATCGCATTGACACAAATATTTGGACCCTTAACTCAGTATAACCGAAGCATCTTTGGCAGTGATTCCCACCAGAAGTCTTCTAGGGTCTGATGCCACAAGCTGGATTTGGGGATTTCTGCCATTTTTGAGATCCTCTCAATTTCTGTCAGGCTGGATGGACACCATTGGTGGTTAGTTATCATCAGGTCTCTCCAGAGATTTGCAATTGCAGTCAATGCTCTGGCTGGACAACTCAAGAACATTCTCAGAATTGTCCCTAAGCCACTGTCTTTGCTTTGTAATTAGGGTCATTGTCCTTTTGTAAGGTGAACGTCTGATGTCCAGAGTGCTCTGGAGCAGGATTTCATTAAGGATATCTGTGTACTTTGCTCCCATCAATCCTGTCTAGTGCTCTAGACCCCCAACCTCACAGCACTGTCAACCCGACACTTGACTGTTGGAAGGGTATTTGCACAGGTGATGAGTGATGCCTGGTTGTCTCCAAACATGACACTAATTTTGGCTTCATCAGACCAGAGAATCTTGTTTCTCACAGTCTGAAAGCCTTTAGGTGCCCCTCTTGCAAACTTCAAGGGGTCTTTTATGTGTCTTATAATTAGGAGAGGCTTCTCCCTGGCCACTCTGTCATGAAGCCCAGATAAGTTGACTGTTGCAGTGATGGTTGTCCTTGTGGAAGTTTCTTCTAGCTGCACACAGGTTCTCTGTTGCTCGGCCACAGTTACTATTTTGTTCTTGGTCACCTCTCGTTTCATGTCCTTTTTCGAACAGTTGCTCAGTTTGGCTGGGTGGCCAGCCCTAGGAAGTTGTTGTAGGTATTCCAAACATCTTCTATTTAAGAATTATGAAGGACACTATGTGCTTAGGAACCTTCAGAGCTTCATAAACTTCCCCACATTGGTGCCTTGACACAATCCTGACTCTAAGCACTGCAGGCAATTTTGTTGAATTCATTGGTTGTTTTTTGCTCAACTGTGGGACCCCCACTATAGACAGGTGTGTGCCTTTCTGAACTATGTGCAATCAACTGAATTAACCACAGGTGGACTCCAAACAAGGTGTAGAAACATCTCAATGGTGATCAACAGAATGGATCGTCCATACCCCTGAGCCAGATGTGTCATAGCAAAGGGTCTGAATACTTCTGTCAATGTCATATCTCAGTGATTTATTTTTAACACATTTATAAACCTTCCTAAAATCTTGTTTTTGCTTTGTCATTCTGGGTATTGAGTGTTGCAGTCATGAACTAGGAGTCCCAATGCATGAAAGTCCCAAAAGCACTTGCAAAAATGCCTACTAGAGAGGGAACCCCGTCAAAAACCCTGGCTAGACACATAAACAATCTTGTAGAATCTTTAGCGAATAAAAGATTCATTCATATACAGTATATATATATTCAAACATATATATATATATATTTAATTACAATAAATTTAGCCTATAGCTATATATATATATATATAAATTGTAAGATATGGCCGGCTATGTACCCCGGCCAATACCCCCAAGCCGCCAGGTGGAGCCCTCCTTGCAGCATGGAGGTTCCCAGAAGACCAGCAGGGCATCATGGACAATGGAGTTTTTATGCACCGCCCTGCTGGATGCCATGGGGGCCACGAGAGGGAGCTGCAGGGAGGACCGAAGAGTTCTTTGTACCTTATGACCCGGAAGTTCATCATAGGAAGAGCGACGGACTTCCGGGTTGAAAAGAAAAGGACTATTTACCCTGACCCGGAAGGAATAAAGACTTGTGGACTGTTGGGCAGGAACACCTCTGGGTCAGGGAGTATAAAAGGATTATGGGAACTCCCAGACAATGAGCCGAGCTGGGTGGAAGGGTGGCAACGCGTCTGGGAGCTGGAGGATTGGTTTATTTGTGATTGTTTATTGAGTATTGTGGAAAGGAGCGTGCTTTTGTGCACCTTATTATTATAATAAATAATAATTGGACTTTTTATCTGGTGTCTGACGTGTGGTCCGAGGGTACAAGGGTGCGAGTGAACCCTAATCTGTCACAATATATATATATATATATTGTGGCAGACAGCTGGGGTCCTTACCCGGCCGGAATACCTCCACAGTGGAAGGACCGATGGGGAGAGAGCTTATTCAGGGCATTACCTCCCCTAGAGCACTAGGGGCAGCACCCCCCTGTACTGCAGGGGTGTTTCGGATTCCCACTGGACTCCATGGGAGTTGGAGTTTGATGCAGCCCTTTTGGGTTCTATAGATGCCACCAGGGGGTGCTGCAGGAACTGCTGGGCTTTTTGTTGCAGCACCCGGAAGTGCTGCCGGAAGATGGTCATCAAGCACCCAGAGCACTTCCGGGTGCCCTATAAAAGGAGCCAGTCATCACAACTCCGGGAGCCAGTCGGGAGGAGATGGATAAAGCTTTCTGGAGGAAGAGTGGAGGCGAAGAGAGAGAAAGAGAGAGGAAGAGTAAAGAAATAAAAATGTTTTGTTCTGTGTTCTAATGCTTGAACTGTGCTGTACAGGTGGGAAACGGGGGCATTTCCCATGTGGACAAAGAAGAAAAAATAAAAATGTGTGTGCTTAACTTGTGTCCTTTGTCTGTCTGTGTCGGAATTCAGCGGCAGGAGCACCATCTGTAGGTCACTATATATATATACATATATATAAAATCCAACATCTGTCTGTATGTCTGTCTGCTTTTCACGAGAGAACTACTTTACGGATTTAGATCAGGTTTTTTTCTAGAATTTGCTTGAACATTCTGGTTGATTTTTCGACTTCTCTCATCACGCAGAATTATAGTTCACTTGCGGTACTGATTTATTTGTGCGAATCCAAGACACAGAGGCTGCGGGCCGAGGGGACGGGGAAGAGTGATGTCAGGAGTGGGGAGCTGGGCAGGACCCTCCGCAATGTCCTGTTTCAGTACTATACGGGCAGAGCCACGGGGCATGGCTAGTATATATACATATATAGGCTATATATCAGTTCCTGAAAGTATTCAAAAATGATTTATAAAGTGTTCACAATACATTAAGGACTGTATATTCAGTATTCAATACCTTTCAGAGCAGGGGTGGGCAAAGTCTGTCCTGGAGGGCCGCAGTGGCTACAGGTTTTTTTTTTTTTACAACCCAGTTTGTTAATTAGAAAACAATCTTTACCAATAATTTAGTTTCATTGCTTGTTAGTGCTTTAACTCTGTTATGCCATGTCAGTTCATTCTCATATCCTGGAATTTTTTTTTATTTGTTGGGATATCATTCAAATGATTTGAAGCCTAAAATGGAGGAGTAATTCTCAGTCCTTCACTTTTTTCTCTTCACTTTGCTTTGAAGTATTTAATTAAACCAAACAGTGTGTGATAAATACACACGGCTGTAAATGGAAACAAGCTAAATGAAAAACTGCTGGTTAGCTTTGTCATTTGCATCTTATTGCTAATAAGGAACAATTAAAAACCGAGAATACAGCTGTTTAAGACTAAAATAAGTAATACGGGTTCAAAATCTTAATGAGTCAGACAACAAAAGTGAAGCAGAAGTGTTACTTGAGCAATAAGTGCTTCTTCATTAAACAATTTGGTTGGAACAAAAACCTGAAGCCACTGCGGCCCTCCAGGAACGATTTTGCCCACCCCTGTTTTAGAGTATTCTGCCCAACACTAATAACTCAAAATTAACAAAAACAACAATAAACCATAAAGTACACATAACTTTAACCAGATTCATAATGGACAGAGAGCTGAGAATTCATGTTCATGTTTCTGGAGGGATCAGAGTATCAGTGCTAACCACAGCCACCACTCATTTAGAAATTTTCTTTGTTTAATTAATGGTCATAAGGAATGCAATATAAAGAAATAGTCATCATCAGTGGCAAACAAATGTCCCAGCTTTCTGTTCAGTTCTGTTCATTTCCCCTCCATCCCTGCATTTTATATCAATCAGTTTTCGGGCCTGTCTAGAAGATTTAGAGGTGACATGATTGAAGTGTTTAAAATTATAAAGGGAATTAGTACAGTGGATCGAGACTGTTATTTTAAAATGAGTTCATCAAGAACATGGTGACACAGTTGGAAACTTGTTAAGGGTAAATTGCGCACAAACATTAGGAAGCTTTTCTTTACACAAAGAACGATAGACACTTGGAATAAGCGACCACGTAGTGTGGTAGACAGTAAAACGTTAGGGACTTTCAAAACTCGACTTTGATGTTTTCTTGGAGGAAATAAATGGATAGGACTGGCGAGCTTTGTTGGGCTGAATGGCTTGTTCTCGTCTAGAGTGTTCTAATGTTCTGTCAGTTGTGGGACTCTGAAACAAACTAGCGAGACATGGAGTTGAGGCAGAAACCTCAACAACATTTAAGAAGGATCTGGATGAGACGTTGGGACAGTTCAGCTATTAGCTAAACAAACAGACTTGATGGACTGAATGGCCTCCTCTCGTTTGTCAGATTTCTTATGTATGGATCACATTAAGACATTTTAGAAGATGGCTTACCTGTGTCAGGAGGTCCATCTCCCCCAGTAAGTCGCTAAACATTGCTTCAATGTCATCCATCTTTAAAAGAAGAAGAAAAAGTGGAAATTAGAAAGTGAAACATAAATAACAGCATTTCACAAGTTCTACAACGCCAGATGTGCTTCTAGTTTACGAATAACAAGAAGCTATTCCTTAAAGGAGTACCACATCATGAAGTTTTAAAACAAAAATATGGTTTTAATCCTTCCCAGAGAAGGCAGTTTTGGTGAGTCTCTGTGTTTCTACAACACTTTTTGATATTTCTGGATTTGTGACCTTCTGTCTGGTATTTTGACCTTACTTTGGATTTGCACATTTTTTGATTGGGATTGTTTCATTGTCTAGACAAATCCTTTGTGCCTTTTGTGCTCTACAGATCTTCGCTGTTTGACTGAGCATTTTTGTGGAAATTAATCCATTTTATTTTTATAAATCTATGTGTTTTCCCTTGTTACTATCCGGTTTTGATGTTTTTTCCCCTTTAGTGGGAATTTTTGGAGGTTTTTTTGTTCACGAGAAATCATGCGCCCCGGGAGGGATATCGCCTCTTTATAATATATCTATTTAGGCTCAGGTTACTTAAGATGCCGCAATTGCAAAAGAACTTATTCCAAACAGGGAGCTAGTGCCCCCTGCTGGATAGAATGATGTTATGATTTTACGCCACCCCAAGCTGCAAAATGGCTTCCATGATGACGTTTTGGACTTTTCTGATACTAACGCTAAGGTTTCTTTTCATTATTTGATTTTTTGATATACTTATAGCTAATCCCCGAGGGGAAATTATCTTTTCGCATTATCTTTGGGGGTCAGAGTGCAGGGTCAGCCATTGTACAGCACCTCTGGAGCCATTTTTCAGGTTAAGGGCTTTGCTCAAGGGCCCAATAGTGTAGGATCCCTTCAGGCACTAACAGGCATATTTTTTCTATTTTCTTTCTTCATCTTGTAAAGCACTTTGAGCTACTGTACATTATTTGTATGAAAACTTGCTCTAGAAATAAATGTTGGTGTTGTTGTATTACAATATGCAAGCTTTCGAGGCAACTCAGGCCCCTTCTTCAGGCAAGATGTAACTGACTGACTGATTCAGGCCATTTTGCCTGAAGAAGGGGCCTGAGTTGCCTCAAAAGCTTGTATATTGTAATCTTTTTAATCATTTTGCTTGACTTCTCAGTACATCAAAAATGAATGAATGACACCAAACTGTCCCCCATTGCCCTGTTCCTATGACTGTGCTCATCACTTCTATTAACGTAAGTTCTGCTACCTGCTCAGGCTGTTTGCCGTCTAGCATCCATTTATTTTCAATATGAGGCCAATGCAGATAACAAAACACCTGTGATGAACTGGCCAAACAAATTCTGCACAAGGTACAATAATGTATTGGAGGGAATTACATTTAGACAGCACTGGTGTGAAATTACGAGCAGAGACGCAGAGCGACGGCAGCTGTATTATTAAATTACACGGAGCACAGCTAGAGTCAAACTGAGCTCGGCCAAAGTTTTCTGAGCTCTGACCTGCGTGGTGGTCTCTGATTGCCAGTAATTCACACTGCCTGTGCCGGCCCATGTGGGAACGGCCGAGAGCGCGCCAAACAGCCTGTGCTTTCTGATTCGCTGCCAGATAATAAAAAAGAGAAAGACACACACATCTGGATCAGTGACAATTCTGAATGAGGCCTTGTGTCTTTGTTGCGGCAGATAACTCATTTATAAACTGCCAAGACTGTCTCGGGACTTTTGTACAGTCAACACGAAGTATAATGAATAAAAACGCCTTTCGGCGCCATTGTGATATACATTCAAAGCTCTCAGTTGAAACATTGATGGCAAAAGTTTGAACAGAGTTAAACTACATCAATGCCGTTTTACAGAAAGCACAATGAATACCAAATATACACTCACAGGAGTCATTAGGGGGTCTCTAAGTCTGTCATTTAGACTATGGAGTACAGCACATGAAAGAGTGGTTACACATTTTGTATATTGGGCTAAAATCATTCATTTGTAATGAAACTACAGCACTGAAATACAACGCTCTGTAAGCAACTTTTTATTATTTACCAGCTTTCTTTTTTTCAATACAGGACATTAAACATGGTGTCCCTCTGGAGTTCCAGCTCTTTCTCATTTGTCTTGTCTCTTTACTATCTATCTATCTATCTATCTATCTATCTATCTATCTATCTATCTAT
>JANRMT010062817.1:13341930-13374576 GCA_026402145.1 Polypterus bichir lapradei | reverse complement strand
TATCTATCTATCTATCTATCTATCTATCTATCTATCTATCTATCTATTACTAGCTGTCCCCCGCGGCTCTGCCCATGTAGTGGTGAAACAGGACAAACTTTAAAAATCAATAATAAAAAAAATGTCATTTGTATTGAGAATAATTTATATTGATACCTTTCCTATCTGAGTGCCTCTTCATATACAATATTTGTGGTTTTGCTATCAAGGGTGAGTACATATGGTTTTCTTGGGGAACTAACCCAGGAGAAAGCGACGTAAAGCTGATCATGCGAGAAGCCTGGTGAGCTAAGATCAACCGCTGCCAGCTTGACTGTCTGTCCCTGGGCCTTGTTAAATGACATTGGGAATATCTTGAATTGAATGGGCATGTCCGTCTTGATTAGAAGAATGCATGGGACTAAAACCCTGTCGCCAATGCCACATCAGACTGACTCAAACATAAAATGGCACTTGAGTGAGGAGGGCTCTGCCTGCCCTCCCCTCGGCCCACAGCCTCTCTCTTAGATTCGCACGAATAAATTGTTGCCGCAAGCAAACTATACACGATGAGAGAAGTCGCAAAACCAATGTTCAAGCCAATTATAGAAAAAAAACAATCTAAATATGTTAAGTAATTCTTTTGTGAAAAGCGGACAAAGTTTGGATTATATATATATATATATATATATATATATATATATATATATATATATGTATATAAACTGCTCAAAGAAAATTAAAGGAACACTTTGAAAACACTTCAGATCTCCATCCATCCATCCATTATCCAACCTGCTATATCCTAACTACAGGGTCATGGGGGTCTGCTGGAGCCAATCCCAGCCAACACAGGGCGCAATAGGAAAAAAAATCCTGCTAGATATCTATCTATCTCAGCAGGAAAACAGTCCTTGCTTAAAATACTTAGAATGACACAAACTTGGTCCTATTGTTACAATTAGGAGTAGAAGCGTTTTAGCAATTTTCCTAATTTAGGAAACTACTCCTAACTTCACCAGGATTTAGAAGAACTTATGAGTTGCCCTAACTTGCTATGAGCTGCCAGAAGATGGCGTTCAGGCAGAGAATTAGAAGACTCTGCAGTCCACAGTTTTCACTAAAAATCACGGTGTACCTTAAAATTTTGGATTGACGTCATAATCTGAAGTCGGACAAACTAGTACTTGAAAGACTGACCCTGAGTTTTTGAGTTGGAAATGTGACTGTTGAAAATTCCATTTAGGAAAATGAAAATTTTGATTTTTTATGATTTATCAACTTCAGATGGAATGCAGCAGGACTCTCATTCAGTGTTTGTGTGTGTCTCATCTTTCCATCTCAGTGCTCATTACAATATTATTCTTGATGTTGTTGAGAAGTAACAGCAATTACATGCAGCTTATGTGTTCCTTCTTCTTCTTACTTCTTTATCGTCTGTTTTGAATATTATCATCATTATTATTATTATTATTATTATTATTATTATTATTATTATTATCTTTGTAGGCGTCTTGGTGGCTAAGGATGTGCACTGGTATCTGTAAGGTTACCAGTTCAAATCCTGTTACTGTCCGAAGGGATCCTACACCATTGGGCCCTTCAGCAAAGCCCTTAACCTGAACATTTCTCCAGGGGTGCTGTCTAATGGCTGACCCTGCACTCTAGAGGACTCCCAAAGATCATGAAAATGACAATTTCCTCTTAATGATAAACTATGAGTACATCAGAAAATCAAATGATGAAAAGAAACCTTAGCATTAGTCTCAGAACACTCCAAAACATCGTCATATGAGCCATTTTGCAACTTGGGATGCTGTAAAATCATGACGTCATTCATTCCCCAATGCAAACTCCTAATACTTGCTGGAAGAGGGTGTAGGAAGCTGCATATCTCCTTCTCATGTCTTACTCTGGGGTTGATCAAATTCTTATCCTAGTCAGAGTTTTAGTGCAAGTCATATTAATAATTGTGAAATGTTAGGTAAATATGGGCACCATTTTTACTTTTTCTTTTGCTCAATGTTAAAAAAGCCAAATTAAATCCACAACATTGCATAACAATAACGTATGAACACTTCCGAGAGGGTGAATGCTTTTTATAGACACTACAGAGCAGGCAATCAGCTTGACAAGCAGGCAAGTCACTAAGCTTCATGTCACAGTGCCACCATACTTTAATGTAAGACTCACACACACACACACTCACACTCAGTAAGAAGTATAGTTTAAGTAATAGTCCCCCAAATGGCCATGTTTGATACACTAGCACATCAGCACTCTACTGTTTTTGAAAGGACCAAAAACCCCTTCTATTTGGCTTAAGCTCTACATTTTGAAAACATCTGGGACTTCACGCTTCTCTCTCCAAGCTCAGTGATAGGCCCAGCATTTTTTTGGCTTCTCAAAGACTCTTTGAAGCTCTGAACACCAGCAGCTGGCTGAATGGAAGTGAAAACAAATCATCAGAGACGTTTGTGCTCTCCTTCCCCTGATGTGCGTCTCGGCACGTTCTCAATGTGCTTTTCTCGCACACCTTGTGTGGCGTGAATGGGCCTTGGTGGTGTTCTGTGCTTCTGTACGGTTGGGTGTCTTTTATTGAAATATCAGAGCTGAATCATCACAGATCAGATCACACTAATCAACCTTCATGTATTTTCCAGGTTTTCTAATTAGTGTAGCTGTAATGCCAGGGAAAACACTTAGTGGAATCTATCTATGTCTTTTATAAGCCACTTTATACAGTGCTGGGTGCCAGGACATGTGCGGCCGGCTCATCCCGTAGTTCCTGCCGATTATTTCAGATTCATATTTTCTTATACAGCTATATTGCCAAAAGTATTGGGATGCCTGCCAACTCATGAACTTTAATGATATCCCATTCTTATTACATAGGCTTTAATATGGAGTTGGCCCACCCTTTGCAACTATAACAGCTTCAACTCTTCTGGGAAGGCTTTCCACAAAGTGTTGGAGTGCGTTTATGGGAATTTGTGACCAGGAGAGCATCTGTGAGGTCAGGTACTGATGTTGGACAAGAAGACCTGGCTCGCACTCTCCACTCTAATTCATCCCAAAGGTGTTCTGTCTGGTTCTGTGCAGGCCAGTCAAGTTCCTCCACACCAAACTCGCTCATCCATTTCTTTAGAGTGTGATCTGCTTATGATTCCAAGGATTAATAAAATAACAGTGGAAGGTCGAGCTTTTAGTTACAGGGCCCCTAAACTGTAGAATGGTCTGCCTGCTACAATAAGAGATGCCCCTTCGGTCTCAGCTTTCGAATCCTGGCTGAAGACTCACGACTTCAGTTTAGCACACCCTGACTAGAGCTGCTGATTAACTGTGCAGACTGCATCTCTGTTGTTAGCCATTAGCACTAAAACATAAGTAACATGATAGTTAGAATTTGATACTAACCCTCACCTCTTCTGTTTCTCTTCTTGGTACAGTGGAACCTCGGTTCACGAACGTCTCGGTACACGTACAACTTGGTTTACGGGCAAAAAGTTCGCCAAACATTTGCCTCGGTTCACGACCACACACTCGGTATACGAACAAGCCAGTTTCCCCTTCGGTTTGTACATGTTCAGTCTCTCCCTGTGCATTTCCTGTGCAGCGAGCGAGAGAGAGAGCAAGGGAGAGAGCGAGAGAGCGCGACACACACACACACACACACACACACACACAGGCAGCGCGAGAGAGGCGCGCGCGCACACACACACACAGAGGCAGCGCCAGAGAGAGCACGACACACACACACAGCAGCACGCACACACACAGGCAGCGCGAGAGAGAGTTGGACGCATTAAGGTAGGAAGGCAGTTAAAGAATGCACTGGGCTTGATTATGTTTTCACTTCTGTTTCCAGCGATCTGTTCGTAGCGTGCATTGTTGCAATGTTATTTTTCTTGGTGGTTTATTAAATTACGGATTTTTTCAAATGTTCATTTTTTTCCCTGTGCTTAAAACTCATTAGAAAAGTGCTTTTAGCCAGCGGTTGGTAGCGCTATAGCGCGAACTCTTGCAGTGTTAGTTTTCTCTGTTGTTCAAGGTTTTCTCAGTGTTATTCAATGTTTTTACATTTAGTTTGCTATTACGCTGTGCATTCTATGGTATAATTAACTATTTTTGTGCTTAAAAACTAAAAATATATATTTACATACAGTTTGCATGGTCTGGAACGGATTAATTGTATTTACATACAATCCTATGGGGGAAATTGCTTCGGTTCACGACCAAATTGGTTTACGACCAGAGTTTTGGAACAAATTACGGTCATGAACCAAGGTTCTACTGTACTCAAATGTGGCACTTGGTGCCACGGCCCACCTGCCAAGTTGTTTTGCCTGCCTAAGGTAAAGTCATCCCTGATGGAGGATCACAGGAGTTGGCTGACCCAGTGCTGACTCAGCTGTGAAATGGAATTGCGGGAGACAGCTTGATGGCTGAGGTCTCCAGGACTCTGAACAAATCCATCCATCCATTATCCAACCCGCTATATCCTAACTACAGGGTCACGGGGGTCTGCTGGAGCCAATCCCAGCCAACACAGGGCACAAGGCAGGAAACAAACCCTGGGCAGGGGGTGCCAGCCCACCGCAGGTCTGAACAAATCCGAATCCTATTATGTGATATCATCTACTGTTAAATTCTGCTCCGTACTTGTAATATTTTTATTTTTATACTATAGTGCGGATTTGTAACCCAGCCACAGAGGATGCACAAACCAGTGTGTTTATTTCATGCCGGTCCCAAGCCCGGATAAATGGGGAGGGTTATGTCAGGAAGGGCATCCGTTGTAAAATTTTGCCAAATCCATATGTGGACAGATGATCCGCTGTGGCAACCCCTAACGGGAGCAGCCGAAAGAAGAAGAAGAAAAAGAAGTGAGGATTTGTTCTGTGTATTGTATTGTATTGTATTGACCCCCTTCTTTTGACACCCACAGCACACCCAGCCTACCTGGTCTCTCGTTGAACTGCCTTTCCCAAGGTTGTGCATTGTGCCAAGTGTAAAGTTTGGTGGAGGGAGGATTATGATGTGGGGTTGTTTTTCAGGGGTTGGGGTTGGCCACTTAGTTCCAGTGAAAGGAACACTTAATGTTTTAGCATACGAAGCCATTTTGGACAATTTCATGCTCGCAACTTTGTGAGAACAGTTTGGAGATGGCCCTTTCCTGTTCCAACATGACTGCGCATGCACCCGTGCACAAAGCAAGGTCTATAAATATAATACAATACAATTTATTTTTGTATAGCCCAAAATCACACAAGGAGTGCCACAATGGGCTTTAACAGACCCTGCCTTTTGACAGCCCCCCAGCCTTGACTCTCTAAGAAGACAAGGAACAACTCCCAAAAAAAAACCCCAGTAGGGAAAAAAATGGAAGAACCCTTGGGAAAGGCAGTTCAAAGAGAGACCCCTTTCCAGGTAGGTTGGGCGTGCAGTGGATGTCAAAAAGAAGGGGGGTCAATACAATAAAATGCACAGATCAGAACAAGTAATCCTCAGTACAATTGTAGATGCCACATGGGCTGGACTGTTATAATAAGTTTGTTATAATATTAAGAATTGTGTCACTGTATCTGTTTTAGATCTTTTTATATGTATTTTTCATTCTTTTTCTGTGTAACATGCCATAAAGAGCTGAGCCAGATTTTGCATAGAGTGTCAGCATTCAGAATTGCTGGGCCAAGCAAAGCGTAAAGACAGACAGGGACATCTGAAAGGCTGTGTTGTAAACCCTAAAAAGGACTAAGTGTCATTTGAACTGACTGTTTGATGTTCAGCACAAAATTGTCTGCCTTGTTTGGAAATGTAATGGGAGCCTGATCATGTAGAAAACAATATAAAAGAAGCTGGAACTTTGGCAACTTTGAGAAACTGAGTGGGTGAAAAATATTGACCCAAAAGCCACCTCCGTTGTGACAATAAAAGCAGTTTCTACACGACCGAATCCCTGAAAAGAACTCTTTGGTGAAATGAAGCTGACTTGTTTCTCCTGTCTGTACAGCAGCGTAAGCCGCATTTAAACAAGCTAAGTATATTCTGTCTTTTCTGTGATTTTGTCGCTGCCTATCGCTGAAAAGAGGGATATCGCCGTTATAATTTCCATCCATCCATTTTCCAACCCGCTGAATCCGAACACAGGGTCATGGGGGTCTGCTGGAGCCAATCCCAGCCAACACAGGGCACAAGGCAGGAAACAATCCCAGGCAGGGTGCCAACCCACCACAGGACACACACAAACAGGCTGATTTAGAATCGCCAATCCACCTAACTTGCATGTCTTTGGACTGTGGGAGGAAACCGGAGCAAACCCACGCAGACACGGGGAGAACATACAAACTCCACGCAGGGAGGACCTGGGAAGCGAACCCAGGTCTCCTAACTGCGAGGCAGCAGCGCTACCACTGCGCCACCCCCGTTATAATTTATAATTATTTAAATAAAGGTTTATTAAAACGGCGCAATATAAAAGAACATATTTCCAAGGAGCTAACACTCCCATCGGAAACAGCATCCCGGCCAGGAAAGGGAGCAGACCTGGCAGGAAGGACCTGAAAAGGTGGACAGACAGCCCATTATAAAGAGAAGACATGGATTGAAAGTTTTTTATTCCCTCAACACACTAGATGGCAGCAGCCTCAGAGGTCAGTGCACAGTAGGAAACCAGCGGGGCATGCCGGGATATGTAGTCTGGCACAGCAGGCCTGCTGGGGTCACTGGGTGCCACAAGAGGGCACTGTAGGGAAAGAAGCTCCCTATTATGGACTTCTGTGTGACCTGGAAGTGCTTTCATCGGGCAGTGGCCCTGGCACCAGAAGTACAATACAATACAATACAGTTTATTTTTGTATAGCCCAAAATCACACAGGAAGTGCCGCAATGGGCTTTAACAGGCCCTGCCTCTTGACAGACCCCCAGCCTTGACTCTATAAGAAGACAAAGAAAAACTGTTGTAGGGGAAAAAATGGAAGGAACCTTGGGAAAGGCAGTTCAAAGAGAGACCCCTTTCCCGGTAGGTTGGGCGTGCAGTTGGTGTCAAAAGAAGGGGGTCAATACAATACAATACACAGAACAGAAGAAATCCTTAATACAGATTAAAAATAAAAATTTTAGAAGAAGAAGTACTCCCGGGTCTGAAATAAAAAGGACCACACTTCCTTATTCAGGGGAGTCGGAGCTGGGAGGTAGTGGAGCAATGCTTGAGTGGAGGAAGGAATGCAGTAGAGAGAAAGGAGATATTGTGAGAGGAAGACCTGCATTTTGCTTGTGTTTGTGTCACATTTGAAGGTATTTAAAATAAAACATTCGCTTAATTGAACCCAGGACTGTACAAGTGTGTTCGTGTTGGGGTTTGGGACTCGCTGACACCCTGGGTTTATCACACAATATAATAGTGCAGTAGAAATATTACAAGTACAGAGCAGAATTTAACAGTAGATGATATCACTTATTATGATTTGGATTTGTGCAGAGTCCTGGAGACCTCGGCCATCAAGTTGCCTCCCCCTATTGGCCATTCCACAGCTAAGAAAGTGCTGGACCAGCCAATCCGATGAAAGGACCCCTATACCCGATGATTTCTGCGATCCTCCATCAGAGATGACTTTACCTTAGGCAGGCAAAACAACTTGGCAGTAGGGCAGTGGCACCAAGTGCCACATTTGAGTACTGAGAAGAGAACCATCCATGTTGTATTTGGGGCACATGCCACACATATGTAGTTTGTTTCAGCTTCAGGCACGCTTTAGACTTTAAGGACATTTATACTTAAGACTTACAATTAGTGAATAAGAAATTGTACCCGCCACCCTGTTTACACTGTGTGCACAATTATTAGGCAAGTTGTATTTTTGAGGATTAATTTTAATATGGAACAAACACAGTGCTATCAGTCAATCCAAAATGTTAATAAACCTGAAACCTGAATGTTTCACAACGGAAATGTGAGTGTGAACATCATCAGGGGAATACATATGTGCGCACAATTATTAGGCAACTATTAGTGTGCAGATTTATTATGCAACTAAAGGAAAAATGAACATTTTCCCATCTCACTTGTTTATTTTCATCTGTTATGGTGAGAATAATAAACAAACACCTCAAAATTTACAAATAAACATCTCTGACATTTCAAAAAAAATAAATCAATCAATCAATGACCAATATAGCCACCCTTCTTTTCAATAACAGTCATAAGCCTTTCCATTCATGGAGTCTGTCAGTTTCTTGATCTGTTGACGATCAGCTTTTTGTGGAGCAGTGACTACAGCCTCCCAGACACTCTTCAGAGAGGTGTATTGTTTTTCTCCCCCGTAAATCTAGCGTTTAAGAAGTGCCCACAAGTTCTCGATAGGGTTTAGGTCATATGAGGAAGGGGGGCCATGTCATTATTCCTTTATCTTTAAGGCCTTTACTGGCTGGCCACGCAGTGGAGAACTTCGATGCAAGCGATGGAGCATTGGCCTGCATAAAAATCATGGTCTTTTTCCTGTATCACTGTTTGAAGAAAGTGTCTTCGAAAAACTGGCAGTAGGTTTGGGAGTTGATTTTGAGTTCATCTTCAATGCAAAAAGGTCCAACTAGCTCATCTTTAAAAATACCAGCTCATACCAGTACCCCACCTCCACGTTGGAGTGGAGCTCCGTGCCCATTACTGATCCACAGGTCCATCCATCTGGTCCATCAAGAGTCACTCTCATCTCATAAAACCTTTGAAAAAAATCTGTCTTCAGATATTTCTTGGCCCAGTTTTGACGTTTCAACTTATGTTTCTTGTTCAGTGGTGATTGGGTTTCAGCCCTCCTTACCTTGGCCATGTCTTTAAGCACTGAACACCTTGTACTTCTGGGCACTCCAGGTAGGTTGCAGCTCTGGAATATGAAAGTACTGGAGGATAATGGGTTCCTGGTAGCTTCACGTTTGATTCTTCTCAAATCTTTGGCAGCTAATTTGCATCTTTTGTTCTCAACACGTTTCTTGCGACCCTGTTGACTATTTGCAACAAAATGTTTGATGGTTCTGTGATCACACACCAATATCTTAGCAATTCCAAAAGTGCTGCATCCCTCTGAAAGACTTTTTACAATTTTTGACTTTTCAGAGTCAGTTAAATCTCTTTTTTGGCCCATTTTGCCTGAGGAAAACTAGCTGCCTAATAATTCTGCACACCTTGATATAGGGTGTTGATCTCCTTAGGCCACACCCTCCCTCATTACACAAATACACATCACCTGACGTGCTTAAATCCAATAAGCATTCAAGTTAATACAGCTTGGAGTTGGAATATACGCATAAAAATGATGATATGGTCAAAATACTCACTTGCCTAATAATTGTGCACACAGTGTAATTGCTGCGCACAGTTTACTGTTTGTGAGTAAGTTAATGATAAATGACAGGTACAGTCAATCCTGGATTGGTCTGTCTGTAATCAGTGTCAGTGAACAATATCGAAGTCTGACGTGTGACTGACAGATAAACAACAACAACAACATTTATTTATATAGCACATTTTCATACAAAAAGTAGTTCAAAGTGCTTTACATAATGAAGAAAAGAAAAATAAAAGACAAAATAAGAAATTAAAATAAGACAACATTAGTTAACATAGAAAAGGAGTAAGGTCCGATGGCCAGGATGGACAGAAAAAACAAAAAAAAAAAACTCCAGACGGCTGGAGAAAAAAAATAAAATAAAACAGGTAAAGATTAAATTAGGAATATTACAAGTGAAGTAGGGTCTGTGTTGCCCCCAAGACAACCAACCATGTGATTTAGAGACTTTGCTTTGACTAAGGGCAAAGGATATTTGCATGTTTTTCTAACTTAAATTATTGGCTAATATGTTGGGTTAATGAGGGGCAGTCAAGAATTTTGATATCTGCGGGAGAGATCAGATTACGCATACATTGTTGTGGAGGGGAGCACAGCACATCTGTAGACCAGTTACAACAGGTCTGGATTGGTTTGAGTTAGACATGTGTATAGTCATTCGATGCAATGTCACAGTTGAAACATCGTGCTAACGTCAAGTACATGTGCAAATTGGGGAAATCAGCTTCAGATACTCTAACAGCACTGCGCAACAATGTGTGTGTAATCTGATCTGTCACTCTCCCGCTATATCACAATTCCAGGAACTTTTCTACTGCTCCTCATATGATATTTTGTGTTTAAATGGTGTCAGGCAAGTGTGCATAAGGGACAACCTTATCGGATATAGTGACTGCAATTCTACCTCTGCTCCAGGGGATGGCGCTGTGTCCTAATGCCTTTTTCATTTCCTCCTGCTGCAAATGGGAAGACTGACGGCTGTAACATTTCTAATGCCACTTCCAGTGTCTGGCCACTTGGACCTGCCTTTTCCTATTGGAAGGACTCAAAACCAGAAGTACCACCGTCTTTGCTAGTTAAGTGGGAACTCCTGTCTGAAATGACATCTCCGTGTTTTTCTTATTTTTGACTTTACCAGGTATACGGGATGACTAGGGTGGTACTCCAACCCTTTTTTCTTGTCAAGTCTATTTCTTACAAGGGAAACAAACCCAGATAGGCTTCTTCTTCTTCTTTTGCTCGGCGGAGTGGTGGCTCTGAGGCTAGGGATCTACACTGGCAATCGGAAGGTTGCCGGTTCGAATGACGAAAAAGGGACTCTGCTCTGTTGGACCCTTGAGCAAGGCCCTTAACCTGCAATTGCTGAGCGCTTTGAGTAGCGAGAAAACCGCTATATAAATGCAAAGAATTATTTTTTCTTTCGGCTGCTCCCCTTAGGGGTTGACACAGAGGATCATCTTCCATATCTTTCTGTCCTCGTCATCTAGCTCTGTCACACCCATCACCTGCATGTCCTCTCTCACCACATCCACAAACCTTCTCTTTGGCCTTCCTCTTTTCCTCTTCCCTGGCAGCTCTATCCTTAGCATCCTTCTCCCAATATACCCAGCATCTCTCCTCTGCACATGTCCAAATCAACGCAATCTCTCATCTCTGGCTTTGTCTCCCAACCGTCCAGCTTGAGCTGACCCTCTAATGTCCTCATTTCTAATCCTGTCCATCTTCGTCACACTCAATGCAAATCTTAGCATCTTTAACTCTGCCACCTCCAGCTCTGTCTCCTGCTTTCTGGTCAGTGCCACTGTCTCCACACCAGCAAAACCAAGGAGCTGGTGGTGGATTTTAGGAGGACCAGGCCCCTCATGGACCCCGTGATCATCAGAGGTGACTGTGTGCAGAGTGTGAAGACCTATAAATACCTGGGAGTGCAGCTGGATGATAAATTGGACTGGACTGCCAATACTGATGCCCTGTGTAAGAAAGGACAGAGCCGACTATACTTCCTTAGAAGACTGGCATCTTTCAACATCTGCAATAAGATGCTGCAGATGTTCTATCAGACGGCTGTGGCGAGCGCCCTCTTCTACGTGGTGATGTGCTGGGGAGGCAGCATAAAGAAGAGGGATGCCTCATGCCTGGACAAACTGGTGAGGAAGGCAGGCTCTATTGTAGGCACGGAGCTGGACAGTTTGACATCTGTGGCAGAGCGACGGGCGCTGAGCAGGCTCCTGTCAATCATGGAGAATCCACTGCATCCACTGAACAGGATCATCTCCAGACAGAGGAGCAGCTTCAGCGACAGACTGCTGTCACCGTCCTGCTCCACTGACAGACTGAGGAGTCCCCACACTATGCGACTCTTCAATTCCACCCGGAGGGGTAAACGTTAACATTATACAAAGTTATTGTCTGTTATACCTTCATTTTTATCACTCTTTAATTTAATATTGTTTTTTATCAGTATGCTGCTGCTGGAGTATGTAAATTTCCCCTTGGGATTAATAAAGTATCTATCTATCTATCTATCTATCTATCTATCTATCTATCTATCTATCTATCTATCTATCTATCTATCTATCTATCTATCTATCTATCCATATAACATAGCTGGCCTCACTATAGGCTTTTGTTTCATGCATTTCTCAGTCCTTCTTCTTCAGAATTTCTCCCTTATTTCAATCTTGGCACAACATTATTGGAAGTCACTCAGAGAGCATTAATTTCTGGTACTGTCTTATGACTCAACTCCACATAATGAAACAAAACATTTCTAAATATCTCAAGGATACAGAAATGAATAAAGTTTTCTGTTTTATCAGGATGGTGATGTATCATGCAGAAAGAAATTCAGTACCAAAACCTTGGAAAAATGTACAGGTCAGTAACATCAGGCAGACTGACTAGAGACGGAAAGCCAGCAGGCAGAAAAAGGAAATCTCTGTTGAATGTTATTCTCCACACATTCATCTCTAATGTCAGGAGAATGAAGGCTTTTAGAACAGAGATTTATCATGGAATTGACAATCATGTCAAAGAAATGTAAAGAAAGAGGAAAAGCCAAAAAGCACCCCGAGGAGAAATTCGCGTCTACAATTCTAGACGTGGGTTTGTGTCAGAAAGATTGATGCAGGAACTTGGCAAAAGAAGTTCTTAGGAAGACTTAATTTCTATCCTGTCTTGTGCTTTGCTCCATTTTTTTTCATTATAAAGTTCACGTAACATTAACTGAATACACACAGTGATGGATGTCAAATAAAACTGCAATACATTTTACAGGATTCACTCTTTTAGCAGTTTCCACAGATTTTCTAGGTTGCCACTGGCTGTTGTTCTTATTTCTCAGCCCACACTGCAACTTGAGACTTCTCGGGCAAAAAGACAAAGATGGCTGTCTGTGCATTCAGTAACCTCTATCTGTTTTGTGATAAAAGTCATAACTTGTTGAGTGCACAAATATCAAGAAACTACCAAATGGAAGATGGATTGGCTTCTTGAAATCAAAAGGTTTATGTTTAAGTCTCTTAAACAAGGACACCTTACTAAAGGCTTGTAGAATGAATGAAATGTTAAATATGTGCTTAGTTACATTCAGACATTTTGCATGTCAATAAAGAAAAATAAAGCAGTGTCTACTAAAAAAGAAGGCAACAATACTGGAGAAAAAGAAGAAAGCGTCAGGTGGATCTTCTCATGGGGCTTATTCGAGGTATGCAATAACCCACCGAGGCAAGAGGGGGCACTGTTGCTAAAATTCTTTTTTTTTTCTGTCCACACAGCTCAAAGAAACTGCCCAGTGAGGGCACTTAGCCCCACCTACTCCAGTTTGTGTGATATAAGAACAGAGGCGGCCACAGGGGTGTGCGGGGCGTAGGGCTGACCAACCCCACGTGGGGCCGGTTACATCAAATGCTGTTACCGGTATGTGTGGACTGTATAAACTTAACTATAATAAATTTAATAAAAATAATGTTAACATGCTAGCTAAATTTTTGCAAGATAACATGCAGACTTTATTAAAATATAACGATATAATCTATTGAAAAAGTGCAATTCATAGTTTATGACAATACCACGACAGTGAGAAATGCAATGCTCTGTCATGTTGAAATTAGCAGGGCCTTTTCTAGAAAAGTACCTAAATTGCAAGTATACTCTGACATGTACGGAATTTGACCTTGAAGAAAGGGTTCCTCTTAGAAGCATCTCAAATATATATATATATATATATATATACTCTAGACAATATACAGTAACTTGACAAATCTGCTCGAATGGGACACACAAACCTTAAAAGCGGGGCCTGGGGCAGTTGCCCCACATGCCATCCCCAAACGCTGCTCTTGTATAAGAAGCCCAGCTGCCCAGAAGATGGCGTCTTTTGCAAACAGAGTGACCCTATGGATGGAGCTCTGGTAAGTGACCCTCAATTCTACAGCAAAGAGTCAAATACTTTTGTTGTTATTTGCCCATTTCAGTTAAATGGCACAACCTAGCTGGTGTCCCAACTATTCCACCAGTCATTCCTGCAACGGGCTATAAAAGATGCGTATCTCCTGCTTGTCTGTCTCTGTGGAATCAGAGACATGCATGGCTGCTGCAGCCGGTAAGGAAATGTGTGTTGGCTGTGGTTCATTGCAATGAATGGAAAACTCTGAATTAGCATAGGCCGCCCTAATTTGAGGTGTTCATAAGAAATGTAATGAATTACTTTATGAGGTAGAAGTCCATAATAAACAACAATAGTTGTGTCAAATATTTGAAATATTAAAGTCTAAATATCCTCAGTTGTAATAGACATTGCCATTTTCCACCCTCTGATAGAAATACATAGTGGGCTAGCTCCTGAGTAAAGGATCCAAAATAACATCATATTCATAATTACTGATCTTAAAATACTCTAAAATGGTACCCCACATACTTATGCTTGAAATTTGTCATTTTTAACCTTCTGGTTAGTGGCCCTTATCGGCTAGAACCACCGATGAAGAATCAGTTGTGAACAATATGATCATAGCCGTGATCGGCAACCTCAAAATAGCATAAAATGACACTCCATATGCCTGAAATACCAATCTGCAATTTTTTTATTTTATTTATTCAGGGAGTGGAGGTAGGGATGGTACACTTCTAAAGTGGGTCTATTTGGGGGTCCACATCAGTGACAGGCTCAACTAGTCACATAACACAGAGGAACTATCGAAGAATTAGCACAGCAGACTCTTTTTATCAGGAAACTGTGCTCCTTTAATGTGAAACTGACATCCTTTACATGTTCTATAGCTTTATGATGGCCAGTGGGTTACTGGACTGGTAACACCAACTTCAAAAGAGGCCCATAGAATCAGCAAGCTGATTAAAAAGCTGACTTAGTTTTGGGAAGTCATCTGGACCTGCTGGAGGTAGTAGTTGAGGACAGAACTGATGAGCATTATGAACACTGCTGCACATTCTATCTGATTATGTGTCATGTCAAAATGCCTGTTTAGTGCCCCACTGTGACTGTTTAGATTTGTTTAATTTGATTAGACTTTATGGCTTGTATTCTGTTTTTAATTAAAATCAAAAAAAATATTTAAAACAAACAAAAAAATGGACGCTGCTGCAAATTGATTTTTTTATGTTGGCTGAACCCTGTTGAGTTTTATGTATGTTCACCCACACCACACGAAAACTGAATGTAGCACCTTGGCAATCGGTTAAAGGTCTCCAGCACAGCAGACTCGACAGAGTGAAGCTTAGCCGAGATATTCCTGACATGTCAAATTAACCCTCTTAAAAGGGAATTAAAATACAGCCTGTGCATCAAACACATCACATTTGAGCTTTAATATGTTTGTCACGTCAACACACATTATAATATCAGCTTGGTGATATGAATTATTATACCACTGAGTTGTGATTTAGCTGGTTTGGCTGCATTTGATGGATGGATGCATTTCCTTGCTTGATCAAGGGTGTCGTCATTTCCCAGTTTGTTTCCATAAACATACGCATGCTTCCCTGTCAAGTTTTCCCAAGGGAAGTTTCGTAAGCACATTTTGAGCATCTTTTGTGTGTAAGCAAACTTTATAAATAATAATAATAATATTTTATTTATTCATAGGCACCTTTCTAAACACTCAAGGACACCAAACAATAGATAAAACACACTTTATAAACAAAACTAAAATACAAAATTTATAATCAGACAGCAGTTGTAGTCAAAGAGAAAAAAGCAGTCTTAAACAAATGAGTTTTAAGTTTAGATTTGAAAAGTGAGAATTATTCAATATTTCTAAGCTCAGATGGTAGTGAGTTCCAGAGCTGGGGAACAGAGCAACTGAATGCTGTGCTCTCCAGGGTAGTAAGATGGATGAAGGAGAAAGTCAAGTGGATGGAGGAAGAAGATCTAAGGGTATGGGAGGGAATAGCAACATGGAGGAGGTCAGACAGATATGGAGGGGCAAGGTTGTGGAGAGCCTTAAAAGTTAATGATTTAGGTTGTGATTCTGGCTTGACAACAGTTTTTAATTGACTTTTTGGTTAGGAATCTTTGCTTGTCTTTTGGCTTACATCTCTTCTTCTGCTCTTTATTTGAAAATTCTCTGTCACCTTGTCTGTGTCGGAATACCTCCTAAGTCGAACTGTGGATATCCTTTTGAAAGCCATCTGACTTGGCCTGTGTTGGGTTACTGAGTTACACTGAGGTACACTATAAGGCCAAATGTATGTGGACATCCGCACAAATGGCTGAGTTCAGCAGGTTCAGCTCCACGCATTATTAACAGGTATGTAAAATCAAACACATAGCCATGCAGTCTCCATTGACATGCACTGAAATACTTTGGCAGTAGAATGGGTCGTAATGAAAATCTCAGGTCAGGTCAGGTTGGGGAGCATGATGATGAAACAGCTCAGGATCCTGGTTGGCAACCCCCCCAGGCAGACACGCGGTCAAGTCCCACCATCCAGAAATGATCCTCTATCTGCTGCAGCCAGGTGTTATGTGGGTGTCCCTTTGGCCTGTTCCAGCCACTCGGGTCCCCAACAATGAGGATCTTACGAGCTGGATCACCCTCGGGGAAACGCACCACATGGCCGTAGTGCCATAACTGACGCTCCCTCACAATGCAGGTTATGTGCCTCATTCGGGACCCTGCGAGCAACACAAAGCCAAACCATCGGCACCCGAAGATTTTCCGTATAGACACAGTACCAAAAGAGTCCAGTCTTCATCTCAGGTCACTGCGTAGTGTTCATGTCTCGCAACCATATTGCAAGACAGGAAGCACCAGGACTCTAAAGACTTGGACCTTCGTCCTTTTGCATAGATATCGGGAGCACCACACACCCCTTACCAGTGACTTCATGACCCCCCATGCTCTCCCATTCTGTCTACTGACTTCATAGGAAGAGTCACCAGAGACATGAATGTCACTGCCAAGGTAAGTAAACCTCTCGACAAGGTCGACACTCTTTCCTCAGACAGACACACTGCTGATGGCTGTGCCCAAGAGGTCATTAAAGGCCTGGATCTTGGTTTTTATCCAGGACACACTGAAGATCTCAACAACTTTAAATGTGGCACTGGCATTTGATGCCGTGTCAGAATATAAAATTTCTGCTCTGTTAGATTCCACTCCATTGGGCCGTTGAGCAAGGCCCTTAACCTGCAATTACTCCGTCCTGGGGAATGACGTTAAACTGTGTCCAGCCCTGCAAGCAGGTCCTCCATCTTGCAGTGAAAACTCAGATGTTGGTGGCAGGACTGGCACTCCAGTCACTGTTGTGTCCAGCCACTGAGGTGCCACCTGTTGCATGGCTGAGCTTGGGTCCTAATCTGGGATCCTGAGGTGGTACGTCGTGTAGTGGGTGCAGCAATGTACAGTATTAGTGCAAGCTCCTAACCTCTCTCTCTCTATCTCTCTCTAGATCTGCCATAGTATTGTGAAATGGAAGCATCGAAGAGCGACAACAGGTCAGCCATGAAGTTGTAGACCACACAAACTCACAGAGAGGGGCTGCCAAGTGTATAACACCTAAAAATGGCATCTCCTCTGCTGCATCACTCACAGCACAGATCCAAACAGTCTCTTGAAGTACGAGAACAGTTAGCTTCTTGGGGCTGGTTTCCATGGTTGAGGAGTTGCACACAAGCCTAAGATAACTATGTGCAATGCCAGGATGGAACCATTGGACTCTGGAGCAGTGGAAATATGTTGTCTGGAATGATCAATCATGCTTCACTATCTGGCAGTCTGATGGACAAATCTTGGTTTTGGAGGATGCCTGGATAACACTGCTACCTGGACTGCTTATGTTGGATGATAGATGATGACAGAGTTTGGACTAAGCCCCTTGGTTCCAATTAAGGTTCCTGTTAGTGCTATCTGAGTGATGGAAGAACCAAGAAAATGCTATCTTCTGGACTGTGTAGTGTCTATTGTAAAGTTTGGTGGAAGAGAGATAATGGTCTGGAGCTGTTTAGTACAATTTGGGTGAGGCCCTTTGGTTCTAGTGAAGGGTACTGTTAGTACTACAGCATACAAAGACAAACCGTTTGCGGAAGGAAGATTTCTGTTCAGGCCTGACTGTGCCCCCGTGCACAAAGCCAGGTCCATGAAGATATGGAGGAGCTCATATGGCCTGCCATCAACCCTATTGAACACCATTGGGATAAATTAGAATGCCAGGTCTTCTCATTCAACATCAATACCTGACCTCACAAATGCTCCTTTGGGTGAATGGGCACAAATTCTCACAGACACACTCCAAACATAACTAGAAGAGTTGAAGCCATTATAGCTACAAAAGAGAGGCCAACTTCATGTTAATGCCCATGGTATTGGAATAGGATGTCTTTCAAGCTCATATGGGTGTGATGATCAGGTGTCCTCCAATTTTTGGCTCTAAAGTTTATTACAGTCTTTCAGACAGATTCATTCCAAGCTACCGTGATTGCGAATGTTGCCCTCAGAAGTGCCATGGCAAAGTAGAGGGCGTGAAAGAGACTCATCTTGCATAGAGAGGATCATTCAAGAGACTGGATAAATTAGAATGCCAGATCTTCTCGTCCAACATCAATACCTGAACTCATACATGTTCTTTTGGCTGAATGGGCACAAATTTCTATAGACACATGCTGAAGCCTCCCCAGAAGAGTGGAGGCTGTTATTTCAGGCCAAAGAGGGGGCAATGCCATGTTAATGCCCATGATTTGTGGAATTGGGATGTCTGTCAAGCTCCTATGAGAGTAATGGTCAGGTGTCCCCCAGTTTTTGGCCCGAAACTGTAATATGTCTAACATGCAGATTCATTCCAAGCTACCATTTTTGCTAATGTTGCCATCAGAAGTGCCATGGCATAGTCAATGGTGTGAAGAAGACTCATCTGGCAGAGAGAGGATCATTCAAAAGGGTGGATGAGTTAGAATGCTAGATCTTCTCATCCAACATCAATACCTGACCTCATAAATGTTCTTTTGGCTGAATGGGCACACATTTCTATAGACACACACCAAAGCCTCCCTAGAACAGATTGGAGGCTGTTATTTCTGCCAAAGAGGGGCCAATGCCATTTTAATGCCCGTGGTTTTTGGAATGGGAAGTCTGTCAAGCTCCTATGAGAGTAATGGTCAGGTGTCCCATAATTTTTTTTCTCTAAGGTTTAATACAATCTTCCAGGCAGATTCATTCCAAGCTACTGTGATTGCTAGCATTACCCTCAGAAGTGCCATGGCATAGGTAAAGGTGTGAAGAAGACTTATCTGGCAGAGGGAGTACCATTCAAGAGTCTGGATGAGTTAGAATGCCAGATCGTCTTGTGAACATCAATACCTGACCTCATAAATGTTCTTTTGACAGAATGGGCACACATTTCTATAGACACATGCTGAAGCCTCCTCAGAAGAATGGAGGCTGATATTTCAGGCCAAAGAGGGGGCAACACCATGTTAATGCCCATGGTTTTTGGAGTGTGATGTCTGTCAAGCTCCTATGAGAGTAATGGTCAGGTGTCCCCCAATTTTTGGCCCTAAAATGTAATACAGTCTAACATTCAGATTAATTCCAAGCTACCATTATTGCTAATGTTGCCCCCAGAAGTGCCTTGGCATAGTCGATGGTGTGAAGAAGACACATCTGGCAGAGAGAGGATCATGCAAGAGTCTGGATGAGTTAGAATGCCAGATCTTCTTGTGAACATCAATACCTGACCTCATAAATGTTCTTTTGACTGAATGGGCACACATTTCTATAGACACATGCTGAAGCCTCCTCAGAAGAATGGAGGCTGTTATTTCTGACAAAGAGGGGCCAACGGCATGTTAATGGCCATGGTTTTTGGAATGGGATGTCTGTCAAGCTCCTATGGCCCTAAAGTGTAATATGTATAAGACGCAGATTCATTCCAAGCTTCCATGATTTCTAATGTTGCCCTCAGAAGTGCCATGGCATAGTCGAGGTTGTGAACAAGACACAGCTGGTAGATAGATAGATAGATAGATAGATAGATAGAGGACTTAAAAATATACTGTGCTATATAAGCACATGGGAAAATTCAGAACTTGCTTCCCTCCCAATACCTGCCTACTAACCTTTGTGGCCCAAGCAGTTGAACCTCACCACACAAGTACAGTTAGACAAGTTGAAATGTTTCTTCAGCTTTGATTGAAGAAGTGACTAAATCCTGAAAAGTTTTTTTCTGAAGTTAGAAAGTCATCGCCATAGCAATAAACTATGAATTTTACTTAGCAAAAATAGAATAAATGATTTAATAGGACAGGCATTCAAAACGCACAAGATCAAAGCAGCTTAAATACAGGCCTGTGACATTCAATACGCTGCAAGACTCACAGAATCACGACTGTTCATAAATATCTCAGGCGTTCAAAAGAAGGACTTCAGATGTGATTTTATGCATTCCCTGCCTTGCCAGTCTTGAAGCCGCAGCGATTTATGAAATACTACAGGACGGGCGGTGAGTTTTGCTCTCTGGCTGCTATGCTGAGGGTTGCAGGGTGAAATCATTGGAAAGAAGAAACACAAATGCCGGTGATTTGTAGAAAAAACTTCCTCTTGAAAGCAGATGCAGAAATCGTAATGTTCCAGATGGACAGAAGAAATCCTAAACCGGCCGGGCTCTGCTCAACATCACCGAGTGGGTCACCTTACTGTCACCATAAATCAGTGGGAAATGTAATTCTGCACTTTGCAGAATGAATGGAAAACATTTTGATTGTATGTAGGACACCTGAAAACAGTTAGTCAAAAATTTTTAAAAAATGGACAACCAAATTCTGAAGATTGAGATGAACTGGTGCAAAGTCCCAGAGCTGGCTTCTGCTTTGTGCCCAGTGCCCGTGCCGCATGGATTTGCTTTATCCACCCCCTTATCCTAAATTGGGCTACCCATAAAAAATATGGAACATAATGTGACTTTAAAATGAGTTCATCAAGAGCAAGGGGACACAGTTGGAAACTTGTTAAGGGTAAATTTCACACAAACATTAGGAAGTTTTTCTTCACACAGAGAGCCACAGACACTTGGAATAAGTGACCATGTAGTGTGGTAGATAATAGGACTTTAGGGACTTTCAAAACTCAACTTGTGGTGATTTTAGAATTACGTGGATAGCAACAGAGAGGTTTGTTGGGCTGAATGGCCTGTTCTCATTCAGATTTTTCTAAATTCTAAAAACGCAGGATAACGCAAAGAAAATACAGCAGATAATTAACAGAAGTAACATTAATATAACTAAATGGCTCAACAGTGGTGGCTCTTGAGGCTAAGGATCTGCGCCAGTGTCTGGAAGGTTGCCGTTTCATATCCCCGTTACTGTCAAAAGAGATCCTATTCTGCTGGGCCCTTTAGCAAGGCCTGTGGAAGTTGACCTGGACACAGACAGGCAGACAAGTTCATGTCACCCACAAACACGTTTATTTACAATATTTACCATTAAAGTCACGTGCACAAACCCCAAAGTCACAGTCCTGGCCACAATGCCTTTCTTCGGGCTGCCTCCACTCTCCTCTCTTGCCTCGTCCTCCTTCCACCCGACTCTAGCCCTGAATGAATGGAGACGGCCCCTTTTATATGGTTCCTGGATGAGCATCAGGTGTTCCCGGCATTCCTCCTCTGGCCACGCCCCAGCGTGGCGGAAGTGCCGGCTATCCTCCCGGCAGCTCTCCGGGTGCTGTCCTAAATCTTCCCCCCAGCACTTCCTGGTGTGGCGGAAGTGCTGGGGTAACAGGTCCCCAAGGCATTGGGGCGCCTCCTGGCAGTGACCACGGGCCCCTACAGGGTGGAGCTTCCATGTCCTGTACCCGTGGCCCCCAGATCAACCAGGAAGGCGACCCCCACGTGATCCAGGGTGGGCACAGACCCACATCCGGTCCCTCATGGCGTCCCGGCCGGGTCATGGCCCCTGGCATCCCTGACAGGCCCTTAACCTGCAATTGCTCCTGGGGCGCAGTACAGTGGCTGACTCTGCACTCTGACCCCAAGGGGTATGCGAAAACAAACAAATTCCTAATACAAGTTAGGCCACCCAAATTTTGCATACAAGTATTAGGGCAATTTTGGGCAATTTTCGCTAACCAGGAGTGGTACTTCACCTGAACACATACTCGATTTTTTTTTTTATTCATGCAGCTGCAGAGTCCAATTTATTCAACTTTAATTTTTATAACAATTGTTCAATACATTATTAATTTGATTTGATTTGTTGTTGATGGGTCTTTAATGTCAGTCAGACAGTCATTGTCCAACCCGCTATATCTTAAGGGTCACGGGGGTCTGCTAAAGCCAATCCCAGCCAGCAAGGCAGGAACAAACCACAGACAGGGTGCCAGCCCACCGCAGGGCACACACACCCACCCACTAGGGACAATTTAGGATTGCCAAAGCACCTAACCTGCATGTCTTTGGACTGTGGGAGGAAAACCATGTAGACACGGGGAGAACATGCAAACTCCATGCAGGATCGAACCCGGGCCTCCTAACTGCGAGGCAGCAGTGCTACCACTGTGCAATCATGCCGCCCAGTTCTTTAACATATATAATATAATAATACAATCATTGTCTTGTGGTTTACTCTTCAAATATCCATTCACGTATCTGAGTTTGTGAGAAAGTCGAGGGGAGACCACTCCCGATTTTTTTTTATTCCATCCATCCATCCATTATCCAACCCGCTATATCCTAACTACAGGGTCACTGGGGTCTGCTGGAGCCAATCCCAGCCAACACAGGGCACAAGGCAGGAAACAAACCCTGGGCAGGGCGGCAAATTTTTTTTTATCTTATTGAAAATATGAAGCATCAACAAAATTGCAGTGTGTGATTCCAAAAGGTTTTCTTATTATTGTTAGAATGAGGGCCACACCTTGAGCCGAGTTATTGTGAATTGACAAGCCGACTGGTGCTGGGATGACCGAAGTGAAGGAACCAGCGTCTGAATCAGAAGAAAATCAGGATGAAATCCATATGAACCCCCCCTCGGTTGTCAAGGTGGTCCCTATAAGGGTGTTAGAGCACACCCTTTAATATAACATAACGCCCGCCATTTCTTTGTAGCTCTGTAGCAGCGATCGCCGTACTCTCTCACGGTACCCTACTGCTGAATCCTCACACTGTGAAAAGCAAGCAAGAGAAAAGTTGGTGGATTTTGAACCTCAAATGACTTTATGCTCCAAACTCATTTTTTTTTTTTAATTAAACGGTGTCTTTCAGTTCTGCTTTGTGCTGAAATGGAAGTGAAAGGGAAGTGGTGGCTCTCAGCTAAATGTGCTGCAATGCATTTAACAGGAAGCTGGGCAGCCTGATTCTCCTTAGTGTTCAAATTTTCGCTCGCTCCAGTAGAAGCTGGATGTGGTTGTACTTTGTGAGAACTTAACATACACACATATGTACATACACGTGTTTATACTAAATGAAATTTGAAATGTTTAACTCACCATTCAAAAAGTAACGGCCCACACTAAGATAGTATAATCATAGATACTCTGACTTCTTAAAAACTATGGCTGCGGTGTTGTGTGAAATTAGTCATCAGACTGCCAGAGGTCATTGTGTGCAGGTGGATGCAGATGTGACTAATGACAGAAGGCCGGGTTTTTTTTTGGTTTTTTTTATTATGTGATATCAGAAGTAGTGCCCTGTCCTGGAGAATAAAATCATAATTTTTGGGTGCGTTTGTATGTAATGGACAAATCAACTACTGCGACAAGCCATGTCTGTCTGTCTGTCCACAGGAAACAGCTCAGCCCCCCGTGGACCAACATTATTGAAATGTGGCACACTTATTCTGTTATGTGATATCAGAACTAGGGGCCTGTCCTGGAGGATAAAATCATTATTTATTAGATGTATTTGTACTGTATATATGTGTGAATCAACTATAATAATAGCCATGTCTGCCGGTCTTTTTGTCTGTCTGTCCACTTGAAACAGCTCGGGCCCCTGTGGCCTAACATTACTCAAATGTAGCATACTTATTTTATTATGTAATATCAGAAGTAAAGGTCTGTCCTGATGGATAAAATTACATTTTTAAGTGTGTTCACACGTAATGCACAAATCAACTATTGCAATAGCCATGTCTGTCTGTCTGTCCACATGAAACAACTCGGCCCCCTGTGAACCAACATTATTCAAATGTAGCATACTTATTTTATTATGTAATATCAGAAGTAGAGCTCTGTCCTGATGGATAAAATTACATTTTTAGGTGTGTTCATATTTTTAGGTGTGTTTGCATTTAATGTGTGAATCCTTTATTGCGATAGCCATGTCTGTCTGTCTGTCCAAATGAAACAATTCAGCCCTTGTGGATCAATTCTATTGAAATGTGGCACACTTATTCTATTATGTGATATCAGAAATAGGGCCAGATCCTGGAGGATAAATTCATAATTTTTTTAGGTGTATCTATTATCCAACCCGCTACATCCTAACTACAGGGTCACGGGGGGTCTGCTGGAGCCAATCCCAGCCAACACAGGGTGCAAGGCAGGAAACAAACCCCGGGCAGGGCGCCAGCTTTTTTTTTTATTTTATTGAAAATATGAAGCATCAACAAAATTGCAGTGTGTGGTTCCAAAAGGTTTTCTAATTATTGTTAGAATAAGGGCCACACCTTGAGCCAAGTTATTGTGATTTGACAAGCCTACTGATGCTGGGATCACCGAAGGCAGGAAACAAACCCTGGGCAGGGTGCCAGCCCACCACAGGGCACACACACACCAAGTCCAATTTAGAATCACCAATGCACCTAAACCTGCATTTTTTGGACTGTGGAAGGAAACCCACGCAGACACAGAGAGAACATGCAAACTCCACATCGGGAGGAGCCGGGAAGCGAACCCGGGTCTCCTTACTGCAAGGCAGCAGCGCTACCACAGTGCCACCCAGGTGTATTTGTACAGTATATAATGCTTGAATCAACTATTGTGATAGCCATATCTGTCTGTTTGTCCACTTGAAACAACTAGGCCCCCCCGGTGGAACAGCATTATTGAAATGTGGCACATTTATTATTTTATGTGATATCAGAAGAAGGGGTCTGTCCTGGAGGATAAAATTCCATTTTTTAGTTGCGTTCACATATAATGCATGAATCAGCTATTGCGATAGCCATGTCTGTCTGTCCACTTCAAACAGCTCAGCCCCCCATGCACCAATATCATTGAAATATGGCACACTTACAATTTGTCACGACAGTTCAATTTGCGTTGAAATACCTCAAACAGATCGTACTCTGCAGAGTTTTAAAATGTGAAAATCTCCCATTGGAAAGCATTTGTGAATTTATGAGCTCATCCATTTTTAAAACAGGGCGATGCTCTCTGAAAATTCAACCACAAATTAGTTGCCTGTTTATGTTTCCCTGGAAGAGAGTTGCACCGACTTGCATATTTTTCTCTTTTTAACCTCCAATAATTCGACTGACGGCAAACAGATCCCCAGTACAAGTTAAGGAAAAATCAGTGGAATGCATGGGTGGGGTATGAAGTCGGTTTCAGTGTTGGCTGCTTGTGTGCGTTGTCACGCATGTGCGTCTGAGGATCTCCTTGCTGGCTCATTCGAGGGAGATGGTAACTCATCGGGGTGAGAGGGGGCGCTGCCGCTAACCGTGTCGTCTCCCTTTTTCCCCGCAGCTCCCAGAAACCTCCCAATGAGGGAAACTATCTCTGTCTCTTCCGGTCCTCCTGTTATAAAATGCCCGACTGCCTCCACTGAGTTGCCTTTTGAGACCGGTTCCTGGCGAGTCAGAGCTCTAAGGGAGACCTCTAATTGTTGCAACGACTAAAGCTAAAAGCTTGATTTTCTTTTCTGTTTTGTACCCTGTGAGGTCATGTTAGCTATTGCCAGAAGGCACTTGTTTAAGTTTATAGAAGGAAAGCAGGGAATTAAACTGAACGACCCGGCTGATGTCCCAAATATTCTTATTCTGTTCCGGTTCTGTTTGGTTCTGTGCTCGGCAAGCTCACGGCGTGTGCTGGATGACAATCCTCTTATCAGCAGGCCCAGCCGCTCCTCCTGAAGCTTTGATGAGCAACAGGTAAGTTAAATGTTCTTACTAATTGTACAAATATAAGAGAGGAGCCAAAATACACATTTCATCATCTATTTCTCTTTCCAAATTCATCCAAGTCAAATGAGCAGGCCCTTTCACTTCTCATATTTAAATCATTGCAATATTTTTTTATTACCATTTATTTTTTCAGAAATCTCCCAGAAGTCTTTAGGAGCTGTTTACACAGTTCTTACTATGTCTGAATGTGTTTTATTTCCCATCATGTCGGTTTTCTCCCCAAATCTCCATTCATGTGCATGCTACACTCATGTCGCGGTTGCCATTTAGATGAGTGCACATTAGTGCTGGTGCCCCGATCTGCCATGTTTTGACCCGTTAGTTCATATGTGTGAATTGTTTTCTTGTATTTTAGCTGCTTTACTGGCGAGACTGAAAAACTGCATTGACCAAAAATAAAAGTGCTAATCAGAAGAAGTTGACTTCACTGCAGATTGTCAACCCCTGGCCAAAGCTCAAAGAAGAAATCAGCAGCATAATGTGAGCAACTTTTGGATGGCTTCCATTAGCATATGTGTCAGCCAGCACAGCGGTTATTCTTGTAAGGCTGACCACTTCTAGTCCTCGGCGGCCTTTGATGGGCTCAATTCAAACTGGCATAATGTTGGCAATTTCCGTGGCTCCTGTTATGGTATACAGACTGAACAGATGCCTCACAGGTCTCATTTGGCTTCCTGTGTAGTCATTTATGTGTTATCAGTGTGAGTTCAGGGTACTGCATTCAAATTAATAAAAGCTTGACTAATCCATCCATCCAACCCGCTATATCCTAACTACAGGATCACGGGGGTCTGCTGGAGCCAATCCCAGCCAACACAGGGCACAAGGCAGGAAATAAACCCCTGGCAGGGTGCCAGCCCACTGCAGGGCATGCACACACACATACCCCCACACTAGGGACAATTTAGGATCACCAATGCACCTAACATGCATGTCTTTGGACTGTGGGAGGAAACCCACGCAGACACGGGGAGAACATGCAAACTCCACACAGGGAGGACCCGGGAAGCAAACCTGGGTCTCCTACCTGCGAAGCATCAGTGCCACCCACTGCGCCACCCTAAACTTGACCAATGAATGTGAAAATATGAAAACATACCAAGTGTTATGATCAATGCTGCTTTATAAATGTTTTAGAGAATTCCTGCATGTACTAAGTTTTATTGATCAGCAATGTTTCTCAATTTTTTTGTGTGAATTCCTGAATGAAATTTAACAATATTAGGGGGCTTCGCCCCCTTCTTGCTTCACTTGCCTACCCCTTCCCTCTCCATTGTGAAGAGGGGAGCTGAATGCACCCCAAGGAGACTCCGAAACCCCTCTTAAATGGTGATACAATGGGAAACAAATACATTTTTTTAGCTCCTCTTTGCTCAATTAGCTGCTGGCTTGCTGATGCTGCCATGCCGTGTGATCTGAACTTCGCTCGCATACCCCCAATACCCCCCCACCTCCTTCTCCGTCAGCGCCACATGCCGTTGTGAAGAGTGTGGCTGAATGCACACCAAGGTGATGCGGTCGCTCCTCTGAAACCCCCTCTTAAACGGTGATACAATGAGAAACAAGCAATAATTGTTTTTTTTACCTCCTCTTTGCTCGATCAGCTACTGGCTTGCTGCTACTCCTGTGCTGCGTGATCAGCATTTCGGGTGGCGCTTCGAACGTTTAAAAGCCTTTACAGCACCTGTCCTTTTGTCCTCAAATACTATGTGATCTCTTTTCGCTGTTTCATTATTTCACCGAGTAATATTTTCCGTTTGTTTGCAGTAATGTGATCTTTTCACTCATTTTTTTGACACTTTTGCATCTTCCTACTTCCATTATGTCTAACCTGCTCTGCATGTGTATCACGGGACTTTCATACAAAGGTTGTAGGTATGACGTGACGTGCCTGTCTCGCGGTATGTGAAAGTGTCTCTCTGTCTCTCTTCCAAAGATCATGTCTCATCGCCGGAATAAAGTCTTGTCACAAGATTTTTTTATATAATAGAGAGATATATTTAAAAATATGAAAACATGCTAAGTGTTATGATTTGTGGTGTATACAGCAGGCAGGAACTGACATCCTAGCTGTCAGTGTACATGTCAAGTGTACATGTTGTGTTTATTGATCATCACACTTTATCAAAAGTCAAAAAAGGATGGCAAGGTGACTTGTGGTTGTGTGTTTACGACAAAATAGGCACAAAAATAAGTGATAACTACAATAAGGACAGAAAGAAAAAGAAGAGCCGTGACATCTGCTGAACAACAAGCAAATTGCAGAGTCTGGTTACGTGACAAAGAATGTCACAATAGGAAGAAAGAAAATAAAAGTCAGCAACGTCTGCTGAGGGTCAAGCACAACTCAGAAGGTGCTTAAGTGGCAAAGAACGAGAAACAATAAGCAGACAAGATGGATGAAGCACCTAGACAAACATGAGGTGACATCCTAGCTGGGACTGAACAGGGATCCTTACCCGGTCAGGAGGCCAGTATAACAGAAGAGCCAGGGAAGACAATTTATTCAGGACCTTTTCTTCGCCAGTACACTAGGTGGCAGCCTCCCTGGTTTAGGAATCCCACACATCTGCTCTCAGGGCATGCTGGGACCTGTAGTCCCGTGCAGCAGACCTGTTGGATTCTGTGGGGGCTGCCTGGGTGAGCTTAAGGGAATAACAATTCCTACTTTTTGGGACTTCCGGTTTTATTGGACTATGCCCTGGCACTTGAAGTACTCCTGGGTCCAAGATAAAAGGAACCATTAGACCTCAATCAGATCGAGCCAGAGTTAGGAGGAAGCAGATGAAGCTTGTCTTGAGGAGAGGAGAAAGATATTGAAGAGTGTTTTGTACGTACTTGTGCCCTTTTGAGACCAGTGTAAAGGTATTCACAAGATTAAACCTTTTGTTTACACAGAGACTTGTGTCCGTGCGTTTGTGTTTGAAGTTTGAGGTGCTGCAATGTCCTCTGGAGGTTATAGGTTATTATCAGTTTTTGTGAGAGTTCCTGCAATGATTTCAATAATATAGACTTCTAAACAGGAGGTATCAAGTGTACATGTTGTGTTTATTGATCATCACACTTTATCAAAAGTCAAAAAAGGATGGCAAGGTGACTTGTGGTTGTGTGTTTACGACAAAATAGGCACAAAAAGAAGTGATAACTGCTATAAGGACAGAAAGAAAAAGAAGAGCAGTGACATCTGCTGAACAACAAGCAAATTGCAGAGTCTGGTTACGTGACAAAGAATGTCATAATAGGAAGAAAGAAAGTAAAGGTCAGCAACGTCTGCTGAGGGTCAAGCACAACTCAGAAGGTGCTTAAGTGGCAAAGAACGAGAAACAATAAGCAGACAAAATGGATGAAGCACCTAGACAAACATGAGGTAATCCTGAGTATAGCCTGATATGCTCTTGAAATTAAAGAAAATATATATGTTGCAGCAACCTGATGGCCACTTTACTGGTGGAGAGGAAAGTTTCTTGTAATAAATCCATGGTTCCTGCAGACCAGTCTATTGAAAATCCCCGGTACATACATGTTCAGAATTCATTACAAAGTGTAAGTATTGTGTTTATTGATCATCAAACATGGAACTTGATCAAAAAGTCAGTAAAAGATGGCAAAACAATCTGTGACTTTGTGTTTATGGCAAGTTGGTCATAATATGACCTGATAACTAAAAGTCAATAAAAGATGACAAAGTGACCTGTGCTTGTGTGCTTATGACACAATGGCCATAAAATGAAGTGATAACCAAGATAATAGCAGAAAGAAAAAGAAGAGCAGTAACATCTGCTGAGCGTCAAGCAAATTGCAGAGACTGATTACGGGACGAAGAACGAGAAAGCATAAGCAGACAAGAATAATGAAGCACACAGCAAGAGGTAATAATGGTATTTTCTAAGAAGAAGAAGAAGAAGAAGAAAAGCAGTGACATCTGCTGAGCATCAGGCAAATGGCAGAAGCCAAAAGTTACATCAGCAATGTGATCAATGTTATGCTGTAATGTTAATGCTGAAAACAAAACAATGTGTTGCCATAAATAAGTTTCATGGTCATGTACTTAAAACCTCCAACCATATGCAGGCATGGATTTTACATCCTTAGATCAATGTTGGTTTGAAGAACACTGCTTATGAAAATTAGATCAGCAGTGTAGTCACTACGTTTTTAAAAAGCTGAAAGCAAAAGAATTACTCAAATGGAAAACTCCAGCTTGTTCAAGATGACCCCCCCCGCCCCATTTATTTTAGGTCCATATGTTTCACTAACATCCTAATAAAATGTTTACTATAGCCCTACTATGTTCCTTTTTTATTTCTTCCTTCCTTTCTCAAAAATCCCCCAAAAATGTGCATTAGTGTAAAATCAGCATGTCTCAATGTATTTGCCTAATTTAAGCACGCAGTTTAAAAATACATACGCTGTAACCACTCTAAACCTACTGTAGAAGCAGCTGCTTGGTGCTTTCCTGTAGTTAAAAATTACTAATATGGAAATTAGGTCAGCAAATATTAAAAAAAAAATGAAAGGAAAAAATAAGTTTGCTTGCAGTAACAGAAACTTCTTTACTCAGTGATTTAGCATGTTTTATGAGTGGCAGAAAGATCTTAAATAAATGGCCCCTTTCTGCTTTATTTTGTTCAGGGGTTGATAAAGATGTCAGAATTTTGCATGTCAGAACATCAGGTCCAGGGTTTTGTTGGGGGAAACCAGATGTCCTCATAAGGCCACTGCTCTTGAACATTTGTCTTATCCCCATGAGGCAGATTTTTCAATTTCATCTTTATAAAAGGCAAGTGTTTGCTGCCCACCCTGGCCAGTATGATAGGACATTGGACAGGTCAGTAGAAGAGATCAGATAACATGTACGCTGGGTAACAGACAGCTGGTAGCCCAACCTGCCCGGGACGCCCAAGAAATCAAAGGATCAGGGAAGGCAGCCTCTTTAGGGCAGAACACTGGATGGCAGCTTCCCTTGGATTGCAGCGGTGCCCTGGGACTTGGAATTCTTTATCTCAGCCCTGTTGGATACCGTGGGTACCGCCAGGAGGGTGCTGTAAAAATGGAGGAGCCGTATGGCGTGGGGTGCTTGCAGACCATGTGGGCAGAGGAGCAGAAGCACTTCTGGGTTGGCCAATTTATAGGGAATTGCCAGCCTTGCAGGGACGAGCCAGAGTTGCGAGGAGGAGGAGGAGGACAAAGCTTGCGAGGAGAAGTGGAGGTGACAGAGAAACAAAGAGGAAGAGATAAGGAAGAAAGAAAGGACGGTGTAATTGTGCTATTTGGTACTTTATAATGTGCTGTGAAGTGGGGTGCAACAGAAAAGCACTTCCCCACTTAAATAAAAGCGTGGTGTTTGGCAAACCTTGTGTCGGGGTTGGGGTGCCGTATGCCCCTCCCTGGTGGTCCGCAGCTGGTAATATTTTTTTTTGGACTGTCCTGACTACTCACTTGACTGAGCCCTATAAGTCTGTGAGGGTGCATCATGTACCTGTTTTTATTATCATTTTTTTTATTACTAAACCAAACATAACCATGAAAATGTCAATGCAGAATAAAGCGCCAACCCCATGGTGCCCATCCTACCACACAGCCCCAAACAGCTGAAGTTAATCATGGAGGAGAGAAGACAAAGCTGCACACAAGAGAAACTAAGGGGTCACTAAGTCCCATTCATGTATGTATTGTCATCGGTGCCAGAAAGATGGCACCTTCAGGTGGAGATCATGCATCTCATACCCGGAAATGGGCCTCACCAACTGGGGCCTAATGGCCATTTGAACATTAGGAGAAGTCACTCCTCAGATTTGTTACATGATTATACGGAATTCTGAGCCTATACTCATAAACTGACTTGACTTGAGTTGACACCTTCATGTATGGCACCAGAGAGGGGCAACATTATTACTTGTGGACACTTTCAAATCCCTTCAGTGGGATCAGCAGCATGGAGATATTGTGGAATAAAGAGTTGGGGCTCCAGGAGAATCCTGTTTAATGTCCAGAGTTGAAGGGAAAAAAAAAATAAAGTCATAGTTTTCTTGTATACTCAGCAAAAAAAGAAACGTCCCCTGCCTTTCAACTGTTCTTACTTTCAGTAGACTTAATGTGTAAATATTTGTATGAACACTAAAAGAGTCAACACCATAAGACATAAACTAAAAATGTTTCACAATGTGTCCCTGAATGAAGGGAGGCTCAAAATCAAAAGTACCAGTCAGTATCTGGTGTGGCCACCAGCTGCTTGAAGTACTGCAGTGCATCTCCTCCTCATGGACTGGACCAGATTTGTCAGTTCTTGCTGTGAGATGTTACCCCACTCTTCCACCAAGGCACCTGCAAGTTCCTGGACATTTCTGGGGGGAATGGCCCTAGCCCTCACCCTGCGATCCAACAGGTCCCAGACGTGCTCAATGGGATTGAGATCTGGGCTCTTCGCTGGCCATGGCAGAACACTGACATTGCTGTCATGCAGAAACTCACGCACTTTTTGCCACTCCTGTCTGGTCCAGCGAAGGTGGGTTTGTGCCCATAGGCGGCGTTGTTGCTGGTGATGTCTGGTAAGGACCTGCCTTACAACAGGCCTGCAAGCCCTCAGTCCAGCCTCTCTCAGCCTATTGCGGACAGTCTGAACACTGATGGAGGGATTGTGTGTTCCTGGTGTGACTCGGGCAGTTGTTGTGGCCATCCTGTACCTGTCACGCAGGTGTGATATTCGGATGTACCGATCCTGTGCAGGTGTTGTTACACGTGGTCTTCCACTGC
>JANRMT010062817.1:13293015-13316930 GCA_026402145.1 Polypterus bichir lapradei | reverse complement strand
AAAAAAATTATGAAGGGAATTAGTCCAGTGGATTGAGACTGTTATTATGTTTTACACAATAGTTAGAAAGTTTTTCTTCACACAGAGGACTGTAGACACATAGAATAAGCTACCAAATAGTGTGGTAGACAGTAGGACTTTTAAAAATAAACATGATGTTAATGTGGGGGTATTAAGTGGATAGGACTGGCAAACTTTGTTAGGCTGAATGGCCTGTTCTCGTCTAGACGGTTCTAAAAAGTGGTCTACATGAAAGACATAGTAAACACAAAAAACGATGATTGCACAATACATCACCCCCTTTCACCTCTAAATCATCACTGGTGCAGCCAATGGGCTATAGAAGTCCCAGAATGTGTTCAATGGAGATCACCTACTCGGTTGCAATATAAATGCACCTGAATATGCCAGCTTGTGATGAGAAAATACACACAATAAAGACAAAGGAACTGAACCAGCAGGGTGTTGAAAAGCACAAATTGGGAAATGGAGACAAGAAAATATCCAAGTTGCTGAATATCCACTGAAATCAATCATCACCTGCCTAAAGCAGGCCATATAAAAAAAATGATTAGTCAAATGAGACCTATGGAAACTGTAAAGAAGTTATAAGCTACACTGTGCCACGCATGTGCATCAGCGGCTTATCTACCAGGAATATCAGAGGTAAATGATTACCATCCTGGGGTGAGAGGGAGTGCAGTCACTAACATTGATGTCTCCTTTGTCGCCCACAGCAGCGAGGAGATGCCAACAACAATGCTGGTCAGACCACTGTTTACTGTTCACTCTTGCACATAACACTCCTGATACCCGTTTCCATTTTTGTTAACCTGATTGCATGCTATGCATTATTTCTGAATGTAGCCCTCCATTCTCTGTTACTGTCGATCCTATGTATTTAACCTTTTCCGCCCTTTTCAGCCATTCCCCCTGGAGGTTAATTTCTCCATCTTGTTATTGTCCCTTAAGTCTTTTTCATGCTAATCTTAAGGCCCATATCCTTCAAACACTCTTAAAAACCCTGTTTCTTTAATGGCACTACATGGTTCTTCACTGGGTTGTGTGGTTCCTCGTAGTGCCAGTGCTTGACTGAGCACCATTTCATTCATGTTGATTCTTTTGTGCTATTAAAAACTTTCTAATATATAAAATTTATATATATATCATCTCTAATGTGTGGGTAGGCTACCTAGCAGACTGACAGATTAAGAAAACCAGGACTTCGTCAAAGTTACTGTACGTATGCAGCAAGAACCCATTTAAAATCATGACCCATTGGTATTTCACAAATCTGTTACCATCAATTCATGGTTATTCAATGTATGGAGCCTTTTACAGATCTAAATAAATAAAGGTTCTCTCTGGAACCTTCATGTGGATGGGTCTTTTGAGAAACAAAGATAGTTCCCCTATGGCATCGCTCTGAAGAGCCTCTCTGGCACCTTTATTTTTAAGAGTGCTCCAGTTTCCTTTCCTCAATATTCTTGGTGTTGCCACATTACACGATGTCATCATCAAACAGCATGCACCATGGGATCTGATCCACAATTCCCCTAACAATATCATCCATAACTACAGTTAAAAGATATGGGCTTAGCGATGATCTTTGAAGTAACCCAAATCTTAACTGCCGATCAATCTGTTATTCCATCGCTACTTCTCATTTGTGTGTTGGCACCCTCAGATATATCCTTATCTATCCTTATATTCTTCTCCAGTACTCCCTTCTCTCTCATACAACTCCACACTTCTTGCTAGGGGACTCCATTATAGGACTGCTCTAAATCCATAACCACCATGTGTAGTCCTTTCAATTCCTCTCTATATTTTTCCATAACCTGTCTCAAGACTAAAATTGCATCTGTTATACATTTTCCTCATGTAAATCCAAGCTGTTCTTCTCCTATTGCTGTCTCTCTTCTCAGTCTTTCGCCCATTATCCTTTCCCATATTTTCATTGTGTGTGACATCAGCTTTATAGATAGATAGACAGATAGATAGATAGATAGATAGATTGATAGATAGATAGATAGATAGATAAGAAAGGCACCATATGATAGATAGATAGATAGATAGATAGATAGATAGATAGATAGATAGATAGATAGATAGATAGATAGATAGATACTTTATTAATTCCAAGGGGAAATTCACATACTCCAGCAGCAGCATACTGATAAATAACAATATTAAATTAAAGAGTGATAACAATGAAAGTATAACAGACAGTAACTTTGTATAATGTTAACGTTTACCCCACCGGGTGGAATTGAAGAGTCACATAGTGTGGGGTCTCCTCAGTCTGTCACTGAAGCTGCTCCTCTGTCTGGAGATGATCCTGTTCAGTGGATGCAGTGGATTCTCCATGATTGACAGGAGCCTGCTCAGCGCCCGTCGCTCTGCCACGTATGTCAAACTGTCCAGCTCCGTGCCTACAATAGAGCCTGCCTTCCTCACCAGTTTGTCCAGGCGTGAGGTGTCCCTCTTCTTAATGTTGCCTCCCCAGCACCGCATAGAAGAGGGCGCTCGCCACAACCGTCTGGTAGAACATCTGCAGCATCTTATTGCAGATGTTGAAGGACGCCAACCTTCTAAGGAAGTATAGTTGGCTCTGTCCTTTCTTACACAGAGCATCAGTATTGGCAGTCCAGTCCAGTTTATCATTATACCCCTATAATTTACACAGTCCTGGATGTCTTCCTTCTATTTATACTAGGCAATATCTCAATATTTCTCCATTGATCTGGTACTTTCTTCTCACAATACAGTAGATCTTTGATATCAGCTCCCATAACAAATGTATTGCTTATAATTGTTATTATAACACAATAACTATTCCAACCAAAGGTGTGAAGAAGACCAGGAGATGAAACATCTATGATTCAGAAATGAAGAACCAAAGCCTAATCATAATCCAGATATCAGGATCAGAAACCTGAAAGTCGAGAAAGAATATGCGTTTCGCTTGTAAGAGTTGGTATGACTGTTTACGCCGGATGTAAAGAGCCACGCCTATGATGTAAGGTGTGGCGTTGTGCTACGTAACTTCCATAATAACTCTTTAAGGACTCGTCCATCCATGCCGCTATATCCCAATTACAGGGTCACAGGGGTCTGCCAGAGCCAATCACAGCCAACACAGGGCGCAAGGCAGGAAACAAACCCCGGGCTGGGCACCAGCCCACTGCGGGGCGCACACACACACCCACCCACATACCAAGCACAATTTAGAATCGCCAGTCCACCTAACCTGCATGTCTTTGGACTGTGGGAGGCAACCGGAGCACCAGGAGGAAACCCACGCAGACACGGGGAGAACATGCAAACTCCACACAGGGAGGACCCAAGAAACGAGCCCAGGTCTCCTAACTGCAAGGTAGCAGCGCTATCACTGCACCACCATGCCACCCTTTAAGAACTCATTATTTTTTTTTCCCCCTTTTATCCCAGGGCTGAATATTTTTCCAAAAAACTCAGTTTTTTGAAAAGCACACAAAGCTATGGTGTCACACATAAATCAACATAAAATACTTATTTATGACAATTGTCACTCTGTTTTATGTTCCATGAGCCCCTACAGCATGTAAATTCACGTACTTATTACAATCCTGTTTGTCTCATCACTCATAAGCTGAAAGGCACTTAATGGAATAAAACAGCTTGAAGTAGTCGAGTGGCTGGTAATCCATAGTGTCCACCAGCACTCTGTGTCGTTTCATCAAGTCCAGTTGCCAGTTTGCCTCCCAGAGATCTACATCTGTGTAGTCCTCCCAGGGCAGACACGTGCGTGTGCAGCAGCATGATCAGCTGGGAATCGATCAGCTGATGCAAGTACCTGACTTTCATATTCAATTTCTAGATCGTTTGCATCAAAACCGGAGGTCTGTGTAGTCCTTTCAGGTGAATGCTGCCAGTAGGTGCATCAGTTGGTGATCGATCAGCTGATTCAGGTACCTGACTTTCGTTTTCGATCTACAGATCAGTTGCATTAAAATTGGAGTTTGATAAGTCAGTTTGATTCAGCAAGAATAATAAATAAATAAATAAATGAGCTTCGCTTTGCTCTCTCGCCTGATGTCGATGCCATTCTAGACACTGTTCACTACGCGCTACTTACACACTCAGGGATTCTATGTCAAGAGGGTCAACCCATAACATATCGACATTTACAACTTTTATTGCCCTCTGCCTCTGGATGTCGACTTTAGTTGTTATCTGCCCTCAGCCCCTTGTGTCGACAAAAGTCGACATCCACCCTAAGGGTTAACCAGGATCCCCGTATTGGTAGTAATGGTAATAATAACGTGATGGTGGTGCCCAATTGTCAAATAAAGTAATCGGAGTAATTAGCCATTACATTCAGGAAGTGTATAACTGTGAAGAAACCATTAGAACGACACTAGAGGAAACAAAAACTAAGATACCCACATTTTTTGAAAATAAAATTCTCATACTGCACAATTCATAACAATAATAGCCAAATACATTTCCATAGACAAACACACATTCAGGTGCTAGCAGCAACAGCTGGTGTTAGGCAGAAAACAGCCCTGAAGAGGGCGCCAGTCCTGCACAAGGTGTAAACACACATTTTAGGGCAGGGGTCCCCAAATTTCATCCCTGGAGGTCTGCGGTGGCAGCAGGTTTTCATTCCAGCTAACTTCGCTAATTAGAAGCCAGGCCTAACGGATAATGAAGCTTAGTTGTTGGTGCTTTCACACTTCAAAAACAACAACTATATACTTTTTGTTTTCTGAGAACTTCAAGCATATAATTTGTGGTCCTTCCCCTCTCTCTTGTTTATATCAAACCACGGTTTGAACATAAATACCTGCACTCAGGTTTTAATGGAAGCATGTTAGTGTTGTCATTTACGCCTCATTATTAAGTGCTAATATTTGGACATTTTTCTTCCTACAGAGGACCACAGACACAGGGAGTAAGTGTTCAAATAGTGCAGTGGACAGGAGAACTTCAAGGACCTTCAAAACTCGACTTGATGTTAATTTGGAGGAACTGGACAGGACTGGCGACCTTTGTTGGGCTGAATGGCCTGTTGTTGTCTAGACTGCTATAATCTTTTTATGTTCTAAACTGCATGTGTTTGCCCTGTGGGAGGAAACTTCAGGGACCTTCAAAACTCCACTTGATGTTAATTGGGAATAATTAGGTGGTGTAAAAGAAGCTCGGACACAGACAGACACTGAGACAGCCAGATGTTCCAAAAAGCACACTCAATTTATGTCGTTTCTTAATGCACCTCACACACAGTGCACAACCCAGTCCTTTCTTCTCTCTCTATTGCTGCCTCTACTCCACTTCTCGCAAAGCTCCGTCCTCTTCCATCTGACTCCGGCTCCCTGAATTATAGTGCACCCAGAAGTGCTCCAGGTGCTTCCCGATTAGCCTTATGGCAGCAATTTCCTGGTGTGGTGGAAATGCTGCCCGTGGATCCAACTCCTCTTCAGGCAGCACTTCTGGGTGTGGTGGAAGTGCTGCAGATCTTGTTTCAGGAGCTGTCCAGGTGCCCCCTGATGGTGGCCATGGACCACAACAGGTTGGAGCTTCTAAGCCCCAAGCCTGTGGCTCCAGTGCATCCCGAAGGGGCTGCCCTCTTATGTCCCGGGGTATAAATTGCCCTTCTCCTGGTCTCCTGCTCCTCCAGGTCTCCTGGTAGGGCACGATCCCCGGCCATCCATCACAGTGGATAAGATTTGTGCTTTGTTGGGCCCAATGGCCTGGTCTCCTCTAAATCTTTCTAATGCTCTAACTGATGGCTGGTTGAGAAAACAGATGACCATTAAAACCCAAATGCAGCAATTGAAAACTAAAACAGGCAATTAAGGCTTCTGAATTATTAAGGAAAACTAAGCCCCCCCCCAAAAAAAAAAAGATAGCTTTATTAGTAGATAAATGGGGTTCTAATTAAGAAACTGGTTAAAGTGAAAACCTGCTGCCATTGCGTAATGGAACAGCCCGTGAAGGGTTAGGGTAAATTAGGTGTGCTCTCAGCACACTGATGTGTGGAGACACGTTCTTCAATTCCTTTCAGCAAGCACAGAGCAATAAGGAAAAAAAAATAAAAATCTGAAAGCGCGTGATTGTGAAATCTCAAAGAGCCTGACAGTGAAGAGGCGGACATCAGATTAGAACACCCTCTCTCGGCAAAGCTTCAGGGTGTTACGATACACACAAAGAGGGGGAGTCTGGCGACATTTCTTATTTAAATCCCCCCGCTCCACGGTGTTGTTGAATAGGCAATCAGCGCACCCGATGTATTATATAAGCCACGAAATGCAATGAACAACGTGTAATTAGCCGCTTTTCTTTGTCGCCGTGTGCCAACGCCTTAGTCTCATGTTGTGATACACCACTGTGAACAAACATTTTATAGCTCAAAACCACAGTTCAGTTTCCTGTTTTTGCGTCCGTTAGAATAACACCGAAAAGCAAACAAAAAATACAATGAAATGAAATAAAAGACAGTTTTTTCTTCCTTGATAAACTTAAAGCATAGTATAAAATAACAGGCAGAAATGTATATATTGTGTATATGCTGTATATGTACAGCTGTATGTGTGTATGCACATTATCAAATTTCTGTGAATGTACATATATGCATGTATATGCTGTATATATATATGTGTACATATACATGTGTATATGCTATATAAAAAAAAAAATATATATATATATATATATATATATATATATATATGCTATGTATATATACCCTGAAGAGTGCAATTTAGTTAAACTCAGAAATGAGAACTTTTGTCATTCGCTTATAATCTACTAAGGCTAAAGTAACAAATGTCTCCTAAGGCACATGATAAGATCACAAGCAATGCTTTAAATTATTCTAATTATATTTACATTTGGCAGCATATCAAAAAGATTAAATAGTGATTACATAAAATGAAGTCCAAGTAAATTCCAGATACCCTGTACGAGACGTGAGCTATACACGCTATATATGTGGAGGTACAGCATTCACATGTAATATGCCAACAATTAGAGTACAGAAGTTACAGACGGACATTTTAGAGGAGCTCTTACCTTGAGATCTCGTCTTGAGTCAAACTTAATAGTCAAATGAAGCACATTGGCTGGGATCTTGCAGCTCCTCTTTCTCTGCTGCTGGCTGTTCTTTAGCCTGTCAGGCTTTTCTTTTTTTTTTTTTTCTTTCAGTTATTCTTACTTCCTGAATTGGCGGAAATTCACCAGGGTAGGTTTTTCAAATTGTGAAATAAAGAGAAAGACAACGTTGACAAACGTTGAAAGAAGGCACAAGCCTGGCCCTAAACATTGAGTCAGCACGTCTCCGATATCGGTTGGTGGGTATATGAAGATTAAGGAAAAGCCACATAAACTCGGAGGGCTTTCAGAATGAGAATGTGGCAATGTTCAGCTTATCTGTATCAGACCAGCAGGCTCAGCACCTCAGCCGCCCCAGTCAAGATGCAGTGTGGCTCCACCCTGATGCCAGCTGCCTGTATACATTACAAAAAATTAAAACAAAAGAAGTAGCTGAGCACTAACACTGGGGAGGGCCTCCTTTTGCTATCAAAACTGCATCAGTTCTTCACGGAATGGATTCCACAAGATGTTGGAAACACTACTTTGAGATTCTGGTCCATGCTGATATGAGTGCACCTTGCATTTTCTACAGATTTGTCGGCTGCACGTTCATGTCCGCTCAACCACACCCCAGAAGGGCCCTAATGGATTCTGATCCAGTGACTGGGAAGGCCATCAAACTCATTGTCATGTTCGTAATACCAGTTTGGGATGATTTTTGCTTTGTGACATGATGCATTATCATGCTGGAAGGTATCCATTACTAAAGGACCATTGGAAGATGGGTAAATTATGGCCATGAAGTGATGCACACTGTCAGCAATAATAATCAAATAGACCCTGGCATTTAAGTGATGATTGTTTGGTATTAGCGGGCCCAAAGTGTGCCAAGAAAATGTTCCCCATACCCTTGCACCACCACTACTAGCCTGAACTGTTGACCTAAGGCAGGTTGGGTGCCTGGACTCATGCTGTTGCCACCAAATTCTGACTGTGCCATCTATGAGGAGGAGTCAAGCTAAAGTTAGAAAATGGGATTTATTAGAAAATGGAACGAACCTTAACAAAACTGATCATGTCATTTCTCAATGTATAGTCGTGGCCAATAGTTTTAAGAATGACCCAAGTGTTGGTGTTGACAAAGATTGCTGCCTCAGTGTTTTTAAATCTTTTTGTCAGATGCTTCTATTGTATACTAAAGTAGAATTGCAAGCATTTCATAAGTTTCAAAGACTTTTATTGACAGTTACATTAAGTTTATGTGCAGAGTCAATATTTGCAGTGTTGGCCCTTCTTTCTTTTTTAAGACCTCCGCCATTCGCCCTGGCAGGCTGTCAATCAACTTCTGGGCCAAATCCTGACTGATGGCAGCCCATTCTTTCAGAATTAATGCTTAGAGTTTGTCAGAATTTGGGTTTTTTCTTTGTCTACTCACCTCTTGACCACAATGGAATTAAGGTCTGGGGAGTATCTGGTCATGAACCCCAAATGTCGATGTTTTATTCCCCGAGCCACTTAGTTCTCACTTTTGTCTTATGACCCGGTGCTCCATCATGCTGGAGAAGGCATTGTTGGTCACCAAACTATTCTAGGATGGTTTGAAGAAGTTGCTCTCGGAGGATGCTTTGGTCCCATTCTTTATTCATGGCTGTGTTCTTAGGCAACATTGTGAGTGAGCCCACTGCCTTGGCTGACATGAATGGTCTCAGGATGCTTTACTGTTGGCATGACACAGGACTGATGGCAGCGCTCTTCACCTTTTCTTTTTTCCAGATGCCCCAAACAATCGGAAAGGCGAATCGTCAGAGACAATGACTTGACCCCAGCAGTTCTCAGCAGTCCAGTCCCTGTCCCTTTGGCAGAATGTCAGTCTGTCCCTCTGATGTTTTTCTTGGCTTCTTTGCTGCCCTTCTTGACACCCACCAGGCCATCCTTCAAAAGTCTTCACCTCACTCACACCTGCCTGCTGCCATTCCTGAGCAAGCTCTGCCCTGGTGGTGCCCACAGCTGAATCCACTTTAGGAGATGGTTCTGGCACTTGCTGGCCTTTCTTGGGTGCCCTGAAGCCTTCTTCACCTCTCTGTTGTAACTCAATCAGCATGACAGAGTGAACTCCAGCCTTGTCCTTGTTGACACTCTCACCCGTGTTAACTAGAAGATCACTGAGATGACATCAGCAGGTCCTTTTGTGGCGGGGCTGACATGCAGTGGAAATGATTTTTTTTGGGATTAAGTTCATTTTCATGGCAAAGAGGGACTTTGGCACATGGCACATTATCATGGTGGAAGTAGCCATTAGAATATGGGTCATGAAGAGATGCACATGGTCAGCAGCAATACTCAAACAGGCCGTGGCATTCAAGGGATGACTGATTGGTATTAATGAGACCAAAGTGTGACAAGTAAACATTTCCCCCCCACCACCAGCTTGGACGGTTGACACAAGGCTGTTTGGAGGCATGGATTCATGCTCTTGGTGAAAAATTCTGACCCTCCCATCTGTGTGCCTCAACAGAAATCGAGATTCATCAGACCAGGACACATTTTTCCAGTCTTCAACTCTCCAGTTTTGGTGAGCCAGTGCCCATTGCCACCTCAGCTTTCTGTTCTTGTCTGACAGGAGTGTAACCAAGCGTACTCTTCTACTGTTGTCACCCATCCGCCTCAAGGTTTGATGTGCTGTGCATTCTGAGATGCTTCTCTGCTCACCGCAGTTGGTTTTCTGAATGTTTTGTCTAGGTAGAGTATTATTTTACTCTACTTTCCCCTTTTGTATTATTAATGTGTAGCCTTTGTCAGAATGCCTCAAATCTCACAAACTTACCACTGTTTATACAGCATTGTAATATATACTGTAACTTCTACATCTATAACCTCAGGCAATTAGGTGTAGTAAAAGACAAGCAGGAGTTAAGTTACACTTTAAATAATGTATTATTGATAATATTCATAAATAATAACAATTAGCAAAGTACAAGTGAATACTGGCAACCATACAACCTGATAAATGCTGATGTGTAGTTTCAGGCGGCACACAGACTTGTTACTTAAAATGTCTCTAGTTAAGTCTTCATTTGTGGTCAGCTTTCTTCAGAACAGACCGCATACCTGTCTCAATATGGCTGCCGAGCTGTGCTCTTCATTGTGTTGTCCTTTTAAGTTCATAGTGTGTGAGATGCTCCTTCATGATGATGGTGTGAGAGAGAGAGAGGGAGGGGTAAAGCAAGCAAATGTATATATTCTCTGTCCAAACCCTACAGCCAATAGGGTGTCATGGTGCTTAATGGCTTCAGGCAACTTTAGACCAATGGGGCACACAATACTTTTCACACCTGCCCCCAAAACCATTTCTTCAGCTGATGTTTGCCAACTAGGTAGTCTAGCTTTTTTGTTTGGGTTGACTGAGAGAGTCCTGCAGACAATCACTTACCACACTGGTCTGAGGCACTTCACCCAACACTGTCATAAAATTACAAAGAGACCCAGTCCTAATTTGGGGTTCTTAACCATCAAAACCATTGCTGTTCTTATCAGTAATAGACATTAGTGTTATAAGTTACAAATAAAGACATACAAAATATTTATCAACTTATATGCAAAATTTCACACCACAATACTGAATTACCATAACCTCTCTGTCAGCTCAAACCAGTCTGGCCATTCTCCTCTGACTTCTCACATCAGGACGGTGTTTCGATTCCCAGAAGTGCTGCTCATGGGATGCTTTGTGTTTTCCCACTATTCTGAGTAAACCCTTTGTAGATCGCAGGAGATCAGAAGTTAGAGAAATAACAATCATGCCATGGTCCAAATCACTAAGATCTCATTTTGTCCCTGTTCTGGTGTTTGACGTGAACATTAGTGGAGGCTCTGAGGCTAAGGATCTGTGCTGGTATCTAGAAGGATGCTGGTTCAAATCCCATTACTGCCAGAAAGAGTCCTACTCCGCTGAGGCCTTGAGTAAGGCCCTTAACCTTAAAATCGCTCCAGGGGGCACTGTATAATGGCTGACCCTGCACTTTGGCCGCCAAGGGTCATGCAAAAAGACAATTTCCCCTCAGGGATTAATAAAGTGTACCAATACCAAATAAAAAAAACCTGTCCTGTATCTGCAGGATTTTATGCATTGTGCTACTGCCACATGATTGGCTGATTAGATAATTGACTGACCAAGCAGGCGTACAGCTGCTCTTAATAATTTGCTTTGTGAGTGTATATTTTTGGGATTCTCATCATAGTGGCAGTCTGAATTCCTCAGCTTTGGATTCAATCTGAATGGCGTCTTCTGAGAATCTCATCTTCCATCCGGGTTTTCCTGCTGAGGGGGGTGTGTAAAATGAAAGACCTTGACACAAAAAGAGGTTTGGGGCAGCCACCTGTATACTTGAATAAGGCTGCAAAAATTCAGGTTTGGTAGCACAGAAGTGTACGGGTTGAGTCCAAAACCGAACTGAATTCAAAGTGGGAAGTTGTCTTGCTTTTAAGGCAGATCGGTAGAAGTGAGGTCAGCAGGGCCAAAACCAGCAGAGAGGTCATCGGGGCCAGAACCGGAAGTGAGGTCATCGGGGCCAGGCAGAATTTCCCGTGTCTGGTCTACAGGGATAAAAGAGAAAAATTTACTGCACCCCGCCACCCCTTGGCCTGGCGTCGGATTACCTTCTTTTGGTCCTTCGAGCTGCCTCCCATGCGCACGTGTGTGACAGGTGGAAGAAGTGGGACTTCTGCGAAGCAGACATGACATCAGTTTGTTGTGACGTGCAAAAGATGAAAGTTTGTTAGCGACTGTTGCCTTGATGCTGGTGTCAGTGTCCTTACATCAGAAATGTCTTGGGGATGCTCCCGATTTGCTCACGTGTGACACTATGCTCAGATATATAATGTCATAAACAGAACACCAATTCACGTATGGAGTGCTAAGGAATTTAAATACTTTAGTATTTCTTTTATTAATATTGTGTGATCGATGGCAGGATTGCAGGTCGACAAGTAGAAACATTAGGTTCGCCAACCTGGTAACCCCGTTTAATTAAACTTACAAACAAAATGTGTGCTCGATAGCACCAAAACAAACCAAACAGGGGTTTTCCTTTAGTTAAGGAATCTCTCTCAGCTTGCAAGGCTTGCTTTAGTCACGGTAGCTAGGAACTCTGTCCTGCAACGCCTTCTTCCAGGGACAGTGGGATTTATAGCTGGGGCACCAGAAGGGGTGGAGTAAAATGCCATTACTGTGGAGGGAACAGAAAAGGATAAGGTTTGTACCAGTGCACCCTCTAGACCCAGGGTACATACCTCAGAAGAGCCATGGGGATGATCCACTGATGCACATGTGTGACAATTGTTTTTCACTGGTAAAGTAGATTCTGCAACATTCTTTTTGCTTAAGGGTGAATCTCGTACTCAAGGACATCTGTAAAAATTAAGGAGATGTGTATTTAAGACTGAAGTCTGGAAGCACTTCTTTATGCAAAGGGTTTTGGGACTTTGGAAAAAAATACCAAGACATGGAATTGAAGCAGAAACCTGGACAACCTTTATGAAGAATCTGGATGAGATTTTGGGACAGCTTAGCTATTAACTAAACAAATGGACTTGATGGACTGAATGTTCTCCTCTCGTTTACTAAATTTCTTACATTTTACTTTGTTCTATTTATTTAAAGTAATGTTTTGAATTCCCTGACTATGCTATTTTGTTTTCTTATGGATGCCACCATTTTGTTAAGCTGTTTTTATGATGCGAAAACCTGTCGCTAGGGCGGTATGCTCATGCAAGTCGCATGTGATGATGTTATTAGTGTGTCCGGTTAAAAGATAGCATGGTGGGCCACATTTCGTCCAAGATTGTGTAAAACAATTGTCAGTGTTATGTGTTGGTTTAGCTTTTCATGGCAAAGAAGAAGGTACTCCCTTTTGATTCTGATTCACATTTTGAGTGAGGTTCTCAGGTACCTGGCTTGCTTCTTGACCATGTCTCTGTTTCTTGATCTCCATCTATGTTACTCTGGTGGCCATTTTTCCAACTAAGCATAACACCGCCTCCTTGTAACGTTCAGACCAGGAACCCAGAAAAAGCCTAGGGGCTACATCTGAGATCTCTAGATACCTCAGGTACTGACCAAAAGGTGTGGCAGATGGAACACCATCCATCAGTTGCAGTGACTATGAGAGGCTCACATAGCCCTTAGGTAATGCAGAAAACCTAATAATAGCACTTGGGGCAAGTACCCACCACATGTTCTTTGAAGGCCCTCAGTCCAGTCCAATAGCAGAAAGGTCACATTTCCAAGTAGAACATGAATGCCTGCCATTGTGGAAGACTGTCATCAAGATGAGTTTCTTCTATTTCTTTGGCTGAAAGGACAACACATGGATACCCAGCTGGCACCATAACACAGACCTGGTGTTATCTTTGCAAGTTGTGCTGCCTTCTGGGGGTCCCGGTTGTTAGTAAACCTTCACACAGTTCACCCTTTCAAAGGTTGAGATACTCTTGAAACACTTTCAACTGCATGTTAAACTTCTCGTCAGAAGGTTCCTGTTAAGACAGTTTGTAAAAAGAAAAAGGCTGTGGTTGTTTCCATTTTTTTTTCTTTGACCAGTTCATTTCCTGTAGTACGTGTGGCTGCCACAAATCAATTGCACACTTCAGCTTAAAATAACTTTTCTATAGATGGTCTGTTCTTGATAGTCTATTTCAGCATATATGTGGCATCTTCATTTTTTCTATTTGACTGTCTTTTCTGCAATGACCAGCCTTTTCTGACTGGGCCACCCACCATGGTGACACATTGACACTGTCACAAGCATTGATTTTAATTACCTATATATTTCCAGTGTTCTTGAGTTAAGGATGTTTGTCATCAGTTTCCAAAGTTGACAGTAGAAATACTTGGTCTATATGAGGGGTGTTTAGTTGTTAAAAGGTGTTGTACCTCCGTTGTAGTGCCCATCATGGACACTCTCATCAATGACATTGGTGATGTAGCCCTGTAGGAAAAGAGCGGATACCAGAATGAATCAGCCTTGCCTCCCACCTGACTAAGTCATGAACCTGCACTCATAACAAAGGATACATCTACAGGGGATTCAGAAAGTATTCAGACCCCTTCACTGTCTGCACACTTTATTGTGTTGTAGATTCCATTTTAAACGGATACATTTTCTAGTTTCGCCCACCAATCTACACTCAGTAACCCATAATGACAAAAGATGAACATGTTTTCAGAAAGGTTTGCAAACTTATTACAAATCAAAAATTGAAATGTCCCATTCCCTTTGAGTGGCACTCCTAATTGTGGTCAGGTCCATCCTGTTTGCTTTAATTCTCCTTAAATTGTTTCTAGAGCTTGATTGGACTTCACCTGTGGCCACCTGAATTGATTGGACATTATTTAGAAAGGCACATGTGTACCTGTGTGTAGAAAGTCTCACAATATACACAGCATGTCAGAACAAAAAGCAAACCACGAAGTCCAAGGAACTCTCTGTAGACCTCCGTGATCAAGTTGTGGTGAGGTGTAAATCAGGGCAAACGTTTAAAACCATTAAGTTTAGTGTGTAATTATAATTGTGAATTGGAAGAAGTTTGGAACCACTAGGACTCTTCCCAGAGTTGGCTGTCGAGTAACTGATAAGAAGGTCCTACATCCTCCTTATTCAGTTCCCTTCAAATCATTTTTCACTTTATCCATCCACCTCCACTTCCCCTTCCACTGTACTTCTAAACCCATCACTCTTTTGCCCACATATTCAGTGTTTCTCCTCATCATATCTCCATACCACCTCAATCTACTTTCCTGTACTTTCTTAGATTTCTTTCCCACTTTGTTGTACCTCTGATTGTCTCATTTCTTATTCTGTCCCTTTTTACTTTCTCGAGATTTTGATGAATCTCAACGTTTTAGACCTCCCTGAGTCCAATTTACTTTCTCGTAGGGAAAGTATTGTAATCGTCTAAAATTTTGATGAATGACGACGCTTTAGACCTCCCTGAGTCTGATTATCTTTCTCATAGGGAAAGTATTGTAACCGTCCAAAAATTCGACCTTGAGATTTTGATGAATCTCGACGTTTTAGACCTCCCTGAGTCCAAAAATACCATTTTTGGAATTATGTTTGTGTGTGTGTATATGTAAACCTGAGTACACTTTCAGTTAGGTCAACCAAATTCTGCATACAATTTTAGGTACAAAATGTACATTTCTAAATTTGGGGCTATTTCTGCTAACTGGAAGTGGAACTTTACCTTTAATTCATGCAGCTGCCAAGTCCAATTTATTCAACTTTACTTTTATAATAATTGCTCAATATATCATTCAATTGATTTGATTTGTTGTTGATGCTTCTTTAATGCACATAATGTAAAAATATAATCATTGTCTAGCGGTTTACTCTGGGGTTGTCCATCCCCATATCTGAGTACACAAAAAATATTTTGTAACTCCACACATCCATCTCCACATTCTCATTTCTGCCACATCCAACTTCTTCTCCTGTGTTCCCTTTACTGCCCACCATGTCTCAGCTCAACACATCATTTCTGGTCTTATGACTGTCTTAAAAACCTCACCTTTAGCCTTTGCCTTAATTCTTTGGTTGCACAATACTCCTGATACCTTCTTCCAATGGTTCCATAAACACTGCACTCTATGGGTCATCTCTAATTCTCCATCTTGGGCTACCACTGATCCTAGTTATTTCAACATATCCAGTCTTTTCAATGTGGCGCTGTGGAGTCCTAGTAGTAAGCAGTCCTGGGTTTGCATCCCAGGTCCTGTCTGCAGAGCGTTTACATGTTCTCTTTGTGTCTGCTTCAGTTTCCTCCGGGTGCTTCAGTTTAGTTTTCCCCTATATTGGCCCTAGTGTGAGTTTCACATGTGTGTGTGTTCACGATATGATAGACTTTCACCCTGCCTAGGGTTTGTTCATGCCTTGTGCCCTATGCTGGCTGGGACAGGCTCCACTATCCCCCCACTGGCACCAGGTCTGGGTTAAGAGGGTTAGAAAATGCCATGACAATGATCCTCTTTTTAATATCTCCATCTGTGGGCTTACTTCTGAATTCTGATCATCATTAAACTTATTATGTTCTATCTTCTTCCTATTTATTGTCAATCCTCAATCTTCCAAAGATCTTCTCCATTCTTCCTACTTCCTCTCCACTTCCTCTTTTCTGGAGCTACACAACACAACATCATCAGCAAAAAGCCTGCACACAGGGGGATTGGTCTTTTATCCCATGACTCAAAACATCCATAACCAGATCAAGAAGATTCCTGGTGCAGACCTCCTTGAACTTGGATCTTGTCAGTTACTCCAACTGCTTTGAACCTGAGTCCTCACTCCCTCATACATATCCTGAACAATCCTCACACACTTCTCTGGTCCTCCTTTTTCCCCCATGCCCCTCCAGACCTCATGACCTGGCACTTAATCATACGCTTTTTCCAACTCAATAAACACCATATGCAATGCTTGCTGTTTTTCTCGATGCTTCTCTATGAGCTGTCTCAATGAAAACAGTTGTTCTTGTCCCTGTAGTAAAAATTAGACTGCTCCTCCAATATGTTGGTCTCTTCCCCAGTAGCATAGCTGCAGGGGCGGGGGGTCTTGGGGCAAGGGGGGGACATCTGTCCCCGGGCACAGCATCCAGGAGTTGCCAAATTGATGTTACGAAATTTTAGAATTAAATGTTTTCAATTCTTAAATGCCCTAAAAAGTAAATAAAAACATTTGCATACTCAGTTCATCACTCCATCAGTATGAGGATATCTTTTTCCTTCTGTTTTTTGTGTCTTTCTGATTTCGAAGCACGTATTAGTTCTATATACCCAAACAGACAATAAATTATCCCCTCCACTACTCTAACATGCTTGACTCCCACCCAGAAACATTTTTGACGTTATTAAACAGGTTGCGCGACTGACATGAGGCATTAGTCTATCATTGTCTAAGTTGTTGCAAACGCCATTTCTTTGTGCCAAGTGATTTGTGTTTATGTGTTTGATAGAAAATTGATTGGACTGTGGTGAAGTATTCTAGTAGATCGCTGCAAAAGTCTAGACGTTTCCCCATCATATTTTCGTACGAATAAATTGTAAGTAATGCAGTTTTTAAAAATATATAATTATTTTGCTTTATAATATGCTATATACTTTCTTTAAAATCATTTTTAAATGCAGAAAACAAATTTTTTCTTTCAAAAACTAATGACGGATTTAGATTTTAAAGAACATGAGGCGGCATTATCATTTTCGGAGACTTATATAAAATTTTTTTCTTATAATACTATTTTAAATACATTTAAAAAATTTTTCTTTCCCTTCCCCATTGCATTTTGGCAAACAGGAGGGGGCGCGAAATCTTCAGTTGTCCCCGGGTGCTGAAAACCCAAGCTAGGCCTCTGCTCTTCCCTAACCCTTCTCTTGATAACCCTTTCCCTGATTTTCATCATATGTGGCATCAGAGTAAGCCATTTATAGTTTCCAAAATCCTGGATATCTACCTTCTCCTTATAAATGGATACCGACACACCATGCCTCCATTCTTCTGGTATTTTCTGCTGTTCATAGATTTTCAGCATTAGATCTCACAACACATCTACTCCCTCTTCTCCTAAACTCTTCCACACTTCTGTTGGTATTTCTTCTGGTCCTGTTGCCTTTCCATTTCTCATTTTTTTCAAAGCCTCTTTTACTTCCTCCCTCCTTATTCTTGGTACTAGCCCTTCATTTGGGACTCCATCCTCAAAAACCGTATTTGGATTTTCTTCATTTAACAACTTTTCAAAGTGTCCTGTGGCCGGCCTGGGATGCTCCAACTCCCCAAACACCTGACACAACCACACAGACACACGTTTTCCAAAGAAGAAAGGTTTTTAATGTGCCAAACTCTTACAAAATAAGTGTTTCTGAACCCCACGATATAATTCTCACTTTCTTCACTCTGTCATCTTTCCTCCACTCCTCGCAAGCAAGCATTGCCTGACTCCACTCCTGACTCAGAGGAGTACTTCCGGTGCCAGGGCATAGCCCGACAGAAGCACTTCCGGGTTAAACAGAAGTCATGCAAAACGTAGATTACCAATCCCAACAGCTCCCTCTGATGGTTCCGTACAGAACACAACCGGGCTGCCCCAAGGGACTACAATTCCCATTATGCCTTGTGAGACCTGCGATGGACTGGCACCCTGTCCAGGATTTGATCCTGCCATGCGCTCTATACTAGGAGGGATGGGCTCTACCCGTCCCCCCCTACAACACTGGTTTGAATTAAGCAGGTTAGAAAATGACATGACAGTAAGTATTATTAATTACTGTATAGTTACAGGTATACATGAAATTAATAGGTAGTTTAGATATTCTATTATTATATCACATGCAGTAAGAATTATTTTATGCTGTTATACTAAGTAAATAGGTAATTTAAATATCTCACTATTAATATTATTTTTATTAATTAATTGTTAATATTATATTATATCCCATTATTACATTTCTAATTATTATTAATAATATAAAGTATTATTTTTGCAGCATTACAGTAAATTAATAAGTACTTTAAAATACTTCATTATTATGTAATATATAACAAGCATTTTTCTTGCCAGACCACAAGGGGGTGTCTGTTACAAAGTGTCCACATGACCCCTCCAGCACACCACTGTAGTCTTCTCTACTTTCCTGTCATCCCTGTCAGGCCCTCATGCCTTCCCCTTTCACAAAAATAAATAAATAAATATATATATATATATATATATATATATATATATATATATATATATAGTGAGATGTGGCCCTTGTCATCCCGGCCAATACCCCCAGGCCGCCAGATGGAGCCCTCCCTGCAGTATGGAGGTGCCCCGAAGACCAGCAGGGAGTCATGGGACATGTAGTTTTTATACAAGACCCTGCTGAATACCACAGGGGCAGCAAGAGGGAGCTGTAGGGAGGACCGAAGACTTCTTTGTGCCCTTTAACCCGGAAGTTCGTCAAAGGAAGAGCGACGGGCTTCCGGGGTGAAGAAAAGAACATTTTACCTGACCTGATACAAGATCACATGGACTGGGGATTGAGAACACTTCCTGGTCAGGGTATTTAAAAGGACTACGGGAGCTCCCAGACGGCGAGCTGAGCTGGGTGGAAGGGTGGCAACGTGTCTGGGAGTGGAGGATTATTGTATTGTGATTGGTTATTGTTATTGTATGAGTATAGTGGAGGAGAGGGTGCTTTGTGCACTGTGGCGATTTAATAAAGTCAAATCTTGGACTTTTACCTGGTGTTTGGAGTCGTGGACAAGGGTTCAAGGGAGCAAGAGCGCCCCCTATCTGTCACTATATATATATATATATTTATAAAGTTCGCTGACGACACTGCTATCGTGGGCTGCATCAGGCGTGGGCAGGAGGAGGAGTATAGGAACCTAATCAAGGACTTTCTTAAATGGTGCGACTCAAACCACCTACAACTGAACACCAGCAAAACCATGGAGCTGGTGGTGGATTTTAGGAGGCCCAGGCCCCTCATGGACCCATGTGATCATCACAGGTGAGTGTGTACAGATTTTGCAGCTGGATGATAAACTGGACTGGACTGCCAATACTGATGCTCTGTGTAAGAGAGGACAGAGCCGACTATACTTCCTTAGAAGACTGGCATCCTTCAACATCTGCAATAAGATGCTGCAGATGTTCTATCAGACGGTTGTGGCGCGCGCCCTCTTCTATGCGGTGATGTGCTGGGGAGGCAGCATAAAGAAGAGGACGCCTCACGCCTGGACAAACTGGTGAGGAAGGCAGGCTCTATTTTAGGCATGGAGCTGGCCAGTTTTTTAAGTAGCTAAATAGGGGGACTGTGTCATGGAACTAGAAGTATAAGGGTTTTTCTTAAAAAATTCACATTTAGCATTAAATCTCAAACTCTCTCCAATTCAGTATATTCTCTGTTACCCATGTATGTATATATTCAGGTATATACAGTGCCCTCCATAATGTTTGTGACAAAGGCACATTTGTCTTTGATTTCCCCTTCTGTTCCACATTTAAAATTACAAATTAAACCATTCAGATGTGATTAAAGTGCACATTGCAGGCTTTCATTTCAGTCACACCATGTAGTCCCTTCCATTTCAGGGCTCCATAATGTTTGGAACAATTGGCATCCCAGGTGTTTGTAATTCCTCAGGTGTATTTCATGGCTTCATAAGATCACTCGGCTGCCTTCTACCCTTTAGAATCTGTAGTTGTCATTGTTCAACATGAGGACAAGAGCTGTGCCAAAGTCAAAGAAGCCATTATGGGGATGGAAAACAAGAATAAAATCATTAGAGACATCAGTAAAACCAACTGTCTGGATTATCATGAAGAAGAAAGAGCACACTGGTGAGCTCAGTAATTGCAAAGGGACTTGTAGGCCAAGGAAGACCACCACTGCTGATGACAGAAGAATCCTCACTATGGTCAAGAAAAAACCTCAAACACCTGTCATTGATATACATGTATACCATCACACTCCTGGCCACCCTGCCTAACAATGGCAAACAACTATTAAAACTCCAAATTCAAAATGGTATCATGCAAAAAACTGATTTGAATATAACTATACATTCAATCAAAAATCACTTTTTACCACAGGATTCTTTGATCTGTAAACTCTCTATAATGTACTATGTGCTATTTGTATGTGAAGGAAAATGTATTAAAAACAGAACAAAAAGTCAAATCATACAGTGAATAGAGTAGCACAGAATGCTTAAAAGGGTAATAAGGCATTAAAACACATAGAACAGACCAGGAACTCACCGAGATTCCCACTCAAAATAGGCCTCATCCTAGGCAGCCTGATCCCTAAACTCCACAGGGAGGTTTCAGCCCACACAGGCTCAAAAAAAGAGCAAGTGGATTTTAAAGTTTACAATACTGGGAAAAGAAACTGTTAAAACCTCCTGATGAAAAGATGAAACCAATGAAGAACCTGTATAAAAAAGGAAAATTAATTTTAAAAAATAAACCTGTATAAAAGAAGGATGTATTTATTAAAAAAGAAGAAGAAGAAGAGCATGCACAATGAAACATTAGGACATAAATAGCAAAAACAAAATAGGCAATATGGGTAAGCCTAAAATGGCAACACAAGCCAAACACGTCCAGTCTGTAAACCCACAGCAATAAAAAAAACCAGAAAATCCAGTAATGCTCACAATATACAATCACTTTAAAGGTCTGACTCGAACTTGAATAAAAAGACAGGGGGTGGTCCTCACACTGATTGCTATAGTGGACCCACCACTGATATTCTATTTTATGGGGACAGGGCACATAACTAAAACACAACTACATTTAACACAAAAATAGATAGATAGATAGATATGAAAGGTGCTATATGATAGATAGATAGATAGATAGATATGAAAATCACTATATGATAGATAGATAAATATGAAAGGCACTATGTGATAGATAGGTAGATAGATACTGTAGATAGATATGAAAATCACTATATGATACATAGATAGATAGATAGATAGATATGAAAGGCACTATATGATAGATAGATAGATAGATAGATATGAAAGGCACTATATGATAGATAGATAGATATGAAAATCACTATATGATACATAGATAGATAGATATGAAAGGCACTATATGATACTGTAGATAGATAGATATGAAAATCACTATATGATAGATAGATAGATTGGGAATGAACTATATGATAGATAGATAGATAGATAGATATGAAAGGTGCTATATGATAGGTAGATAAATAGATAGATATGAAAATCACTATATGATAGATAGATCAATATGAAAGGCACTATGTGATAGATAGGTAGATAGATACTGTAGATAGATATGAAAATCACTATATGATACATAGATAGATAGATAGATATGAAAGGCACTATATGATAGATAGATAGATAGATAGATAGATAGATATGAAAATCACTATATGATACATAGATATGAAAGGCACTATATGAAAGATAGATAGATAGATAGATAGATAGATAGATAGATAGATAGATATGAAAGGCACTATATAACAGATTGATAGATAGATAGATAAATATGAAAGGCACTATATGATAGATAGATAGATATGAAAGGCACTATAGAACAGATTGATAGCTAGATAGATAAATATGAAAGGCACTATATAATAGATAGATAGATATGAAAGGCAATATATAAGAGATTGATAGCTAGATAGATAAATATGAAAGGCACTATATGATAGATAGATAGATATGAAAATCACTATATGATAGATAGATAGATAGATAGATAGATTGGGAATGAACTATATAATAGATAGATAGACAGACAGATAGATAGATAGATAGATAGATAAGGAAGGAACTATATAATAGATAGATAGACAGATAGATATGAAAGGCACTATATGATAGATAGATAGATAGATAGATAGATAGATTACCAATAACAAAATATACAGAATTATATTTAACAAACACAAATAATAAATTAAAGAAAACTTTACTTGAGCTTGGGATGAAACCTTAGCTTAACTGTAATATTTACGAAGCAAACTGTGGCCCCCATATTACTTGAGGCACACATTGCAGCCCCAGAAGAGATAAGCGGGTCTGCATTTCAGTGAAGAGAACATCTCCGCTGCAGCTGAATGCTAATTAAACACACAAGGTGTGACTTGAAGGGCCAAAGAAAACATTTGCAGTGCCTCCCATCCCAGGAAGACTCTTTTCCGATTTTGCCGTTGGCCATCTCACTGCATTTGCTATCCATTACACCACTTCAGTGCAGATAAAAAGGAGAAAGGATTTCTCGCTTCCTTTGAACAACAGACCACCCTACCTTTAGCTGCACAGAGATCATAATGGTGTCTAATTATTTCATTTAACCTTTTGAAGACTTTTAATTAGGTGGCTGTAAACTCTTAAGAAAAAGCTTAGCAGGCTGTTATGTGATTATTAGGTGCTCTGCCAAAGTCCTTTTGGAGGAGGTGGGTCTCCTTTTTTTTCTTCTTTTTTATAATTATTAACCAATTTATACTTATTATCAACATTAAGATGAAGATTTTGCCCCTGCCTTGCTACTATGAATCTTAATTGATTTTTTTAATTGAAGATATGCTGCTGTCATCACATCAACCAAGCGGTCAGCAAGCATCAACTGCCCTCTGGATGAGCTGGAAATGTGAAAGTTGTCATAAGGTGAGTGAAGAGGATCAAAACACGCTGATGGCTACCGACATGTATAACATCTGAGAATGTAAGGGATCCCGAGAACGTAAAGTGCCATATATTAAAAATGTCTCCATACTCAGCTGGTAGCACTGTGGTCACCACGCCATTACACCTTATCACAGGAGCAGCTCTTTTAAAGATGGAAAGAATTGGAGCGAGAATAAAAGTTAGGTGGGAAAGTACTCAGAACTGGCCTGTCTCCATAAATGTGGAAAGTTCAATTGCTTTTAAATAAACTGGGTTAACTTTTGCATTTCATGCTAAGCCATATCAAGCTCTGGTGAGGTGAGAAGACTTCCATAACTTTCCTTTTGCAGTACCTTCAGGATATTACATTTTGGACAGCAGCAGTTAAATATATCCAAGACAAAGGTTATTTTATTCAGCCTATTTGGTCCTCCTACATCTACTAATATTACTGCAAAAAATCCAACACCATTGACTCCATTTACAGACATAGACACATTTGTATGGACCCCTCCACGATAAAGAAGAAGAACCCACAATTGTCTCTGAAATAACTTGAAACTGACAAAAGGAATTGGCACCCATTGTGTTTATTTCAAATTCAACAAAAATCAGACTTTGCTTTAGAGATTT
>JANRMT010062817.1:13257619-13280570 GCA_026402145.1 Polypterus bichir lapradei | reverse complement strand
ATAGATAGATAGATAGATAGATAGATAGATAGATAGATAGATAGATACTTTATTAATCCCAAGGGGAAATTCACATAATCCAGCAGCAGCATACTGATAAAAAAAAATAAAAAATACTAAATTAAAGAGTAATAAAAATGCAGGTAAAAACAGACAATAACTTTGAATAATGTTAATGTTTACCACCCCGGGTGGAACTGAAGAGTCGCATAGTGTGGGGACTGCACTACTGATTACATCAACTTCTATATGGACATTGTAGTTCCAGTAAGAACAGTACACTGCTATGCTAACAACAAGCCATAGATAGCAGCAACTAGCCCTCCATCAATCAGGTGTTTGTGGTGGAGTGACTAGACAGCAGCCAGTTCCCAGTTTGATATAATATATAGCGTGGCCAACACTACGATGGGGAAAGCATAATTAAGAACTTGTGTTAAATTTGACCAATCAGCAGACAAAAAAACAGACAGTCGTGCCATTTATTTGTGCCCACATCAAGCATGTTGATTTGTGGAAGTGTTTTTGTGTTTTGTCCTGTACCTTTGAAACCCTTGCTGTTGGTGATATTATAAAGCAGGCATTAAAGCAATGAGGATGGGCATACGTGCCACACAAGTGTCCTAGTTTGGGACTTTGAAGATCTGGTCGCCTTATCACTTACCATCAAAGTGTCAAATCCACCTGATATTCATAACAGTCAGTTGCTGTGATAAAGTTTGCCTTTCGTTCCTGTTATTCCCTAACATTTGTCATAACCGAACAACTTTGCAAAATGTGGCCAGACATGCTCAAGCAAAGAAGGAAATACAAAAGGGTTTGATTTTTATGTATTTATTTACGAGTAATGGTGAACTGCACGATAAGGTGCAGTGAATCCACTTGACTTGAGCATTCCTAGTTTTCAGACTCTTTCTCTGTACGTTTATCATTTGTTTGCTCAGAGAATGACGCGCTTGCTGCTTCCTGAGCAGCTCTTCTTTTCTCCACCCTAGCGGCCCGCTTCTTCTCTTCTTCCGTTGGCATCTTTTCACGTTAAAACTGATTAGGTCAGTGTTTGTGCTGCAATTACTTAGTATGTTTTCCTTAATTTTTCACTTAAGCTGGCACTTAAGTCTTCAATCTGCCTCAAGAATGATTTAAGATATGAAGAGGTAGGGGAAGTGACGACGAAGGTGGTAGGGATGAGAACGGTGCCCGTACACATGCGCCACATGGCCACCCTGCTGGCCTCTGCCGAGAGTTCATTCTACAATAAAATAAAATCAAAATAAAGACAGGAATAACCTTGGAGGTTAATCATCACCCCGAAAGCAGATAGTAGATGTTACGTAGTATATGTGTACCAAATTTCAGCTCAATAGGTCAAACAATTGGCAAGCTACAGGTGATTTAAAATCCTGGACAGACAAACGTACTAAGTAATTGCAACACAAACACTGATTTATCAGTTTTAACGCGAAAAGATGCAGATGAAAGAAGAGAGGAAGCGGGCCGCTAGGGTGGAGAAAAGAAGAGCTGCTCAGGAAGCAGCAAGCGCATCAACCTCTAAGCAAACGAACGATAAACGTACAGGGAAAGAGGATGAAAACTAGGAATGCTCAAGTCAAGTGGATTCACTGCACGTTGTGCAGTACGCCGTTACTGGTTAGAAATAATAGCGGCTGAAGCACTGACCCCTGCTGGACACCACTCTTAAATCAGCCAATTCATGTTCCTCACACCATCACCCTTTACCTTCTACGTCTGAGCCAATTCTGCACCCATCTACACATATCACCCTGAACTTCCCCGTCTTTTAGTTTGATGCCCAACCTCTCATGTGGCATCTTATCAAATGCTTTCTGAAAGTCCAGATCAATAATATCAGAAGGTCCAATTTGATTGCATCCTTTTATTGTTTCCTCATAGAATTCCAGCACGTTAGTAAAACACAAACTCCTTCTTCTGAACCCATACTCACTTTTCACACAGTTCTTGCCATGTGTTGCTCAATCTTCACCTTAATAATTCCTTCTATTGATTTTCCTGTGATGCAGGTTAAGATTACTGGCCTATAGTTGCTCGGAGCTGTGTTTTTATATAACGAGATAATATTTGCCATTTTCCAGTCCTTCAGAACGTCCTCAGTGCGCAGTGACTTCCTAAATATATTTCTCAAGGGTTTATATCTGTACTTGCTAACCTCCTTAAGAACTCGAGGATAGATATTATCTGGTCCTGGTGAATTGTTTACTTTCCGCCTATTTAATCTGCGCTGCACTTCTCTCATTTAGGTTATGTTAATTGCCAATTGTCTATGTGTGTGAATATGAGGTGTGTGTGTGTGTGAGAGTGATGGACTAGAGTCCTGTCCAGGTCTGTTTTCAACCTTTTGCCCAATCCTGGTGAGGAAGCCTTTGACACCTGTAACCCTGAAGTGTATTGAGAAGGTTGTAGCACTCAGTTCTTTGAAGGCCTCAGTGCCTGCACAGCCCTTGAGCTCACCAGAATGTTATACCATGCGTATATATTTTGTAACTCGTTCTTTTTGAAATTGACTGGTGACTTTAAATGACCAAATGTCTCCTGTGATAGTAAATTGTCCTGTGTAGGGCTGGTGCCAGCCCAAATGCCCAGTGCTTCACATGACCTTATCTCATTAAATCTCTTCATTCTTCTCCATAGGTGAAAACGAAGTTCCTTCTGAAGATGCTTTAATACTTCAGCTCCAGCTAGCCAAAGGGCAGGAGAAGTTTGTTGAGGCCCTCAAAAGCCAGCAGAAGGTGATAACCGATCTGCAGCAGAAGCTGGCCCAGCAACAAAGTGCCCTGATCAGCCAACAAAGGGAAATCTTGGAACAGCAGAGGAAAATGTATGAGCAGATGGACCTGGTCAAAGTGCAGTACGGCATGCTTTTCGAGGCAGTCAAGCAGATGTCCTTTCAAAGCTTGCAGGGGGACATCCAGAGTTACATTGAAAGCCACCTGCAGGGCCTCCAAAACCAAGTGCGGAGTCACCTGCAGAAGTCCTACGCCGTGCATAAGGTGGACGTGGATGCCAAGGTGATTGACGTGGGAGAACCTCTGCTAGAATGCGGATCCTGTGCTCGCGACCAGTATTGTAACTTCCAGAACAATCCGCCCCATTGTGAAAAATGTACCCTGTGCCCACCTGGCTTTTTTCTGGTGTCTGAGTGCTCACAGAATGCTGACCGCATCTGCCAGGTAATAAATTTCATCCTACTTTTCAGTTTATATTCTGGTCATTCGGCTTACAGGATGACAATGAAGATATGTTTAGTGTATCTCTTGAACTGGCCACACAGGGTAGAAACTCATTAAACAGAGATACAAGCTCTAAGAGAATTTTAATTTTGAAAATATGATTTCTTAACATATTTTTCAGCTGTACTCTATAGGAAAACAGAGCTAGGCCAAGGCTTAGGTAATGCAGAAGGGTGGTGTTTGTGGTGTAGACACTCACATTAATATGCAGTTTGGTGTGTGTCTTATATATAAACATCTACATGTGGAAATGAGTGTGTACAGTGGTGCTTGAAAGTTTGTGAACCCTTTAGAATTTTTTATATTTCTGCATAAATATGACCTAAAACATCATCAGGTTTCCACTGAAGTCCTAAAAGTAGATAAAGAGAAACCAGTTAAACAAATGAGACAAAAATATTATACTTGGTCATTTATTTATTAAGGAAAATGATCGAATATTACATATTTGTGAGTGGCAAAAGTATGTGAACCTTTGCTTTCAGTATCTGGTGTGATCCCCACTTTGCAGCAATAACTGCAACTAAACGTTTCCGGTAACTTTTGCTCATTCCTGCACACCGGCTTGGAGGAATTTTCGCCCATTCCTCCATACAGAACAGCTTTAACTCTGGGATGTTGGTGGGTTTCCTCACATGAACTGCTCGCTTCAGGTCCTTCCACAACATTTCGATTGGATTAAGGTCAGGACTTTGACTTGGCCATTCCAAATAAATTAACTTTATTCTTCTTTAACAATTCTTTGATAGAACGACTTGTGTGCTTAGGGTCGTTGTCTTTCTGCATGACTCACCTTCTCTTGAGATTCACTTCATGGACAGATGTCCTGACATTTTCCTTTAGAATTCTCGGATATCATTCAGAATTCATTGTTCCATCAATGAAGACAAGCCATCCTGGCCCAGATACAGCAAAACAGGCCCAAACCGTGATACTACTACAACCATGTCTCACAGATGGGATAAGGTTCTTATGCTGGAATGCAGTGTTTTCCTTTCTCCAAACATAATGCTTTTCATTTAAGCCAAAAATTTCTATTTTGGTCTCATCCGTCCATAAAACATTCTTCCAATAGCTTTCTGGTTTGTCCACGTGATCTTTAGCAAACTGCAGACGAGCAGCAATGTTTTTTTTGAAGAGCAGTGGCTTTCTCCTTGCAACCCTGCCATGCACACCATTGTTGTTCAGTGTTCTCCTGATGGTGGACTCATGAACATGAACATTAGTCAATGTGAGAGAGGCCTTCAGTTGCTTAGAAGTTACCCTGGGGTCCTTCGTGACCTCGCCGACTATTACACTCCTTGCTCTTGGAGTGATCTTTGTTGGTCGACCACTCCTGGGAAGGGTAAAAATGGTCTTGAATTTCCTCCATTTGTACACAATCTGTCTGACTGTGGATTGGTGGAGTCCAAACTCTTTAGAGATGGCTTTGTAACCTTTTCCAGCCTGATGAGCATCAACAACTTTTTTTGTGAGGTCCTCAGAAATCTCCTTTGTTCGTGCCATGATACACTTCCACAAACATGTGTTGTGAAGAGCAGACTTTGATAGATCCCTGTTCTTTAAATAACACAGGGTGCCCACTCGCACCTGATTGGCATCCCATTGATTGAAAACACCTGACTCGAATTTCACCTTCAAACTAACTGATCATCTGTGAGGTTCACATACTTTTGCCACTCACAAATATGTAATATTCGATCATTTTCCTCAATAAATAAATGACCAAGTATAATATTTTTGTCTCATTTGTTTAATTGGTTTCTCTTTATCTACTTTTAAGACTTGAGTGAAAATCTGATGATGTTTTAGGTCATATTTATGCAGAAATATAGAAAATTCTAAAGGGTTCACAAACTTTCAAGCACCACTGTATCTGTTTGTCCGACCTGAAAGTGAGAGGTAGAGTCTGGGTAATGGCTCCACCTCCAAGGAAGCAAACTCACTTAGCTGCTAATACAGAAGCGAGGCGAGCACATCGACAAAATGGTATCCCTTTTACTTTTCCTCCCGCTGGTAATACACAAGCGATGCATTCATTTTATTCATTCATTCATTCATTCATTTTATTTATAAGGCACTTTACATTTGTAGTAAATCTCAAAGTGCTACATAAAAATATTTAACAAGGACAAAACAAGATGAAAACAGAGATAAAACAACAATAAACAGTGGCATTCATGTTAATATGCTCTCCTAAATAGAAAAGTCTTTAGCTGTTTTACGATAAAACAGCCCACAATCTGCTGTGTTCTCAGGTTCTCTGGCAGGGCATTCCAGAGCCGTGGAGTAGTGACCAATGTTCCCTCTAAGGAGTAGCATATAGTGAGCAAAAAACATTGTTTATGAGCGACATTTTGTTTAAGCCAAAAATTTATGAGCACCAATTTTCGCAATAAGTATGAGCGACGCCGTCAGAATGAGCGATCGTGCGGGAAGTATGAGCGATGCTCTGAATTCGTGTGAGCGACCGCTCACGCGCTCAGCTTAGAGGGAACATTGGTAGTGACTGCAAAGGTTCGGTCACCAATTGAATAAAGTTTGGTCGTGGGGGGGCGAAGGCGATAGGTGTTTGCAAGACGGAGGTTTCTTGTAGTGGATTGTAAATTAAGAAGTTCCTTAAGATATTGAGGAGCATTTCAATAAATATACTGATGAGTGAGAAGACAGAGTTTGTATTCAATACGGATGTGAATAGGGAGCCAATTAAGTGGCCGAAGGATTAGTGAAATGTGTTCGTATTTCCGCACCCTCATCAGGATCCTTGCAGCACTATTTTGGATTTGTTGGAGCTTTTGAAGGCTCTTCCTGGGGATCCCAATGAGGAGTGCATTACAATAGTCCAGCCTGGAAGAGACAAAGGCATGAACCAGCTTTTCAGCATCACAGAGGGAGAGGCGGGGACGGAGTTTGGCTGTGTTTCGAAGATGAAGGAATGCAGTTTTACAGAGGTGATGGACATGTGTATCAAATGACAGATGGGAGTCTATCTTGATACCCAAATTAGTAGCAGAAGGGGAGAAAGTGATGGTGTGGCCAGAAAAGAAAATACAATTTACGGAGGAACGAAGTTGATAGGGGGAGGGGGGGACGGTACCAATTAAAAGAGCTTCAGTTTTGGTGCTGCTCAGCTTAAGGAAGTTCTTGGATGTCCAGGCGTCAACCTCATCCAAGCAGGAGGAAAGGGTTGATGGAGGTGTAAAAGAAGTCAAATCCAGTCTCACATAGAGCTGCGTATCATCGGCATAGCAATGGAATGAAACTCCATGTTTGCCAATGATGTGACCCAGCGGTAGCTTATTGATGTTAAAAAGGGTTGGCCCAAGGACTGATCCTTGTGGGACCCCACAGGTGACAGTGTGGGTACGAGATTTAGCCTCCCCCAGGGCCACATACTCAGCCCTATCTGTGAGATAGGACTCGAACCACTCCAGAGCAGCGCCAGAAAGTCCAATTATATAGTGGAGACGATGGAGGAGAACATTATGATCTACCTCATCAAATGCAGCTGTGAGATCCAGGAGGATAAGGAGTGATGGAGAGCCTTTGCGCGAGCACAACGGCAAAACAAATCCTCCTAGGAGAGAGATGCCCAGAGTAGTTCCTTTCAATTACCTGACATCTCTACATTTCATTTTTTTTTCTGATGATTTCAATAGTTTTTAGGACCCCGGGCTTTTTACAGCTCACGGGCTTACACAGCTAGTGTGTTTATGGTAAGAAATTATCATGATTCTTTACATTTATATAACACTTTTCCTCATTGCTCACAGAGGTGTACATAATGAGTGGGAAGCTACTTCAGCCACCACTAATGTGCAGCATCCATCTGGATGATGCGATGGCAGCCATTTTCTGTCTCAGTACGCTCACCACACATGAGCTGCTAGGTGGTGAAGTGGTGGGAGAGATAGCCAGTTAGACACAGGGGATGATTAGGGGGACAGAATCACTAGTCTGTGGTGGGCAGCTTAATGAGGACATTGGGATGCACCCTACTCTTTATGAAGGATGACCAGGGATCTTTTATAACCATAAAGAGTCAGGACCTCAGTTTTATGTCTCATCCAAAGGACTGCGCCATTTTTTCAGCACTGTGTCCCCATCACTGCACTGGGGCATAGGGATCCACACACAGAGCACAGGGTAAGCGCCCCCTACTGGCCCCACCAACACCCCTTTCAGCATTAACCCAAGCTTATCCCAGATGGTCTCCTATCCATGTACTGGCCACATCCGAACACGCTTGGCTTCAGGTGGATGACCTGTTCTGAAGTGCAGGTGGTACGGCTGCTATGTTAAAACTTCCCCATTGTGATATGAAAATGTTGAAAAGGGGCCATACCAGTGGTCACCGTTGTTAAATCTGATGTGACAGGGAGCCATAATAGGAACGTCATGCAGGTCCAAAGCTGGGTAGATCCAAGGACAGGTTACCAGTTATTAATGAGGAAAGGCCACACTGTATTGTGAATTACATCATACAAAATGGTGAAAAAGAGGGTGCTGGTTACAAAAAATACAAAAAAGGCCAGACTGTTGTGTTTCTTTCCTTAGGCTGAATTTTTTTAGTCATTTTCTATTATGGACACCAGTTTGAGTAACTGTTGTTAGGGGCGCATCCCATGTTTCTAAGGGCGTGGTCTCCAGGGTCGTGACCTCGAGTTGCACAGGTAGACAAGATACAAAGCTTTATCCAATCTGAAGGTAAACCCTTCAAAACTCTTGTAGTAATTCTCTCTGTGGGACTTTTTGTGTCTTGCCTGTATTTTGGAATTTGATTTATTTTTATTTTATTTGCTCTGTTTTGCCTTTTGCACACATCTCTCAGGTTCGACTGCTGAGTCAGGATAACTTGTATTTATTCTCTGTTTCATTTTTGTGTTTTATCTTTTTAAATATTCTGCTGTTCCTTGCACTTTGAGAATGGAGCTCCAGGAGGTGGGGCCACCGTGACATCACTACTTATAGGTCCTCCCTCTGGATTTATTGTCATAAACTGGCCGGGGTTTAAATGCTTGCTTTGTGTCTTTGTTGTGCATTTTTAATTTATTCACATGCATTACTATTTCTTTTGTGCATGCTTTGCAGTATTCTTTATGTTTTAAGTATCTTAAGCTAAGCTTGTGGTATGTTCCATATGTTTTGTGGGCGGTCCCTAAAGAGGTGTGGTCACCTGCCAATCACCACCAGGAGCCAACCTCTACCCTATAAATCTGGAGGGTCCTCCACACTTCATTGCAGATATGCTTAGGACTGTTAGGTTCTTGCGCTCCTTGTAAATTTTCTATGTCTTTTGATTTTTCTGGATTTTTTGAGCTTGCTTTTGGAATCTGTATTGGGACTTCTTTGATTTGGATTGCCTTCTTGTTACAGGCTATTCAATTTCTCCTTTGTGCTCCTTGGAGCTCCATTGTAATTGGAATATTTTTTTGTGAAGAATAAATCTTTTATTTTATAGAAATTGGTGCTTACCCTTATAACTAGCCAGAATGTGATGGTGGTAATGCCCCCCCCTAGTGGGCATTATTGGAAGTGCTTGGGACTACATGCTTTGGAACTCTTTAGTGGTTGGGACTCCAAATTCATGACAGTCATCCAAAAAGAAGGATTCTGCAGTGGTTCATTTATTTTGTTTGGAGTTTGCTATCAGTTATGGTTTATTTTGTTTAGATTTTCTGGTTCTTGGAATTATTCAGCTTCTGCCTCCAGGGAGGTATTTTCTGTATGCCACCTAAATCATCTGAGATCAGATGCCTCATCTTGGATGAGTTAATGCCGGTGAAACTCATCCGGGATAAGTCGGTTTTTCAAACGCAGCGTTGTAGTAGATTAGTCTAGCTGGGTCTAATCATCCGAGATGATTGCGCGCGCCCGCGCTGAGTGAAAAGCCCATATACACTCACCTAAAGGATTATTAGGAACACCTGTTCAATTTCTCATTAATGCAATTATCTAATCAACCAATCACATGGCAGTTGCTTCAATGCATTTAGGGGTGTGGTCCTGGTCAAGACAATCTCCTGAACTCCAAACTGAATGTCAGAATGGGAAAGAAAGGGGATTTAAGCAATTTTGAACGTGGCATGGTTGTTGGTGCCAGACGGGCCGGTCTGAGTATTTCACAATCTGCTCAGTTACTGGGATTTTTACGCACAACCATTTCTAGGGTTTACAAAGAATGGTGTGAAAAAGGAAAAACATCCAGTATGCGGCAGTCCTGTGGGCGAAAATGCCTTGTTGATGCTAGAGGTCAGAGGAGAATGGGCCGACTGATTCAAGCTGATAGAAGAGCAACTTTGACTGAAATAACCACTCGTTACAACCGAGGTATGCAGCAAAGCATTTGTGAAGCCACAACACGCACAACCTTGAGGCGGATGGGCTACAACAGCAGAAGACCCCACCGGGTACCACTCATCTCCACTACAAATAGGAAAAAGAGGCTACGATTTGCACGAGCTTACCAAAATTGGACAGTTGAAGACTGGAAAAATGTTGCCTGGTCTGATGAGTCTCGATTTCTGTTGAGACATTCAAATGGTAGAGTCAGAATTTGGCGTAAACAGAATGAGAACATGGATCCATCATGCCTTGTTACCACTGTGCAGGCTGGTGGTGGTGGTGTAATGGTGTGGGGGATGTTTTCTTGGCACACTTTAGGCCCCTTAGTGCCAATTGGGCATCGTTTAAATGCCATGGGCTACCTGAGCATTGTTTCTGACCATGTCCATCCCTTCATGACCACCATGTACCCATCCTCTGATGGCTACTTCCAGCAGGATAATGCACCATGTCACAAAGCTCGAATCATTTCAAATGGGTTTCTTGAACATGACAATGAGTTCACTGTACTAAAATGGCCCCCACAGTCACCAGATCTCAACCCAATAGAGCATCTTTGGGATGTGGTGGAACGGGAGCTTCGTGCCCTGGATGTGCATCCCACAAATCTCCATCAACTGCAAGATGCTATCCTATCAATATGGGCCAACATTTCTAAAGAATGCTTTCAGCACCTTGTTGAATCAATGCCACGTAGAATTAAGGCAGTTCTGAAGGCGAAAGGGGGTCAAACACCCTATTAGTATGGTGTTCCTAATAATCCTTTAGGTGAGTGTATATTGAGTCTAAAAAAACATGATCAGCAAGTCTTTGGTAGGCTGAAACACAATGATGAAAGAACAGGCGCATTATTTCACATAAACGGAGCAGGACCTTTTACTCAAAGGATATGAAGAATTTCAAGATTTAATATGCACAAGGGTAACACTGCAAAAGCAGCCCAAACCAGAAAAGACGGCTGGCGAAAAGTGGCCGACAAATTAAATGCTAAGTAGTGTGCATTGTACTTACTGAATGCAGCGTTTCATTTCCTATGTGTCAGATTAATTATTATTTAATATGTCATAATTCCAGATGAAACGTGAGCACAAAGAGAACATGGGAACAGGTTAAAGTGAAGTACAAGAAAATACTTCAAACTGGTAAATATTGGTATATAACTATTTAAAGGATTGTTGACATAAAGAATCATATATAATATAAAAAACATTAATTTTAAAGCTAATAAGAAGAAGGCAGACAAGCAAAAACAGGTGGAGGTCTACGCGGTCCAGACCTAACCCCTGCAGAAGAGTTGGCTCTCCAGCAAAATGCCCATCACCCTGTTTCTGAAGGCATTCCAGGGGGAAGCTCCTCCTCAGAACCAGTGGCAGGATGCAGTGGTCACTTCATTTCAGGTAAAGGATGGTCATTGCATATATTTGTCCTCAATGTGTGCCATAGGTATGTTCCATATAGCCCTCTTTTTTTTTTGTTGGGTCAGTTGCAGGGAATGTTATATCCCTAGAACTTGTGTCTGACCAATGAGATATTGACGGAGGTCAAATATTTGATGAAGACACTGTCTGATTATCCATCAGGAGGAGAGGTACATTTTTCAAATAATGTTTGATCAAACTCCACTCTGATCAGTCCCATGTGCCCCAATCACATTTGGAAATTCTGGGTAATGAGAATGTTAGGCTGATTGTGAGATTCTTTATGGAACTGTGGGTGTTTTTGCCTGTGTACCTGCAATGGCATGAATATTGTCTCTTTTATTGTCTGCACACGCAGGTGTCCAGGAAACACTATGAAAACCCAAAGGAAATATTTCAGAGCCAAACACACTTTACGAATTGCCTGGCAAACTGCACTTTTAGACAGATTTTTCCACATTGCCTACAGTATATAAAAAAAGTGCTGCTTGCAAAAAACTTTAAAGCAATGCATACTGTCTGTGTGGTTGTGAGAGCCCGACTTCTCCTAGTTTGACTTCAAATATAAGGTGCTAATAAATCATTAAGGTACAATATTCCCCCCCCGGCTAAAGCGGTATCTTTCGAAAAGAATTTCTTCCGTGAGCAATAAAGGATCTTGCCGATCGCACAAAACCCTCTCTATATGAAATTCTCTTCTTATAATTTGCGCGTCGATATCAATCGGTCGCTCATTCATGAACGGCGAAGCTATGACTGAATGAATTCCACGCACGGACACTGATTAAGTGTGTGAGCTAATCCTTGTGTACTTCGAGCAGGTTTGAGGATTTGGATCTGCTGCTACGACAACACATCCAGCAAGAGTTTAGAAAAACTGACAGATCCAGGATCAGGCCAGATCGTCAACAATTACATACGGCTAAACGAGTAATCCAAGTACGAAAAATACCCCCCAGATCTTTGCCTTCGGTTAAGTGTATTTGGGCTTGTTAGCTTTTGACTCCTTTTTGTTCTTTTGAGCATTTTTTGTTAGATGTGCTTATTTATACTGTAAATGTGCGTGTTGCACCTGTTAATTACAAGCCAGAGTTTTTATAGGTTCTCTCCCTTATAAAGGTATTTTGTTGAAATATGTCATTTTATTTCATTTTTGAAGCCTGAGGGTAGTAGTTGGGGATTGGCTGACTTGGGATGAGCCTCTTCTGGGCAGGCCAGTGAAGGTCCTTGCCGGCTTTGTGGGTCTTTTGGAGGCCTCATTTCTCCTTCTTGCTATATTTATGAGAGAAACCAGGACTTCACTAATTGGCCCCAAATTAGATGCCTATTTTATCAAAAACCTCTTTCTGCTTGAAAATAGGAGATTAAAGATTGTTCTTAGCCATCACTATAAACTACATGAAGTACGTAAGATATAAAAAATATTATTTTTGGGTGATGTACTCCTTTCATAAAAAGCTGCATAAAAAACAAAAATAGGGAGAAATAATAATTGAACAGTTAAAAAAATAAGAAGGGAATAAACCTAAACCAGGGAACTCTAACCACAAAATGTAACACTGAAGGACGAGGTATTATAAATTTATCTCAGAGGTCTGTCTCCCGAGAAAGGAAGTACCACGAGACAGTAATGACATGGTACGTAGATTGACTAAAGTCCAAAATGTCTAATAATTTAAGGGACAGGCCTCCACCATGTGACCTCAAGTCTAACAGCTCAAATTAAGATAGTGGTCCACTTGTTCTCCAATGGCCATTACTGCATCCTTTTGTCCCCACCATTAAAAAATGAACGAGGGCAGATGCCTGCTTTGCTTAAGGCAGCGGTTCTGAAACTGTGGGGCGCGCCCCCTGGGGGGGCACTGAAGCTGTACAAGGGGGGCGTTGAATAAATGAACAAGACATCAAAATTGAGTTTTTACATTTTTATTTCAAATTTAAATTTGCAAGCATATAATCACAATGAATGCATTATAACTAAAGTTAAAATAAAACATTTCTAAGGCATAGATCTAATGACTAACTGACGAGCTGCGCTGCTGCTGCTTTTATAGTCGCATATTTTCAATCCAGAAAGTTCGAGACGTATCGGTATCTGTCGGGAACATTCGGGTAACAGCAGATCAGTAGACTGCACCACATTGGCAGCGTAGCCAATATTGACAAATTGAGTTAAATAATTTACTGAGTATTGGGTTATTTTCATGATACAATTAAGAGCGGTATAATTTTTGTTGGACGAAAATACGTTCGTCTCGCGCAGATTGACTTCATCGGTGCCCTCATTTACGAGATTTTTAAAAATTAAAGCATATTTAATTGTTTCTTTACATAAAAAATAATTAAATAAGAATAAATAATTTATTCTTTGTTTTGGGATTAGAATTACTACCAAAACCCACACAAGGCCTTTTAACAGTTATTAAAGCACTTAAAAAAAATAAATTGCAAATATTTCATCGAAGTTAGACGAACACATGCAAATCATATGGAAGTAAAAATAATACGATACCGTGACACTGCACGAGTATCATACTTTTGTTAGTTGTATCTTGGGTTATTCTCATCTATCTTATATTATGCAGGGGGCGCAGAATTATTCCAGGTAGAAAGGGGGGTGGGGTGTGAAATACAAAAGTTTGAGAACCACTGGCTTAAGGGAAGAGCCGGCACTGATGGGAATGTACACTGCTTTAAAAAATGAAGGGAACACTTAAATCCCACTCAGTACTCAAGTGGAAAATCCTAACTGAGTAATACCGTGTCATTCAAGGAGAACACAATGATACAATAACGGTCAATGGAAACCAAAATCACCAACCCATTGAGGGCTGATTCAACATCACACCAAAAATCAAAGTCAAAAATTGAAATCACAAGCTGACCCAATTTGTGTGAATTTCATCATGGCAACTTATAATGTGACTTAGTAGTAGTGTGTATGGCCCTCCAGATGCCTGTATGCACTCCCGCATGCTCCTGATGTGACAGCAGATGGTGTCCTGGGGGATCTCGTTCTAGACCTGGATCAAGACATCAGTGAGCTCCTGCACAGTCTGTGGTGCTTCTTGATGGTGTCAGATGCACCGATACATAACATCCCAGAGGTTCTCAATTGAATTCAGGTCTGGGGAGCATGCCTGCCAGTCAAAGGCATCAATGCCTTTGTCATCCAGAAACAGCCTTCACACTCTGGTCACATGAGGCTGGGCATTGTCATGCACCATGAGGAACCCAGGGCCCACTGCACCATAGTAAGGTTAAACAATGGCTCTGAGGATTCATCCTGGTACCTAATAGCAGTCAGGGTACTGCTGCTTAGCACATGGAAGTCTGTGTGACCCTCCATGGGTTAGCCTCCCCAGACCTTCACTAACTAAACACCAAACCGGTCATGCTGGATGATGTTGCAGGCTGCATAATTCACCATGGTGTCTCCAGACTTGTTCACGTCTGTCACATGTGCTCATTGTGCTCTTATCTGTGAAGAGAACAGGGCACCAATGGCAGAGCTGCCAATTATGGTTTTCTCTGGTGAATGCCAATCATGCTGCATGGTGATGGGCTGTGAGCACGGGTCCCACTAGAGGGCATTGGGTCCTCACGCCACCTTCATTGAGTTTGTTTGTGACAGTTTGGTCAGAAAGCTGCACACCAGTAGCAAGCTGGAGGTCATTTTATAGAGTTCTGGCCGAGTTCCTCCTGTTCTTTCTCTCACGAAGGAGCAGATACCAGTCCTGCTGCTGGGCTGATGCCCTTCTATGATGCCCTGTCCAGCTCTCCTCATGTAAAGGCCCGTCTCCTGGTATCTCCTCTATGCTCTTGAGACTGCGCTAGGAGACACAGCAAACCTTCTTGCAATGGAGGAGCTGGACTGCCTGTGCAACACGAATTGGCAGCTGGTACCACATCATGCTACAATAATAATGCAAAACTAGAGCAAGCTCAGGAGAGAGCAATTGTCTGCAGCCACCAGTCCCTGTGTGGCCCCCGGACACAGACAGACAGACACCAGAATGTCCAAAACACACTCCTTCATTTTATATAAGCACCACAATGCCTTATTCTCCAACAGTCTCTTTCTCTTCTCTCTCTCTCTCTTTCTCTATGACCTCCACTCCCATCCTCACAAGCTCCGTCTCCTTCCTCCCAACTCCGGCTCCACTACTGGAGGCAGGCGGACCCTTTTATAATAACCCGGATGGGCTCCAGGTGCTCCGTCCGACGACACTTCCTGATGTGGCAGAAGTGTCAGATGAGCACCCGGACGCACTCCGGGTACCCCTGGGATTTCTTCCAGCAGCACTTCCTGGTGTTGCGGAAGTACTGCCATCCAGGGTTCCATAACCGTCCGGGCGCCCCCTGGCGGTGGCCACGTCCTCCCATAGGGATGAGCTTCCCAGCTCTGTTCTAGAGGCCCCCAAGCAGACCAGAGCAGCTGCCCTCTCGTGGCCCAGGGAAGGTATCGTCCCTCTCGTGGACCATCCAGGTGTCCCGGCTGGGTAGGGTCCCCAGCCGTCTGGGACAGGGGGAATGTCTTGCTGTTGCCTCTCCAGTGCTCCTGTTGTCACTTTCATTTGAGCGCTCTGAGTAGTGAGAAAAGCGCTATATATAGGGTGGGCCAGATCTAATTAAGAAATTTTCATTACGCTATAACTTATTAAGTTTATTACATAGAAAATCACCCAAAAAATCCCGGACCATCGAGATTGTGAACTGACGACATGAAGAATCGACTTCACACCAAACTGGAATCGTCCCCACATAAATCAAAGTCATCCAGACGATCTGGATCTGCATAATTAGATCTGGATCACCCTATAAATGCAAAGAATGATTATTATTATTTGCACCAAAGCAGGTCAAGTTGATTCACCATTGCTTATGCCGGACAGATTGATATCTCTGAAGCTTCATTGACTTAGTGTTAGATTGTGATGATTAAGTGTTACCTTCATTTCTTGAGTAGTGTAGAAGACCCTTACTGCAGATTTTTGTTTTTTGCCACCCAATCTTACCCTTTTTCTAGTGTCTTAGAGGCCCATTCCTTGTTGATTGGTCAGACAATCATCTTTGTCCCCCTTGGGGAATTATGGGAAATTGGCAGAGTGCGGGAGGCAGGGCTTGTCAAGGACAATCGTCACAGCAATGCTGATTGCTTAATCAACCCACGGCAACCCACTGTGACCCACTTTGCAAACCATCACTCACCCGTTACCATTAGATTTTACAGTAGCTCACAACTCAACTGAGGCAACTTGCGTCCCATAGATTAAGAAACCCTGCGTCTATATTTAACACCCGTAAAAGGGAAATAAGAAATGCCAAAAAAGGCAGTTAGGGCACCAAGAGGTCAGTCAAAGATGAGGCAAAATGTATTTGGAAACGTCAGAGGGAAATCAAGTTTGCTGAAGAGGAAATAATGAAAGCTATTGTTGTGTTTCTACAGTCTACCTACATGAAGAAGTTAGAACTGTTCCAGTAACTTGAGGAAATATATTAATGAAGTCCTATATGGCGTAGAGAGATTAAAGAAAGACAAGTGCTGCTATAATTAAAAAAACACTGTAATCAAGTACATTGCCGGCACCGGATACATTTTACTCGAAAGTGCTCAAGTAAAGTAGAAATTAGACTGTAGGAGCCCCTAATATGTGTTTATAAAAATCATTGCATTCAGGGGACATGTGGCTCGGTGGATATCTGGTATAACCTAAGCAAGGAGAAGATTTCTGGAACAGTAAAAAATGTGTCCTTTAAATTTAAATTTAAACAAAACAAAGACTCGACCAACTTCCCCTGTCCGATTCATAGAGGTCGACTCTGTAACAGGACAGCCCAGTCTAATCTCGTTCCTCATATACAATCCATTAAGACAGCAAGAAAAGTGTGGCCGAGACCTGACGTACTTATTTTAAAAATAGCATTAATGAATCACTAAAAAAAAAATAATGAATCATTTCTTTCCAAGGTTATGTGAAAAGACCCCTTGGGGATTAATAAAGTATATCAAATTAAAAAATATCAAAACTGAACCCAAAAACATATAGCCAAAGGTGCTGTATAAATAAAATGTATTATTATTAAAACCTCACTAGAAATCTATTCATCCATCCATTATCCAACCCGTTAAATCCTAACTACAGGGTCACGGGGGTCTGCTGGAGCCAATCCCAGATAACACAGGGCACAAGGCAGGAAATAAACCCCAGGCAGGGTGCCAGCCCACCGCAGGGCGCGCGCACACTCACACACAAAGGACAATTTAGAATCGCCAATGCACCGTGTCTTTGGACTGTGTGAGGAAACCGGAGTACCTGGAGGAAAACCACACAGACCCGGGGAGAACATGCAAACTCTATGCAGGGAGGACCTGGGAAGCAAACCCGGGTCTCCTAACTGTGAGGCTGCAGCGCTACCCAATGAGCCACCGAGCCGACTAGAAATCCATTCCCTATCTAAATCACACAGCAAAGGTCTGTTTATAGACATTATCCATAAACGTGGAACACTTGAATGCGAACGATCTGACAGAACATGTCACGTGATTTTGTGTCATGTGGTCAGGAACAGACGTAGCAACTTTAAACGATATAGACTGCCACTATTGTTACAAAAGTCGATAGGGACATACACAAAAAATGGCGGCCTTCCTCAATGAAAAGTTTGTTAGGAAGATACGCCACAATAACACAGTCCCTCAGAGAGTATGATCCACAAAAATATTTACAAAGACAAAAAATTCTGCATATATATAAAAGACAAAAAGTGCGCCAATCCCCAAATTATATAAATACCTCCATCAAACAAGAACTATACCCAGGAGATATTTGTAATACTCCAAAAATATGTATAAAAGTAGGCAAAAGCCACAATGCTTGATGTACTTTAATAGCTAAGCTACACCAAACACTCACCACTATGACTCGGTCAAAGGACGACCCCTACAGGCAGGAAGTGCCTTTTATACTCGCCGCCATTTTTTTTGCCAAACCAGACAACAGCAACAATATTTATTTCTAAAGCACATTTTCATACAAATGATGTAGCTCAAAGTGCTTTACAAGATGAAGAAAGAGAAAAAAGACAAAATATAAAAATAAAGTTAGACAATACTAATTGACATAGAATAAAAGTAAGGTCCGATGGCCAGGGAGGACAGAAAAAAACAAAAAAAAATATTCCAGACAGCTAGAGAGAAAAAAAAACCAAACAAAATCTGCAGGGGTCCTGAGGCCACGAGACCACCCAGTCCCCTGTAGGCATTTTACCTAACATAAATGATCTCAATCAGTCCTCATGGTATTCAGGGTTCTCATGGAAGAACTTGATAATGACGGTCATGTGGACCTCTGGCCTTCAATCCATCAATGTAGGGACATCACGGTGCTTTGATTGGGTGGTACAGAGAACCGAAAAAAGAACAGAAGAGAAAGTAAGGGTTAGTACGGATTTCAGAGCCACCATGAATGATAATGATAATTGAATGCATATGCAGAATATCAGGATTAAACTAAAATGAAGCTATGAGAAAGCCATGTTAAAGTAATGAGTTTTTAGCAGTTTTTTTAAAGTGCTCCACTGTATTAGCCTGGCGAATTTCTATCGGTCAGCTATTCCAGATTTTAACAGCAGAAGGCCGACCTCACCACTTCTTTTAAGTTTAGCTCTTGGAATTCTAAGCAGACACTCATTTGAAGATCTAATGTTACGATTTGGGGTGTAAGATGTAAGACATTTTGAAATATAGGATGGAGTAGATTAGTGAAGGCTTTGTAAACCATCAGCATGATTTTAAAGTCAATTCTAAATGGCACAGGTAACCAGTGTAGTGACGCTAAGACTGGTGTGATGTGCTCGGATTTTCTTTCTTTCTTCTCCACTCGTTGCAATCGATTGATGCCTTTTTTGGGTTGTCCTGAGAGGACTATATAATGATGCATCAGACAGTCGTTGATCACGCAGACACAGCTGTGCAGTATGACATGTCACACTTCTGCATGGCCTCTATTAAATTAAAAAAAATAAAAAATTGTGCTATAAACAGTCATCGCCAAAAAGGTATAAAGCTACTGATTTTCTCAAACAACTAGATTTGTTGTGAGATGAATATTTAGATGATAATGACAGTCAATTGGATGATGTGGAACCTGTATTAAATTCAGTGTAGCCTCACATGGACTTGCAAGCGATCACTCACAGGTTTCAGGCTTGAGCGCTCTCCGACTACATATTGAAGGTAAGTTACCACTTTGAATCCGAAGTATGAGTTAAGTCGTATCTCAGTGAGCTTGTCATGGTGCGGCATATTATAAAACTCGTATGCCAGCGTACATCCACTATTGAGGCAACCAGCTTACTGGTGAGCTTTTCTGCTGCATCTCAGTTATCAACTATAGTGCTGCCATCTAGTGGATAGTCACAGAACTACTACTACAAATAGACTGTAGTTATGCCGTCCCATAATGATAATGACACTGATCGAGATAGTGACAATTAATTGGATGATGTGGAAGCTGTAGGCTCTGACATTGATGCAGATAGCTGCCCCAAAAACTTTTCTTCATCCCACTTGTCATGACTGTCAGGTCAGCACTGCATGGACATTCTGCCGTCCACTGAGCGCAAACTGTCACCAACTATCAAATATGTTGTGTGAAATAAGTGCAGGCGGCGCAATGAAACACGTTATATTTGTGGCACGTCTGCTACAAAGCAAGCACTCTGTGTGGCGCCATGCTTCTAGGACTCTCATTCAATTGCAGATGTTTTGTCGTGTTGGTGGTGAAAATAAAGCAATTCATATTTCCTTTGTATTTTTGACAGTTAATGTTGATATTAAAACCGTTGTTTTCTAATTCATTTTTTACAGATTGTGAAAGAGTTCATTATTTATCATCTTCTTAAATAATATACTACTGTGTCTGTCCAGGATTTTAAATTGACCTGTAGCTCGCAAACCGTTTAACCTATTGACTTGAAATTAGGTACACATATACTACGTGACGTCTACTATCCGCTTTCAGGTGATGATTTTTATTACTCTTTTTATTTTTATTTTATTTTATTGTAGAATCAACTCTCGGCAGTGCACAGCAGGGCGGCCGTGTGGCGCATGCGTATGGGCGCCGTTCTCATTCCCTACCACCGTCACTAATCATTCTTAAGGCAGATTGAAGACTTAAGTGCCAGCTTAAGCGAAAAATTAAAGAAAACTTACTAAGTAATTGCAACATAAAAAATTAACTTAATCAGTTTTAACGCGAAAAGATGCCGACGAAAGAAGAGAAGCAGCGGGCCACTAGGGTGGAGAAAAGAAGAGCTGCTCAGGAAACAGCAAGCGCATCAATCTCTGAAAAAAACGAATGCTAAACAGAAACAGAGAAAGAGGATGAAAACTAGGAATGCTCACGTCAAGTGTATTAAAAGCACGTTATCATGCAGTACGCCGTTACTGGTATACAATATTAGCTGTCCCCCGCAGCTCTGCCCGCCCAGCAGTGACAAACAGGTATCACTACCTAAGTGTATGCATGGTACGCTCCAACACATGGTGAGTGGTAGACCGACTCAAACGGAGGCTGGCGCGTGAGTGACGAGGGCCTCGCCCGACTCCCCACTCCTGACATCACGTTTCACCATCCCCTTGGCCTGCAGCCACTCTCTCAGATTAGCACGAATAAATCGCTCCTGCAATTGAACTATGATACTTAGTGCGAGGACAGAAGTCACAAAATCAACCAGAATGTTCAAGAAAATTCTAGAAAAAAACCTGATCTAAGTCAGCTAAGTAGTTCTCTCATGAAAAGTGGACAGACATACAGACAGACAGACGCTTCCATACGCGTCCCCTTGCCTTCACTGCTGCCAAATAAGAAAGGGGAGTGCCCTTCATAGTTTTCCATTCTCCCCTTTTCTTGACTTAAATGATACTTAAAAAGTCATTTTCCCCTTTGCCTTGGTGATGCCTGGCCAGGCACATTACCACATGCGAACCTCTGTGCCACCCTCCTCCCCGTACCATACAAATGGTGGCAGCGGTGGGATGATCCTGTTGCAGTGAGGAATAAAGAGCAGAAGAGGACTTTTTAGGATGTTGAACTTTTTATGGACTATTTATTTATTGCTTATTTTATTGTCTTTTGCGTTTTTTGTTCTTTTATTGTCCTGTTCTTAGAAGGGGGCTTGGGGATTTGTTTTATTGAGGGGTTTGTTTTAGTGATTTTATTGTTTTAGTGTAGTGTTATGGCCACGGAACAGACCTGGACTACCAGTTGCACTGGGAAGGGAGGAGTGTGGACCCTTCCCTTGCTGCTGGTGACTTAAGTGGGGAGTTCTGTGGCGACCTGCGATTTTAAATAAATAAAAAATCACATGCTGCATGGTAGAGGCTCCGATCAGGTGCGGATCTGCAAAAGCACAAGTCACTTTAGGGCTGAATGGGGTGCTTGGTTGATTGCACACTCACGTGCAAATGGTAGCAGTTCAGTCAGGTGCCTCATTCTCACCTCGGAGGAGGCAGTGTATCACACTTGCACCCAATCATCCAGGATATAAAAGGGGAACAAAGGAATAGCAGAACAGAAATGGAGAACAAAGAAAGAGCAAGACGGAGGGTTAAAGTAAAGAAGTGATAAAAGAAATGGCAGGACCTGCAGAGGAGCTGGTGCGATGTAGAGTGGAGGCAGGCAGTCGCGAAAGTGAGCCCCAGGAGAGGAGTGTGTGGCCAACGTTCAAAAGGGGGGCTGAGGACTACTCCTGTTGAGGAACCTGCAGAGCAGGAACGACCAACCACTCCAGGAGGACTCCCGTGTAAGGCCGAGGAGTGGCGGCGGGAGGCCAGGGAGTAAGACTCGGTGCAGCACCTCGCAGACCCCGAAAAACTGGCGATGAGGACCCGAGCCCTGTTAAAGAGTTGACTGTACCTGTGGGGAGATGCTTCCTCATGCTGAGGTGTCCTGCATGGGTGAGCTGAGGGCATGTCATTTTAGAAAGATCCACCGTGACTCGCCATTGTTTTAATAGATGTATTCTGCCCATGGATCTTAACCTTCTTTTTAATAAAATATTTATGAGATATTTTAACTTCCACATTCACCTGATTTTCTGGATTATTTGATAGACGATTCGTTTTTGCTCTGATCTATTGAACGCACTTTGTTTTGGTCTGGTTTTTAACAAAAAAGTACTGAACCACTTATGAACATGTGTGCCCTCATTTGCCCGGCTCATCTCGGTCTATGACAATCGATGGTTACAAGTTGAAAAGACTCCTGGAAGCAACCAGGGAGTGAGGAGCTAACCCAGACCATCACACATACCTCAATTATGAACTAAACATTTGATTTTTACGTTTGCACCAACCCATGTTGAATGACATGCATTACCCGAAAATGCAATTGCCAGACGTGAAAATGTAGCCGTTTCCATCAGTTATTCTTACCCTCTGGCTACCGAAGCAGATGAAGCCCATCCTGTGTGTTTTCTGGTAGTCATTGATGCACTCAAATGAACTCCAGATGTGTGAAACAAAAAAGAAGAGCTAAGAAGGCATGGCTGTGACTCAGGGCAACATGACCTCTCTGGCTAAATGGACCCCCATAGTCCAGGCTGCCAGGTCGTGGCCTCATGTTTGCTAACACGGATACGTGAAATTTGGACCTTGACTTGACAGTGTTTTGTGAATTCCAATAATGCAAAGCGGCATTGTATGGCTCTCTGTGTTCTTGTAGATGTGTGGTGCTGTAAGAATAAAGTGCCTTGGCACACTGCGGGTGTCTGCCTTTCTGTTCTGTGAATGAAGCTTCTCAGATGGCGGTAGACATACAGAGAGAAATGAACCACAGATGTATTGGGAACCCTTAAACCAAACTCTATTTTTGAAATGTAATTCAATTCTAAAGTATGTAAAAATATTTTTTT
>JANRMT010062817.1:13224602-13252247 GCA_026402145.1 Polypterus bichir lapradei | reverse complement strand
GCAGGTATAACAGACAATAGCTTGTATGATGTTAACGTTTACCCCCCGGGTGGAATTGAAGAGTCGCATAGTGTGGGGTCTCCTCAGTCTGTCAGTGGAGCAGGACGGTGACAGCAGTTTGTCACTGAAGCTGCTCCTCTGTCTGGAGATGATGCTGTTCAGTGGATGCAGTGGATTCTCCATGATTGACAGGAGTTTGCTCAGTGCCCGTCACTCTGCCACGGATGTCAAACTGTCCAGCTCTGTGCCTACAATAGAGCCTGCCTTTCTCACCAGTTTGTCCAGGCGTGAGGCATCCCTCTTCTTTATGCTGCCTCCCCAGCACACCACCGCGTAAAAGAGGGCGCTCACCACAGCCGTCTGATAGAACATCTGCAGCATCTTATTGCAGATGTTGAAGGATGCCAGCCTTCTAATGAAGTATAGTTGGCTCTGTCCTTTCTTACACAGAGCATCAGTATTGGCAGTCCAGTCCAATTTATCATCCAGCTGCACTCCCAGGTATTTATAGGTCAGTACCCTCTGCACACAGTCACCTCTGATGATCACGGGGTCCATGAGGGGCCTGGGCCTCCTAAAATCTACCACCAGCTCCTTAATTTTACTGGTGTTCAGGTGTAGGTGGTTTGAGTCACACCATTTAACAAAGTCCTTGATTAGGTTCCTATACTCCTCCTCCTGCCCACTCCTGATGCAGCCCACGATAGCAGTGTCATCAGTGAACTTTTGTACGTGGCAGGACTCCGAGTTGTATTGGAAGTCTGATGTATGTTGGCTGAACAGGACCGGAGAAAGTACAGTCCCCTGCGGCGCTCCTGTGCTGCTGACCACAATGTCAGACCTAAATCTAAAAAAAACACTCCTTTTCATGCAAAAAGTAATGGCCACTCATTAGAATTCATCTATCTATCCATTATCCAACCCGCTGAAATACCGTCCTCTTGTGCAAATTAAAACAGAACTACTACGTTTTCTACTACCATTACTATTACTACTGCTACATCTACTCTCTCGTTATCTACTTTATTTCAATGAGAAGGTTGTTCTTGTTTGCCTTGAATAACAATATGAAACTGTGGCAGGGTGCGTTTTCTTTCATTTCTTTCAATTGATTGGGACAAGGGGGAGGGCTGTATGGTGACTGCATCTCGTGTGATGTTTCTTGTGTGATTTTTCTCGACTTTATTTTTCTGGTGCGTCGTTTTTCTCATGCGTATGTAACTCAGGTATTAGGCTTAGGTGAGATAAATACTTGAGGAAAATACGCGAGAAAAATAACAGTGAGAGAAATAATGCGTGAGGAAAATCACGTGAGAAAGTTCACGCAAGAAAAAAAATCAACAGTACCGGGCCATATAGTGAATATAAATGTTTATTTTTATCTGACCTTCACGGACCCCCTGAAACCCATCCATGGGTCCACGGACCTCAGGTTAAGAACTCATGCTCTAGAAGATATTTCCTTTGTATAAGATCATAGTCTTCAAGCAGTGTCAGACAAACTATATTGTGTCAAACCAGTAGGCTAAGAATAAGCTACAGTTTATGACATGATGTTTATAGCCTTCTGTACTCAGTGAGTAAATCACATCGCTCTTTTTGCTTCATGCAGTTATTGAGAAGCGATGGCTTTGGTTTCTAAGTGACAACAGATAGCTAATATAAACTGATAAAAAAACCAACAAAATGTTGTTCCGTGCAAATATATACTATTGACCCTTGTAACAAGGCGCTATATAAACACCCGACCCGACACAGATTGGACACGGGAAGCACGTATAAAAATAAATAAAGTTTTATTTTCTTCTTAGGTTTAGGTTTAGGTTTAGGTTATTTATATAGCACATTTACAACAGCCACACGACTGACCAAAGTGCTGTACATTTTAAAAACATCAACATAAAATAGAAATATACGATTTAGCCAAAAGAAGCAACAACAGAAACACATAAAAATAATTTGTATAAATATATCTATACATATACATATGTCTACACATACACACATCTAGGTAGGCAAAATAAAGTCTAGTAAGCCAGAGAAAACAGATGTGTTTTTAAAATAGATTTAAAAATAGTCAGACTAGGAGCCTTTCGGATTTCAATAGGCAGATCATTCCAAAGACGAGGCCCAATTACCGAGAAAGCACGGTCACCTCTACGCTTGAGTCTGGAGTGTGGAATTAAAAGAAGGTTCTGATCACAGGATCTCAAACTTCTCAGGGGGATATATTGGTGAAGCAATTCAGATAAATAGATGGGTGCTTGTTGGTGTAATGTTTTAAAAACAAATACGATTTTAAAATGTATTCTAAATTGAACAGGCAACCAATGAAGGGACTTCAGAAGCGGAGTCACATGATCCATTTTTTTCTTTTTTAAAAGAAATTTAGCAGCTGCGTTCTGGACCAATTGAAGACGGGCAATTTGGGATTTGGAGATGCCATAATAAAGAGAGTTGCAATAGTCGAGGCGAGACGTAATAAAAGCATGTATGGCCATCTCCAGGGTCTTGTCAGTGAGATAAGGTTTAATTTTTGCAAGCGTGCAAAGCTGATAAAAGCTAGATCCGATCACGGCAGAGACTTGTTTGTCAAGTTTTAATGAGTCATCTAACAGGACACCCAGATTCCGAACCTGTGAAGACCTGAAAGCTGATAAAGGTCCCAGGTCAAATTCCGGGGCCTTCATATGTCCAGAAGGGCCGAAGACTATCACCTCAGTCTTCTCTTCATTCAAAGATAAGAAGTTTTGGGATAGCCAAGATTTAACTTCATCTAAACAGGATAACAAGGCATTCATAGCCAGGGGATCATTTTTCTTAAAAGGTAAATAAATTTGTGTGTCATCAGCATAAAGGTGAAATGATACCCCATGTTTTCTAAAAATAGAGCCTAGAGGTAGCATATACAGAGAAAATAAAGTGGGAGACAACACAGAGCCTTGAGGAAGACCACGAGAGAGAGGACGTCGAGGAGGAGAAGTCTCCTAGCCTAACCACGTATTACCTATCAGATAAAAATGACTGAAACCATTTTAAAAAACATTTTTTCTTCTGGAGGGCTTGTCTTCCCTGTGTCCTCCAGCCACAACACAGTCCCAAACACAAACTCAAAACACACCGGGTATAGCACTATACTCCTCTCTTCTACCACTACTCCTCCACCAGCTTAGTCCTCCTCCTCCTGACTCTTGCCGTTGAGTGGGCTCCTTTTATGGCCCACCTAGAAGTGCTCCTGGTGCTTGATCACCTGTTTCCAGTTACACTCCTGGGTGGGGCTGAAGATTCATCCAATTAGGCTCAGGAGCCCATGCAGCGCCCCCTGGCGGCCACCCCAGATCCCAACAGGGTTGTGGAAAACTCCATCTCCCATGGAGCCCTGTGGGAGGCTGAGGCACCGCTCCGATCCAGCATCCAGGGGGAGGTATTGCACTGTCCAGGGCTGCTCCCCCTGAATATATAGTGAAGGGGCGTCCCGGCCAGGCTCTTACACACTCTTACAAGGAAACTAAAACAGAAGCTGTATATCATATTCATCACTTTTGAGGTATAATATTTTTGTCACGTCAACGCACATTATAAGAATGGGTTAATTCCATCAAGTTTTCTTTAATAAATCCTGACTTTTGAGTTGTAAGTTGTGTACGCACATTTCGGGAGTCTTTTTTTTCGTGCATAGACAAGTTTAATAAATCTGAACCCCAGGTGGACAGACTGCTTAGTAATGGCTGATGATCAATGATAGAAATCAATGAACATATTAGCAAGAGAAGGTGATAACTTCTATGACTGGTTGTTCTTTCATTAAACTTTTCATTCATTCCTCAATTTTCTTTAATCACAAATGTCTTTTTCTCCTTTAGGGGGCTTCAGGTGCTTGGGAGTTTCCGAAAGAGACGCCTCAGCAGGAGTTTGTGGCCATGCCTATTTCTTCAATAGGGAACTGCAGGAATGTCAAGCATGCTCCGAGTGTCCAGGAGAGTCGGTCTCTTTTCCTTGCACAGCAGCAAGTGACACAGTCTGCTCCACCTCTTCGGAAAACAAGCTTTCGGAATCGTGGACAGGTCTTGTGATCGTGCCTACCCCCAAGTCCTTTTCCCATTCTATCTACCCAGGGATGGTCCTAAATATCAAGGGGAAAGCCCAGTCAGATCTTCTTTTGAGTGATGATGGGCGCCTCCTATTCCAACAACATGGTCTCATTTGGACTGACTACAATTTCGCCTTGAAGCACAACTGCCGAAATTTCCTTCAACTCTCCCTCAGGCTCAACGACAGTGAAGAAGGCCAAGAAATAAGTGGCATTCGCATCGAACAGCCTGAAAGGAAGTACTTTCAGAGCATCAGTTTAAGTGCCACCGCCGAGGTGGAGCCCAACTATACTCTGTCGCTGTTCCTGAAGAGTCCCAATCAGTACTGTAATCAGAGCAAAGACTTTAATACGTATGACCTCAGCTCCCCCTTTAGCCTTTTTTGGCTGTCTCATGACACGGGGGCGGTGGCAATGACGGCACAGATATCGATGTCCATGCAGTATCAGACTAATTATCGACCGGCCTTTAAAATAATTTCTGTATCCGATCCCTACATGATAAGCTTGTCACATGATGGCAGAGGAGTAAAGTTTACGGAGAGTGGGGTGGTGAAGTTTGTCTTTCAGCAGGCGTTGTATTCCATGGGGCACACCTGTGTTCGGGAAGGCTATTCCCTGGTTGCTTATGTCAATAGAAATGGAACGAACGAAGAGTTGATGCACGTATTCAAGTCCGGAGTCAACTACAGAGACACGTCAATCTCCTTGTCTGGCGCGGCCAAGGTAAACGCAGGAGAGATGATGAACTTTGAGATCTTGTCTCCCTCACAGTGCAACATCAGGTATTTCGGTGACAACTCCGGGATTAGCATGTTAAGTCTCATCTGGATTCCTTCACCAGTTTCGAGTGCTCTCTCGGCGACCGTCTCGCGTGACGGATTACCAACAGGAGCGGTGAGAAATAAAGCTCTCCACTTCTATCAAGCTTCTTCCCACGAGAAACAGATTCAGCTGGTGAGTTCGGGACAATTTGCACAGAAGTATTTCGTTTTCCGGGAAAGCGGGACGGCAAGCGTTGCCTTTAATCTGAAGCTCATTCATTCCTGCAACATCGTTAAGCTTACATTGAATCGCCTGATGGGTGATCAGCTGCAGCCAACAAGCATAGCCCAGCAAATCGGAGGTCACATGCCCGAAGGGAGCCAATGGACGAGCGTCAGCCTCCGCACTTCCTTTGACGTCCGCAACGGCACGATGATTTACATTTCCCTGGACTGCGTGAGGGGGAGAATCAACCAAATTGCTCATGAACGTGGCACCAACCTCTCTATTCTTTGGCTTTCCTCTTGAGTTTTGGCACCCTTGTGTTAAAGTAAAGTCATTCTGTTTGCACGTTGATGCCCCTGAGATCTCAATTTGGTGTTAGGAGAAAAGAGAGCACAGAAACAACAAAAAGGCAGTGGAGTTGATCTTCCCAGGAATTTTGTTTTCTCCCAAAGGTGTTTAGGTCATAAGGCAGTTTCTGGTGCAGATCTGAACATAAGTAAATAGCAATAAAAATCTCTGTGTTCTGTGTCACTTTGACATCAACGCTCAGGGACATATGGTGCAAGGGGGTCTTTGGGCCTCAAAGACGGCCCCATAAGGGGAACAGAACTCCAAATGTGTTGATATGACATGTATGCGATTAACCACATCAATGCTTCACATGTGTTTTAACAAGAGTGTGCTTTCTAATGAGTACAATACATCAGCATTAATAAACGTTTAATTGTGCGTCTCCTAAAATGGAGGCCAACGTACCAAGTGTCTTCAATTGTCACCTAATACAACAACGATAACATTTATTTCTGTAGCACATTTTCCTACAAAGGCTGTAGCTTACAAGATGTCAAAGCAAAAATTGCATGCAAAGGAACATCAAACTAAAATGATAAGAATAACAATGCACTTTCATTCAAACATCACTGGACTGTGATCAGTGATACTGAGATGTTTTACATCTACATTTATTTGCTTAGCAGACATTTTACCCAAAGAGAGGTCATCATACAATGATTGAATAAAGAGGAGTCTGGGGACTCTTTAAGAACAGGCATGGCAGGACCAGGGTCTCTTACAGAGCTAACCGTTCTATGGAGGACACAATACCCACTATGCTCTACCTCAGGGATGTCAAACTCCAGTCCTGGAGGGCCGCAGTGGCTGCAGGTTTTCATTCTAACCCTTCTCTTAATGAGTGACCTGTTTTTGCTGCTAATTAACTTCTTTTGAATTCATTTTATTTGACTTGCTCTTGAAGACTCAGACCCAATAATTGTTTCTTTTTCCTTAATTAGCAGCCAAACAATAATAAGATACAAAATGAACTGAAACTGAGACCATCATACAATATCTAAAAATGAAAAGGGTGGAGGTCTCAGGAATGCTGATCTGTTCAGGTCCCCTAAACATTTTAACAGCGCTCTTAGAAAAGTAAAAAAAAAAAATCAACCATTTTGAAAATGTCTGCTATTACACAAAGAGAGCAGCAACAAGCCATGGAATTAAAGAACAGGTTTAACTCTTTCAGGGCTGATGCTGACTTTTGTCAAAAGGAGGAGTTGACGATGGTAATCAACTGTAAACGGTGACAAAACCAACCGTTATGTTTTAGTTGGACTCTCGTTGCTAGAAGGAAAGTTAGCAGAGCTAGATAGAATAGCTTTATTGGTATGATCGAGATTTGCTGCACTCGTGCGAGTAGCAAGGTGCAAACAACGTCAAAAATGGCACTGACATCTGGCGAGAGACCAAAGTGGATGCGTAAAGCAAAATACTCGGTGGACGATGTTTTGCCTGTTATCTTTGAACTGGAGTATGACTTGTCAGACTCGGATTTTCATACAAGGAACGAATGTGAGGTTCCAGCTTCAGCTGATTGGTCACCGGCTAATCTTGGTACCGACAATGTTTTCCAGGGAGGACTGCCACTTAACAATGATAAGAGGTAGAAAGCAGATTATAATGCACTGCGACAGTGACTGCTGCTGCTGCCCCAGCCACATGAAAACAGCCTGGCAGCAAGCCTGCCGCACATTCTTGGCAAACTGGCAGCCACAGCAGGCAGCAACATAAGTTTTATGTTGATTTCTATGTGAAACCATTGCTTTTCAGAAATGATGTTTTTTGGAGAAAATATTCAGCCCTCAAAGAGTTAATTAATGACACGACTCTGTGCCTTATTAAGCAACTGGTTGGAGTGAAACTGGTTGGAGTTTGAGGCCCTGACTCTTCTGTTGGCTCCCTCACTCCACATTTCATTTCATTTCTGTTTAAGGAAACAAATGCAGCAATTCAGAGGAATGATAAAGACAAAAATCTTAAAAAAACAAGTCCATTAAAATAAATTCAATAGAAGTTAAATAGCAGCAAAAATAGGTCACTAATTAAGAAAAGGGTTAGAATGAAAACCTGCAGGCACTGCAGCCCTTCAGGACTGGAGTTTGAAAACAAGAACACTTATGCCAGGATCGTGCTGGTCGATTTTAGCATGGCATTTAATTCAGTGTTGCCACAACAGCTGGTAGAGACACTGAGGCTGCTAGATGTGGACACTGGCACCTGCAACTGGATATTAGGTTTCCTGACACAGGGATGGTAGACATTCATGGTTGGTAGCATCCATCCATCTATCCATTATCCAACCCACTATATCTGAACTACAGGGTCACGGGGGTCTGCTGGAGCCAATCCCAGCCAACACAGGGCACAAAGCAGGAAACAAACCCTGGGCAAGGTGCCAGCCCACCACAGGGCACACACACCCACACACACACTAGGGACACTTGAGGATCGCCAATGCACCTAACCTGCAGTCTTTGGACTGTGGAAGGAAACCCACGCAGACAAGGGGAGAACATGCAAACTCCATGCAGGGAGGACCCGAGAAATGAACCCAGGCCTCCTTACTGCGAGCCAGCAGTGCTACCACCGTGCCACCCAGGAGAAACCAGATATAGTAAAATACGTTATAACTTCGAGAGGAACTGAAAGAAGTCACTGTTTAGGAAACATAAGAAGTATCAGTAATTCTTTATCTTGGTTTTTATTTGCATTTTGTTTCAATGGTGTGTAAAGCTGGAAAGAGATATTTTTATTGGGTTTGATGTCAGGCTGCACGACAAAAGAAGCGACTTTATGATGCTGTTCTATAGGTGCCATAAGTGGGTTACCCCTAATCAAATTCCTTTTCTTTAATCCTGAATCCAGGGTTCCTATTCTCATGTCAACCTGAATGAATATTTGAGCACGTGCAAATCTTTAAACAATTTAATTCTTCCCAATGTGACCTTGCACAACCCCCATCGCTGAAAGAACGAGAGACGCAGAGGTGCAGATGTATTGACCCTAATAAGAAAACAAATCACTTTCAAATTTTTCAAATTCCCCCAGCGCTGCCTAAACTTGGTTCAGAATGTTTGGATTGGCAGCCATAAGACCAACATCCATCTGAACCCCAGGAGCATTCACTTCCATCCAGAGTTAAAGAGGAGGTGAAACCCAATACAGCAGAGACCCGAGGCGAGGCACGGAAATGTTATGAGGCATCGTTTTTTTTTTTTTTTTTTAAATGGTTATTCTAAAGAGGAAAAAAAAAAAAACGTTTTTATCCAAAGCTTCTGCACGGAGGAGACAAGCGTTTCCTGCCATTCCGTTACTTTTCCTCTACGTGCATCTGGACTCTGTTATTGCTGGAGTGCTGCTCAGGTTTCCTTAAACTAACCCTGCGAGATTCAAGACCCCCGATAGCCTCGGCTTTCATCCACTTGTTTACGTTTTTAATCTTGAATGCCTGGGTGGGATGGCAGTGCAGTGGGCCACCGCCTAACAGATCCAGAGCCCCGGGTTTGACTGGAGTCTGCGTGGGATTTTCTGGATGCCCTGGTCTTCCTTCCACATCCCCAAAAGCTTGCAGGTTATTGTGGTAGAAACTTAACATCTTATTAAAGAAAGAAACATTATCTAAAAGGACACTTCAGTAATCGGGCAAGAGAAAAGCTGTTCATTGCATCTTTTAATTACTCCTCAGCAAAATGCCAGTCTGTTACAGCCTGGTCAGAATGGTCAGAGAAACAAAGGATAGAAGTCAGTCAGTCATCGTCCAACCCGTTATATCCTAACTACAGGGTCACGGGGGTCTGCTGGAGCCAATCCCAGCCAACACAGAGCGCAAGGCAGGAACAAACCCCGGGCAGGTGTGCCAGCCCACCACAGGGTACACACACAGACCCACACACAGAGCATACACCAGGGACAATTTAGGATCGCGAATGCACCTAACCTGCATATCTTTGGACTGTGGGAGGAAACTGGAACATGACATGACATAACATAACACTAGGGACAATTTATAAATTGTTCAATTTACATACAGTGTCAATCAATGCATACATTTTACTCTGGCTGGTCCATTGGTTTATACCCAAATGATTTCTCTCTATTATAAAAAAAAATCCTGGAAAGAAACACTAGGGCATCGACACGTGATCTTCATGTTAAGATCACAGAAGACACTTAAAAGACCTGCAAGACTAAAGAGATTGGCCACGGAGCGTCTCGCGGGGACCTTAAACATGAGACTTTGTGCCAAGAGATTGACCCAGGACCGTGAGAACATGAGATTCTTGCAAGACACGCCCTACTTACAACCAAAAAAGAGCACGGGCAGGAACGCACTCAGTCGTGTTTTGGCTTTGAGCACACACAGATCCAGGGCTCTCAGCGCATATAAAACGTATAAGGACAATACGTTATAAATGAAACGCAGACGACTAAGCGAAGAAGAAAGCAGCACAAAGACAAGAGACTCAAAAGTGTTGAAGAGACAAAAAAGAAAAAGAATTATCAAGGTGCAAATTCAGAAAATAAGGAAAGTAATTATCAGCCCGGAAGAAGTGGAATTGAATAAAAAGCACGTCCAATTGGGCTCAGAATTAAAAGACAGAGAGTAAAAGACAAAGGAGAACTTCATAAAGACGTTCGCAAACGCTGGCGTTAAACACATGCAGAGCAGGTTAGAGATTATGAAAGCAGTGGAATTCGAAAGACTCAAAAAAAAAAAATGTTGGTGCGATACACTTGGAGAAAGTTAAAGAATATGAAAGTAGGAAAATTAGAAAGTATAAAAAAAAAGAAAGTAAAGATCGCAGCAGTGTAAACAAATGGAAATCATTACTCGAAAAAGGGAAAATAATCACCACGAACCAGGGGTCACTGAAACAAAAGCAGGATAAAGCGAGGTCAGAAATAAAACAAGGGGGCCAAACACATGCAGAGCAAGATACAGAATATGAAAGCAGCAAACAACGACAGTGTGAAAACAAAGAAAGTAAACATCACATTAGCACAAAGAAAGAGAAATTATTACTCGGAGAAATAACGAAAAGGCAAATAGAGATCGACTATATGGACACAGGTGATATGTCAGAAGTATGTAAATATTGTAAGGCTTTGAAGTTTAAGTCAGAGAATTTCAAAAACGTGGTTTACCTCACATGCATTTATTGGTTATTTTGCAAAAAAAAATTATTAACTGCTGATGATGTCGATTGCTTTGTCTGTGCTGAAATTCCAAACAGAGAAAGCTATCCTGAATTATGGTACAAAGTCATTAAAACACGTCTCACTGACCTCATTAAAAAGATTCAGCACGTTGGGACTCAAAAGATTCCAAATATCGTTTTTACAGAAGTTCTGAAATAAAAGTGAAACTAATGAAATAGCAATGATTCAAAGAAAAAAAAAACCTAAAAGTGAGTATCCGGAAAAACAAAAACGGGGGTTGGCGAGCGAAGCGAGCAGGGGGCAAAGCCCCCTAGTATATAAAATAAAAGTCTATTATGTTATATATTCTGGTCCTTCTTATACCTTTTGAGATGAGACACCACCCTTGAAATTTCTATGCATATAACAATTGTCCATTCTCGTTGTTTATCGGTTACCTGCTGATTTCTTAGTCATCTCTTAGTCATCCTTCAGTACATTTTGTATATTACATCCACCTTTCTTCTGGTACATTCTTTAGTTCTTGACCATCTCAGTATTTTTCCTAAACCAGTTCTTGTATGTCAGTGTACATTTTGTTGTTCACTTGACCTTTATCTGGTTTCTGACATTTATTAATCCTTTATGCTATTTCTTAAAGATGAATGTTATGTAATCTTAAAATTATTCTTCCACATTATGCAGTTCTAAATTGGGTGTGTGTGGATGTGTGCTTGAGTGGGCGCCCTGCTCAGTGTTGCGTCCTGTTTTGTGCCCGATGCTATCACAAAGTATTCAGACACCTTCACCTTTTACATATTTTGTTAATTACACCCTTTTGCTAACAATCATCACTAAAGTGTGTGTATCCAGTCCCTCAGAGCAATCTGATTGGTCAGTTTGGCTTGGTGATGTCATGAAAGAAGGAAGCAAAGACACGCACTGAGAGAGTCGCCTCCTAAGATGCTCAAGAGAAGGGGGCTTTGGTCGTTGGAGGTTCAGACACAAACAGATACCAAAGAAAGGCACTGAAGGTACACGTAGAGCAAGAGATAGCAAACATTTTTTAATTCTCTTACCTGTCTTTGACAGGTACTGTGTCACTCATGCACAACAAAGAACCACCTTCTGGACTTGTCAAAGGTAAGCAATACCCTTCCAGGGCAAAAGGTGGCACCATCATTATTGGTGTTGTTTCCTTTTTTCTCCTCAGCACTAAGAAGACGCCCACTGAGGACAACTGACTCCGCCCCTTCCAGTTCAATGGCCATAAAAGCCTGGCAGTGCAACAAGCTGGTATTTCACTTGTACCCAGGCTAGGAAAGGGCATGGAGCTCCAGTGCAGAGACCCTTTAATCGAAGAGCTGAGGAGGCTTTTACCATTGTGCTATTGTTCTGTTTTGTTTATGTCTTGAGAGTAAATGTGGTGACATGGTTGGCACCCCAACATTTCTCTTCAGGAAGGCCCATGCTGTCCACACCCCGCTGCACATGGAAAGCTCTATGGTGAAACTAGTTAAGAGCATCAAATTCCTTGGTGTGCACCTGGCAGCTGACCTTACTTAGTGAATTCACACAACCTCCATAGCCAAGAAGGTGCAGCAGTGTCACCACTTCCTTCTGTGGCTGAAGAAAGCAAACCTACCTCTCCTTATTCTCTTTACTTTTTTTTTCTCTTAACTCTATTTGGAGCACCTTCGAGAGGGTCGTGACCAGCTGCATCACTGTCTGGTTTGGGAACGGCAACGCCTCTGACCATAATGTTCCATTGTGCATAGAAAAGATCACTGGGATGACTCTGCCCTCCATTGAAGACACATTTATGAAGTGCAGTATATGCAAAGCCTATAGCACTCCCACTCCTTCCACAGCCTCTTTGTCCCAGTTCCATCTGGCAGAAGGTACCGCAGCATTTGAACCAGTCCTGCCAGGTCCTGCAATAGATTCTATCCTTTGGCTGCCTCTGCTTTGAACTCAGTGCTGCCCCCTGTCCTCAGTAACAAATTAATATTCAGTACATTTGTTACACTTGTCACTACTGTGGTTTTAAATTATTGGTGGTTGTTGTTAATGTAATAATTACTATGTATTTCAAATCTATTAACTTACCTACTACAGTATTTATTTATATTGTAAGTGCCAAGCAGAATTATCTGGCAGGATGAGATGGGACCCTTAACCAGAGGGGAGGACAAGACAAGGGAGCAGTGGGGGAATGCTCCTAATTTTGTAGATTTTTTACCCCCATCCACTAAATGGCAGCATCCCAAGACCATGATAAACAAGTAGGGCCCTGCGATGCATGATGGGAGTTGTAGTGCCAAGAGTCAGCCCTGCTGGGTGCCATGGGAGCCACACCAGAGGGTGTTGCAGTGATTCACAATCCCTACTTCTTGGAACTTCCGCATGAGCCAGAAGTGCTTCCTTTAGGCTGTGCCTGGCACCCGTAGTACTCCTGGACCTGACATAAAAGAAAGATGTTTAGACTCCCCTGGTGAGGCAGAGTCGGAAGGAAGGAAGACAAAACACGCTGGAGGCAGGTGGACGGAGAAAAAGAAGAGACATGAGGAGGAAAGAAAGAAGAATACTGTGTGACCTGGGAGAAACCTTTTGTGAGGTATTTTTAATCAAAAGTCTCTGGTTGAACCCTTGACTGTCTGTGTGTCAGTAGTTTCCAGGCTTTGGAGCTCAATGCGGCCCCAATCTGTCACAATCTATTTATAGTCTTATATATAAATGTCTACATGTGGAAGTATGTGTGTCTGTCTGTCAGCCCTGGAAGTGCGAGGCTACAGCATGAAGCTGAAAGAAAGCGACTCTGTCACCAAAGTGAAACCAGAGAGAGAAGAGAAAATCGCTTAGCCGCTGATAGACAAGCGAGGCGAGCACATCGGCAAAACAAAACCTCCAAGGAGAGAAACACTCGCTTAGCCACTGATAGACAGCGGAGACGAGCACATCGGCAAAACGAAACCTCCGAGGAGAGAGAAACTTGCTTAGCCCCTGATAGACAAGCGAGGTGAGCACATCGGCAAAACAAAACCTCTGAGGAGAGAGAAACTCGCTTAGCCACTGTTTTGTCTTGGCAGAGTTCTCTATGATTCTCCTTTCCCCTTGTCAGAGATGGCTGGGGGGTCGACCCGGCTGGGATGCCCAGGAGGACCGGAGGAGGGCTTATACCTTCCACAGACCATGTGGGGGTGACCGCCCTCATACCTTTGGGGGCCACGGGTACAGAACTTTGAAACTCAACCCTGTAGGGGCCCGTGGTCACCGCCAGGGGCGTCCCTATGCCTTTGGAGCCCTGGACCTCAGCACGTCCGCCACACCTGGAAGTGCTGGGAGGGGAAGAGAAGCAGGGACACCCGGAGTGCTTCCGGGGATGCAGCTGGCACTTCCACCACACTGGGACGTGGCAGTGGAAGATTGCCAGGACACACCTGGGGGACATCCGGGGGAGCATAAAAGGGGCCACCTCCCTTCATACAATGGCTAGAGTTGGGTGGAAGAGGACGAGGTCTCTGGAGGAGGCAAGGAGGCGGCCTGAAGGAAGAGACAAGGCATTGTGTTGTGGCCAGGACTTTGGAGTTGTGTGACACTTATTACTTGTATATAGTAGTGTAAATAAACGTGTTGTAAGTGACATGAACGTGTCTGCCTGTTTGTGTCCGGGCTAGCCTCCACTTCCTTTGGTATTATTAATATAGCCTTTGTCAGAATGCCTCAAATCTAACAGACTTACCACTGTTTATAAGGTACTATTTCATATAACTTCTCCCCACCTTCCCTTCAACATGTATAACCTCAGGCAATTAGGTGTAGTAAAAGACAAGCAGGAGTTAAGTAACAATTTAAACAATGTATTATTGATAATATTCATAAATAATAACAATATGCAAAGTACATTTGAATATTGGCAACCATACAACCTGATGAATGGTGATGTGTAGTTTCAGGCGGCGCACAGTCGTTTTCATTTGTGGTCAGCTTTCTTCAGACCAGGCTGCATGCCTGTGTCAATATGGCTGCCTAGCTGTGCTTTTCATTGTGTTGTCCTTTTCAGTTCATGATGTGAGATGGTCTTTCATCAGTATGGTAAGAGAGAGAGAGGGTGAGGTAAAGCAAGCAAATTTATAAGTTTTCTGTCCAACCCCTACAGCCAATAGGGCGTCATAGTACTTAAAAGCTTTTGATACAAGCCAATTCCAAACAGCCGTACTTTAGACCAATGGGGTTACAGAATACCCTCACTCCTGCCCTCCAAACCATATGTTAATGTAAAGCTTGGCAGTTAGGCAGTCTGGCTTTCCTGTGGGGGTTGACTGAGAGACTTTAGCAGAGAAATATTAGCCAAACTTGTTTGAGGCACTTCACCCCAACTATGTCATAAAATTACAGAGACTCAGTCCTTAAAGTGGGGAAGGGGTTCTTAAACCATCAAACCATTGCTGTTATTATCTATAATGTAACATTAATATTATATCGCTTTGTCTAAGTTACAAATAAAGACATACAAAATATTTATCAACTTGTATGCAAAATTTCATATCACAACAGCCACTAATGCACAACCAATGCAACTGATTGATTGAAGTACCACAATCCAAGGTTTCTAGGAGCCCGGCCTTTTTACAGCACAGACTTACACAGGCAGTATAATATTTTACCTGTCTTGCTCTTGTCCTGTATATGTCAGAGAACATAATTTCATGCCACTATATGCTACAAAATGGTGCATAAATGGTATAACAATAAACCACCTGACGTGACTTGACTTGAAGTGTGAATGAAGGAGTGGTATTGCTAGAAAAAAAAGGAGACTCCTTTAAAAGTTCTGAGTTTTGTGATTACGATATCAACTGCACAACTTTTAACGTCAGTTTCACAATGCTCTATTTAAATTCAAACTTGACTGTTTGCTAATCACCGGTTCACCGACAAAAGCGCGATAGACATATGCGCCCCGACAAAGCCGCGATGGACAAATGAGCGTCGACAAACCCGCTAACTGGTTTTCGACAAATGCGCGCTGACAAAATCGCCATGACAAAATTGCGAGAGTGGCCAAGAGAGTGGAACGCGTGCGTGCGCATTATGTACACATTATGTGCTAGGTTATAACTGTTATAACTGCTGATGGCATGCCATGAACAAATAACTCAGTCGAGGGTTGGCATAACGCGTCGTATACAAAGCGGAATTACCAGCAGTCAGGCAGCCAGCAAGTCTAAATACGCTCAACTATCAACACATCTTGCTGCATTTCTTCCTACATATGCATGGCGTGATCTTAAAGACTATCTGCGTGCTGTGCTGATGGTATGCCACGTCTCATAATATTGACTTCTAAAATAAACATTATTACATACGCTTTAAACTAGTAATTCATATTTAATGAAACTTTCACGATTTTGTCGGCCCGATTTTGACGCCGCGTTTTAATCGGCGCTATTTTGTCGGCACTCATATGTCTGTCGCGCAAATGTCAGGTCACATAATCAACAGTTATAACTGAACGTGTGTGTGTGTGTGCGTGTGTTTGTGTGAGAAAGTGTGTTTGTTCTATAACGGAACACAATACTGTTGGGATCAGTTCCACCTTGCCAGGACTCTGTGATGTACTGAGAGACTGGAAGATGTTGTGAATGAAAAGATGGATGCCTCGCTTGACCAGCCTGTGTCTTGGTGCTTAAGGGTCACAGAAAGACTTTATGTAGTAGCTGAAAGTTGCTCTCAGGTGACCCCTAGTGGCCATTGCTATTCAAAAGTTTAGATCTCACAAACCAAATGTAGATTTTTAAAGACCCTGGGGCCTCATGTATAAGTGGTGCGTAAACACAAAAATGTTGCGTAACAACGTTTCCACGTTCAAATCACGATGTATAAAACCTAAACTTGATGTAAAGCCACTCTCATTTCCACGGTAGCTCATATGCAAGTTCTCTGCTCGGTTTTGCAAACTGGTGGCACCCAGCGTCAAAGCAGTGCTACTGTTCCTGTGTGGTTATCCTTTCTTTTTTAGATCCACATCCCTGACGCGGCTTTAAAAATACACTGAAATTAACCACATATTGTTTATTAGTTTAATGCATCTGATTGTAATTAACCTGCAACAATATAATGGTCCATAGAATGGTCAAACTATTCCAAATATCATATCATCCTGCACCTCCGATCCCACATCGGATCATCTTTTTCCATATTACTCTCACTGCACCACTCAGAGTATTTATATCACTGTATCTGAGTGGGGAATCAAAGATCTACAGAAGCTGAGAAAGAGAATTAATCGGTATACAGCATCAAGCACACGCTGCCTCAGCCATGCTGTCTATTGAACTGCTCTCACATGGCAAACACTTCAGAGTCTTTCCTGTAGGGACCTCGCAGTTCAGAAACAGTTTCATCCCAAGAACTCTAAACGCACTCAATCAGTTCATTAAGTGCTCCTTGTAGAACTGTCTGTACTTATAAGTACAACCACCTCACTGTAAACTTGCACTACAGTTATAATATTGCACAACCTGAGCCACTTTATAAAGCACATATTTACACATGATGAGGATATCATTTTTAAGATGAAATGCAGCAAAATATGTTTATTATATTATACAGATAAAACTTCAACTTTAACTACACGGTGTCACAGCGCTAGTGAGCCACTGGCGCTCCGTTCACGGATTGTTTCTGCCTCGCGCTGTATTCTTGCTGGTGCTGACACGACACTGGAAGGACAGATGGATAGAATAATTAAACACGTACTACGAAGATATTTTGATGTTCCTTAAAAGTTTTGAAGAATCGGCGTTCTAAGCTTACAGATGGCTTAACGTCTATCACATAGCTGATTGGATATTTGGAGAAAGAAAAGTAAAGACAGGAATTGGAGGTTAGTACGTTTGAAAGAGTCAGTACTGCTACAATAAAGTAATTAATCGAAGGTAGCACACGCCGCATCAAGCATCTTGCGTGAGACATGAACAATCACTACACCACCGTGTTCCCATGTTTAATAACAAGATTTAACTCCTATCATCATGAAAATGATATCACATATACATCTCAGTATTTTAATTATTCAGAGAGCTGTAATTTCACAAATGTAATGGATTCTGTGTCCTGTCGGAGGAAGAGAAAACCCAGAAGCACGCAGTGATTCACACACATAGAGCACATAGAAGATCAAATATAAAACAAAGCATTTAACGTGCTACTTTAGTTACAATGGGATTGAGAAACTAGTAAATTAAACGATTTTAAGATTAAGTTTATAATGTTCTACTTTAATGACAAAATAAACTACATGATTAAAGTGGAAATTTAGAGATTAAAGTTGACATTTCATGCATTTTTCCCACTGTGTCACTATTTTTTTTCTCTGTACCCTAATAAGCTTTCATATGACACTCAGACGGTGGGCTACGACTTGCCTTTTCACAGCAACTTTGATATCTGACAACTTCTTTTTTATTTCAGGCACTGTGCGACTTTGTGAACATGAGCTTTCGAGTTTCTCTGACACTCGATCAGCTTCCTTTTGTTGTTTATATCACTGTTTAAACCAACAAATAGTACGTTTTTCTTTGCCTCCACTTGGTATTCACTGAAATTCTTATATTTTTCCCCGTGCTTTTGCCATTGTCATTTCACAGAACACTGAGCTTAAGGGCTATTTATATTAATTTGCATATTCAAAGAGGCGTAATTCTGGGAGGAGTTGGGGCGGGACAGCAGGCGTGTGCATGTGCGTTACTTTTCACACTGACTGGAATATATGTAGCGGAAGAACGCGGAAGTTGGCAAACGCACAGATTTATGCATCTGGATTTTTCTGTGCATACGCACATTCCCTTTTTTGTGCTTATGCCATGTTATAGTGTGAGTTCTACGCACGGCGTTATACATGAGGCCCCTGATCTGTAAGTGTTAGGATTTGTATGCTTATCAGGTCTGGAGTTTGTATTTTTTAAAAGTTATTCAAGTACAATCCAAGGCAACTCAACATTTATTTGGTTCTTGGAAATAAAATTTCTGTATAGAATTTATAAAGGCTGGTGCCCTGTCTGGTGCCCTGTACTGGGTGAGATTGGTTTTCTACCTTTGATGTCACTTCTGAGGTTCCGTCTACCTGGATACCCGCCTCTTCCTCCCAGAATGCCTGATAACCGAAAAGAGCCGCCATCTTGGGCAGTCATCCAGAGCAGACAAAAGTCTGCGGAAGACTCGAATTGCGTTTTACATTCATTTTTTTTTTTTTTATTCAAACCTTTTCAATTATACTGGGTTGGCTGGAAGGTGCCCCCAAAAGACTTACGTTGTTTGCTCTCTCATTACAATGTGAACACACACTAAAACGCATCATTAGGCACATTAGTGTGTTTTCTCCACAGGAAAAGTCAGCACCCAGAAAGTCACCACTGCCTCCCTCCCCTACCTGCCATTACCTAGCATCCACATTATTCTAGAAGAGGATTTGCATACTTACGGTACATACAGTTTCGCTGTCACAAAACTCAATGAAAATAGATTTTTAGTTGAAGAATTTACACATTTGTATTGCTTTAATGCCTTTTTTTTGTTCCTTTGATGGATTTGAAGCTCATCCTTCATTTCTTCACATATTTTGCCTACTTTTCTGAGAACATACTGAATATTATGAACCCTGTATCACAATATGTATTGTATGTGTAAGCATATCAACTCTGAATTGATTAGCTTAGTAAAAATATATTTGAGAGAAAGGGCTGCCTTGCCTCCAGTAACGTTATTTAACATGCCGGCCCTATGTCTTATTTAAAGAATAGCTTCCATAATATGGAATATGGAATAATAATCAGCATCCTCCCTGTTTCACATAAATGACCATCTCTCTTATTTTGATGGCCTCTTACTATTAACGTCTCGGGCGCTGCCTGCAGATACACAGATTTCTACCTCTGGAGTACCATTGCAGGGTCAGTTCTTTCTCATGGTTGAAACTTCTAGAATTGAATCTACCTCTGCATAATAATCTAAAAAATGGACAGATGTGTTTTCTATTTTGTTCTTGTAATTAATATATTGTATAACATTTCAGAGTTGTTAATGCGGCTTCCTTAAAGGCTTATCTTTGGTTCCTGTGGGCTTTTCTCGTGGCATTTCTGTATTAAGAACCAGTGAGGCACAATCGCATATTTTGCAAAATGAGTTATAAGCTTCCATCAGCACTGATTAGCTGTAAGTGGTGAGAGAGATAGCCAATTAGAGACAGGGGATGGTTAGAGGGCCAGAATGACTAGGCCGTGGTGGGCAATTTAGCCAGAACATCAGGATGCACCCTACTCTTTACGAATGATGCCCATGAATCTTTTATGACCACAGCGAGCCAGGACCTCTATTTTACATCTCATCCGCAGGACAGTGTCATTTTTACAGCACAATATTCCTGTCACTGCATTGGGACATTGGGAAGCGGCCCTTGCTGGCCTCACTAACCCCTCTTCCAGCAGCAACCTAAGCTTTGCCTGGTTGGTCTTCCGTCCAAGTACTGGCCAGGTCTAAACGTGCTTAGCTTCAGGTGGATGACCTGCTCTGAAGTGCATGTGGTGTGGCTGCTGAAGTAGTCAGCTGATCCGTGCCGCTAAGATTCACACCGTCAATATGACGGCGATTTATTTATTTTTTGAGAAGATCCCAGGGATGCTCCCAGCCTTGGCCCGACTCACAAACAGAGACAAAATAAAGCACACTGGGAACTAACAACAATCAAAGAATATAAAGAAATTAAATAATCCATCCATCCATTATCCAACCCACTATATCCTAACTACAAGGTCACGGGGGTCTGCCAGAGCCAATCCCAGCCAACACAGGGCGCAGGGCAGGAAACAAACCCTGGGCAGGGCGCCAACCCACCGCAGAATTAAATAATATAAATGAAAACAATAATACCACCCCTGTACCCCTACGGCACTATTACATTACACATATAAACACAAACAACTCCACACAGCAAAGTCCATGAGAAACAACACTGGATGCAATGAAAGATGATGATAGTAAGTCCAGATATCTGCACGCTGAAAGGGAATGAAAAAACAGTCCTACCGGTAGACACTATAAGGGTGAAGACGGATGGATGGTTCAGGAGCGCTCCTTTTCTTAGCGGTGAAGCCAATGAATCCATTATCAGTCCTCAGCACACAGGTAGACAGAAGACGATCCAGACCCCAACAACGAAACAATCCAGGACTCAAAGACTAAATACGGCTTAATCAGCAGAAGGCCGTCCGACAGGTAAATGGGACACAAAATACAACAACAACTCCCTTGGACACCTGCCCTCCTTTTAAACCCCTCTGACCACCTTTGAACCCAACAACCCCTGCAGGGACTGCTGGGAGATGTAGTTTTAACTAATAGTAGCACTGCTACAACCATTACATCTAATGATATTTTTATTAATTAACGTATTAAACAGGAAATGTGTGTTTGTGTTTTTATTAAAGTATGTCACCTTTATCTATAGGCACCGTTTGCATGAAGATTCACTGTGTGCCTGTTCAAATATGTTGAAAAAGTCAACTGTTAAACATAACATAACATAACATAACACTCTCAGACCCCTCTAATCCAATTCATGGTTTTGGAGTAATGTAATATAATGGCGCTTTTTACTTTTAATGCATCTTGCCATTTTTGAAAGTTAAAAACAAGAGTAAGTGAATTCGATATGAAAGAAAAACTCCCATTATGGACGAGAAAGCCTAATCTTCACTGACTGAGCCCTTCATCTGTTATGAAGTACAGTAATGTTACAGAAGGCCCTGCCCGTAGAGTATATTGGAAGCGGATGTGCAGCGACTGGATGAGCAGCTGTTTTACATTACACATCAAACAAATGCTTTTGTGCCATTTGTGTTTCGAGGAAAAAAAAAACAAAAAAGGAAAACAAATATAAAAATAAAATGAGAAAGAATGCAGCATTAGTGTAAAGTTTAATGTTTCAGACCTTGGATTTGCTAAATGATGGACTCTTTTGATTTCTTTGTTAATGATTAATTGAACTGTGTTTTTTTTAAACTTTAACAGTGTTATCAGTTTATCATTCTTAAAATAAAAAATAAATAAATTATCTGGTGGGCGGCACGGTGGCGCTGCTGCCTCGCAGTTAGGGGACCAGGGTTCACTTCCCGGTTCCTCCCTGCGTGGAGTTTGCATGTTCTCCCCGTATCTGCGTCGGTTTCCTCCCACAGTCCAAAGACATGCAGGTTAGGAGGACTGGCGATTCTAACTTGGCCCTAGTGTGTGCTGTGTGTGTCCTGTGGTGGGATTGGTTCCTGCCTTGTGCTCTGTGTTGGCTGGGATTGGCTCCAGCAGACCCCCGTGTTCAGATTCAGCGGGTTGGAAAATGGATGGATGGATAAATTATCTGGCCACACAGTTACAAGATGTATGGAATAATGCAAAGGTTAAAGCATTTTTCAAATCATTTGAGGATGACTACCAGGGCATGAAGGGAGCCCTCCAGCCAGCCTTCCACTCATAAACACGCCTGTCCATTTTCTGAATCTATTACACTCACTGTAGGATCGCAGAGAGTGCTGGAATGTATTTCTTTAATTTCTATTTAATGCGATTAAATTTATTTTAATTAAGTACACTTTCACTTACAAGTGGGTGCAGAAAATATTCAGATGTCTTCACTTTTTTCACATGTTGTTATGTTGCAGCCTTCTGCTCAAATCATATAATTATTTAAATTAATTTCATCGGGCAACACTTAATATTCCAGAATGTCAAAGCGAAAACAGAATTTTAAATTTATTCAAAGTAAACATGAAATTTCCTATTGAGACAAGTATTCAGAATTTTTCGATGACTCTTGAAATATGGCTCAAGTGAAACCCATTCTTCTGATCATCATTGAGGTGTTTCTACACCTTGTCAGGATTCCACCTGTGGTCAGTTTGGTCAATTCACACACCAGCGTATTGGAGGTGTAACAACTCTAAGGGGCATGCCAGCCACCCAACCCGACACATCAGAAACTAGAGGCACACTGATAAAAACATTTTTTTTATTTTTTCTTCACCATGTGGGAAACTACATCCCCGTTTCCCACAGGCACAACTCAGTCCCACCAACACAAAAGCACACAATACAATAAATTCTCTTCTCTTTCTCTTCACTCCTCCTCACAAAGCTTTGTCCACCTTCCACCCGACTCTGGCTCCCTGAGTACTGTCCACTGGTCCCTTATATAAGGCACCAGGAAGTGCTTCAGGTACCCGTTGCCCTACTTCCGGCAGCACTTCCAGGTATGGCAGAAGAACCGCCCATACGGGCTCAGGAACAGCTGCAGCGCTCCCTGGCGGCACCCCCGCATCCCAGCAGGGCTGTATCGGACTCCATCTCCCATGACGCCCTGCGGGAGTCCGAGGTATGGCTGCCACCTAGGGGGGCTGCCATCTAGGGTTTCGGGTGAGGTAGTGTTTTGTCCATGCTGGCTCCCCCAGTCCCTCCATAGCAGAGGTGTCACAGCCAGGAAAGGGTCCCGGCCATCTATGACAAAGGTTAAACAGGCCAAATGGTTGAAGGAACTGCCTGCAGAGTTTAGAGACAATATTGTGTCAAGGTACAGAAGGCTCCAAAAAATTCTTGCATCATGGATGGGTCTCAAGAGAACAGTTGCCTTCATAATTCCTAATTGGAAGAAATATGGAAAAACCACATATTTTCCTGGAGCTGGCCACTTGGTTGAATAGAAGAACAATTGGTAAGGTAGATGACTAAGACTGGCTGAGCTCCAGAGTCCCCGTGGAGCTGGAAGAAACTTCCAGAAAGGCAACCATCACTGCAACACTCCACTAATCTGGGTTTTATGACAGAGTGTCAGAGAGAAGCCTCTCCTGAGTAAAAGACATGGAGGTTTAGATAAACACAGTACCAAAAATCCAAAGACATTGTTGAGAAACAGAGCACAGGATCAAAAAATCTGGAAAATCACAAGGACAAAGACAAAGACTAGAAACACTCCATTCCCTAGCATGTTATAAATGAACTATCAGGAACTATGGATGCCGTCCCATAAATAGCGTGGAGGGCCATTCCTGGTGGTGATTGTCAGGTGGCCCCGCCCCTTGGGGAAGCACCCACAAAACACATGGGACATAATCTAGGCTATTTCCAATTACTAAAAAACACAACGAACAATATATATAATAAACAACAGAAACATGATACAAAATTAGACAAAACAGACCAGAAATGTGATTTTGAACCCCTGTCAGGGGAGAAATGCTGGCTGAAACATTACAAACGGAGAGTTCCTTGAACTTCATGGCTGGGTTTTGTCCTGACATGCAGTATGAATCGTGTACCTTATATGCACAGGAACACGTGTGGCTTTCGAAATTATGTCCAAGCGGTTTGGTTTTGCACAGGTGAGTCTGTTCCTTGTGGTCTGTCGGTGTTACCCCAAGAGGCAGGGCTACACTGATGTCACCACTCCTGAGACCTCCCTCTGGCTATTTAAGAGCTGCGGTAATGTGGTAATGAAGGTCAGTTTGTAGGAGCCATTTGTGAGTATTATGTTTGGTATTGGATTTACTGAATTTTATTTATAATCTTACGCTCTGGTTATTGGAGGTCTGTTTTGGATCCTGTTCTCTGAATTTTTGCATGATTTCCTTTCAGGCAACTCCTTTATGCTCTTTTTGAGCTTTTTCTTCATTATTTTAGTTATATTTAGAAAAATCCTTTTTATGAAATCTATTGAAGCTAGAGTTGTATCACTGTTTATCATATCTGAGAGGCATCCTAGATATTTTAAAGCCAAAACCCCTTTTAGGCCCATGTAGGCCAAAGCCAGTCATTGTGACTTTCTAAATGATGTCCAATCAGTTCAAGACACATCTCAAGGATAAAGAAAAGAAACTGGATACACCTGATCACAATTTGGAGGGCCACCGGAAAGAGTCTGAATGCTTATATGAAGGAGAAATTTCAGGTTTTGACTTGACATTTGCAAACTGTTCTGAAAGCATGCATTCACTTTGTCATTATGGGTTACACTGCGGAACAAAGTTTTTGCTTCTTGAACACTGTTGGGTGTTTCTTATAGATTTTTGGGTGCTGATCACGAATATCACATCAAAATTTACCAATCACATGTCAGTTTTGTCATGATTTTTTCTTATATTTGTATCCAAACATTTTCACTCCCGTAAGTGACTTATCAACAACGGTTTGTGCAGCCTGGGCATGTCCATGCATGGAATCAGGCCAGGTTGGAAGCTGTTCTGTGGAAGTTGACATCCTGGGCAGGTGTGAACGAGCTTGATGCTGTCTCAGCATGCTATAAAGGTGGCTTGCATACGCCGATCCTGCTCATTTGGTTTATATAGATAGTCAGTGTGTACGTATAGTATCAGTATAGTAAAGTATAGTATCTATAGCAATATAACAGTAAGTAAGCTTGATGCTATAGACATTTTGGTGTCGGCCGATATGTCTCGTCAATGTTGTAACAGCCGCGATACATTCTGCTATATCTGTTGCGAATATACACTTGCGCCTCAGAGATGTTGGATGACTGCTCTTGTGAAAAAAGCTTATCATCTGTATTTCGGCTGCAAAATTGGTGATCAAGGCAAGGAATGGGCGCCTCACATTTGCGGTGCGATATGTGCTGTCAGTCTGAGAGCCTGGCTCAGAGGCACTCAAAAGACGATGCCGTTTGCTGTTCCGATGATATGGCGAGAACAGAAAGACCATGTGACGGACTGTTACTTCTGTTTGACTAATGTGTCTGGTTTCTCTGCCAAAAACAAGAAGTCAATTGAATATCCTAATCTGCCTTCAGCAATGAGACCCGTGCCACATGACGAGAGTCTTCCAATTCCGAAACCACCAGAGGATTGAACCTTAGATGAATTAGATGAAGAAACTGCAATACAGGGTACTGACAGTGACATTGACCCGGATTTTGAACCGTGCTCATCAGGCGATCCAAATCTGATAACACAGTCCGAATTAAACGATTTGGTCAGAGATTTGGGTCTGTCAAAAGCAAAAGTTGAGCTGCTGGGTTCGAGACTGCAGAAATGGTGCTTGCTGTCACCAGGTACAGAACTTTCTGTGTTTCGAGGCCAACATCATGAAATAACCAAATTTTTTGCACAAGTTGACAGTCTCTGTTTCTGTTGTGACATTGAAGGGTTGTTTTCGGCCTTGGGTTGTGATCACAACCTGGAAGAGTGGTGTCTCTTCATTGATTTGTCAATGTTAAGCCTGAAAGCTGTTCTACTACACAATGGCAACGTTTATCCTTCAGTACCTGTTGGTTATGCAGCACACATGAAAGAAACGTATGAGAATATGGAACTGTTGCTGAAGCACATCCAGTATAGCAGGTACAACTGGAATATCTGTGGAGATCTTAAAGTCGTTGCTCTGTTACTAGAACTGCAGCTCGGCTATACAAAGTACTGTTGTTTCATCTGTGAATGGGACAGCCATGCCAAAGAGTCGCACTATTCTCGACAGAACTGGCCACTCCGTAAAAAGTTAGTTTCACGACAGAAAAATGTGGCACATGAATTGCTTGTCGACCTGGCAAAGATATTTTTGCCTCCTCTTCACATTAAACTGGGACTCATGAAGAATTTCGTGAAAGCACTGAACAAGGAAAGCGAAGGTTTTCGTTATTTAAGGCAGATGTTCCCAAGAATAACTGATTCCAAAATCAAAGAGGGCATTTTTGTTGTCCCCCCAGAACAGACATGTTATGAGTGACAAGCGGTTTGAAGATCTGTTGCCTGGAAAGCCTTCAAAGACTTGTTGACAATTTTCTGGGCAATTACAGAGCCCCAAACTACATTGAGCTGGTAGACAAACTTCTCAAAGCATACAAGACAATGAAGTGCAAAATGTGACTCAAGATTCATCTCCTCCACTCACACTTGGACTTCTTCCCCGCAAATCTCAGTGCTGTCAGTGACGAACACAGTGAAAGGTTTAACCAGGACATTGCTACGATGGAGAAACGATACCAGGGCAACTGGAATCAGTCAATGCTTGCTGACTATTGTAGGACACTGCAACATGATGCACCAGACATTGAATACAAAAGAAAATCAGGAGCAAAACACTTTTAATTCTGTTGAATTTAATAGCTTATGCGAAACATAAACGTGACTAAATATGTTATTGTCAGTAAACATATAAATGTCAATTTCTCTGAGTTCCAAAACATTATTTGCGCATACCCAGTAGGTACCTGTCACAATCAGCAAAAACTTTTCAGAAAGCAAGACTTTTCAAAAAAATTGTTGTGCAGTTGAGTTATCGAGTCTAGATTGATGGGCAAAAATGGCAAATTTACTCATTTAAAATGAAATCTGGCAACACCATAAAGTGTGCAGAAAGTGAAAAGCCGAGAATACATTCTGAATTCCCTGTGGGACTGAATGCAGGAATGATGGGCTCGCCAAAAAAAATTTGGGGCACTAACCAAGTCATCAAGTTTAATTAAGAGAAAGTTCAGAATAAATTGCTCTTTTTTTTCAGGCTTCCAATAACAAAATAAAGCTCTGTTTCTATCAATGGATTAGGGCAGTGGTTCTCAAACTGTGGGGCAGGCCCCCCTAGGGGGGTGCGAAGTAACAAAAAGGGGGGCGTGAAGATGTGAAAGAAAGAAAACAAGAATGAACATATGAAAAATACATCTATTGAAACCAAAACAAATTAACTTAAACTACATTCTGATAATAGAAAAATAAATATAGAGTTAGATAATTGTTGATAAAAGTTAAGTAGGTATAATAAAATATGCATCTATAATATATAATTAATTAAAAAATAACAAAATGGTATTAGTGGGCTCCTTTCAAAAAAACATTAGGGGGGGCGCAATTAAAACTGTTATGAAAACTCGGGTCACAAATACTTAAAGGTTGAGAAACGCTGGATTAGGGTCAGTTTGCTCAGGAGCTCTGCTTCTCAGGTTGCGAAAATGACGCATCCTTCCAGGAAGCTGGGGTCCTTATTGTCGGGGAACTACAGGGTGGGCCATTTATATGGATACACCTTAATAAAATGGGAAT
>JANRMT010062817.1:13211094-13224202 GCA_026402145.1 Polypterus bichir lapradei | reverse complement strand
ATTCCCATTTTATTAAGGTGTATCCATATAAATGGCCCACCCTGTAGAAGGTGTCCTCACTCGACAATTTCTAAGTGCTCCGGGGACAGTATTAGCGATAGCACCCCCCCTTCTCATCTTGCCAGGTTATTACGTACCTTAACAAAACCCGTAAAGAGATCCTCTAACACACATGTGTGACAACTGTAATACAGAATCAGACCCCCGCCCCCCCCAACCTCCACTTCATATCCCACCCCATTTGGCACTGCTGCAATGCAAGTGTTTAAATTCAAATGACTTCTTAAAATAAGCACAGTGGTTTATCTGAATTGTCAGATGCTGCTTGGAAGTGCCATTCCTCTTAGGCCACCTGGTCTTATTTTTGGCTGGGATTGCGTCCGCTGACGCACTCGTTACAGTTACAGACGTAAGAAAAAGAACCTAAAAGCATTTTGAGAGCAAGACCTTTTGAAAGCAATGATGTCCATGTATCTCCTTTCGGCAATTCAATTAAATTAAGAACACTTGAAACTGAATGAAAATTGTTGTTTATCTTTTTCAAATAGCATCGCCCTGAAATCAAGAAAACAACAACAAAAACAAAAAACTAAAAAATAGGAAACAGCCTCATTGAACAAAGAAATGGTTACAAACACTAGAAAAAGCATGTGAAAGCAAGACCTTCTGAAAGCCATGGTGTCCATATATCCACTTTCAGTAGTTCTATTAAAATATAAACACTTGAAAGTGAACGGCAGTCTGATGAAATGTAAATTGGTATTTATCCTTTACAAAAAGCATTGCCCTGAAATCAAGAAAACAACAAAAAAAAAAAAAAATAGATCTTTGATCAAAGAAAGACACTTCGTTGAAATGCCCATTGAGATCCTGTTGTCCTCCGACCCCCATGACTAAAATGCAAATGAGAGGGTTTTAAAGGCTTAAGCACGATTCTTCAGGCAGTTCCGCCTCATTTGAGCGCTCAAGCATACTCATCTGAAGAGGGGCGCAGGAGACAAACAGAAAATTGCTTTTAGCATGGAGCTTTAGAAGATTTAATAGCCCCCTGTAAGCATCAGGAAAATCGCATGGCTGTTATTAATGGGTGTGTGTCTTTTACACACTAAGAATGCTAACGCATGTTCAGCAGTTTGAACACAGACATCAGCACCCCGAGAATGAATGTGATGGGCATGATCCAGAGCCCAGGAAGAATTTACGTATGTGTTAGAATCGTATTTGTGCACATCCTGATTTGTATTACTTCTTTTCATTTTGTCCACTATTACTGTTGTTTTTATGTAACAAGTTCTCCATGTAGGACTTCCTTATTTGTTGCAGTTTTTATGACTAGTAGAGGGTGTAGCAGCACCCCAAATGCCCAAGACACAGCACAACATAATCGTGGGTTAAATTACAAGATTTTCTTTATTCTTTACCTCCACCATTCTTCCAATTCTCTTACCACAATAACAGGACAGTAAATCTTCTTCCTCCTTCCTCACCTTCCTTGACGTCTCGTCCACACTCTTCCTGGATCTGACTGCCCTTACTGGAAACTCAACTTCTTTAATTCCAGACCCAGGAGCACTTCCAGTGCCACAGCACTCTGTCAGGCAGAAGTCTATTAAAACGTTCATATCGATCACTTGGAGCTCCCACTGATGGCACTCAGGAAACCCCACCAGGCCAGGGCCCATGGGACTACAATTCCCAGCCTGCCCTACGGATATTGCTATGGGTATCCCATCAGTGGGATGCTGCCACCATGTGTAAGGGGGAGAATATAACTTTGAGTGGGAGACGCCTCTTGTCCATCTGATGTTTCCCTTTTTGGTAAAAAATCAACTTCCATCCTGGTTGGGATGTCCATCTGTCTTACATGACACTCACATTTTCTTATGGAACATTTACTATCGTCATTTTGTTGTTATACATTTCCATCATTCATCATGACACCATTTTATTTGGGGTTTATTAGTGAGACACCATCATTTCTTTTATTATTTTCTTGGCCATCACCAACACCCACTGATGTCTCCATGGCTGTACCATCATCCCACTTCTGCTATACTGTAAATGTTTTGACTTCTGATATTCAAAATGTATTATGCAAATTGTAGCAGGGTTCCTGGCGAATTAGAGATTGTTTATAAGGTTTTTGTAAACAAGAGATTCCAAACTTGAGGTTTGTTGTGGTGTTTATTACTCTTTAAAAGAGTACTTCACCCAAAAATGACATATTTTTTTATATGTTACTTACCCCATGTGGTATGTAGTGATGACCGAGAAAAATTTTTAGTCTCTGCTTACATGCAGAATGACAGAAAAATGTTTATAATATAATAGAACTCAATGGTGACCAGTTTCTAACTACTGCCCATGGGAAAAAGAAACAGAAAATCTCACGTCACTTGTGTGGCATAATCCACATTTCAGTTATCCAACCATATGTTCAAAACGTCCTGACTCTTGTTAAAAAATACAGTATTATGAGAATCCCTTTCTTGTTTATGTTGTACATTGATTTTTCGGGAAGTTACCATTAATAATATTTTAGTAAAAATGCACAAATTTTGCACATTTCGAACAAACGACTTGATAATCAACATGTAAATTACGCAAGTCGAGTAACATTTATGTTGTACACTGATTTTTCAGAAATTACCGTTAAAATTTTAACTAAAATGCATGCCTTTTGCATGTTTCGAGCAAACGACTGGATAACGAACATGTGAATTATTCAAGTCGAGTAGCAATTACGCTGTGCACTGATTTTTCAGAAGTTACCGTTAATATTTTAACTAAAATGCATGCCTTTTGCATGTTTCGAGCAAACGATTGGATAACGAACATTTGAATTATGCAACTCAAGTAGTGTGTATGTTGTACACTGATTTTTCGGGAAGTTACCGTTAATAATATTTTAGTAAATATTTTTGAGCAAATGACTTGATAACGAACATGTAAGTTATGCAAGTAGTGTGGTCTTATTTTATAATGAATTGTTAACTTTTGGGAAAATTTTTATTAATGTGTGGAGTAGGAGGAATGTACCGTATATACTCACGGATAAGTTCTCCCGCAGATAAGTCAGAACTTAATTTTATCGTATAATTTCCGGTATTTTTTAATGTCAGTCGTATAAGTCGAATGCAGAAAACTCACGATGTTGGTCCAAGAGATTACGATATGCTAACATCCTCCTGAGAGAGTAACCACGGAGCACACAGCCTTTTTTTTCTATGTGGGTGCGGCAATGTGCTGTATCAGCGTGTGCTCCTACCTCTCTCTCTTTCTTTCTCTCTCTATTGCGCCCAAGTGACCACACAGTAATACCCAAACTATTCCGAAGCAATGTTTGTACTGATTTGTGTTTTTTGTATCTCACACCCTCATACACCTTTATCTTAAGAGCATCCCTTATCTACGGTGGAGCATTCGGCCAGAAGAAAATATGAAGCTGGTTTTAAATTAAACATCGTTGAAGCAGCGAAAAAAATTGGTAACTGCACTGTTGCAACAAAATTCGATGCATCTGAGAAATGTGTCGCATTTTTGAATGGGCGTATAAGTTGGGGTCTGATTTTCTGAATGATTTTTTGGGTTTCAAGACCTTTACTTACAGTATATTTGAGTACGAGGTGTGGCAGAAAAGTAATGAGACTGATTTTTTATTTACCAGTTTTTATTTTTTTCAAACATCAATGTTATCCCCTTCAAAGTAGTTCCCTTGGGCAGCTACACACCGATAGAGACGTTGTTCCCACTGTTGGTAGCAGCGCTGGAAGTCTTCAACCGGTATGGTCTTCAGCATGTCCGTTACACTCTTTTGGATGTTTTCTAAAGTCCCGAAATGACGTCCTTTGAGGACATTTTTCAGTTTAGGAAAAAGGAAAAAGTCACACGGACTGAGGTCAGGTGAATAAGGGGGCTGGGGAACCACAGGAATGCGTTTTTTCGATTGTCCTTCTGCTTAATTGTGAGGTTTTTTGGCACCATTTTGGCACAGACCTTTCGCATGTGCAAATGTTCAGTCAAAATTTGATGAACGGTAAATCTGTTCAAATTTAATTGTTCACTCAACATTCTTAATGTTAAACGACGGTCTGATCTCACAAGAGTGTTCACACGTTCGATGTTTTCATTGGTTTTCGAAGTTGAAGGCCTCCCTGAAAAACTTGAGCTCGGGATAAAGAATGTTCCCCATAGGCCTGTTTTAACTTTTCAAACGTCACACTTGCCGATTCTCCAAGCTTAACACAAAATTTAATGGCACAACGTTGCTCCAAATTCCGCTGTTCCATTTTGCGTGACGCACAACCAAAAACACAACTTCGCTAATAGCAGTCACAAAAATCACGTAGTTAACGGAAGGAGTTGAAACTCGCACTGAGCTATGGGAGGGTACTGATACACGTGCTCTATCAAGGACAACAGCGCAGCATTGCCAGATCGCTTGCAGTGTTGCCAGTTCTCATTACTTTTCTGCCACACCTCGTATATACGGTAATGGGGGAGTAGTGGTGGACTGATGTATGCCTCATCTGTTTATTCTGGAATTTGGTTTTTGTCATTGTTTGTTTATATTGATAAGTTGATATTTTCTCTTTTATTGTACATAATAAAAGTTATTTCTAAAATGATAATAATAGTAGCATTTATGCTGTGCACTGATATATCAGACGTTGCCATTAATATTTTAGCTAAACATTTGCATGTTTCAAGCAAACGGCTGGATAACGAACATCTGAATTATGTGACACGAGTAGCGTTTCTGTTGTTCACTGCTTTTTCTGGAAGTTACCATTAATAATAAGTTAGCAAAAATGTGTAAATTTTACATGTTTTGGGCAAATGGCTGGATAACGAACATGTGAATTATGCAAGTCGAGTAGCATCTACGTTGTGAATTTATTTTTGTGACATTCAAATGTCAGACAAATAGAAATGGCTTCAATTTCCATTGTTGATTAATTTGTCATTAGACTAAGTTTAATTGTTTTATAATCCACAATTGTTAATTTAGTTCAAACACCTTTTTCACTTGTGGCAATCAACTTTTTGTTACCAGTTCTGCTACACATGCTGAATGAAACAAACCCCAGCCTAATGTTACTCGATTATGTTTACCTCTTTTGTAAGTCGCTTTGGATAAAAGTGTCTGGCAAGCAAATAAATATAAAATGTAAGTATAAATAATCTTGAAGATGCCACATTCATGTGTTTTGTTTAAACGTGAGCTGCATTATTTAGCAATGGTAAAAAAAACTCATCCTAACACACATGAACAGACCTGATTTCATCGGGTTTCCTTTGTGCATCGTTGACTCTCTCAGCTGTAAATTACCACCATATTTGTGAGTCCCTCTTTGCTGTGGTTTTATTTTAATAGTTTTGTCAAAGTTGTCTCTCTTTGACATTATTTAGGATCAGACTGCTGTAAACCGTAATGCTGTCTAGGTTTTTTATGGAATATGATATGAAACTGTGCTATGAGTATTTTAAAAAACAAACTTGCTAACTAACTTGATAAAAGAAAATCCTGAAATGTGTCCATATACAGCGTGGAGAGCGGCTGGGGGTAGTACCCAGCCGGGATGCCTGGAAGGACCGAAGGAGGGATTATGCCTCCTCTGGACCCAGAGACGGCAGCCACCCTGGTTGGTATGGGGACCACGGGAACAGAGCATGGAAGCTCAACCCTATAGGGGCCCGTGGTCACTGCCAGGGGGCCGGATGCCTGAGGAACCCTGGCCCTCAGCACTTCCGCCACACCAGGGAGCACGTCCGGGTAGATATAAAAGAGGCCGCCTCCCTCCATTCGATAGCTAGAGTCGGGTGGAAGAGGGCGAAGCCTGGAGGTGAGGAGTGGAGGTGGTCAGGAGAGAAAGAGGCATTGGAAGAAGCCTGGACTGAAGGGTGATTGGTGCGGGACTCAATATGAATAAACATGTGTTTGGGTGTAAACCAGAGGTGCCTGCCTGTCTGTGTCCGGGCTGTTCCCCACAACAGTATATTGTGGGAGCTCAGTGACAAAAGGCTGAACTAGTCCCAAAATAAGTTTGGGTGCCAACTGGGCCAACCCTGTTTACTCCTAACAAAAATAAAGCAACAGAAAATATATTAGGCAACGGTCAAATTGATGGCCCAACTTTTCAACATGTGGAATTCTCATTCCTCGCATGACCATTCTAGAAGTTCAGTGAGGTGCTGGATGAGGTTCAGTCTCGTTTGCAGTTTTGCTGGAGTCCTGTCAGCGTCATTAGGCACACTGACTGTTTCAGACAGACCGAAAACTGAAAGTGAAATCTTTTGTGGCTCATCTCACTTAACGTCTTCTCACCCAACACACACATTTATTTACAATATTTACAGTTTCTTCTCAGTGCACAACCCAGTGCTTCCAGCACCAATCCCCCAAAGTCCAGGCCTCTCTTTCCAGTGCCTTTCTTCAGGCCGCCTCCACTCCTCTCTCCAGACTCCTGTCCACTTCCACCCGTCATTGAATGAAGGGAGGCGGTCCCTTTTATACAAGCCCGGATGGGCTCCAGGTGCTTCCCGACACTCCTCTGCGGACACTCCCCTGTGTGGCGGAAGTGCTGGCTGGGCACCCGGAAGCCCTCCAGGTGTCCCCAGTCTTCTTCCCCCCAGCACTTCCTGGTGTGATGGAAGTGTTGAGGTCCATGGCTCTCCAGGCACCGGGGCACCCCCTGGCGGTGACCACGGGCCCCTACAGAGTTGAACTTCAAAGCTCTGTAACCCGTGGTCCCCATAGCAACCAGGGTGGCTGCCCCCACGTGGTCTGACATGGGCGCATACCCTCTTCCGGTTCTCCAAGGCGTCACGGCCGAGTCGTCGCCCCAGGCATCTGCCACAGGGTGAATCAGGCACTTGAGGACGTCAATGGAGATTAAGGGGAAGTGCATTTAGGACTGAAGCCAGGAAGCTCTTCTTTTTGCAAAGAGTTGTGGGACTTTGAAACAAACCAGCAAGACATCGAGTTGAAGCAGAAAACTTGACAGCCTTTAACTCTTTCAGGGAAGAGATTGACTTTTATCGAAATTCAGGGGTGGAGGACGGTAATCACCTGTAAATAGCGACAAAACTTGCCGTTACGTTTTAGTTCGACTCTCTGTGCTAGAAGGAAAGTTAGCTTCGTTGATCTGACCTCAATTTGCCCTGCGTATGCGTGAGTAGCGAAGCGCAAACAACCTCTAAAATAGCATCGGCATCTGGCAAAAAACCAAAGCGAACGCGCAAAGGAAAACACTCTGCGGGTGACATTTTGCGTACTATCACTGAATTGAACTCCGATTTTGTATGCAAGTGATCTGGAAAGACTGAACGAAAACAAAAGTGAGGTACCAGCCTCAGATAACCGCTCCCCGGCTGATCGTGATGCTGAAGATGTTCGTGTAGCTGATGCGCCTACAGCAACGTTCACCTAGGAGGACCACCACTTACGACGACAAGAGGTACAAACCAGATTGTGTCACACTGCCACCAGCATCATGAAGACAGCCAGGCAGCCAGCCCGTTGAGCCGCCCCACGCAGCCTCTGTTGCCTGAGATGCTGACCACAGCATGCAGAACAGACGTTTTATGTCAATTTATGTGTAAAACCATAGCTTTGTGTGCTTTTCAGAAAACAGAGTTTATTGGAAGAAATATTCACCCCTCAAAGAGTTAAGAAGAACCTGGATGAGATTTTGGGGACAGCTTTGCTATTAGCTAAACAAACGGGCTTGATGGACTGAATGGTCTCCACTCGTTTGTCAGATTTTTTACGTTCTTATGTGTGTTCTTGGGGTCTCAGAGTGACAAAGATGGTGTCTCTTGTTTGTGCACTCCTGGTCTCTTCTCTGTGGGCTGTGCCAGATTCATCTCCCAAGGGTGTTGCCCTAGGAGGGCACCTTCTCTACACACTCAGCCCACTTCAGCACATCTCCATCTTTTTCATTCCTGTCTATTAACAGCTACAAGTATGTCAGCCTTTTATTTGGGTGAACTTGCAATGCCCTCCGTAGTTTTTCTCAATCGATAAGCCAAATATTGTCAAGCACACATCTGTGCCGGCGCTCTCTGATGACTGAAATGCGCTGCAGGTTACGCCGTCTTGTCTATCAGAACAAAAGCGGGGTCTTTGTCGAGAGTTAAGAGCTTCGGATTGCTGCTTGTCTGATGGTAATGTGTGTTTCACATGATGTACGTCGGCTATTCAAGACATTAAAAAGCAAACAACATTGCTGCCAGTGCCGAGTCTCGTCGATGAGCTTCATCCGTGACAGATGTTTCCATTTCATCATACAATTAAGTGCAACTACATAATGAATTGTGATGAGGCTCAGTAAGATCACGAGGCCATGCATATTCATATCGACAATTTAGACTGAAAAAACATTTCTCCCGAGGTGATGCTGCTCACTTCATTTAATTGTGGTTGTAATTTTAAATCTGTATTTCTTCTTTCATGCAAAAAAAATAAATAAAATACAATGGTAATCATTTAAAGAGCTTTGTGTGAAAATAAAGATGGTATACCACATGACATCGTTCATCTGCAATTTTCAGTAAAAGCAAATTAAGCATTTTCCATGTTTTTTTGCACCTGCTTTTTCTAGTAGCTGAATTATATAATTTCATGGCAGCACTGGGTGTAAGGTAGGAAACCAACTCCTTCTGGGGCGTCAAGCCACCCACAGGGGCAGAAGAAATAACTTATACTGGGTCCCTGATTGCACTGGTAGCTCACTTTGGATTGGGAGAGATGGGGGCTTTGGAGGTGTCTGTGGTTTTTGAAACGATTCTACTGTGGGGCAAGACGTGATGCTCAAACGAGAATACACATCTGGGGAGAACACGTTAAAAAGTGTGTGGTGACTTCTGCACTGCAAAGACTCCACCCACAGGGGTGCTTCCTAAAACACCCGTGTTGTGATGTGAGATTTTGCATATAACTTGATAAATGTTTTGTATGTCTTTATTTATAATTTAGGCAAACCAATGTAATTTAGAGGTATTCGTGTTTGCCCCCCCCCCCCCCATTTTACGACTGTCTCTTTGTAATTTTATGACAGGATTTGGGGGGATGTGTCTTAAACCAGTTTGATGAGTATTTCTTTGCTAAAGTCTTTGTCTCATCCCCCACACAAAGCCAGGTTAGCTTGACATATGGTCTTGGGGGGTTGCAGGTGTTAAAATGTACTATTTCTTCCATTGGTCTGAGATATGGCTGTTTGGAATTGGCTTGTCTCAGAGGCCTTTAAATACCATGATGTCCTATTGGTTCTAGGAATTGGAGAGAACATCTATAAATGTACTTGCTCAACCACATTCTCTCTCTCTAACCAACATATGATGAAGAAGCATCTCTCTTGCTAACCTGTGATGATGTAGAAGTATCTTTCTCTTGCTAACAACTGAAGAAGACCATCACACCATGAACTGAAGACAACACAATCAAGAGCACAGCTTCTGCCATTTTGAACAGACATGTGGCTGAAAGCTGAGCACCAATGATGCCTTAACTAGAGACATTTTAAGTAACTACAAGTCTGTAGGCCGCCTGAATTACACATCACCATTTAATCAGGTTGTATGGTTGCCAATATTCAAATGTACTTTGCATTTTGTTATTATTTATGAATATTATCAGTAATACATTATTTTATGTGTAACTTAACTCCTGCTTGTCTTTTTACTACATCTAATTGCCTGAGGTTATAGATATAGAAGGGAAGGTGGGGATAAGTTATATATAGTGGTAAGTCCATGAGATTAGGCATTCTAAGGCTACATATTAATAATACAATAGGGGAAAGTAGAGCAATTTATATATTACTCTACCAAGATAAAACAACCCGCCATGACAATTTCTCCAGTCCGCGTGTTTTAAACTGCTGCCGGGGTTTCAGTGAGAAAGCAAAAGACTTGACACTGAGAGAAAATAAAAAGCTAAAATTGCAGGACCGCAGTAGCACAAGGTGACTAAAGGATAATAATTACTTTGTTCTTTGTATTGAACACTGCAACAGTGGAGACAGACAGACACACCTTTAGACCACCACAGCTCCACACATTTGAGAAGCACCTGTGTCACCTTTGATATCTTTCAATTATTTTGACTATTGCATCACAATATGACAGGGGTCCCCAACTCTGGTCCTGGAGGACCACAGTGGCTGCAGGTTTTCATTCCAACCCTTTTCTTAATTAGTGACTTGTTTTTGCTGCTAATTAACTTCTTTTGAATTGATTTTAATTGACTTGCTCTTGAAGACTCCGCCCCTTCATTGTTTCTTTTTCTTTAATTAGTAGCTATACAATAACGAGATACAAAATGAGCCAAAACATGACCAGCAAACTGTGGCCGTCATACAATATCTGAAAATAAAGGTCTCGGGAATGGTGATCTCCTCAGGTCTCTCAGAAAAGAGAAAATCAACAATTTTGGAAACATAGGATTGGCTCCAGTAGACCCCCGTGACCCTTTAGTTAGGATATAGCAGGCAGGGATGTTCTTAGGCATATGTGAACTACGCATCCGCGTAGGGCCCCGACTTACAATTTTTTTTTTTTTATTGTCGGGCTGTGGGTCTGGGGCCCCTGTCATGCCCCTGGCACTGCAGCTGTCTGTGCCAGTCCCTCATGTCGTGTGTCACGATACCCTCCTCATCCTAAATTTCATTGTTCTTTTCCGGATGTTTTATTAGAACACTTTCCTGAGCTCCGGGGAGGCTACGCCCCCCCTGCCCCCCCATCCAATCCGGGGCCTGCACATCCAGGGCCTGCACATTTCTGAACCGTGTAGGGCCCCCAAATTGCTAAGAATGAGCCTGTAGTGGGTTGGATAATGGATGGATGCTATTTCACAACAAGAGCAGCAACAATCCATGGGATTAAAGAACGGGTTTAAATAACGACAAGACTCCTGAGCCTGATTAAGCAACTGGTTTGAGGCCCTGACTTTGTTGGTCTTCTGCTGGCTCACTCATTTCACATTTCATTTTTGTTTGGAAAGAGTTGGGGACCCTACTATATGACAAAACAACATCAAAGAGAGTTTAGATAGGCACTGTTGTCTGTGGATATACAACCTGTTAAAACACTGCGGTTATTTTGCCCATTTATGTTTGCATTTCCAATTAGACAGTAATGTTTAATTTTTTGATAGTTACTCATTTAGATGTTGTAACCACAATAATACCCAAACACACTTCCTACTCAAATAACATTGAGCCTCATCACCTTCTTCTCAAGACTAATGGCAAAATAAAGCACCAAGCACAATTCTCCTTCCTCCTCCAAGAGTATAGCCCACTGTCTCCTGACACTGATTCAATCCAAATGAAGCAGCTTCTTGTCCCAGTCTTCTGGAGCATATCCAGGTTGTGTGGAAACCAGGGCAGTCCTACCCAGACACCTCTCTCTGACAGTGTGGTGTTTCTAGACCTCATTTCCCTTGCATCCCTACGGGTGTCCTAATCGGGTTTAGCCTTGATGATACAGAGACAGAGGCGTTAGTACGTTCAGTCAACCCCTTTTCCCTTATAGTATCACTCACCTTAGGGTTTGTTGGCTGCCTCCTAAGCGCTCGTGTGTGACAATAGGTATGATCTAGTGTCCCGGGTAACACTTGATTCATATGTCCTCCCATCCTGGATGGGCAAAGGCCCTGGCCGGACGCTACACCTTTTACCCATCATGAGATGCTCCTTGTGTGACACCTCGGTAATGAGAAACCTTTTTATAGGCCATCAGTTAGGACTAAACCAGCTGATATTCATTTGCACTGTTAGGATTGTTTTCTAAATGCTGACAGATGTCAGCTGCTTTCTTGGCTTTTACACGTGTTCAATTTTCCCTGTGTAATTCCATTTTATTACACATAACTTAATTTATGGACTTATTTGTTTTTTTCTTTGTATGTGTAGATTACTTGGGTTGTTACCGACATCTGACGTAAATTTCATGTCAATAACCCCATTAGAAATATATTTACTGAGAAAAACGTTGACACGTTCAATACTTATTGCATATGTTGTGAATTCATTTGTCCAGTTAGAACAGCCAGAGCCTGTTCATGTGCCGTCCTCCTGCAGATCTCCTCTAATAAAAGAATCAAAAGTGACTTCAGTGATTGTGTACAAAGAAATCCACGGCAGTTCATGTTGGATGCAGCCCTTCTCTCCCAGCCGAAATTGTTTTTGGGGAATAAATGATTAGATACCTGACAGCCTCCCAGCATGCAAATGGTTTTACACAGGTTATGCCTCAAACACCTGCTGACTGTGCCATGATCCATCTCATTCTACAAAGGAAATCACTGAAGTGGGTCACAGTGTCAGTGTGTGAGGGGCTTCGGACAAATTGTTGTCATGACGAGCAAATCAGAAAAAATAACGGCTTCTGTCACCTACATGGAAAAAGCAGACATCTCTGAGCATTTGGGCACAGGTTCAGTCGGCCTTTATTTTATACTCTGAGCATCATAATCAATTAAGGTCAGAGCTTATAGGAATAAATGCATTCTGATTTGGTTTATGCGGTGGGCTGACGCCCTGCCTGGGATTTGTTCCTGCCTTGCGCCCTTTGTTGGCTGGGTTGGCTCCAGCAGACCTCTGTGACCTTGTGTTAGGATATAGCGGGTTGGAAAATGACTGACTGATTTGATTTTGTTGTTGGCTCATTAACTCATTTGAATAGCAAATTGTACTTGAATTGGGTTTTCCTGGGGGTCGAGGATTCTGTTCCTGTCATTATTTGTTCGATATTGGTGTGAATCTTTTTTTGTAATGTCTTGGGACACCATTTTAGGTACTTTGATTGCCTATGTGCAGTTGTGAGACAACTTCAATGCTCATATAAATATAATTACACTCCCAACCAGGGTTTGGCGCTGTTACCTAATGTCTTTTTGTCTTCATCTCTTTACAGAAGCATTGATTCACAGTCACGTCCCTAACGATGTCACTCCCAGATCTGCAGTCTTCAAAAAACCTTCAAATTTGTAACAATTGTTATTGATGTGTTTGAGCTACTGGACAACTGAATTTCCCTGAAGCGAGAAATAAAGTTATCTATCTATCTATCTATCTATCTATCTATCTATCTATCTATCTAT
>JANRMT010062817.1:13182980-13200693 GCA_026402145.1 Polypterus bichir lapradei | reverse complement strand
CCCACTGTCATACATACCCATCAGAGAGTCAACATCTGGGTTTCTCCCAGGTATCTAATAACACTGTAGGCCATGAGGGGGCACTGCTACTAAATGTGTCATCTTTCTTTGCCTCCACATTGCCAAGAAACTATCCAGTAAGGGTAACTGACTACACCCCTTCTGGTCCCAGGACCATAAAAGCACAGCCTCCCTGGGAGGCAGAAGAGATGGAGTTCCACCAAGCCCAGAATACACACATCTCATAAAGAAGCTTTGAAATGCAGCAGTTTATTTCTTGGAACTGAGAGAGTGAACTGTTTTTGTCTGTATTTGTGCTATTGAGTGCTGGTTGATTTTGATTTGATACGCTTTATTAATCCCGCGAGGGGAAATTGTCTTTTTGCATGATCATTTGGTCAGTTAGAGTGCAGGGGTCAGCCATTGTACAGCACCCCTGAAGCAAATTTCAGGTTAAGGGCTTTGCTCAAGGACCAAATGGAGTAGAATCTATTCTGGTAGTTAACAGGATTTGAACCGGCAACCTTTCCGATTCATTTCCAGTTTATATGGAAACGGGGCAAGGCTGCGTTGGCGCCCTGACATTTTTCAACCTGTCATTACCTCAGATGACCACAACACACACACACACACACACACACACACAGTATGTTCAGCGTATATAAGATTCAGCTTTGCCATATTTGCACATCTCAATGATTAAAGAGCACAAGCCTTAATATTTAAATTATTTTGCATAATAAATTTGCAACTTGCATTACATCTCTAAGGATATACGTTATATTTTGTTTGGCAGTATTTAATGAATACTAAAATGGATAAATATTTATTTCTATAAATCATGACAGAATTTACAATATAAAATAAAATAAATTAGTAAACCATAGAATTTAACATTTCAAGTATCTGGTCACCAAAACTCACTATTAGAACAGTGCTAAAAATGCATTACGTAAATTGCTGCAGTTATTACCTGTAATGCACACAGATGCGATGTACAAATTTGTCCAAAAGCACAAAACGAGTCCACGGTGGTCTCTCCGGCGTCCGCTGTGGGCTCAAGGCTCATTTCTCAAGTGTTTGCCATATTTACTCCAAAAACAGTTATACTGTCAAGAAATCTAAATAAGTCATCTTACTTTTAATTTCTAAACCCTAAACTTTATAAACATCTTAATTTTGACACAGTGATTACATTTTCATTTACGCAGTTACATTTTACCAAAATACACATGGACTCATATAATAAATGTTACATCATGAAAAAGCGTTACAAAGTGCTATTTGTTGATTCCGTAATTCTTACACGTCAAGAAATTGTCAGGACCTCATAATATTCTCACTGCTGCTTGCCATAAGTAGATTCTAGCACACGTTTGTGATCATTGCTGGTTCACAGTAAATGTTCTGACACAACAGTAGTGGTAGGAGAAAAGAAAATCTGCTGGTGATGTGAAGGGGGGACGCATAATGCCAGGGAATGGCCGTAATATTTGAGAGGAACCTTCAGAAGTGAAGAACTGAAGTGTTGTAGAATTTTTGACCGTTAGTGTATGTTGGTTAGCATTTCTGAATGGCCAGTTGGAAGTAGGGGTTCTTGGAGAGAACAGAAAGTCTGGCACAAAATTAATGAGAGGAAAAAGACGGTAAAGAGAGAATACCGGGCCTGAGGTCTCGGGGGAACAATGTGATGGAGTGCTACTACAGCCTGATGAGAGTGGATACATGAAAAAATGTATGAGGGAACTATGGACGAATTAAAGACCAGCATCCCCTTGGAGCCAAAAACAATGACTGTAGTTGCCCAGTGGTTCAACATAGTCAAGAGAAAGCCATTTCCTCCAAAAGGAGACTTAGGACTGCAAAGGACATATTAGAACCAGAATAACACCCAAGTATTTAAAGAAAAGTATATACTATATTTAATATATATTTAGTATATAATATTTTTAAGTAACTGTGGGGAAAGACACATGCCAAATAAAACTTAACAGCTTATTATAATAATAAGCTGTAAAAACAGCCAAATGCATATGCACTAATTGATGAGGATATGATGAGCCATAAAAAATGTTTGACTTCAGTGGGACCACAGCCTGAAATGGAGCAACCACAGTGAAGGATTCAATAACCTGACATGGGTGTGCATAATAAAGTCTGAACCAAATTTGACAGATAAGGAGATGCTGAGAGCGGAAACCATTTTACTCAGACCATTAATTCAAATCTATGTCACTGGAGTCCTTTGTTCAGAGTTGTATACCGGGCTCCCCTCAACAACTGAATTGGGTTGTGAGGTTGAAAATGTGCTGAATAAAATCGATATTTGTGAATTAACTGGACTTTTTAACATTTTTTGAATTGAACTGTTGAAAGAATACAATCAAATTCAATTCAGAATTCTACGCAGTTGGGCTGTTTATGAGATGCTTGTACACTCCACCCCTTGGTTAAATTAGACTCTGGTAATACAGCCTGCAATTTTCCTTGTTTTGTGCATGAAATCAACAATAAAAATGGCTTGTGCTTCATACTTCTGATGACTTCCTGAACATGTAAGTACGTTTATCTGCACTTTGTGGAATCACATAATTGGACCAAATAACGGCAACAAGTACAACCTTATACCAAGAGATTGGGGTAATTACAACAAGATGGCTGCTCAATTGCAGTTTAGCGTTTCTCTTCTGTGTCGTTCCAAAATCAGGAAGTAAAAACGTCAGCCTCGGATTGCTTGCATTCTGGTGCTTTTTAAGATTATCCAGCATTCTCAGCAGGGATTGTCATACTTCATAATTCAAAAACGCTCAAGGAGTACATAAGCATTTGATTGGAATTTCAGGAGGAGCTTGCCTACCTTCAACATTTTCCACGTTCAGCCGCATTTACCATGCTCTGAGCGAATAAGCCTCCTCAAATGAAATGATGTCGACTTGGTCATTGTTTCACTGGATAATTATGCAGGTTTCTGGATTACGTATAAAACATTTAAACAGATCAAATGTTGTTCACGTTTTCTTGTTTACGTCTACACCACATTACAGAAATAGATAATTCTGAAGGAATAAATCGAGGAAAGAAATACAGTTACATTCAGCACAAGCATCTCATTTGGCTACCAAACAATTTGGAATACGCAGAGTTATAGATCTTGTCCAAGCCGCTCTATTTCTTCAATGAGAAAATCAATGTCTTCAAAGCTTGCTGCGGGGTTTGAGATGACCATGCGGAAAAAATTCACCTTGTCCCCCTGCGGCTGGTAACTTACCATCGTGGTCCCATACTCCATCATTCTTGCCTTGATCACTGGAGCTACCTGTCAGCAGGAAACAAAAAAAAAATCTCCTGGCTTATGTTTATTTTTATTTTTCTTTGTTCTGTTTGTTTGTGTCAACTAGCCAAAAAAATATGAAACAGTAACTGGGAGAAGAGATGTACTCAAAATTAAAAAAATAAAGCAACACCAAAAAGTCAAACGCATGCAAAACCAAAACACAAGACAAAAATCAAAATAAAAAAGAAAATTACAGACAAGGATCAAAAATTCGAATATTCAATAACAATTCAAAAATAACCAACCAAAAAAGTTTGTTTTGGTACCTGGAAGCTTGCATAATAAAGTGTTTATTGTAACAGTTTACTGATTTGTTGACAGCATGCTTTATGTAATTTGAATGTAATTTTCGTACAAAAGTTTGTTAAAAAAAATATTTCTTTCAGATTCCGATTGCATTTCACTCACACTTTTATTGTTATGCTTTGAATTCCATTATGCATATAATACACTTTGATTAGCAAGCCAATGACATTTTGTCATGCCTTTGAACTTCATAGTTTCATTTTATACTATTATTTCATTAGGGTGGCACTGCTGCCCCGCCATAAGGAGACCAGGGTTTGCGCCTCCGGTCTGCGTGTGTTTCCTGCTACAGTCCAAAGACATGCTGGTTAGGTGAATTGGCTACGCTAAATTGGCCATAGTGTGTGTGTGTCTGAGCTTACTCTTGAGCATGCAACGTACAGTTGGCCATGTGAACAGTAATCTTGTTTCAAATCTCATAGCTTGGATTGCTGCTGTCATAATCGGTTTGAGTTTCATGGTTTGTTTCAATTACGACAGTATTTGTAGGACTTGTGTTGAAGAGACATTTGGCATCTGTCAAGCGTTGTAAGTATACAACCGGTTTCATCGATAACTTTGCATCCAGCTTTTGAGAGTTTAAACATTCATAAACATCAAATTGTCCACTACTGAAATCGTCACCTGTGAATCTAAGATGTTTAAGAGGCATTGGCAGTTGTCGAAAGGTGTAAAATATTTGGCCATTTTGGTACACTCAAAAGCGACAACCGAACAATTCAGCGGCAGCCATCAACTCACATGCAGAACCATAGGTGAAGGGCCTAAGCATTTCACTCTTCTAGTGCTCCTGTGTAGTATAATTATCTCCTGTACCGTCATCAGTCCACACCTTGAACCTGTCCCATTCATTCAATACATAAGACACAATGTTCTTCCGGATATCAAGAGTGAGCCTGATATGGCCGTGCAATATGTAACACAGAGAATGGAAAAGGTAGGTGCCATCTCCGGGCATGGAAACCACTCGGTAAGTGACAGTTCTTTGATCGATGGTGATCACCTCGATAGACATGTTAATGGGGGTATGGTTGGAATGATAAAGGAAATGGGTACCTGAGCAATGTAAAGTAAGTCTAAAATACCTACACAATAACTATAATCGTAATAAATGAACAATAAAACAGCAAGAAGCCATGGATTAAATTAAAAGGCTGTAGTTATCAGCAGGGAGACGTGAATACCGTGGCGAAGCAAGGAAGGGAATGTAGAGACTGGAGCGACAGACGGCCTTATATAGGCAGGCAGTGTTGGGATGGGGGACCCAACGCCGCCTCACACGGTGACCGAGCTGCAGGCTATGGACGTATATATGTACGTAAGTAGGATTCAGTTAATGTTGGGAACCCGCGTACCAAATTTCTTGAAGATGGGCCCATAAGTAACAAAGACCGTTGAAAAGTTCAATATGGCGGCCGACAGTGGCATCATACCACCGAAATAAGTACCAAATTTCAGCCTTCTACCTACACGGGAAGTTGGAGAATTAGTCACGTTGGAAAGTTCAATATGACGGCTGACAGTGGCATCATACCACCGAAATAAGTACGTACATTGGTTTCGGTTAGCGCAGGGAAGCCACCTACCAAATTTCGTGAAGATGAGGCCATGAAGAAGAAAGTTCAACATGGCGGACGTTGTTGACCGTTATGACCGTTACACGTAGAATTTCGAAATGAAACCTGCTTAACTTTTGTAAATAAGCTGTAAGGAATGAGCCTGCCAAATTTCAGCCTTCTACCTACACGGGAAGTTGGAGAATTAGTGACATTGGAAACTTCAATATGGCGGCCGACAGTGGCATCATACCACTGAAATAAGTACGTACATCGGTTTTGGTTAGTGCAGGGAAGCCACCTACCAAATTTCGTGAAGATGGGGCCAGCCTTCTACCTACACGGGAAGTTGGAAAACTAGTGACGTTGGAAAGAATATGGCGGCCGACAGTGGCATCATACCATCGAAATAAGTACGTACATCAGTTTCGGTTAGCGCAGGGAAGCCGCCTACCAAATTTCGTGAAGATGGGGCCATAAATAAGAAAGTTCAATATGGCGGACGTTGTCGACCGTTATCGACCGTTATGACCGTTACGTGTAGAATTTCGAAATGAAACCTGCTTAACTTTTGTAAGTAAGCTGTAAGGAATAAGCCTGCCAAATTTCAGCCTTCTACCTACACGGGAAGTTGGAGAATTAGTGATGAGTGAGTGAGTCAGTCAGTGAGTGAGTGAGTCAGTAAGTGAGTCAGTGAGGGCTTTGCCTTTAATTAGTATAGATTCATTTATTGGATTTTTAACTCATGGATTATCACAGATATAATTGATTATTTGTTTATTTTATTGAAGATTTTCGCACTGCACGTTTGGACACTACTTCTTGTTGTAAATAAACGAACTGGACACTTTGCACCATCCCCTTGCTGACTGTGTGTCCTAATCTGCCCAGCTCATCCTCAGGTACGTGAACGGCAGTTTCGGGTACAAGAGGCTCCTGGAAGCAATCGGGGAGTGTGGAGCTGACCTGGACCGTCACACTGTGATATTATGTTGATTTCTGCCATTTTGTCTCAATAACTATAATCTGATTATGCAACTAGTGACATGTGACATCATAGACAAGATTTGAGTTTCACAAATAAACCACTAAAAGACCAGTAAGTGTGTCTGTTTATTTTTAATCCTACAGTTTACAATGTTTTTGACTCCATTTTTAAAATATTTTGGTCACATATTAGGGTTTTCTGATTTTTGGACTACAATCTTGTCATGTTCGTTGACTAGGCCCATCTCAATAAAATACTGTTTTGTGTCAGTACAGAAACAAGAGAAGACCATTTTAGTCCACCAAGTTAGTTAATGAAAATTTTCGAAGCTCTCTCAAAAATTTATTTCTTACAAGTGACCAATGAGACCTGCTTCAGTTAGAACCAACAGTGGACGCCTTGGAGGTTTATTTTTTCCCGGGGAGTTGCTGGTTAGTTTTAATTTTCCTTTTCTCTTCTGTAAAATGGCCATATCTCAAAAATATTATTCTTTTATATATAGCATTTATGTTAGTTTGAAGTTGCTTTGTTGTACTGTGTGTTCAACCAATTTCTATGTGTAAACATTATGTATGAGAATAAGTCATTACAGTCAGGCGCCAAATTTTATGACTGACCAAGTTAAGGTGATTCATAGATACGGCTGAGGACCATAGAAGAACATCAGAACATTAGAACAGTCTAGACGAGAACAGGCCATTCAGCCCAACAAAGCTTGCCAATCCATCCATCCATCCATTATCCAACCCGCTATATCCTAACTACAGGGTCTGCTGGAGCCAATCCCAGCCAACACAGGGCGCAAGGCAGGAAACAAACCCTGGGCAGAGTGCCAGCCCACCGCAGCTCACCAGTCCTATCCACTTATTTCTTCCAAAGTCAAGTTTTGGAAGTCCCTAAAGTCTTATTGTCTACCACACTACTTGGTCGCTTACTCCAAGTGTCTATCGTTCTTTGTATAAAGAGAAATTTCCTAATGTTTGCGCAAATTTTACCCTTAACAAGTTTCCAGCTGTGTCCCCGTGTTCTTGATGAACTCATTTCGAAGTCACCGTCTCGATCCACTGTACTAATTCCCTTCGTGATTTTAAACACTTCCATCATGTCACCTCTTAATCTCATTTTGCTCAGCTCTTTTAAGCTTTCCTCATAACTCATCCCCTGCAGACCTGGAATCAGCCTAGTCGCTCTTCTCTGGACCTTTTCTAGTGCTGCTATGTCCTTTTTGTAGCCTGGAGACCAAAACTGCACACAGTACTCAAGATGAGGCCTCACCAGTGCATTATAACGGTTGTGCAGAACCTCCTGTGACTTGTACTCCACACATCGTGCTATATATCCTAACATTCTGTTAGCCTTCTTAATGGCTTCTGAACACTGTCAGGAAGTCGATAGCTTAGAGTCCACTATGACTCCTATATCCTTCTCATAAGGTGTACTCTTGATTTTCCGACTGCCCATTGTATATTCAAATCTAACATTTTTACTTACTATGTATAATACTTTACATTTACTGACACCTCTTCCAGCAACAGCCCAAGATGGACTCCAATCCAATTACTGGCTGGGCCAGAGCTTAGCTTCAGGTGGATTACATGTTCTGAAGGGAGAGTCTTATTTGGGAGACAAGAAACCCGCAAGATGGCACTCCAAACCAAATTCTTGACGGCAATCTACAGCAACCTTACACTATCTAACGGCCATTTACATTTTGCTAGTCTCTGCACCATTGAGCCCTTGTTTTTTTTTAAACGTTTTTTGAGTAAATGGGGTGGCCCCCAACATTTCACCTGAGTTCTGTCTTTACTACCCGTCGAAGGCACCTTACATTATCATAAAATACAACATACATTAAACACAAAAAGTCAAAAGGCAAAAGTGCTTACCTTATGCAATCGTTTCATTCTCTCATCTTTATCTTCCACATACCGAAGACTCGGTGGGATATACCAGAAACACACGTTGGTATGCTGAGGCTAAACAAAAAGGCAGGAGTGTTAAAAATCTAATAGCAAGGATTTCTGTTTGAATGAGTGAAAATGAATTGACTTTAGACACATTTTATATTAAAGACTAATTGCAATCACTTCTTGTTTGCTGCAGATATTTGGTATGCAATATTTCAGCCAGGGTTCCTCCCCTGGTGGGGGTTCAGATCCTTGTTTGATGTCCCTTTTGTTCACTTTAATTTATGTTAGTGATGATTTTGTTTATTCCCTGCTCTATTATTTATGCCTGTGTTATGTTCCATATAATTTGTGGGTGGTCCCCCAAGAGGTGGGTCCACCTGTCAATCACCGCAAGGGGCTGGCCTTACCCTTATAAGGTGGGGGGCAACCCACAGTTCCTTGTGGTGCATCATAATACGCTTGTAGTGTGGTGTGTTCGCTTGAGATTTGGATTATTATAATAATATTATTATTATTATAATATTATATTTTATTTATATATTTATTTATATTATTTAATATAATTAAATAATTAAAATTATTTGGATTTTTGATATGGTGCTCTGTTTTTGACTTGGCTTTGAATTTCGTATTGGGGCTTTTGTTCGCTTTGGATTGCCTTTGCCCTTCCATTGTAGACTTTTGTGCTCCAGGGAGCATTTTTGTATTAATAGATCTTTTTTTAGAAGGACCAGGGGGCTTTGCCCCCTGCTCGCTTCGCTCGCCAACCCCCAATTTTTGTTTTTCCAGATACACACTTTTAGGTTTTTTTTTTTTTTTCTGTGAATTGTTGCCATTTCATTAGTTTCACTTTTATTTCAGAACTTCTGTACAAACAATATTTGGAATCTTTCAAGTCCCAACGTGCTGAATCTCTTTAATGAGGTCAGTGAGACGTGTTTAATGACTTTGTACCATAATTCAGGATAGGTTTCTCTGTTTGGAATTTCAGCACAGACAAAACGATCAACATCATCAGCAAATATTTTGCAAAGTAACCAATAAATGCGCGTGAGGTAAACTCTGTTTTTGAAATTCTCTTCACTTAAACTTCAAAGCCTTACAATATTTACATAATTCTGACATATCATCTATGTCCATATATTCGATCTCTATTCGCCTTTTCGTTATTTCTCTGAGTAATAATTTCTCTTTCTTTGTGCTAATGTGATCTTTACTTTCTTTGTTTTGACACAGTTGTTGTTTGCTGCTTTCATATTCTGTATCTTGCTCTCCATGTGTTTTGCGCCTATGTTTTTTTGAGTCTTTTGAACTCCAGTTTTCATTTTCTCTAACCTGCTCTGCATGTGTTTGGCCCCCTTGTTTTTTAACCTCTTTATGATGTTTTACTTTGTTTTCTACTCTTTGTCTTTTATTTCTGACCTTGCTTTATCCTGCTTTTTTTTCAATGACACCTGGTCTGTGGTGATTACTTTCCCTTTTTCGAGTAATAATTTCCATTTGTTTGCGCTACTGCGATCTTTACTTTCTTTTTTTCTATACTTTCTAATTTTCATACTTTCATATTCTTTAACTTTCTCCACATGTGTATCGCGCCAACGTTTTTTTTTTTGAGCCTTTGGAATTCCACTGCTTTCATAATCTCTAACCTGCTCTGCATGTGTTTAGCGCCAACATTTGTGAACGTCTTTATGAAGTTCTACTTTGTCTTTTACTCTGTCTTTTAATTCTGAGCCCGATTGGACCTGCTTTTTTTTCAATTCCACTTGTTCCGGGCTGATAATTACTTTCCTTATTTTCTGAATTTGCATCTAGATTATTCTTTTTCTTTTTTTGTCTCTCCAACGCTTTTGCGTCTCTTTTCTCCACGTTGCTCTCTTCTTCGCTTAGTCGTCTTTGTTTCATTTATAACGTATTGTCCTTATAAGCTTTATACGTATGTGCTGAGAGCCCTGGATCTGTGTGTGCTCAAAGCCAAAACACATCCGAGTGTGTTGCTGGCTGCCCTTGCTCTTATTTATTTGTAAGTAGAGTGTGTCTTGCAAGAATCACATGTTCTTCGTCATCACGAGACGGTCCTGGGTCAATCTCTTGGCACAAAGTCTCACATTTAAGGTCCCCACGAGACGCTCCGTGGCCAATCTCTTTCATCTCGCGGGTCATTTAAGTGACTTCCCTGATCTTAATGTGAACATCACGTCTCGTCGCCCTACTGTTTCTCTCCAGGATTTTTTTTTTATAATAGAGAGATTTTACATGACCCCTTTATATCTCTAGCCAGGGTTTTTGAAGGTGTTTTCCCCTCTAGTGGGCATTTTTGGATCTGTTTGGGACTTATGTACTTTAGGGCTCTGGAGCACATACCATTATTATTTTTATTTTAGAATTCATGATCAGTAGTGCTCTGATTTACATTTATTGACAGCCTATAAGTTATTCGCTTACTCCAACATGGACAAGGCCGGCACCACAGTCAGGATCAGATTCCTTGACTTTATCACTGCTTTTAACACCATACTGCCTCATCGACTGGGAAAGAAGCTGAAGGCTTTGCATTTTGATGCTCCCACCATCTTCTGGATCATAGACTACCTGACCAACAGACAGCAGTTTGTGAGGCGGAGAGACTGTGTTTCAGAAATGGTGGTGTGTAATACTGGAGCACCTCAAGGAACTGTCCAGTACCCCTCTACACAACAGACTTACAGCACAATACCAGCGTTTACCATCTACAGACATTTCCAGATGACTCATCCATAATAAGCTGCATTAATAATGGAGATGAGTCAGAGTACAGGAAAATTGTGGAGGAGTTTGTCTTGTGGTGCAGGGACAACAACTTGCAAGTCAACAACAGCAAGACAAAAGAACTGGTGGTGGACCTCAGGCATGCTAAGGAGCCTCTGAGACCAGTCACCATCCAGGGGGAGGACATAGAAGTGGTGCAGAACTACAAGCAGCTAGGAGTTCACATGAACCACAAATTGGACTGGTCTGACAACACAGAGGCTGGAGCAGTCTGGACTTGTTAAGGAGACTCCGGTCTTTTGACGTGTGCAGCAAGCTGCTGGAAATGTTCTGTCAGTCTATAGTAGTGAGTGTGGTGATCTCCACTGCAGTCTCCTGGGAAAACAACTTGAGCAAACTTATCGGGAAAGCCAGCTCCATCACTGGGGGAACCCTGGACACACTGTTGTGAAAAAGGGGATGATGACAAAATTTGATGTTATCATGAAAAATCTATTTCATCCCCTCCAGAAAGTGCTGTCTTTTAGTCACAGGCTCATTTCACCAGGGTGTGCCTGTGGGCGTCCTTTGTGCCCACTGCTATCACGAAATTCGGTGCTACCACTTAATGTTCTTGTTAAGTTTATTTATGCATTTATTTATTTATTGATTGATTGATTGGCTGTATGATGTGTCCTGGGCGCCTGAATTCTTATCTTTTATGTTTCTGCTGCTGTATGCATCTGAATTTCCTCATGGGGTTTATAACGTTTACCTAATCTAATCTAACTTCACTTGGACTTTTTCAACCAGCATACATACAATGTTCAAACATACAAACAATAAGGCTGTTTTTAATTTGCATGGTCTTATGCCCACAATCATATCGTGCAAGTTCTTACACCCTTATCCGCATTATCTGCTTCTTATTTTTTAGTCATTATGCCTTTAAAGGGCTGAGGGGCGGTCCCTAAACTGTGATGGACAGGTGGCCCTGCCTCTATGGGATCCACCCACAAAATGCAAAGGACATGAGAGTATTGCAAGACACACACAGATGCTAAATAATAACCAAATAAAATAAAAGTAATATAATAATTAAAAAAAATAAACAGAACAATATTATAAAAAAAAGTCTGAATTAGCATAAGCCACCCTAATTCAGAATGTTAATAAGAAATCTAATGATTTATTTCAAGAATGAGAAGTACATAATGAAGATTTACTCATTTGGCAGACGTCTTTATCCAAGGTGACTTACACCATTTATGATATTGAATTGAATTGGGGCACAGGCACGTCAAGTGACTTGCTCATGGTCACACAATGATTGTAATCCACAAACTCAGTTAGGAGTTTAAAGCGTATAAACTATATTCTACTGTCATTGCAATTGGGCAATTTTCGCCCTCCGATGGAGGTCCATAGAGGGCTACATCCTTAGTAAAAGATCAAAAATCAAAAATAGCATCATATTCATAACCAGTGTCATTGAAATAGTCTAAAATGATGCTTATATTTGAAATTTCTCACTTTCTGGAAGTGGCTCTTAGAGGGCTACCACTAAAGAATCAAATACCAAAAATATTAAAAACAACCTTGAAAGAGCATAAAACGACACTCATTAGAACATTTGAACACTCTAGATGAGAACAGGCCATTCAGCCCAACAAAGCTCGCCAGTCCTATCCACTTATTTCTTCCAAAAAAAACATCAAGTCGAGTTTTGAAAGTCCCTAAAGTCTTACTGTCTACCACACTACTTGGTAGCTTATTCCAAGTGTCTATCGTTCTTTGTGTAAAGAAAAACTTCCTAATGTTTGTGAGAAATTTCCTCTTTACAAGTTTCCAACTGTGTCCCCGTGTTCTTGCTGAACTCATTTTAAAGTCCCAGTCTCGGCCCACTGGACTAATTCCCTTCATAATTTTAAACACTTCAGTCAGGTCTCCTCTTCATCTTCTTTTGTTTAAACTGTAAAGGCTCAGCTCTTTTAATCTTCCCTCATAACTCATCCCTTGTAGCCCTAGAATCAGCCTAGTCGCTCTTCTCTGGACTTTCTCTAGCACTGCTATGTCCTTTTTGTAGCCTGGAGACCAAAACTGCAGACAGGACTCCATATGAGGCCTCACCAGTGCTTATGTTAATGATGCCCATTTTTTTGAAGTTTTGAAAACAGGAGTAACTTTGACCCTTCGTATCCCATTAGGGGGTGAACCTTTGGGCATGCACCTTTGATATGGCATGCACAAGTCTTTCAGATCATTTTTTGCTGAAGACACCTAATGGTTTACTCTTTATCATGATGATGTGATTTCCTACAGAACATATGGTCCAAAAATTAATATACAGTAATCCCTCGCTATATCGCGCTTCGACTTTCGCGGCTTCACTCTATCGCGGATTTTATATGAAAGCATAACTAAATATATAACGCGGATTTTTCGCTGCTTCGCGGGTTCTGCGGACAATGTGTCTTTTTACTTCCTGTATATGCTTCCTCAGTTGGTTTGCCCAGTTGATTTCATACAAGGGACGCTATTGGCGGATGGCTGAGAAGCTAACCAATCAGAGCAAGCAGTTAAGTTCTCCTGACTGAGAAGCTAACCAATCAGAGCACGCAGTTGAGCTCCTGCGTGCTGAATGCAGTGTTAACCAGGAAGTCTCATCTCGCTCATTCAGCATCAACGTGTTTCGCTGTGTAAAGAGTTGTGCTCTTTTGTGTTTATCTTTGTGCATAGTCAAGCCCTTCATTATGGCTCCAAAACAATCTGCTACTGCTTCAGGGGCCGTGCCCAAGCGCAAGAAGAAGATGTTAACGATTGCCGAAAAGGTAAACGTTTTGGATTTGTTGAAGGCTACGATTCTTTTTATTTAAAAAGTAGGAAAGGAATATAAGATCTACGGCTGCAGTGTCCTTTTAACCAGGGTGCAAAACGAGTTGTAAGTGGATGTAATAAGGCAGTAGTCTGGATGGAATCTGCTTTAGGGATTTGGATTGAAGACTGCCAGAAGAACAACAACGGCAGTGCTACACAATCGCCTGAAGTGGCTCCTTTACAAGGGCTGTAACGCTCTCCTTTGTTGTGCAGTAAAATTAAACTCATTGTTATCGGACAAGTCATCGTGTCATTGTTGGTGAGTAACCATAATTAATTTTCTTCTTACAGTGCTTAGTACATGTACGTACGTTTAGTGTCACTGTACACACATTTACTGTATACTATTTTTCTTGCATTGTACGTATTTATTGCTGGTGGCCTGTCTATCGTAATGGCTGTAACATATGTGATATCAGAGACACTCAATATTTTTAAAATAATATTTAGATTTTACTGTATATAAACAGTGTGTTTATATACATAATTTCAATGAATCTTACCTAATATCTAAGAGAATACAAAGGGATTATGCTGTATAACTCTGCGGGGAATATTTATAAACAGTGCGGGAGAGTTTATAAGGGCTTAAAATATATAAAAATAACCATACAAACATATGGTTCCTACTTCGCGGATTTTCACCTATCGCGGGGGGGTCTGGAACGCAACCCCCGCGATCGAGGAGGGATTACTGTATACCGTAATTGTGAAGAAATAACTCCATCTTGGAAAAATACCAAACTTATTCTTTAAAGCAATAGCAGGGGTTAAAAGCCAGGAAATCGAGCATCAAGAGACGAAAAAAACATAAGATCAGCAATCAAAACCATCAAAATTGAACCTGAGAACAGCAGCTTCTCCATTCATGCTGCAGATTGAAGTCCCCTCACCTGGCTGCATAATCTGCTGGCCCCGCCTCCTGAGGCTCTACATACAGGAGGCAGGGCAGTTAAAAATAACAGAGCAAATTAAATATATAACGTTAACCTATTACAGCATTAGACAAAATTAACAAACACATTATCAAATAAACAAAATTCGGAGAGAACAAAACCAACAACAGATTTAATAACACAATATGAAAATTATATTTTACTACATCACTATTCATAGCTGCCTACTTAGTGCACTGTGCCATGCACCACATAGAAGCAGTAATCTCCTTCATGATCTCCATTTTGCTTCAAAGCAGCACGGTGCCTGGGTCACCCATGAACTTCTAGTTGTACCACACTTTGCATTACATCATTCCTCTTTGCACGTCACATATTTACTAGGTAATACAAAAGTCTGTGTCCAGTCCTTCAGAGCAATCTGATTGGTCAGTTTGACTTTGGTGACCCAATGAAAGAGGAAGTGCGAGTGCGTGAGATGCACAAGGTGGAGTAAAGGCATTTGAAGCACATTGAGACAGTCGCCTTCAAAGATGGCAAGTATAAAACCGGACAGGAGGCAAAAAAAGGTGCCTCAAAAATAACGACAGAGTCTAAGAAGCAGGCTTTATGGGAATTTGTTCAAGGGACGGAGCGCCAGTGAAGAGGCGTTAACATATGCCGTACATGAATAGAGAGGAAAGGCACTGAACGGACACATAGGGCAAGGAAGAGCAAGTATTTTGAAATTCTTCTATTACATGTCTTTAACAGATACCATGGCTGATTTTGCATAAAGGTTCCTGTTGTGTGGTGGGAACATGCAACACAAAAGTGGCCAGGGCCTACATCATACTGGAACTCATTGGTTCCTGAAAACAAAGTTCCTTTGCTGGTAAAACGCCTATAATAAAAGTCGCTAAGCAATAAGACACAAATAGGATCATCCAGAGGTTACAAGCAGGCAGAGAGAAGGTCCAGGGTGAAGCCCTAGCCCACATTCCAGTCCTGACACATACGATCTGGTAAATATGAGGAAATAAACTGTGAATAGGAGAACTTACTTTGCCATCAAATATCATCTCATAGCCTTCCCGGTTCTTGATTTTATTGTACAGGTATTCCGAAAGTTCTAAGCATTTGTCAATTTGAGCTTCAAATCCTATGGTACCCTAATGAAAAAGAGAAACACCAAATTAGGGTTACAACACCCTGGGATATGACATACTAAAGGAAGGAAACAAAAAAGTAAACTACAGTGAAGAATAATAAATTGTTAAACTTTTATTTGATTATGTTAATTATTATAGTGTAGCCCAGAAAAATGTTAAAAGTATTATCTTTGGCAGAGCTTTATAATAAGTAGAAACTGTGTAATTTAGTATTTTCTTTAATATGTAAATTGTTATTAGCTGTCCCATTAGTACTCACTGTTAATTTTTAAAAATTTCATAAGATCAAAAATATATATTCTTTGATCAACTTAATGTAGGTCAGGAATTTATATTTTTAGATTTTATGACATCCAGGGGGTGCCACCGAGCCCCAAACCCCAGAAACATGGCACCACATCAAGTCCAAGGTTCATTTAATAAATTATTTTAACTGATACCTTTACATGGCTTATTTTTAAGGTCACACACATGCACAATTGCTTCTTCTTTCTCTTCCATTCACTGCTCCAGGTGAGCTTCATCCTCCACCTGCTGATTCTGACTTTCTGAGGTGAAGCAGAGCTGCTCCTTTTATCAAGGACCCTGGAGTACTTCCGGTGCTAGGACATGGCTTGTTGGAAGTCCTATAAAGTAGGGGTGGCAAATCTCTGCAGCATCTTGGGTTTTCCCATTGGACTACGAATCCCAGCATGCCCTGCGGTTGTCCAAATGGGTACGGAAGCCCAGGAATGCTGCCACCTATCATGATGGGGCGGATCAAATAGTCAAGGCCAGTTGCCCCCACCTTTTTCTCTCTGTTATGCTATACTGGCCTCCCAGGCGGTGACAGGTTCTTTTGTAAAGATGCTCCTGGATGCCAATGTCTCCATTAGTTCATTGGCCTCTTCTGCCAATCTTTTGGTTTAGTCAGGGAACACCCAGCCTTTGTTCCTCTCCCAGTAATGGTTTGGTTTCCTAGCTGAGTAAGGGTCCTTGAACCGTCCTGGCCAAGTTGCCAACCCATATTTGCCATCGTTTACTGCAGAAGGGGCCTGAGTTGCCTCAAACGCCTGCACATTGTAATCTTTTTAGTTAGCCAATAAAAGGGGTCATTTTGCTTGACTTTTCACTACATTCATAATGGCTAACATGGTACAACATCCTAGTACTAAATACTTGTAAATGAAATCACAGAACCCTCTGTCTCCAAGGTTTTTCCTTTAATACTTACCTTTGCTCTCCACATCAACCACAGTTTAAAAATGTCAACATGGCGGCCACACTGAAGAGCTTTGTCTCCAGTGTCATATGAGAGGTCATAGTGCTTATCTTGCTGGAAGAGGTAGCAGGCATGCATCTGGTTGCATTTTTGCATCAATCCCTATTGATAGATCAAGATTACAAAAATTAAAGATATGTTACAATTGGTAGATTTGTTTAAAATGTACTATTATATCAGTCAGAAGGACAAGGCCCCCATTTATAAAAAGATCTTTTTCTTTCCTTCCGTCCTCTGCTCTCAAGTGTGCTGTGCTGAAGTCTTCATTGTGTGAACTCTCTACGCTCACCATGGATGTCAGTCTTTTTATTCATGTCTTGCTAATTGGAGACGATTACTAAAGTGCACTCAAAAAAAATAACTCTTTGGACTGAACTCATTGTTTTATGTCAACAACAAGAAGATAGTTGGTTTCATTAAAATTTAATTCCACTTAGCTACATACATCATGTGTAATTAATATTCAAACTGTATTGATACTGTTACAGTTGTTAAACCTGTAGCCATGTTACCACCATGGTAAACAAAACCTGACCTACAGTATGTGCAAATAAATCAAGGTGTTACAGATCCCTCCATAATGTTTGAGACAAAGAACCCTTTTTCTTTGATTTCCCCTTCAGTTCCAAAGTTGGGAAAAAGTCTGAAGACTTACTACACATCTATCTATCTATCTATCTATCTATCTATCTATCTATCTATCTATC
>JANRMT010062817.1:13150220-13177980 GCA_026402145.1 Polypterus bichir lapradei | reverse complement strand
CTGTAGAAAAGATGCACCAGTGCCAGAACTAACCTCTTCTCTGATCAGTAGAGCAGAGCACTGCAGTGGGACAGACATCATCTTGTGTGGGTTCCAAGTGACAGAGTTGGCCCTTAAAATTTAAACAGACAGATGTCAAACAGAAGGAACTTTGGACAGTTGGAGAAAACAAAAAACACAGGAAAGCATTGAGAGCACTGAGGATAACATTGAAATTCTTCAAATATGGCACCCATTCATCCTTGTAAGTTGATGTCACATTACACGACTTTTAGTCAGAGGGAATGTCAGACCTCACGACCGATTGCTGATGTTGTCGGCTGGTATTATCATATTACAGGACTAGTTTTGCAGAGCATGTTTAATTACCTGACTGCATGATGACTTGCCAGCACAGTTTCACATTTCGAAAGAATCAAAAGTTATGCCTCTTTTTCTGACATAGTCACTGTGTGTGTGAAGACTTTACAGGTATGGCAAATTCAGCAGCAATCTACGCTTTTTTACTTTCTCGTATAAGAAGTATAGAGAAAATATTGTAATCGTCCAAAGATTCAATGTTGAGATTTTGATGAATCTCAACGTTTTAGACCTCCCTGAGTCTGAAAATACCATTTTTGGAATTATGTCTGTCTTTCTGTCTGTGGTGTGTGTGTATGTAAACACGATAACTTGAGTACGCTTTCACTTAGGTTAAGCAAATTTTGCATACAACTATTAAGGTACAAAACGCAGATTTCTATCAACTTTTGGGCTATTTCTGTTAACCGGAAGTGGTACTTTGCCTTTTATTCATACAGCTGCAGAGTCCGATCTATTCAACTTTACTTTGCTAATAATTGTTCAATAAATTAATTTGATTTGATTCATTGTTGATGGTTCTTTAATGTAGATAATATAGAAATATAATAATTATCTTGTGGTTTACTACTCCATCCCCATATCTGAGTATATTCCAGGGGAGACCACTCCCGATTTTTTTTCTTTGTTCCCATTCTGTCATGGGGTGTAAAGGACACATCAGACAGGCGAGTCTCTCTTCTGTTTGCCAGGTCCAGTACACTGGTGTTCCTTATTTCTTGTCTCTGCATTATTTGGGTATTGTATGTTTGGGTGAGTGCTCATCGGTTGTCAGCTCTCACACACACAAATCCATCCTTACGACTTAACGCATAGTCACAGCTTTTTGATTTTGATTATCGATGAAGTCACAGACTGGATGGATTGAGTTGCTCGGGATGTCAGACTTTATGACTGTTTATCACGGGAGAACGTGCAGCTAAAAATGACATAAACAAAGTCAGCGACTGACAAAACACTGGAAAGGTTGTGTAATGTGACTGAACCAATTGTAGGGAGGCAGAGTCTCGGTAACATCATCCAAAAACAAAGAATCAAATCTGAATAGAAGACAAGACCACCCCTACTACTCATCACACTCAAACTTAACGCCATACCCGTTCACATCAGGGGTGGTTGAGATATACCAATAAAAATAAAAACCATTACAAGAAGAAATTCAGAAAACACTAAAATCAGGACATTTTAATCTCTCTTTGGGTTTGGCCCACTTAAACAGGCTCTGTTGGCAGGAGGGCCTCTTGAAGTGGCAGACAAGGCGCCGAGGAGCAGCTCCATTGTGTTCCTTTGCCATTTTCTTTGTACACCCCTTAGGTGACCCTCCCTGTCTTTTGTTACAAAATCAGCACATGCAGCATTTAATATATTTTGTGCCTCCTCATGCATTATTCTTGGAGAGGGGGAAGCACACTGGGGGAGCACTCACCGTCACAAGAAAAACAAATATATATGTGTTGTGACGATGCCAGTCCCCTACAGACTCCCTCTTCTCACATGGGAGTCTGCTGAACCAACACCGTCGATAATTATGACCGAGATGAGCTGACAAATGAGGACACTTCTCTGATGATGCCACAGGATGGTGGAAAAAGTGCCCAAGTGCTTTTATTAAAAAATAAAAATAGTGAAAACAAAAGTATAACCAACAAAAGTGTCAATTGTGCAGTGTTCTAAAAACAGTACATATATAAATCCATAAAAATCCAGTGAAAAGTGGGGATAAAAAAAATCAAGAAATCCATCCATCCATCCATTATCCAACCCGCTATATCCTAACACAGGGTCACAGGGGTCTGATGGAGCCAATCCCAGCCAACACAGGGCGCAAGGCAGGAAACAAACCCCGGGCAGGGTGCCAACCCACCGCAAAATCCAAAAATAAATCCATTAAAAATCAGAGGTTAAGAATGCAGGCTAACGCCTCGTGATCTCAGCCCAACTCCTTCTCATTCTCCCCGGCTCACCCATTGCTTGCGTAGCCGGCGGAGTCTCAGCAGCCACCAGTTCCATTATGTCTGGACATCACAGCCAGACCATTCGAGGTTGGCTCTCCTCCCTTATTCACTTGGTCGCACCTCAGAAGCCTAGGGAGGGCACCTGCCTTGCTTGCCACATTCCACCCACATATTGAGTGGGGCGAACTATCCCCTAGAGCGCCACAGCCAACGCTCCTTCACGGGGCCCATGTGTGTACTGTCTCCTCCTTCCAGGTGGCCAGATCGTCCTTCCCAAGCCTGCCTTTCACGTCTTTTAACCTCACTTTCTTTTCGATCATTTTACTTTTCTTTGATTCCTTCCCTCTCCTTTTGTGCCGGCCAGTATATATACACACTTGTCTCCGTGGGCGCAGCGCCTTAATTACACGTCGCAGGAAGCCAATGAAGCAATTGAGAACGATCGCACCCGCATGTGCAGGTGTGACTTGCCCCAACTACCTCATTAACTCCCCGTGGTCGTGCAATCGCGCCTGAGAAGAGTGACACAGCTTTATGGATTTAAATCTGGCCCTATTTTTTTTTAAGTCACAGACCTGCTATACCACATGTGTAAGAGACAATCTTAGAAAGCAATGCTTAAAGTTAAGTTAAATGTTTGCGGTAACACTTTATAATAACTGCACACTATGAAGCATTAGTTAAGCATGACTAAATACTTTGTTCATCATTTAGAAAGCATCGCTTCCACATTAATTGGTATTAGCAACCACTTTATAAATGCCATTATAAATGCTTTAGTACTGATCACAAAGCATATTTATAATGTCTTTGATAACTGCATTTACGATGCTTTATTAATGATCAATTAACTAATAATTAATATTTTTCAAAGAATCAGTACTAAAGCATTTATAATGGCATTTATAAAGTGGTTGCTAATGCCAATTAATGTGGAAGCGATGCTTTCTAAATGATGAACAAAGTATTTAGTCATGCTTAACTAATGCTTCAAGTGTGCAGTTATTATAAAGTGTTACCGTGTTTGCTTAGTCATACTCAGAGACAATGGTACAGTCTTTATCCCCCTGTAAGTTAATAAGAGGTAGAACTTTCTTGCTATAACTAAGATATAGTGTGTTAATTGTGTCAGTTGATATTTAGAACAGGTCCCAGTACACAGGTCAGCATAGAAATGGGATAGGCATACAGTCATCCGACCATTTTGAAATGGTTCAGAAATGTTTAGAAGTGATTTGTAATGATTAGAAATGAAACAAGATTTAAGTTTTGAACAGAACTTTTCTTAACAAGCACTTTTCTTTTTTGCTATTTCATCCATCCATCCATCCATTATCCAACCCGCTATATCCTAACTACAGGGTCACGGGGGTCTGCTGGAGCCAATCCCAGCCAACACAGGGCACAAGGAAGGAAAGAAACCCCGGGCAACTGCAAGGTACACACACACATACACACCAAGCGCACACACAAGGCACAATTTTTGAATTGCCAATGCACCTAACCTGCATGTCTTTGGACTGTGGGAGAAAACCGGAGCACCAGGAGGAAACCCACGCAGACACGGGGAGAACGTGCAAACTCCACACAGGGAGGACCCGGGAAGCGAATCAAAGTAAAACAGTTCACACAAAATAGAGAAAATTCCTACACTCCTACCACTGATCCTAGATATTTGAATGTATCCACTTTCGTCAACTTCTGGGTACAAATTTGTAACCGATCTGTGAATACCAAATCTCTGAAATGTTCAAAGTTTCTCGTGTATGCCTTTGGTTTTGACCCTCTTTTTTTCTTGACCACAATTATTGTCTCTCGTATTAGGCTTCGGTTTCATTTTATTTTATACTGTATATTGTTCACCTCCCGGTTTTTGCTCAAAGGTTTATCTTCCATTTTGCTGACAGAACACATGCATGTGTACCACGGCATCATCTTCCAGCTCTGTTAAGGTAAAGACTGTGAAGGGGTGCTGTTGCTAACAGTATTTTCTATTTCATCTGCAGTTCTGAGAAGGCATCCAGGGATGTGGACTAACCCTGCCAGTGGTACCAGAGCAAGCACCGCCCCTTCCAGTCTGATGACTCACACTATGATCAGACCCTCATGAAGGACAGAGCTCCTGAGTGAAGCTACCCTACTTCTGACACAGAATTTGAACCTGTGGATCATTACCGGCTGGCTTTTTCATTGTGCAGCTTTGGACTCCTTATTCTTTTCATTCTGTATTAAAGAGGTTGTGCCCTTGGAAAGTGAGAAGATGACTGGGGAGTGGAGAAGAAGTGTACTGGTACCAGTTTTTAGGAATAAGTGGGATGTGCGGAGCTTTAGTAACTACAGAGAGATAAAATTGATGAGCCACAGCATGAAGTTATGGGAAAGAGTAGTGGAAGCTCGGTTAAGAAGGGAGGTGATGATTAGTGAGCAGCAGTGTGGTTTCATGCCAAGAAAGAGCACCACAGATGTGATGTTTACTCTGAGGATGATGATGGAGAAGTTTAGAGAAGGCTAGAAGGAGTTGCATCGCGTCTTTGTGGACCTGGAGAAAGCATATGACAGGGTGCCTCAAGAGGAGCTGTGGTATTGTATGAGGAAGTCGGGAGTGGCAGAGAAGTACGTAAGAGTTGTACAGGATATGTACGAGGGAAGTGTGACAGTGATGAGGTCTGCGGTAGGAGTGACGGATGGATTCAAGGTGGAGGTGGAATTACATCAGGGATCAGCTCTGAGTCCTTTTTTTATTTGCAATGGTGTTGGACTGGTTGCTGATGACATTGTGATCTGTAGTGATAGTAGGGAGCAGGTTGAGGAGACCCTGGAGAGGTGGAGATATGCTCTAGAGAGGAGAGGAATGAAGGTCAGTAGGACCACCAAGACAGAATACATGTGTGTAAATGAGTGGGAGGTCAGTGGAATGGTGAGGATGCAAGGAATAAAGTTTGTGAAGGTGGATGAGTTTAAATACTTGGGATCAACAGTACAGAGTAATGGGGATTGTGGAAGAGAGGTGATGAAGAGAGTGCAGGCAGGGTGGAATGGGTGGAGAAGAGTGTCAGGAGTGATTTGTGGCAGACGTGTATCAGAAAGAGTGAAAGGGAAGGTCTACAGGATGGTAGTGAGACCAGCTATGTTATATGGGCTGGAGACGGTGGCACTGACCAGAAAGCAGAAGACAGAGCTGGAGGTGGCAGAGTTAAAGATGCTAAGGTTTGCTTGGGTGTGACAGGGATGGACAGGATTAGAAATGAGGACATCAGAGGGTCAGCTCAGATTGGGAGACAAAGTCAGAGAGGCGAGATTGCATTGGTTTGGACATGAGCAGAGGAGAGATGCCGGGTATACTGGGAGAAGGATGCTAGGAGAAGGATAGAGCTGTCAGGTAAGAGGAAAAGAGGAAGGCCTAAGAGAAGGTTTATGGATGTGGTGAGAGAGGACATGCAGGTGATGGGTGTAACAGAGCAAGATGACGAGGACAGGAAGATATGGAAGAAGATGATCCGCTGATGTGGCGACCACTAACGGGAGCAGCCGAAAGAAGAAGAAGATTAAAGAGGCTGTGCCCGGTTAGAGCCTCAACACTATTTGGCAATTCTTTGTGTGTCTGTACCTTCCGGTCACAATCAATACCTATGACTGCAATTCATAAAATAAAAATGTAAATCTTCAATAACAAAATAGAATGCATTATTTCTGTCTCTGTACTGTGGTGGAAATCTCCTTAAAATGAGTTACTTTGTATGTGTACAGTTAACCAGCTATGATCTTCATTATTTTATTTACATGCCAATTTGTTTGTTGATTATTAAGAACCCTCCAGTTCAACTAGATAGTCACACGGGGCAGCATCAGACAGTGGGCCCAGTTCAAAAACACGTCACACACACTCACACCAGCACAGCTCAGAGTAACCCGATAAACTAAACAGCTAAGAAAATAATGGATGTACTTGACAATACTGGGAGTAACGAAATGATACAAATTAACACCTTTTAATGAAGACAACATCTTCTGTAATCTCCTTCTCAGAAACGTCGATCAAAACCGCAGTGGTCAATGGCAGTTATCGAGGCTATAGCCCACAAATGAGCCTGGGGCCCCAGTGTCAAGCTTAATGAGCACCTTCAGTTGGAAATGTGAAATAAGCAAATCGGATACCTGTCAATCCCATTTAACTTCCACCTGTGCTTCCTGGACATGACGAGGCTTCCACCCCAGGCTCCCTACAGCAGCAACAAAACAAGACAAAGAGAATTAGTGAACATGGGGAGAGACAAATGTACATTCAGGATGAGTCAACATGGACCAGAATCTTAAAGTGATATTTAGAACATCATGTGGAATCCATGAGGGCGGCACGGTGGCGCTGCTGCCTCGCATTTAGGAGACCCGGGTTCGCTTCCCGGGTCCTCCCTGCGTGGAGTTTGCATGTTCTCCGTGGGTTTCCTCCGGGTGCTCCGGTTTCCTCCCACAGTCCAAAGACATGCAGGTTAGGTGGATTGGCGATTCTAAATTGGGCTTGGTGTGTGGGTGTGTTTGTGTGTGTCCTGCGGTGGGTTGGCACCCTGCCCAGGATTGGTTCCTGGGATTGGCTCCAGCGTGACCCTGTGTTCAGATTCAGCGGGTTGGAAAATGGATGGATGGATGGATGTGGAATCCATACCATTAAGAACTGAGGCTGTTTTGAGAGCAAAATGAGGATAGGTCTTAATAAGTGAGTGTATTTTGCAGTTATATTTAATGATTAGAATGGTGAAAGTGTAAACATATAATAGTACAGTAGTAGACGTTTCGTAACATGTCCAGATAAATTCCTACTTGCACATCTGAACATGCAACACGTCGCCATCATAAACAATAAAATATATAAAAAATGTTTTTCAAGTAAAACGATTTTATTTACTTTAGTCATAAATGCGGGCGGCACAGTGGCGCTGTGGGTAGTGCTGCTGCCTCGCAGTTAGGAGACCCGGGTTCACTTTCCGGGTCCGCCCTGCGTGGAGTTTGCATGTTCTCCCCGTGTCTGCGTGGGTTTCCTCCCACAGTCCAAAGACATGCAGGTTAGGTGCATTGGCGATCCTAAAATTGTCCGTAGTGTGTGCTTGACGTGTGTGTGCCCTGCGGTGGGCTGGCGTCCTGCTCGGGGTTTGTTTCCTGCCTTGTGCCCTGTGTTGGCTGGGATTGGCTCCAGCAGACCCTGTAGTTAGGATATAGTGGGTTGGATAATGGATGGATGGATAGTTATAAATGCACTAAAAAGCAAAAATGAAATTTTTCTTTAATCACAATTTTTGTGGTTGTATGTGACTAAATAAAATTGTGGGGTGCACATAAATTAATTGATTCAAACCATTTTTGAAACTTCTCTAGCATGGTGAGGGATTACAGTGTGGTGGTGTTTTTTATATTTTATGATGAAAGTAGTGTGGCACGCGGCTGGGGGTGGTACCCAGCCGGGACGTCCAGGAGGACCGGAGAAGGGCTTGCGCCTCCTCCAGACCACGAGGGGGCGACCGCCCTGGTTGCATTGGGGGCTTGGAAGCTCAACCCTGTAGGAGCCCGTGGTCACCGCCAGGGGGCGCCCCGGTGCCTGAAGAGCCCTGGACCTCAGCACTTCCGCCACACCAGGAAGTGCTTGGGGGAAGAAGACTGGGGACACCCGGAGGGCTTCCAGGTGCGCAGCCGGCACTTCCGACACACGGGGGAGTGTCCACGGAGGAGTGCCGGGAAGCAGCTGGAGCCCATCCGGGCTGGTATAAAAGGGGCCTCCTCCCTTCATGCGGGGGCTAGAGTCGGGTGGAAGAGGATGGAGCTCAGAGGAGAGGAGTGGAGGCGGTCTGAAGACGGTGAGGAGGCATTGTGTTGGCCAGGACTTGAAGGGGTGATTGGTGCTGAGGCACTGGGAGTGTGCACTTATGACTTGTTATTACTAGCTGTAAATAAACGTGTGTGGTGAAACAACATGTCTGCCTGTCTGTGACCGGGCTGTACCCCGCAGTAGCTATTCTCTTAATTGATTGAATGCATTAGTGCTCGGTTGCTGAGAAAAAAATATCAATGGCAGAATGGCAAGCTTAGGGCAATACTCCCCCGCCGTGATCATCAAGGCTATTCCTTCGCAAGAGTAAACAAGTAAAGTCGGCACACGTATTTACTGACTCCACTCACCGGAAGAGGAAATGTGATGCATCTCTCACTTGTATGCTCTTATATCGCATTATATTCTCTCTCCGTCATTGTTGTGTGTGCATTAATTGGAATCGCATTACCATTGATTACAGAGGAATTTGTTATGTAATTAAATCGGTTTTGACGGATTATTGTATTGTCATCGACACTGAACACGTATTGTGGCAGACGACTGGGGGCTAATGCCCAGCCTGGACACATGGAAGGACTGGGAGAGGGATTATACCTCCCTTGGACCAAGAGAGGGTAGCCACTCTGATTTGTATGGAGGCCACGGGAACCGAACATGGAAGCTCAACCCTATTGGGGCCCATGGTCACCACCGGGGGGGGGCGCCCAGAGGATTCTGGAGCCCTGGATGCCAGCACTTCTGCCACACCCGGAAGTGCTGGCGGAAGGAATTCCAGGGACACCCCCAGAGTGCTTCCGGGAGCTCATGTGGCACTTCCACCACACTGGAAGTTTGTCAGGGAGCACCTGGAGCTCATCTGGGTAATTATAAAAGAGGCCGCCTCCCTCAAACAGGAGAGCCAGAGTCGGGAGGAAGAAGGTATTGCTTGGGAGGACTGGAGGAAAGGCGGTCGTAGAAGTCCAGAAGCGAGAGAAACAGACTCGGGAAGGTGTTTGGTGCATGGACACTGTGATGTGTGCTGGAATTTAAATAAAATCTGTGTGAATTCGGGACATCCTGTATCTGCGGGTTTGTGTCCGGGCTGGTTTACCACAGTATGCAAATTTGAAGAAATTTGCTTGGCCAAAAGTAGGTTTAAAATCAGTTGCAAGATTTGACCCAGACAAACAAACAGACAAAGGAGTTAAGTTAAATAAAATCATTTAAAAATGTATTAAAAAACATCCATCCATTATCCAATCCGATATATCCTAACTACAGGGTCACGGGGGTCTGCTGGAGCCAATCCCAGCCAACACAGGGCACAAGGCAGGAAACAAACCCCGGGCAGGGCGCCAGCCCACCGCAGGGCACACACACACACACACCCACACACCAAGCACACGCTATGGACAATTTAGAATCACCAATGCACCTAACCTGCATGTCTTTGGACTGTGGGAGGAAACCCACGCAGACACGGGGAGAACATACAAAGTCCACACAGGGAGGACCTGGGAAGCAAACTCGGGTCTCCTAACTGTGAGGCAGCAGTGCTACCCACTGCGCCACCGTATTAAAATACATGACTTATTATATTTCAATGTTCACAAAGAAATATGCATTTAATACATTAAAATGCCAACCTCTTACCTATTTTTATCACCACCCAACCTGAACATATGGAAAAGACCAATTTTATAATTAAATTTTCCCTCAAAATGATTTTCACAATTTTTTGGAATAACGCTCCGTGTATTTCTCCCTAAATGTCCCTGTCAGCTGCAGTGCTTTCACTAATTATTTTTGAATGGCAGCAAATATGTGATAATTTTTATTTTTCTTATGATAACCAAAGACTCCACAAGCTTTTCTTATAGCACTTCATTAAAATGATAATTGACTTCCTTTCATGTCTCATGTTTGGAGTCTTTTGTAGGAAAAAAAGCGACTGAATGACTTGAATAATTTTAAAAACTCAGATAACCTTAATAATAATAACTTGAAAATTTCTCTGCTGCACTCAGAGTCAGGCTGCTCTGCTGTCTTCAGTTGAAGCCTTTGTCAGGAGTGCGACCACAAGTGGTGCTTTTATGGAGAATCTGACATAAGGGGGCGGAGTCCACAACAATGAAAAGAGCTCCGCCCACTAGCATGTCTAAAGGTGTCTCCCTATGGTTTGTTTCTTTATGATGTAGGGCCAGGGCTGTTTTTTGGGTCCTGGCCACTTTCGTTCATTAGGGTCCCATCACACAACAGGAAAATATGTCACATGCAAAGAGTGACACCGGCAGGAAGTTAGGTGCATTCAGGAGTTCACGGGTGACAACCTCTACTTATTACTTCAATTCAGTGTATGGCTTGTGACTGTTAAGAGTAATGCAGTGTGAAGTCAGCGCTCCACCTTCACCAATAACTCTCCAGTGTCCATACTGCTAACAGATTTGTAAGATGCTGCCAGTGGTTGTGGTCAACCAGTCATCAAAATTCATCATCTGAGCTCCACCCATGATTGTTTCTGGTTGAATGCAAAGTACATACCATGGAGTAGGAGTCAAAAATAATTACCTAGAACTACAAATGGTCCAGGGTCCTGTGGTGGGAATGCTACCAAAGTTCTTGAGTTTCTAAAAAGCCCCTGGATCATCAGGGCGGTGGTTCCAGCGGTGGGAAACCACCTTATGAAAAGACATAACAGTCTGATAACAAGGGTTGTAATTGGGATGGACTCCACAGAAGCCACGGTTAAAGAGAGTACCAGAAAAAAAGAAGCAAACACATAGCTTTGGTTTTCACTCCACTGTGGGACCTTCAACAGACAGGTGTGTGCCTTCCCTAATCCTCTGACCACAGGTGAACTCCAAACAAGGTGTAGAAACATCTCAAGGACGATCAATGGAATGGGATACACCAAATTTCAAATGTCATAGCTAAGGGTCTGAATACTCATGTCAATGGCATATTCCGTTTTTCTATTTGTAATAAATTTGCAAAATCTCCTAAAATCCTGTTTTGGCTTTGCCATTCCTGGATATTAAGTGTTGTTTAATGAGGAAGAAATGAATTTAAATGATTTTAGCACAAGGCTGCACCTTAATGTGAAAAATGTGATGGAGGCTGAATACTTTGTTGAAGACGTTTTTTGCAGATTGCTTTTGCTGCAGTTTTCCAGGAAGAGACAGTGATAAAGCAACTTGTGCTGTGTCACAAAAGCTTGAAAGAAGGTAATTCCAAGTCGGACCAGGGGGTGGCAGAGTGCACTGACCCTTTCTCTTTTTTCCCCGCAGACCAAATGCAGGAAATTCTGCCTGGGCCCTATGATGCCATTTCCGGTTCCACCCCGGAGACGACACGTCCTCCCTCCATCTTTAAAACCCACCAGGTCTGTACCAGACCTCAGTTCTGTTTTGGACTCTTGTCTGTAAAGACCATTTCCTTGCAACCTTTTTTCCGCTTTAGCAGCCATTTGATAAGTATACGGGAGGCTGCCCCAAACCTCTTTTTGTGTCAAGGCTCCATTATTTATCCCAGCTAAAAAGTTTATACCAAGTGATGTTCTTGATTCATTACGACTTTCTGTCCATACTTACGTCAACGTGCATCCAAATCTTGTACTTCCTGCACACATCTGCGATGGCTATGAGGGGATCAAACGCGCCATACACGGTGGTGCCAGCTGTAGCACTCACAAAAAATGGCACATAACCCTGGAAAATGAAACAAATGTGTATGTCAGAAATGATTTTCCTCTTAACTTAATAACGAAATTTGAAGGTGCTGAGATACGAAATGAAAATATTGAATAAAAGTCGAAAAGGCTTAGTAGTTGTAAAACTGTAATAAACATTTATATATATATATCCATTCATAGGGTCTTATTCATAAAGGACAAACTTGCAGTAAACCAAAATACAGTTAACATTTTGGGAGATGCAGTTGGTAAGTACTGTCACCTGACTGATCCAACCTTGGTTGATCCCTGTGCTTGGACGTTGCTGACGTGGAATTTTAAAGCATTTGTATGCCAATGATGTGCATATTAGGTTAATCGGCAGTTCAGAACAGTGTTGTGCATGAACAGGCACTGCGATGAGACAGCGCTGGTCTTCTGCCTTATGCCCAGTATTGCTGAGAAAGACTTAGGCCCATCGTGATCATGCATTTCAAAAAGTGTACTTGGGAATAATAAAGTTTAACCTCCTTGAAGCTGTGCAGAGGAGAGCAACCAAGTGCATCATGGGACTTAAGGACATGTCCTACTCCGATCCTGGATGGCTACAGTGGCTACAAGTTTTTATTCTAACCATCTTCTTTATTAGTGACTAGCCATGTGCGCCCAACTACGTTGCGCGTGTTAAAGTTGTCTGTGAAGGGCTCCCTGTTTAAACGCGGCTGCCAGTCGTGAACTGGGCCCTTCGTCGCACAGCATTATGATTTTTTATAAGGGAAACAAAATTACAAAAGAAAACCCTTGGACATTGATTCAATAGGAATGGCCTACTCTGAATCACTGTCCGAATCATAATTATGTGGTGGTGTAGGAGCATTTCTGCTTCTGTCCGTTCACAGTCCGTCTCGTTTTCACGATGCTCTGTCGTTTCCTCTCACGATCTCTTCTCAACCTTTCTCCAATCTCGCAGGTTGCTTTGTGGCAATCCAAAGAGTAAGGCAATATACATGGAGCAAATGTTATAAAAGGGGGACGTATAGGTATCCAGGTTCTTTAAAGCATAAATAGGATCACTTCACTGACATGTGAGCAAGCCACGGTACAACTGTGAGACGCGCAGCACTCGCCGGCTACAATGTAACAATAATAATTTCCGGAACGTACTGTTACATTGTCATTCATGTTACCCACTGTCTTTCTTTCATTCATATGTTACGTAGGCACGTACCTTTTATCTTCGGCAATCTCATTCTCTAACCAGGCCTCAGGAGCTAACCAGCGTAACACTGTCCACCACCCCTTTCATTATTCTGGCACATTGTTGACATCCGTGAGTAACAACAATGTACTAAACTGGAAGGTGGTCTATGCATGCGTGGAATTCGCGGACAAACAAAGATCAAGATCTAAATGAAGATCTCTTTAGTTAATTTAAAGCACAACAATTTGTTTAGTTTGAATGTCTGTGTTTTGAGGTGTGACTGGCGTACTACAGTCTTCAGTAGTATAAGCCTGGAGGAGATTCTTAATGCAATGCCTATGTTTTAGCTGTCTCTCTACTGCCATCTAGTGCTTCTTCTTCTAATTTATTCGCGGACAAACAAAGATCAAGATCCAAATGAAGATTATATATAGAGATGTGTCTTTACTGCTAATTAACTTCTTTCCTTTCATTTTAAGTGACTTGCTATTTAAGACTCAAACCCCATAATTGTTTCTTTTATTCCATAATTAGCAACCAAACAACAATGAGATACAAAACAAGCCAAAGCATGACCAGCTAACCTGTGTCCATCATACAATATCTGAAAATAACAAAAGGTGATGGTCTCAGTAGTGTCAACCTTCTTAGGTCCACTAAAGTTTGATGGGGCTTCCTGACCTGGTCAAGTGAGAGCAACAACGAGCCATAGAATTAAATAAAAAGTTCAATTAACAATAAGAATCAGCTTCTAATTAATGAACTGGTTGGAGTGAAATTAGTTGCAGCTTGAGCCCGTCAACTTAGCTGGTCATCTGTTGGCTCACTTCACATCTTGTTTTTATTTTGCTGCCATTTAAGGAAAAAATAATCAATTTCAAAGGACTGAGTCTTAAAAAACAAAAAGGCAACTAAAATGAAGTGAAAAGAAGGCAATTAATAGCAGAACATTAGAACATTAGAACACTCTGGACGAGAACAGGCCATTCAGCCCAACAAAGCTCGCCAGTCCTGTCCACTTATTTCTTCCAAAAAGAAAATCAAGTCGAATTTTGAAAGTCCCTAACGTCTTACTGTCTACCACACTACTTGCTCGCTTATTCCAAGTGTCTATCGTTCTTTATCTAAAGAAAAACTTCCTAACGTTTGTGCGAAATTTAACCATAAAAAGTTTCCAACTGTGTCCCCGTGTTCTTGATGAACTCATTTTAAAATAACAGTCTCGATCCACTGGACTAATTCCTTTCATAATTTTAAACATTTCAATCATGTCACCTCTTAATCTTCTTTTGCTTGAACTGTAAAGGCTCAGCTCTTTAAATCTTTCCTCATAACTCATCCCCTGTAGACTCCACATATCAAGGCACTATATAACCTGACAATCTGTTATCTTAATGGCTTCTGAACACTGTCTAGAAGTCGATAGCTTAAAGTCCACTATGACTCCTAAGTCCTTCTCATAAGATGTACTGTTGATTTTCTGACCGCTCATTGTGTATTCAAACCTAACATTTTTATTTCCTATGTGTAACTCTTTACATTTACTGACATTAAATTTCATCTGCCACTAATCTACCCAAGCCTGTATGCTGTCCAAGTCCTTATGTGATGATATAACGGATTCCAAATTATCTGCTTATCTATCAATCTTGGTATCATCTGCAAACTTAACCAGCTTGTTACTTATATTCCCATCTAAATCATTTATATATATTAAAAATAGCAGCGGCCCTAACACTGACCCCTGTGGAACACCACTCTTAACATCAGCCAGTTCTGATGAGGTTCCTCACCCCATCACCCTCTGCTTCCTGTGTCTGAGCCAATTCTGCACTCACCTACAAACATCACCCTTAACTCCCACTTCTTTTAGTTTGATGCTTACCCTCTCATGTGGCACCTTATCAAATGCTTTCTGAAAGTCAAGATAAATAATATCATAAGCTCCACTCCACTCATATCCTTTTGTTGCCTCCTCATAGAATTCCAGCATGTTAGTAAAACACGACCTCCTTCTTCTGAACCCATGTTGACTGTTCCTAATACCTCCTGTCCTTGCCAGGTGTTGCTCAATCTTATCCTTAATGATTCCTTCCATTCATTTTCCTGTGATGCATGTTAAGCTTACTGGCCTTTAGTTGCTTGGATCTGCCCTGTCACCCTTTTTATATAATGGGATGATACAGTAATCCCTCACTATATCGCGCTTCGACTTTCGCGGCTTCACTCTATCGCGGATTTTATATGAAAGCATAACTAAATATATAACGCGGATTTTTCGCTGCTTCGCGGGTTCTGCGGACAATGTGTCTTTTTACTTCCTGTATATGCTTCCTCAGTTGGTTTGCCCAGTTGATTTCATACAAGGGACGCTATTGGCGGATGGCTGAGAAGCTAACCAATCAGAGCACGCAGTTAAGTTCTCCTGACTGAGAAGCTAACCAATCAGAGCACACAGTTGAGCTCCTGCGTGCTGAATGCTGTGTTAACCAGGAAGTCTCGTCTCGCGCATTCAGCATCAACGTGTTTCGCTGTGTAAAGAGTTATGCTCTTTAGTGTTTATCTTCGTGTATAGTCAAGCCCTTCGTTATGGCTCCAAAACAATCTGCTACTGCTTCAGGGGCCGTGCCCAAGCGCAAGAAGAAGATGTTAACGATTGCCGAAAAGGTAAACGTTTTGGATTTGTTGAAGGCTACGATTCTTTTTATTTAAAAAGTAGGAAAGGAATATAAGATCTACGGCTGCAGTGTCCTTTTAACCAGGGTGCAAAACGAGTTGTAAGTGGATGTAATAAGGCAGTAGTCTGGATGGAATCTGCTTTAAGGATTTGGATTGAAGACTGCCAGAAGAAGAACAACGGCAGTGCTACACAATCGCCTGAAGTGGCTCCTTTACAAGGGCTGTAACGCTCTCCTTTGTTGTGCAGTAAAATTAAACTCATTGTTATCGGACAAGTCATCGTGTCATTGTTGGTGAGTAACCATAATTAATTTTCTTCTTACAGTGCTTAGTACATGTACGTACCTTTAGTGTCACTGTACACACATTTCACTGTATACTATTTTTCTTGCATTGTACGTATTTATTGCTGGTGACCTGTCTATCGTAATGGCTGTAACATATGTGATATCGGAGACACTCAATATCTTTACAATAATATTTAGGTTTTACTGTATATAAACAGTGTGTTTATATACATAATTTCAATGAATCTTACCTAATATCTAAGAGAATACAAAGGGATTATGCTGTATAACTCTGCGGGGAATATTTATAAACAGTGCGGGAGAGTTTATAAGGGCTTAAAATATATAAAAATAACCATACAAACATATGGTTTCTACTTCGCGGATTTTCACCTATCGCTGAGGGTTTATATCTGTACTGTCTAGCCTCCTTAAGAACACGAGGATAAATATAATCTGGTCCAGGTGATTTGTTTGTTTAATCGGAGCAGCACTTCTCCCTCTACAATTTCCAAATCCCTCAGTACCTCCTTAGTAGTCGCGTTTACCTCTGGGAGGTTATCCACTTGCTCACTTGTGAAGACCTCAGAAAAATATAAGTTTAGGGCATCTGCTATTTCACTGTCTGTATCTTTTAATTCCCCTTACTATTCCTGATGCACCTCACCTCCTGCTTGACTGTTCTTTTACTACTAAAATACTGAAAGAATCTCTTGGGGTTATCTTTCGCTTTATCTGCTCTATTCCTCTCCAACTTTCTTTTAGCCTCCCTGATATCCTTCTTAATGGTTGCTCTCATATAAATAAATAAATAAATGGTTAATGATTAAGAAAGTGGCAGGAAGGAAAACCTTCAGCGACTGCAGCCCTCCAGGGTTGGACTTGGACACCCCTGTCCCACTGTGACAGACTCCGAGAATTCAACCCGTTTAGTCTCAAGCAGAGGAGACTGTGTGGTGACCTCACCCAGGTCTTCAAAAATCCTCAAAGACTTTGATGCAGAACATCCTCTAACATTCTTTCGGCTTAAGGGGGAATCACGTAATTGAGGACACCAGTGGAAATTAAGGGAAGTGCATTAAAAACTGAAGCCAGGAAGTACGTCTTTACACAAAGGGTTGTGGGATTTTGGCACAAACTACTGAGATATGGAGTTGAAGCAGAAACCTTGAAAAACTTTAAGAAGGATCTGAATGGGACAGTTAAACAGATGAGCTTGATGGACTGAATGGTTTCCAGACGTGTTCTCCACTAAGTGTAGTCTAATTTGTAAAAGTAAAAAAACTTTTATAAACATACTAGCTGTCCCCCGCGGCTTTGCACTTGTTGTAGTGAAACAGGACAGAGAGAAGGGCCCTGCCCGGCTCCCCACTCCTAACGTCACGCTTCCCCCACTCCTCGGCCCGAAGCCTCTGTCTCTCGGATTAGCGTGAATATATCGCTCCTGCTAATGAACTATGATTCTTAGCGCAATGAGAGAAGTCACAAAATCAACCTGGAATGTTCAAGCAAATTATAGAAAAAACCCGACCTAAATCCGTTAAGTAGAGGTAAGGTACGCCACGAGGCCCCGCCCCCTCCCCTCGGCCTGCTGCGTTTCTCTCGGATTCGTGCAAATAAATCGCTACCATAAGTGAACTATGATACTTAGTGTGATGAGAGAAGTCGCAAAATCAACCAGAATGTTTAAGCAAATTATAGAAAAAAATTGGCTCCAGCAGACCCCCGTGACACTCTAGTTAGGATATAGTGGGTTGGATAATGGATGGATGGATGGATGGATGGATGGATGGAACCCGATCTGCATCCATTAAGTAGTTCTCTTGTGAAAAGTGGATAGATATACAGATATTGGATTTTATATACATCAAGATGTCTCATCGTTAATATCAAATGATGCATTAGAAGATCCATCATTAAAAAAGAAAACATTAAATACATGTATGTTCATACAGCAGACTTTCCCCTGAAACAGGCCCGGCTCCAGGGGGTTCATTTAACTGGATTTGTCAGTTATAATATTACTTGTTGGATTTTTGGGACTTTGTGACATCATGCCCACCTCTAGTATTTCATATCTTCATATCTGCCCCCTATCTTGATATTTTGGTCTGGAGCCGGGGCCTCCCTAAATTAATTAATTGGTTTTATTTTGTAGGTTACCTTTTGTTTGGCTTCAATGATTCTTCGTTCCAGATCAGATGGGATCATTTTACCTCTGTGGAAGGAAACTACATTTTATTACATGAATGTTTAGTAGCCTTAATGACATCAGTTATGTAAAAAGTTAAAATAAATAAATAAATATTGTAAACGTACCTCTCATCAACCTTGACTAAAACAACACTGTCGGTACCGATTCCCAGTGCTGCAGCCCCCTTCTTAATGGAAAAGTGACTCTGAAAAGAAATAAAGGAGTAGCCTTCAATAAGCGTAACAAATATTTTTTTGATTTTGCTGTACATTTAATTGCTTCAGCCCACAAACATCAAAATATAACAAATGTAGTACATTTTAAAGATGTGCCTTATTTACATTACCTAGCTCTTCATTTCATTCCCCTTCTGCACTCTACTTACATATCTGGGCACACAAATTCAAATACCATCAATAGTTTGCTAATAAAGAACCAGGATATAATCATTGCCATTTTAAGAGATTAATTCTCGTTATCTACAGCCATACCACGTGTACTACAGAATGGGTCACCCACCTGAAGCTAAGCGTGTTCCAGTAATAGGATGGGAGACCAACCAGGAAAAAAGCTTGGGTTGCTTCTGGAAGAGGTGTTAGGGAGGCCAGCAGGGGGCGCCAACCTTGTGTTCTGAAAATGGATCCCAATGCCGCAGTGCAGGGACGGGGACACTGTGCTGTAAAAATGATTCAGTCCCTCCGGATGAGACGTAAAATTGAGGTCCTGACTCTCTGTGGTCATTAAAGATCCCTGGGCATCTTTCGTAAAGTGTAGGGTGTACAGTATCTCGATGTCCTGGCTAAATTGCCCACCATAGTCATTCTGGCCCCCTAGTCATCCCCTGTCTCTGATTAGCTAACTATCTTTCACCACTTCACCTAACAGCAAATGTGTGGTGCGCATACTAGCGCAAAATGGCTGCCATCGCATCATCCAGGTGGATGCTGCACAATAATGGTGGTTGAAGTGGCTCACCAATCACTGTGTAAAGTGCTTTGAATACTTTGAAAAGTGCTGTATAAATGTAATGAATTATTACATGGGTACATTCCTGAAGAAAAATGCAGAAATGGAAACCAGGAAAACTGAAGCATTGAACCTATGGGAAAAACTGGATTTGGCTCCAGTAACCCCCAATTCACTATAAAATTTTCCTACCAGTTACCACAAACACATAATCTTGTATGCTGAAAATCAACTAAGCTCATCTCAACATCTTTGTACTTGGGCAAAACACTTGCAGTGGTACTATGCTTCACTGCCATTGTTGAAATTTAATAAATTTATCTGAAGGACAGCATAAAGCAACGAGAACACTTGGAATATTATCAGAAATAGAGAAGAAGACCACAGCTTCCCTTGGTGGAGCTCATGTCGTTCCTGCCCAATTGGCCTTCCAGAATTTTTTTTTCTACTAGCTGCGATTGGACTGTGGGTTTTGCAAAATGGGTTACACCTTTAAAGAAGCAGATCCGGATTAAGATCTGAGGAGTTTCCTGGTCATGGACCCAGAATTTCAATGCTTTGTTCCCCGAGCCACTTAGTTCTCACTTTTGCCTTATGGCCTGATGCTCCATCATGCTGGATTGTTCATTGTTTGTCACCAAACTGTTCTTGGATGGTTGGGAGAAGTTGCTCTCGGAGGATGTTTTGGTCCTATTCTTTATTCATGTGTGAGAACTAAGTGGTTCGTGACACAAAACATTAACGTTTTAGGTCCATGGCCAGGAAACTCCCCAGACCTTAATCCCACTGAGAACTTGTGTTCAGTCCTCAAGAGGACAAACAAAAAAAAAGCCACCAATTTTGACAAACTCCAAGCACCGATTCTGCAAGAATGGGCTACCACCAGTCAGGATTTGGCCCAGAAGTTGATTGACAGCCTGCCAGGGCAAATTGCAGAGGTCTTGAAAAAGATAGAAGGGCCAACACTGCAAATATGGACTCTTTGTGTAAACTTATTGTAATTGTCAATAAAAGCCTTTGAAACTTATAAAATGTTTGTAATTATACTTCTGTATACCATGGAAACATCTGACAAAAAGATCTAAAAGCTGGTGAAGAGGACTACTTGTTTTCTGTTTTATATGTTGTATTTACCCCAATTTTTTGGCACTCATTGCACACCCCAACTTACTTGGAATTTCCTTTCCCAATATTTCTTCAAATTTTTTTCCCTAAAAAGGTTTTTTTTAGTAGATTTAACACTAGAATTACCAGAGCCTACGAAAAAACTCGTAGATCTGTCCCACCTTAAATCACTTCGCACCTCTCCGTCAGAGTCTTTTGTCCTGTAAATGTGTCGATAAGCAGCAAGGAGCCAGCAGTCTGCTATCACATCCCACACTCCACACAGTTTTCTCAGCTCAGTCTGTTTACCTGCGTGTCAGTTGCTTAGAGTTGCATAGAATGAGAAGTCAAGCAAAATGACACCTTTTATAAATACTAAATCGTTATTTGGAAGACTTGCATTTCATGTGTGTTCCGTGTCTACAATGATCTATGTAAACACATCGTTAAAACAGAAACGTTTTTCATGTTTTAGTAATAATTGACAAAATGTAGACATGAAGTGTATAATGTGTGAAGCCTGAAGTCCAAATATCAAAGAAACACTTTCACAAAAGGTACAAATATAACAGAACAAGACGAGATGAGAACAAGGCATTTAGCCCAACAAAGCTTGTCAGTAATATCCACCTAATTCTTCTAAAAATACATTAAGTCAAGTTTTGAAAGTCCCTGAAGTCTTACTGTCTATCATGCTACTTGATAGCTTATTCCAAGTGTCCCCTCATAATTTTAAACACTTCAGTCATGTCTCCTGTTGTCCTTCTTTTGCTTAAACTGTAAAGGCTCAGCTCTTTTAATCTTTCCTCATAATTTATCCCCTGTAGCCCTGGAATCAGCCAAGTCGCTCTTCTCTGGACCTTTTCTAGTGCTGCTATGTCCTTTTGTAGACTGTACACCAAAACTGCACACAGGACTCCAGATGAGGCCTCACCAGTGTGTTATAAAGCTTGAGCAGAACCCCCTGTGACTTGTACTCCACACATCAAGGCGCTATATAACCTGACATTCTGTTAGCCTTCTTAATGGCTTCTGAACACTGTCTGGAAGTCAATAGCTTAGAGTCCACCATGACTCCTAAATCCTTCTCATAAGGTTTACTCTCGATATTCTGACCTCCCATTGTGTATTTAAACCTCAACAATTTTACTTCCTATGTGTAATACTTTAAATTTACTAACATTAAATTTCATCTGCCACAAATCTGCCCAATCCTGTATGCTGCTCAAGTCCTTCTGTGATGATTTAATGGATTTCAAATTAAAATTTTCTTGTCTTCTTAGTGAGTCAAGGCTCAGTAGGGCCTATCAAATAACAGGGCCTGTTAAAGCCCATGAAGGTGTTCTTTATGTGATTTTGGGCTGTACAAGAAATCAATTAAATTGTTGTTGTTGCAGGATTATGGCAGGAGCACCCATTAGTGATTAGATACGGGAAACCTACTTGTGATGGTATGGCCACGTCGCCCAAAAAGAAAACCGCTCCTGTAGCAAAGATTACAGTTGGTCTAAGCCCATAAGCTTAATGACCACGTGGACACCCCAAGAAGCAATGACTTGATAGACTGAAGGATGACATACGGCAAGTTAAAGTGACACTCTAGATTGGGAGAAATTGAGAGAAATGAGCGAGTTGGCAGATCCTGCATTAGCGCGGGACAAATACTGAGCTGGAAGTTTGAAAAATGATGTTGTGTAAGTTTCAGTGAAATAGTAAAAGGGCAAAAAGCACTCCTTAGTCATGTCAGGCTGTATTGTTCTTTGACTCTAAAATGCTGCAGAATATTCTTCAAAAGTCAATCAGCCTTACAGAAGGCAAAATCTTGACATTACTTTTGCTCCTTTATAACATTTTTGACAAATCTATAGGCAAATACGATAAATAACACAATTCGGACAGCGTCCCAGTGAAAGTTTCTTCTAGCAGTCGTCCCATCGCTCCAAATGAAAGCACGTTAGTGGTCGCTGTATCTTTGAAGTAAAGCCCTTTCAGTAAGAGCCTAATTTGATCATGCAGAAGCGGGCGGCTGTAAAGCTATGGCTTTCCTGCAGAGATAACGTTAAGCCATTAATCTGCTTTTAATGGAGTTCATTTTTATCAACACCTGCAGGGCGAGAGTTGCCTCTGAAGGATGGATCTTAGCAAAGAACCTTAGGCTTCATTTTCAGATGTAAATATTATATATATATATATATAGATAGATAGATAGATAGATAGATAGATAGATAGATAGATAGATAGATAGATAGATAGATACTTCACATAATCATATATATATTGTGACAGTTTAGTGCTCTCTCGCTCCCTTGAACCCTCAGACCACTCGTCAGACACCAAATAAAAGTCCAATAATATTTATTATTATAAATAAGTGCACAAAGCACCCTCCTCTCCACAATACTCCAATAACAATAATCAAATAAACAATAACCAATCCTCCACTCTCCCAGACGCTTAGCCACCCTGCCTCCCAACTCAGCTCGTCTGCCTGGGATCTCCCACAGTCCTTTATAGTCCTCGACCCGGAAGTGTTTCTGAGCCCTCAGTCCATGTGATTATCCAACACTTCGGGTAAAAACTTCTCTTTTTCTTCAGCCTGGAAGTGTATAATTTCTTCTGTTCCCGTGACTTGGAAATACTTCCGAGCTATACGGGAAATATAAATCCCTGGGCCTCCCTGCAGCCCCCTTGGTATCCAGCAGGGCTGTACATTATAATTCCACTGTCCATAATTCCCTGCTGGCATTCGGGGCACCTCTATGCTGCAAGGAGGGCTCCATCTGGTGGCCTGGGGGTATTGGCTGGGATGAATGGCCGGCCATATCTCACAATATATATAATCATAGTTTGCTTGCAGGAGCGATATAGTCGCGCTAATCTGAGACAGAGGCTGTTGGCCCAAGGGAAGGGGAAGCGTGACTTCAGGAGTAGGGCGCTGGGCCTGGCCGTCCTCACTCATGTGCCAGCCTCCGTTCGAGTCGGTGTAGTTCTGCGTTTTGAAGTGTAACTTGTCTCTGCTTAGCTAGCGATATCGGTTTGTTTATTGATTTTAAAAGTTTGTCCTGTTTCTCTACTACATGGGTGGAGCCGCGGGGGCCGGCAAGTATATCTCTCTATTATGAAAAAAAATCTTGGGAGGGAGACTAGGGAGACAAGACGTGATCTTCTTGGAAGACAATTTGACGTCCCGCATAACGTCACGCGAGACAAGGCAGTGAGACAACATTTAAAACAAGTTTAGGGACATCAAACCTAGCAGTTGTTGAAATGCTTTTGGCAGGCACGCTTCATGTGCTCCCAGCTCTTAAAACAATGAAAAGTGACAAGCAGAACATGCAGCTCTCCAGCAGCAGCAAGTCAGGAGATGATCCGACCGCTTCTCCTTAGTGTTTGTTGAGCCCACCCACCCCTTCACAATGCGAGCGGCAGAGACGCGAAATGGCCAAAGGACAGCTGCTTATAGGTTTTTAAATGTGCAGCGTGACAAACAAAACACGCAGCTCGCCAGCAGCAGCAAGACAGCAGCTGATCCGATGGCATCTCCTTAGCGTGGGTTCAAACGCTCCCCCCACCCCCTCTTCGCAACATGAGCAGCATTATACGTCCTGTGAGAAAGAAATGTAACCACGCTCAGGGCTGGAAATAAAGGACAAGTATTGTTTTTACAAAAGTTTTAAAGTAAAAGTGAAAATAATGCATATGTAACAATTCCCATGAAAATAACTATTTCTTAAAATTGTATATCCAGTAAATTAAACCCGGGGGTGGGCGAGCGAAGCGAGCAGGGGGTGGAGCCCCCTAGTATATACTTAAAATCCAAGTCTGTCTGTCTGTATGTATGTTTGTCTGCGTTTCGTGAGAGAACTACTTAACGGATTTAGATCGCGTTTTTTTTTCCATAATTTACTTGAACATTTCAGTTGATTATGTGACTTCTCTCATCGTACTAAGTATCATAGTTCTCTTGTGGTACCGATTTATTTGAGAGATAGGCTGCAGTCTTAGGGGAGGTGGAGGCAGGACCTCAGGAGTGTGGAGCCGGGCGGGGCCTTCCTCACTCACACGCCAGCCTCCGTTCGAGTCGCTCTGCCTCTCGCCGTGTGTTGGAGTGCACGTTGTCTCTGCTGAGCTAGTGATACCTGTTTGTTCAGCAGACATTATCATCTACAGATTATTATCGAGTAACATTTGACGCTTTTGAGAGAGTGATCAGAGCTACGTGTCTTTTAGAGGGTACCTGCTCATTGGCAGAGATATCATGGCCACATGCTTTTCTCCCCACGTGGGGAAAACTCACCCGTCAGAGCTGAACAAGATTAGATACAGTGCAGATGTTTGATGTTGGAGTGTACTTACCTTCCGCTTGGCCAGGATTACTTTTTTTTTACATTTTTTTTATTGGTTTTTAAAGTTTGTCCTGTTTCACTACTACATGGGCAGAGCCGCGGGGGACAGCTAGTTAAACATAAAAATCGATTTGATCCAATTTTGCATCAAAACACTTTTTTGGATGTGAGATGTTAAACTTTTTTTTTTGTTATTGTTTAATTATCTCTAATTTATAAAAGGATTTAGTTCATTGCTCTATCCATGCTCTGAATGTGATTTCTCCATTGCAGGTCCACAGGGAGAAAGGTTATCATGGGAGTATAAGGTGGGAACTGACTCCGGATGGTTCACTTAGGCACCCTCAAGCTTGGTTAGGAGTTCCAAAGAACTTCATGAGCAGGTTTTTGGAATGTCGGTGGAAAACCCGCTTTAATACACAAATGTCACACAGACAGTGAATGGGCCAGCAGTGTAACCAAGCTATGAGGCACCAATGGGGACTAACTGGGCATCATGCTGCCCCAATAATTTTACTGAGCATAAAAAATTTGCAATATTTATAGAAAATTGTAATAACACTCATTCGAATGTCTAACTCGTTTAGTCCTTAACAGGGTTGCAGGGGGCATTGAAGCCTATCCCAGCTAACACAGGTGTCACGGGCGGCTGGGAGTGGAGCCCAGCCGGGACGCCCGAGGGGACCGGAGGAGGGCTGGTGCCTCCTCCCGACCACGAGGGGGCAACCGCCTTGGTTTTGTTGGTGGCCTCGCGTAAGGGGCTTGGAAGCCCAACCCTGTAGGGGCCCGTGGCCACCGCCAGGCGGCGCCCCGGTGCCTGAAGAAACCTGGAGCAGGAACACCTGGAGGACTTCCGGCTACACAGTTGGTGCTTCCGCCACACGGGAGTGTGTTGGCGGAAGCTCCTCAGGAAGCACCTGGAGCCCATCCGGGTGTACATAAAAGGGGCCGCCTCCCTCCAGTCGATGGTAAGAGTCGGGTGGAAGTGGACGGAGCTCGGAGGAGAGGAGTGGAGGCGGTCTGAGTACTGAGCAAGGCATTGTCGTGCGGCCAGGACTTGAAGGGGTGATTGGTTCTGCGGCACTGGGTTAGTGCACTTATTGTAAATAAGTATTGTAAATAAACACGTGTGTGGTGAAACAACATGTCTGCCTGTCTGTGTCCGGGCTGTACCCCACACAGGGTACAAGAAAGGAATAAACTCTGGACAGTCACAAACACTTACTAACACAAAACCACACACTAGGGCCAATTTAGGACCACCAAACCTGCACGTCTCTGGGCTGTGGAAGGAACCCAAACCATCCAGAGGAAACCCACACAGACACGTGGAGAACATGCAAGCTCCATGCAGAGAGGACCCGGTCTCCCAAATGCAAGGCAGCAGCACTACCACTGTGGAACCATTCTGTCTGATTTAAATAACTAATAACAAGTAGAAGACAGAACTGACTGAAGAAGTATGTTGCTTGCAGAGAATCGACAAGATAAGCACTTTGCTCATTGCTGTCATGTTAATCCACATTCATTACACAAAAGACTACAGGCATTACAAGTTGCTCACACACTGGCTTACGTCCCGGACAGGATGGAACACAAACCCTTATCCAACTGGGAAGGCCAGTGCAATGGAAGAACCAGGCGAGACAAAAACTTCTGAGTACTTCTGCTCCTGTCATGTTCAATGGCTAGCGTTGCTGGGCTAGAATACCCACAGGGCATGTTGGAAACTGGAGTTTGGGAATGCAGCTTGGCTTCTGTTGGTGCAGTTGGCTAGAGGGGAATGCAGGGGAGGCTAGAATACCCACAGGGCATGTTGGGAATATGGAGTTTGGGAATGCAGCTTGGCTTCTGTTTGGTGCCACCGGTGGATGGGATATGGAATGGTGGGGTTTCTGTGGAGATGTAAAATCACTATTTCATGGGACCTCCACCTGACCTGGAAGTGCTTCTGACAGACTATGTCCCAACACCAGAAGTACTCCCAGGTCTGAGATTAAAGGATTCTGCTCCGACTCACCCAGGCAAGTTCAAGTCAGGAGTGGAGGATGGACAAAGCTTGCTTTGGAGGAATGGAGGAGAAGAGAGAGGCAGAGAGAGACAGGGATAATGAAGAAGAGTTACAGGATATGGTGGATTGTGCAACTGTATAAAAAAGCCTGGCTGAGGTATCTGTGCACAATACACCTCTAATCCAAACTGGGATTTGTGTCTATGTGGTTGTGTCTGGGTTTTGGGGTGCTGGAGCGTCCCCTGGAGGTCACAATATAAACCAATACACATACATAAAACTGAAGAAAGCAGCCATTTTAAATACATTACATAGACAACCCTCTAAAACACAGACACGTATACCCGCCACATAAATCTGCACTAAGTCTTGGACTAGGCTCAATACAGGAGATAGCAACAGGACTATCCCAGAAAATAATAATAATAATAATAATAATAATAATAATAATAGTAATAATACATTTTATTTACAGCACTTTCCTTAGTATTGATTGGTGTGATACCTGGTGCCATTCAAATCACAGCATTACCTTAAACATTGGGCATCTATTAGTTCATGAACCAAAATCAGTGGTGTAGAGGAATAAGACACAGAGCAAAAAATATACAAGTGCACAAACAGTGCTTCTTCGTTTATAATGAAAAGGAGCAAAGCCAGTAATGTGTCATAAAAAAATAATAAAAAAAGAGAAAAAACAACAAGAAAAGTATTTACAAACACAAATCTTTTTCTTTCTCATACTTCCCATTAAATCAAGAAAAAAAAATGGATTATGCTATTTGCAAAATGCCCACCAAGTTAACCCAACTCTCAAGATTTAGGGGCTTTATCACTCAAGTGTTATTTGCTCTCTTCACGTGTTTCCAGCTACAAGTATTAGGAAGATAAGAACATTACAAAAATTATTTATACGGCTGTGGACTCAACTACAGAGACTTAAAAAACAATAATACAGTATAAATAGGCACTCTACCTAAATATATACCATACTATACTAAATAAATATCTGTTTTTATGTAAGTGCGTTTTGATTTATTTTTTGCTGTTTATCCATTAGATAAATTAGATAATGAAAGACACTATATAATAGAAATAGATAGATAGATAGATAGATAGATATGAAAGGCACCATATGATAGATAGATAGATAGATAGATAGATAGATAGATAGATAGATAGATAGATAG
>JANRMT010062817.1:13110307-13149820 GCA_026402145.1 Polypterus bichir lapradei | reverse complement strand
ATAGATAGATAGATAGATAGATAGATAGATAGATAGATAGATAGATAGATAGACATCTGCTGCGGTCTCCACACCGGTATGAGAGGGGTTGCTGATGTTAACAGTACTGTCCCTACCTCCACTGAGCTATAAAGCCAAGCATCCCCTGAAGGAGGGGTTTCATTTTGGACCTGAGCAAACAAGGGTTCAAAGCTCAACCAGAAAGCCAGACCCATTGACCTGGAAGCCATAAGGTAATTTCCTGTTCTTTGTTCTGTGGAGCCAACATGCGCTTACTTATTTAATTTTTTTTGTCAGCGTTAAACAGGGTGGCCCAGTTGGCCCCTCAACTTATTTTCCCCTTTGTCACTCATCCACAATAGATAGATACTGTAGATAGATAGACTCCAGAGACAAACAGAGAAGAATTCTGTCTATTATTAGAGTTAATCTGTATTTAATTTGCATGAATTGTTCATCCTTGCTCTTGTGTTCAACGCTTCAGTGATTAGCAATGGAAGTGACCCTCATTCACGAGCTCCAGAGGGGACGTTAAGCACTAATAGCTCAACTGCAGAGATGAAACTGAATAAATCAATAAAATCAAAGGTCTGAAGGCACCTATTTCCAGCTCAGTCATGCTAATAACCAGATTGAAAATTAGCCCAAGTTTGATGATTGATGGGCCAAGCAGCATTACCAGTCTAAATATTTGGAACAGGATAACAAAATTACATATAAGGCAAGCTGGGTAACAATTTAATTTGAATGCAAATAAGCAGGAATGGTAAACACAATCTATATTTTTGTATATAGTTATTAATACTGTATATAATGGTTTTATAAACCCTACTTAATTTTTCTTTTCAATTTGACATGTTAATTATCAAAGTAAAGTTCAGAAAGAAGCAAGCAACACCTAATGCGCCTGCAGTCATCGATGAATTGCTTTGTCACACATGAAGGCATGATTCAGTGATCAAGGTTACGTCATGGTCACATCTGATTAGGGAAATCTGTGGAAGACATGCCTTTAGAACGCAGCCTCATAACGATTACAGCACAAAGACTGACGAATAATGCTTTATTAGAACTTAACCAGCTTCCTTTGAACAATAAAGTGTACTTCTTGTTGTGTGTGCCAAGGTCTGAATGTGTCCTGATATACAGTACACACATTTGATCAAAGAGCTGGGGGAACAGGGGGGTGGGTTTAGGGGCTGAGGGTTGGAAATGTGAAATATATATTTCTATCTTTCTTCCTTTATGCTAGACCCTTATAATACTTTTGATTCCACCACATTGCACCTAGGAAGCATTTCTGGGTCAGGCGGAACCTCCTTAAAATAAGGAATCCTGCTCCCCACAGCTCATCCTGGCGGGTCTCAAGAAACCCAGCAGGGCCACCAATAAGGACTACAACTCCCATGCATCCCTGTGGGTTGTGTACATGGAAGGCCTACCAGAAGGAGGATGCTACCTATCATGCTAGAGGAAAACATGGCCCCAAGAGGTGGTCTCCTTCCACCCTTCTGGACTTTGTAGCTGGGTAAGAAACCATCAATGGTAGTCGAGATGCTGTGTCCTCTATGTGATATTGATTATGCAATAAAAACTAAGGTCTGTGTGTTCAGTCCCTCATAGCAATCTGATTGGTCAGTTTAGCTTTGATGTAATTGGTCAGTGTGGTTTTGGTGATGTGATGGAAGAGGAAGTGCAAGTGTAAGATGCACGAGGAGGACTAAAGGCACATACTGACAGGAGGTGAGGAAGGCACCTCGAAAATAATGACAGAGTCTGAGAAGCTGACCCTGTGATCCCTGTGGGATCTCCTAATGTCTCTCTCATTCTTTCCTAGGGCACAAAGTGGAAGCGGAAGCAGAAACAGACAATGGCCGGCAGTGTGAGGAATCGCATTTCCGTCGCCATAGAAGAACTCCAGGTACTCAACAAACAGATTCAGAAACTCCTGTAAAGTCGAAGGTACCTTAGAGATTTGAAGGCCCGGCTGCTGGATAAACCATCCTCGCCATCTGAAGTCGATGTAACATCAACCCCGCGTCGTGCCGCTCACTTCCAAGAAACAGTAAGCGTCACCCCCGCACCTCATAGGAGTGACGACGACACCGATGAAGACCTCGGCATGTATCAGCTATGCAGGCGGGGGTTCAAGGCTAGAACACCTCCATCTGCACAGGCGAGCATCTCGATGCAGAACCGTTTCGACCCTCTCCGCGTCCCCAGTTTGCCTTCAACCCCGGGTGATGTAATCGTGGTAGGTGATTCTATTGTAAGAAACCTCAATATCACATGCCCTAATCGGAAATCTTTTGTTTCTTGTTTTCCCGGTGCTCGTGTCCGAGATGTGATGAGACGTGCGGTGACAGTCTACGAGAAGCACAAGAAGAAGAGGGCAGCTGGATCCATTGTGTTACACGCCGGCGTAAATGACATAAGGCACCGACAGTCGGAGATTCTTAAGGCTGACTTCGCAGCACTAGTTAAAGACACGAAGGAGAGGACCTCATCGGCAAAGATCTTCATTTCGGGTCCACTACCTCTCGTCAGACGATCAAATGAATACTACAGTCATCTGCTAGGATTAAACAACTGGCTGAAAGGCTTCTGCAAGAATCAAGACATCGGGTTCATCAACAATTGGGACCTCTTTTGGGAAAGGCAGCATTTCTTCAAGCGGGATGGCCTGCATCCAAATAGATTTGGCACCCGGGTCCTCTCCGAAACCATCACTAAGGTAATCCGTCTCTCTTGACTGTCTTTTTTTACTCTTAACCCCTTCCGTAATGCTACTGCTTTGCTAGGTCATGATAATTGCTTAACAAAGTCTTCCGTAGAAGTGCACAACATTAATGCTCTAATAACCAATCTTAATGCATGTAAAAAATCTAGGCAGTGCGGCATAAACATCAATAATTTAATTGCAATTACTACTTTAGATGAACGATGTATTAAAACTATAAAAACAGATTATAGATTACATAAAAAATACACACAGAGCAGCGCTAACAAAAATAACCTAGTTTCTGTTCCAAATATCAATAACGCATATAGAATTCAGCTCTGCCCCTGAATATGGCACTATTAAATGTTAGATTTTTAACTAATAAGACTTTTTATCAACGATCTTATTAGTGATAGAAAATTTGATTTTATTGCACTAAGTGAAACGTGGCTAAGCTGAGACGACGCGGCTGTTCTAATCGAATTTGCGCCTCCGGATTATTGTTTTACTCGTGCGGATCGCCAGGGAAAGAGAGGGGGCGGCTTGGCAAACATCTACTCATGCCGGTTAAAGTTTAAAGATGTTAGTTTTAGTAAATTCAAGTCTTTTGAGTATCTCGCCGTTGTTATTCATGGAGATTCTCGCATTCTAGTATTATCCGTGTGTAGACCTCCTAAATTTAACATGTCTTTCTTTGAGGAATTCTCAGACTTAATGTCAATTTTAATTACGAACTATGACACACTGTTAATAGTCGGCGACTTTAACTTTCATATCGATAATCAGTGTGACCTAAAAGTAAAGGAATTCATGAACCTCCTGGACTCTTTTGATTTGAGACAGCTCGTTAATCAACCTACACATAAAGCAGGTCATACGTTAGACTTAGTAATTACTAAAGGACTAAAAGTTGATGTAAAGCAGATCATTGATATCGGTCTATCAGACCATTTTCTTTTACTGTTTAATATAGAAATAATGACAGAAAACATTCATAAGAAGCATATTGTTAAAAAACGCCTTTTTGACTCATCAGCAGCTTTAAAACTTACAAACATTCTAAGCAATCAGTCCGTTTATAATGTAAACTATAATAGCGAGGATAATGTAAATAGTAAGGTGGAAAGATTTAATACTAAAGTGAGAGCTGCTGTTGACATAGTTGCACCTGAAAAGACAGTTAAAAAATCTTCTAGCATTGTTATTCCATGGAAGACCCAAAGAGTGTCTGATTTAAAGAGACCATGCCGTAGAGCTGAGCATAAAGGGAGGAAAACTAAACTGATTATCCACTATGAGATATTGAAGGTTAAAATAACAGAATACAATAACACAGTCCGTCTTGAGAGGCGCTGCTATTTCTCTAAGATTATAAATAACAATGCTAGTAATCCCGAGTAATGCGAGTCTTATTTTCTACGATTGATCGTCTGCTAAACCCAGGTAACGCAAAGGAATGTCTCCAAAATGCTTCCAGTGAAGCCTGTGAGAACATTGCTGTATTTTTCAATCAAATAATTAATGATATTAGAAATAACATAGTATATCTCCCCAACACTGCGTATCCTCCTGAGCCCCAGTACTCTGTTATAAACAAACTCAATTCTTTCACCAGGATAGATTTACCTGATTTATATAAAATAATCTCACAACTGAAACCCTCCACCTGCGTCCTTGACCCAATACCAACAAGTTTTTTCAAAAAAATATCGGGTGTGCTAATTGATAATATTCTTGACATAGTAAATTCGTCATTAGATACGGGGGTCTTCCCAGACTGTCTTAAGACTGCTGTAGTTAAACTTCTGCTCAAGAAAAATAATCTTGACCCCTTTGCTTTTGAAAATATTAGACCCATCTCTAACCTGCTCTTCTTAAGTAAAATTCTAGAGAACGCAGTCAATATGCAGTTAAATGAGCACCTCAATAAACATGCTATTCTTGATAAATTTCAGTCAGGTTTCAGAACAAATCACAGCACAGAAACTGCACTCGTTAAAGTAGTAAATGACTTGTGGGTAAATGCAGACAGAGGCCATTTATCTGTTCTCATCCTCTTAGATCTGAGTGCCGCATTTGACACCATTGATCATAATATTCTTAGAAATCACCTTAGTCCATGGGTGGGACTCTCTGGCAGTGTCTTAAATTGGTGTGAATCCTACCTGGCAGGGAAAAAATTCTTTGTTAGTTGTGGTAATTATAACTCAAAGACACATGATATTCTATATGGTGTTCCACAAGGCTCTATCCTGGGTCCGCTGCTCTTCTCAATCTACATGCTTCCATTAGGTCAGATTATCTCAGGGCACAACGTGAGCTACCACAGCTATGTTGATGACACACAGCTGTATTTATCAATAGCACCTGATGACCCCGACTCTATGTATACTGTGTATATATCTGTATATATCTATACTAATAAAAGGCAAAGTCCTCACTGACTGACTGACTGACTGACTGACTGACTGACTCACTCACTCACTCACTCACTGACTCACTCACTGACTCATCACTAATTCTCCAACTTCCCGTGTAGGTAGAAGGCTGAAATCACTTTCAAAAGTTAAGCAGGTTTCATTTCGAAATTCTACACGTAACGGTCATAACGGTCAACAACGTCCGTCATGTTGAACTTTCTTATTTATGTCCCCATCTTCACGAAATTTGGTAGGCGGATTCCCTGCGCTAACCGAAACCGATGTACGTACTTATTTCGGTGGTGTGACGCCACTGTCAGCTGCCATATTGAACTTTCCAACGTCACTAATTCTCAAACTTCCCGTGTAGGTAGAAGGCTGACATTTGGTACTTATTTCGGTGATATGATGCCACTGTCGGCCGTCATATTGAACTTTTCAATGGTCTTTGTTACTTATGGGCCCATCTTCAAGAAATTTGGTATGCGGGTTCCCAACGCTAACTGAATCCTACTTACGTACATATATACGTCCATAGCCTGCAGCTCGGTCACCGTGTGAGGCGGCGTTGGGTCCCCCATCCCAACGCCTCCCACGTTGTTGGCTGCCTGCCTATATAAGGCCGTCTGTCGCTCTAGTCTCTACATTCCCTTCCTTGCTTCGCCACGGTATTTACGTCTCCCTGCTGATAACTACAGCCTTTTTATTTAATCCACGGCTTCTCCGCTGTTTTATTGTTCATTTATTACGATTATAGTTATTGTGTAGGTATTTTAGACTTACTTTACATTGTTCAGGTACCCATTTCCTTTATCATTCCAACCGTACCCCCATTAACATGTCTTTCGAGGTGATCACCATCGATCAAAGAACTGTCACTTACCGAGTGGTTTCCATGCCCGGAGATGGCACCAGCCTTTTCCATTCTCTTTGTTACATATTGCACGACCATATCAGGCTCACTCTTGATATCTGGAGGAACATTGTGTCTTATGTATTGACTGACTGGGACAGGTTCAAGGTGTGGACTGATGACCTTACAGGAGATAATTATACTACACAGGAGCACTAGAAGAGTGAAATGCTTAAGTGTACCGAAATGGCCAAATATTTTACACCTTTGGACAACCGCCAATGCCTCTTAAACATCTTAGCTTCACAGGTGACGATTTTAGTAGTGGACACTTTGATGTTTAGAAATGTTTAAACTCTCAAAAGCTGGATGTGAAGTTATCAATGAAACTGGTTGTATACTTACAACGCTTGACAGATGCCGAATGTCTCTTCAACACAAGTCCTACAAATACTGTCGTAATTGAAACAAACCATGAAACTCAAACCGATTATGACAGCAGCAATCCAAGCTGTGAGATCTGAAACAAGATTACTGTTCACATGGCCAACTGTACGTTGCATGCTCAAGAGTAAGCTCAGCGCACAGCTACAGCTTGGTCATATTACAACTGGAGGGCCGAACTGACAACGTGGCATACAAAGAGATCCTTAACAAATAATTATTGGTATATTTTCCCTCAGTTTTAAAAAGGTTTAATTGTCTTCTTAATAAAAAATTTAAGGCAGTACTTCGCCGCTGCGAAGCGCGGGTATTTTGCTAGTATATGTATATATATACAAGCATATATCTGTATATTTATACATAGATACTGTCACGGGCATGTTCCTATAACAGACAGTTTAAGGGCTTTGGCGATAGTAATTCTCCACCCCTCCAGGAGATGGCACTGTGCGATAACATTCTTTCTCTTCCTCCCTCTGCAGACAGCTCCCTTTCCCCGACATCGCCGACTTTTCTTCCTCCTGGAACCACCTCTTCCTTCTTGGTTGCCATATGACCAGAAGAAGCGCCGTCTTGGGCAGTCAATTAGGACTTGCGTCTGAAGAACACTTTTTGCGTAGTTCACTTTGAAAATCTTTGACAACCAATCATGTGGAGTTCACCTAAGGGTGCCCCAACACTTTGACTATCTCTGTCTTGTTTTTTACAATATAGTAATGACACTGGCTCCTCAAGTACAAACAGGCAATTTTTAGATTCATAAGAACTACTTCTAAATGCTTTGAAGTCACTACAGTTTGTTTTTTTGTCTGCCACCTCTTGACTCACTGGTACAAAAAAACTCTCACATACGATATTCCATTCAACACATCCTGACATCTAATTACGCAAGACTTTTTAGGGGATCCCCCCTATTTTTTGTCCCTCTCAAATTTAGGCCATTTTGTTGACCGTATTTGGTACAGGAGACAACACTTTTATAACAAACGAATAAACCAATGTGTGTCTTCAGCCAAAATAACAAAAGGACAAATCAGGTGACCCCCCACCCCATGAAATCTCGCTATGGCGCGTTTTTCAACAATGGTGCAATTCCGTAGTGGAGCGTCCATGTTCATTTGACACTGGCTTCGGCTAGAGTCCTGTGCTGTGCGTGTTCAGACTACCCATAAGTCATCAAGAGCATGTTATATTTTATCAGATTCTGTCCACTATGGTTACCACATAATTTTCAAATTTCCTTTGATTTTTGATTTACTGATGCATATCATTAATACTGGAATGAAATTCAGATTTAAAAGTAATAAAATATGTTTTGATATAAGAATAGTATTCAAGTTCTTGTCAGCACAATTGATCACCCCACCAATGATAGTTCCTAGTTGCACGATTAGTACACACCCTGAAGTAAGCATCTATATGCTACAATGATCCCTCTCCTACTTGGACAGAGGCAGTGGTGCTGTAAGAATTATGTTTCTGGACTTCTCTAGCGCCTTCAACACCATCCAACCTCTGATCCTTAGGAACAAGCTGACAGAGATGGGAGTAGACTCACACCTGGTGGCATGGATCGTGGACTATCTTACAGACAGACCTCAGTATGTGCGTCTTGGGAACTGCAGGTCTGACATTGTGGTCAGCAGCACAGGAGCGCCGCAGGGGACTGTACTTTCTCCGGTCCTGTTCAGCCTAAATACATCAGACTTCCAATACAACTCGGAGTCCTGCCACGTGCAAAAGTTCACTGACGACACTGCTATCGTGGGCTGCATCAGGAGTGTGCAGTAGGAGGAGTATATGAACCTAATCAAGGACTTTGTTAAATGGTGCGACTCAAACCACCTACAACTAAACACCAGCAAAACCAAGGAGCTGGTGGTGAATTTTAGGAGACCCAGGCCCTCCTGGACCCTGTGATCATCAGAGGCGACTGTGTGCAGAGGGTGCAGACCTATAAATACCTGGGAGTGCAGCTGGATGATAAATTGGACTGGACTGCCAATACTGATGCTGCAGATGTTCTATCAGACGGTTGTGGCGAGCGCCCTCTTCTACATGGTGGTGTGCTGGGAATGCAGCATAAAGAAGAGGGACGCCTCACGCCTGGACAAACTGGTGAGAAAGGCAGGCTCTATTGTAGGCATGGAGCTGGACAGTTTGACATCCGTGGCAGAGCGACGGGCGCTGAGCAGGCTCCTGTCAATCATGGAGAATCCACAGCATCCACTGAACAGGATCATCTCCAGACAGAGGAGCAGCTTCAGCGACAGACTGCTGTCACCGTCCTGCTCCACTGACAGACTGAGGAGACCCCACACTATGCGACTCTTCAGTTCCACCCGTTAATATTATACAAAGTTATTGTCTGTTTTACCTGCTTTTTTATCACTCTTTAATTTAATATTGTTTTATTTGTTTTTATCAGTATGCTGCTGCTGGAGTATGTACATTTCCCCTTGGGATTAATAAAGTATCTATCTATCTATCTATCTATCTATCTATCTATCTATTATATAGTGCCTTTCATATCTATCTATCTATCTATCTATTATATAGTGCCTTTCATATCTATCTATCTATCTATCTATTTCTGAAATTGTTGATTTTCTCTTTTCTAAGAGCAGCGCTGTTAAAATGTTTTGTGGACCTGAGCAGATCAACATTCCTGAGACATCCATCTTTCTCTATTTTCAGATATTGTATGATGGACACAGTTTGCTGGACCCGTTTTGGCTCATTTTGTATCTCATTATTGTTTGACTGCTAATTAAGGAAACAGAAACAATTGGGGGGTTTGAGTCTTCAAGAACAAGTCAATTAAAATGTATTCAAAAGAAGTTAATTAGCAGCAAAAACAGGTCACTAATTACGAAAAGGTGTTTAGAATGAAAACCTGCAGCCAAGGCGGCCCTCAAGGATCTGGAGTTTGAGACCACTGCCCTACTAGAACATTCTCTAACCCGCCTATCTTAATGTAGGGGTGTGTCGGGCTGGGGCCTACCTCAGCAGTACTATAGGCAAGGCAGGAATCTGCTCCTAGATAGAGCACCGATCGGCCACAGAGCTTGGCTCTTATGTATTAAGTTCAAGTTTTCTTGCTGATATGCATGCTAAACTAATTAGGCACTCAGAACTGGTCCAATGTGGATATGAACTGGTCCAGAGTTCATTCTGTCAGGATTGTAACCCCAAAAAACTGGATTAAGCAGACTCAGTAAATGAATTGATGACATTATTGTTTATCCTGTAAAGCTGTATTAAGTTTGAAATTGAAACAATTATCCATGAAAACAACATGCAACGGGATTAAAAGGCTTTTCTTGGAGTCCTCCAGGCTTGATGATGCTGATTGATGTGAAATGTTGTGGAGCCATGATAAATATTAAGCTTGAGATTCGTTCTGCTTCAGAACTCTAAGCTTTCGTGGGTGATGGGGAGGCTTCTGAACACTGTGTGACAGGCATTGGTTAAGGGGCTTTAGCTAAACAGGATTTACGTGATGACTCACTTCAAGCTGAACAATTTCTTGGGCTATTATGGGAAGCTGGAAGCAGCATCATTTCTAAAATTATTGGACCAGAAATCTCCACCTCAACTTCATCTCCCCGCAAACCAAAATGAAAAAAAAGGATAAGAAACAAAGCAACAATGTAATGTGCTTTGCTTTGGATCTCCTTTGATCTGAAATTCCAAGGTTAATTAATGGGTTGAAAAAGAGAAAATAAAATGAGTCAGGTCAGGTCAGGTTGGGGAGCATGCACTGGTACAGCGCGTTGCCGCATCGACCACATATTTAAACAGCTCAGGATCCTGGTTGGCAACCCCCCATGTAGACACATGGTCCAGTCTCTCCCCTTCGGAGATGACCATCTATCTACCACAGCCAGGTGTTACGTGGGCATCCCCTTGGCCTGGTCCAGCCACTTGGTTCCTCAACAGTGAGGATCCTGCGAGCCGGATCACCCTTGAGGGATCGCGCCACATGGCCATAGTGCCGTAACTGACGCTTCCACACAATGCAGGTAATGTGCCTCATTCGGGACTCCGTGAGCAACACAAAGTCAAACCATTCTCCGAAGAGACACAGTACCGAAGAAGTCCAGTCTTCATCTCAGATCACTGGATAGCAAAACAGGAAGCACCAGGACTCTAAAGACTTGGACCTTCATCCTTTTGCAGAGATATTGGGAGCGCCACACACCTCTTCCCAGCAACCTCATGACCCCCCCATGCTCTCCCAATCCATCTACTGACTTCACAGGAAGAGTCACCAGAGACATGAATGTCACAACCGAGGTAAGCAACACTCTCTCCGAAGAAATACACACTGCTGATGGCTGTGCCCAAGAGGTCATTAAAGGCCTGGCTCTTGGTTTTTATCAGGACACTCGCAAGCCCAGACATTCAAACTCCTCACTCAGTCTCTCGAGAGCCCCGATCAGAACCTTCATTGACTCCACGAAGATCACAGCATCATCAGCAAAGTCAAGATCAGTGAATTTTTCTTCACCAACAGATGCCCGACAGCAAGAGTAAAAAAAAAATAAAAAAAACAGACTTACATGTTCGGAAGTGAACGCAATCAGCCTGGGCACTGCTGACATTCCCTTCTCCTTCACTTCGGGAAACATCTTGTATCGGGCAACCAGCATGGCATACATATTAGATATGGAACCACCTGTAGTAAAGTCAAGTGCAACTTCATCACTTAATCCCATTTCTCATCATTTTCACCTTAGATGTTTACTAATGACAATGACATGGCTACAGAAAGATTACTCTTTCTCACTTCATGTGTCCATGTGAAGGTTCAGTTATTTCTGTCTGTGAATCTCTCCTCGGTTATGAAGAAAAGTTCAATAAAGATATACTTTAGAATAAAACAGCAAAGATTTCTTCTTTCTGAGCTAAAGATAGGAACAATCTGATAAAAAAATGGGCAAAGTTTAAGCATATAAAGAAAAACGAAGTCAACCAACAAAATGAAAGTCAAAAAAAGGGAAATTGATGTGAACTGGGCTTTTAAGTTTGGTACATGGACATCATGGGGTCCAAAGCACTCAACTGACCCTCTGAACAGAACCCCAGTGAATGTGAAATGGAGGTCCTGCTCTGTGAGGTTGAGGCTAGGATAAACGTACTGTTTGGTGGCTTAAGTAGTGGTACAAACAACAAAAGGAAACTGATGGAGTGGCAAATTTTGGGGAAGACACTCAAAAAGTCAAGTTCAGAAAGTCTCACAGTGCCTGAAATTAAAAAGACCTGGTCAGATATCAAAGTTGACGTGAAAAGGCGAGTGTCATATGGAAGCTTATTAGGGAAGCATAAGGAAAAAAATAGGGACACAGCGAAGACAAAAATGTCTATGCCAAGATTAAAGTCGAAATGTTGACTTTAATCTCAAAATTTCCACTTAATCTCATAGTTTATTTTGTCATTAAAGTAGAACGTTATAAATTTCTTCTTAAAACCCTTGTTTAATTTACTAGAGTTTCTCAAATCCCATTGTAACTAAAGTACTTCTTAATCGGCCTTTCTCTTATGCTGACAGGAACACGCAAGCAGTGATCGCCACACAGAATACAATACATTCATGATATTACAGCTCTCTGAGCATTTTAGAATGCTAAGATGTATACTTGATATCGTTTTCATGATGAAATGCATTAAAGTATGTATTAAACATGTGGGGGCAAGGTGGCGCAGTGGTAGCAATGAGCTGGTGCCCCATACAGGGATTGTTCCTGCCTCCCGCAAGATGATTGCTATGACACGCGTGTGACCCTGGATGGAATAATTTATTGCAGCAGTACTGTCTCTGTCAAACATACCAACCCCCAATTCCTGTCCTTCTGTTTCTTTCACCAAATAATGAATCACCACACAATAAGCGTCTATGATAAATGTAAAACGCTGATTCTTCAAAAATTTTAAGGAACATTACAAAAATCTTCAACTATTCCATCCATCCATTCATCCATCCATCCATCCAGGATCATGCCAGTCCCAGCAAGCATAGAGCGCAAGGTAGGAGCAATCCCTGAACGGGGTACCATATAATCGCTACCTCTGTGCCACCATGTTTCCACATGTTTAATTATTAAGAGTATACATTATTTAAATGAACTTAACAATTTATCGATAAAATGTTATATACATACTTTAACGTGTTTCATCATAAAAAATGATATCAAGTATAAATTCTAACAGCTCCAAGAGGATAGCTCTTGGGAATCGAAATTGACTTAGAAGCAAGTTGTCATCATCTGTAAATACGCGCTCTCTTCTAATTCTTCCATTTGCAATGTCTTCTAACAATGCTAAAGCAGCCATGATAGTTGTAATAGCATGGCCATTCCATGCACCATTATGTTGTTACAGAATGATTACAATCAAGTGTCTTAAATTTATAGACGACTAGCAAAATACCCACGCTTCGCAGCGGAGAAGAAGTGTGTCTGAGACATCATGCACTGCATGCACGGGTTTACCTTTCCCAGTCCTGCAAAGTCAGTTTATGTGAGCCGCTCGGAGTACATGCATCGAAGCTTCTCGGCTGTGCTTGTGCTATCTCGTGCGATCTCGCGATGTCCACGGCTTTATTTAATGTTAGCTCAGACCCGGCAATGCATCTTCTCATTAAACTTGTATCTCGCGAATATCGTATTCGTCGTAGGCATGACAAACGCCAGCGGCAGCGTGTCTATGAACTTAATTTAAACTTAAGGTTTACACCGTGCTTTGTTTCCACAGTAGCTGCACTTATGAATATGCTTGTATGCGTCACTCGCTTCATATTCTTTTGCTGCCTTCTCAATTGTTTAATGCGTTTTTTGCTCAGCGCTCTTTGGAGCTCTTGCTTGTTCTCTGCGTACTGCGTTCACAGTCAGTTCACGTGAGCCGCTCGGAGTACATGCATCGAAGGTTCTCAGCTGTGCTTGTGCTATCTCGTGCGATCTCGCGATGTCCACGGCTTTATGTAATGTTAGCTCAGACCCGCCACTTAAAAGTTTCTGTCGCACTTTTGCTGAGTTTGTGCCAAACACTATTCTATCCCCGACCATCTCATCTTAGTTTGCATAAGCACAGTCCTTCACCAGCAATTTTAACTCCGTTACAAAGTAATGAAAAGTCTCGTTTATACCCTGCGTCCTGTCATTAAACTTGTCTCTCGCAAATATCGTATTCGTCTTAGGCATGACAAACACCAGCGGCAGCCCGTCTATGAACTTAATTTAAACGTAAGTTTTACACCGTGCTTTGTTTCCGCAGTAGCTGCACTTATGAATATGCTTGTATGCGTCACGCGCTTCATATACTTTTGCTGCCTTCTCAATTGTAAGCACAGTCCTTCACCCGTGAATATTTCGCGGCAGCGTGTCTATTGGATAGCTGCTGACGGAAGGCCTTATATGGGCAGGCACAACTCCGCCTTACACGGCGACCGAGCTGCAGGCTATAGCCGTTTATATGGATGAAAGTAGGTTCCAGTTATGACCGTTACACGTAGAATTTCGAAATGAAACCTGCCTAACTTTTGTAATTCAGCTGTAAGGAATGAGCCTGCCAAATTTCAGCCTTCCACATACACGGGAAGTTGGAGAATTAGTGATGAGTGAGTGAGTGAGTCAGTCAGTCAGTCAGTCAGTCAGTCAGTCAGTCAGTCAGTCAGTCAGTCAGTCAGTGAGGGCTTTGCCTTTTATTAGTATAGATATGCAATTAACTTTGGTGTATTTGATAAAACCCATGTCATGGATGTGAATCTAAAAGAGAAAGGAAATGACACAGAAACTGTAGCACTGCTTTGACGTTGGGTGCCACCCATTTGCAAAACCGAACAGAAACTTGCGTACGTATGGCGTGAGGCTGCCATGAAAATGTGCATAGCTTTACAGCAAGTTTAGATGTTATACATCTGGAAGTGAGCATGGAAATGAGCGTATGCACCTTTTATACATGAGGCCCAAGGACCTGAACATGGATGAGTGGGTTTAGAAAATGAATGGGTGGATGGTAGGTTCATTACAGAACATAAAACATCATTGAACATAAGGCATTGGTTAAAGGAAGGTTACTTGATGCATATTTTTTTCTGAAGTAGTAAAATTTGTGCTAGCGTACGTACCTGGTGAGAATATTCCATCCCCTTTTCCATCAGGCCAGCCAATGATTTCTCTCATTTTTTTCAAAGTGACATGTTCCAGCAGGACAAAAACTGGCGCAATTTCATAAGTGAACCTAAAATATATTAGGGAAAGCCTTTAAATTACTGCTTAATTTATCCACAGTTTCAGTGAGCACATAATGTTTTTATAGATATTAAGAATTTTTGAAACACTTACTACCTTTTAGATTCAGGGATCTGATTTAATAAACCCTTCCCTTCCCATGGGTCATTTTTTATATTTTCAGTGCCTTCAGAAAAGTCTTTAGACCCCTTCACTTTTTACACATTTGGTTATTTTGCTACTGTGACCAGTAGGAGACGCTGCAGCACCCCAAAGATAACCACAGCTACACGAGTTCTGACTTCAAATAAAACAGGTTTATTAACCAAAATACCTTACAACAAGGTTCTTACACATTGTGTATTCACAAATGTTCACTTCTCCTCTCCTCTCTTTCTTTCTAATCCCTTCACTCCTCCTAGACGAGGGTTGTCCACTTTTGCTCCCATCTCCGACTCGCTTGGTTGAGGAAAAATAGCTTCCATTATCTTAGACCCGGGAATACTTTCAGTGCTAGGACGTAGCCCGATGGAAGCATTTCCGGGTGGAACAGAAGTTGTTGAGAGTATGGATCACAAACCCTCACAGCACCCTACAAGGATGCCCCAAGGGACTACAGTTCCCAGCATGCTTTGTGGGCATCCATACTGATAGCACTGCCCAGGGTTGCATTGCATTAATACATTGAGGGAGTATGTAGCCCTGACTAGTTGTCTCACCCAGTCCTTCTATCACACTGGCATCCTAGCTGGACATTGTTCCTCAATCCAATCTTGCCGGGATGCCAGTGTATCCAGTTCTAAACTGGCATCTTTTAAAGTATTTGTATGCAAGTAAATCTTTTAATTATACTGAGACTTGTGTCTGTGCAATTGTGTCTGGGGTCTGGAGTGCTGCAATGCCCCCTGTTGGCCACACCTGTCATTTAACATCAGTTGCTAAAAATCAACTTGTTTTAATTTCTAATGTATCCATGATACTCCCTAATTTTACAAGCACTTTTAATTTTTCTCTTGACCTGTTTTCATTTTATGTATCCCACAATGCCCTGAAATGAACTGACACCTTGCCATGGGTTTGTTCATACCCTGCACCTGAGACTGGTTCCCCACGACCCAGACAGAATTATGCAGGATTGAGAAGATGATGCTATGTTGTTCTAAGTAGTGTCATACTGAAAGCCTTCTGTTTTCCGTGTAGCATTTTTTTGCATAGGCCGCCTGGCTTAACACAACATAGCATCGACACTGGCTTGTTTAATTTGGCATGATTTCACGTGGTTTATTAAACTTTTTAAAATTTGCAAGAATGATCTTTTGTCAAATAGATCTTTAATCCATGCGTAAAGAGCAGTGACCTTTACTAGACACCAACACATTGCAAAGTGGTAACGTCTGGCATTTACTGAAGCGCAGAGGCATAAAAATTCATCTGATGCCTTTGTAACTCCTGCTGACTCCACACAAGAGAAAGCCAGAACAAATTAGGTGAGGAATACACTGACCGGCTCTACATACCATAATCGACATGCTGGTTCTTGGCAATGTGAAAAACTGTCCTCCATTCCATTTATCTGTCACAGGGTGGTGGGCAGCTGGGGTCCGTCCCTTCTGTTTTTGTGCTTGATGTGCTAAAACATCTTTCCAGATCACCAAAACAGTTTCTGTTTTTTCAAAATTTTTGCCATCAGTATTTTATTCTACTAAATTGTGACCTGTAGGGGGTGCCACAGTACCCCAAACCCCACAAGTACCGGGTTCAGATTGAAGGTTTATTACAATAAAGTACCTTCAACATAAGCTTCTTGTAGAAAATAGTACAGTATATAATTCTGTTTTCTTTCTTTCCGCTTCCACTCCAACAATACAATTTACAATACACAATACAATTTATTTTTGTATAGCCCAAAATCACACAAGGAGTGCCAGAATGGGCTTTAATAGGCCATGCCTCTTGACAGCCCCCCAGCCTTGACTCTCTAAGAAGACAAGGGAAAAACTCCCAAAAAAACCCCAGTAGGGAAAAAATGGAAGAAACCTCGGGAAAGGCAGTTCAAAGAGAGACCCCTTTCCAGGTAGGTTGGGTGTGCATGGGTGCTTTTGCCCAAATCACCTGGTGGATGCAGAGCGGCTCATTTTATCTATGATGCGGGAGCACTTCCAGGGCCAAGACATTGCCCATAGAAAGCACTTCCAGGCCCAGGCAGATGCCCCTCAAAGTAGGAATCATAAATCACTATAGTAGCCCCTGACGGCACCCATGGAACCCAACAGTGCTGCCAGATGGGACTACAGTTCCCAGCATGCCCTGCGGATGTCTGTACATGTATCATAGCCCAGGGTCACTTCAACCTAGAATGTCGGTGGAGCAAGTAGTCCGAACAGACTGTCTCCCCCTGTACCTCAATTGTACTACTCAGGATGCCAACATATTCAATACATTGTTGGCATCTCCGGCCAATCTTCTGGGTGAGGCAGGGAATACCCTGCTTTTCCTCCTGAAAGGGCTCGTCAGATTGTTCAGCATTCAGAACCTGGCATCCCACATAAAACTGACAAAAAATACCTTATGAGGCACTGTGGGTGAGTGGGAGAGGCAGGATGTGCTTACAGTGCCAACTTTTAAAGTTAAATCACAAAGCCAGTCCAGGATGAGAACAATACCTTTATTAACACGTACGAGAAGACACTCAGTACATGAAAGGATGTGACTGAATAACAGATGGTGGTAACACTTCTTAAATACTCATCAATTGCAGTAGTTTGTGATTAGTTTCATTTCTCACATCCTTGCTAGTTACTGATAAGCAGGAGCCTTGGAGTCAGGATTCTGTAACGATAGATTATTCTGGTTCCCTTATCCATACTTGCCCTGGCAGAGAAGCAGCAGTGGGACTGGGTCACAGATCAGGAGGCTTTAATTAAAATATCTACATTACTAAACGAAGGTTGTATATATGCACGGATGCCAGACGCCAGAAGCAAGCCGTGCCGAAAGCGCACGCGCACAGCGCCTCACCGCCCCAGAGTCAAACCCAGCGGCTTCCCAGAGTCAAACCCAGGTATCGTATAGGCGTGCAAACGAGACAACAGAACAACAGGAGAAGCGTTTGGAAGGCTTGCGCAATTGTTCATCACAAAGAATATCAGAAGAAACTGCAGAAAGGCTTGAAAGTAACTTAGAAGGTTTAAGATGTTCAGTATTCCAACAAAGAAAAAGCCAAAGAGAGGAACGACGGACAGCCGCTGAACAATTCCACCAGTTAGCTGAGAACGCATTCTAGAATGAGTCCACTGGTCATGAAAATTCATTGGGATTAATGAGTGTCATTTGCAGTCATTGTCATTCACTTAACTTCCTTGAAGAAAAAACTGGCAATAGAACTGACGAGTTTACACGTTGTTGTCAAAAGTGTCAAGTTAAGCTGCCTCCTTTGGAAGAATATCCTGAATATTTACGGAAGCTTTTGACTAACGATGTACCCGAAAGTAAAAACTTTATGGAGTGCATTAGATCCTACAATAGTAGGATTGTACTACTATTGTAGTACAATTTGGGACCGTTAAAGCAATTATCCACGTTATAGAGTTTCAGAAGAGGGGTTTGCCACACACCCATATTTTGCTAATCGTTGATGATGATCGGAGGGAACAGAAAGTGATTGCCATTCTTGGATTTGCGATTCTTTAGAGAATCGGGGGTTTACTGCTTTTTTCTAAGAGTGCTAAAGGTAAAAGGTAACAGCTAACAAGGGCTGAAGTTATTCAGTATAATCGTAATCAATTTGTGAAAATCATGTTCATCAGTAAAAATTAACTTTCACACTACTCATTACATTGGTCTCCTGGCCAGGAAAGGAACCCAAACCACGGGTGTCGTCCATCACAAAATATATACTGCTAGCCACGGTTTCTGTCAAAGACAGGTAATAGAATAATTAATAAATATTTACTATCTCTTGTCCTATGTCTACCTTCAGCGCCTTTCCTCCGTATTCCCGTGTGTCTGACTAACTATTCAACGGTACTTCACCTCTCAAGCGTGCTCCCGTAAAGCTTTCTTCTCATTTTCGAGACGCCTTTCTCACCTCCTGTTTAATACTTTCCATCTTTGAAGGCGCCTCTCTCAGCATGCGCCTTTACTTCTCCCCACGTGCCTCACTCTCACAATTCCTCTTTCTTTGCGTCACCAAAGCCAAAACTGACCAATCAGATTGGTCTAAGGGACTGGACACACAGACCATAGCGTTTTATTATATAGTAGATGTAGACTTAAATATATAGCCCCATTCCAAAAGATAAAGGCCTCCATTAAAATTGACTCATACAGTACTCAGAAGAAATCGAGATTTTCAATTTCTTCTGTGGTTTAAGTCAAATAAAGGTCTGATGCCACTGAAATATGTTTTAATGTCCTATTTCCTATTATGGAGACAAATGAGTGCAATAAATGACCATTTGAGCATTGAGAGACTTGTAACAATCCCTTTACTCATTAGGCATGGTGAACATGGAAGAAAAGACTGAGAAACGAAGAGATTAGAAGCAGAGGAGCAGGCATGAAAGATCAGTGAGAAGCTGATTGCGATTGTATCTCAAGTATTCTGAGGTATGGAGTGTTGCTTCACGTGGAAGGAAAATAAATGATTTTATCATCAACATAACAAAATGTGAACAAAACTGAAGAAGTCTGAAAACTTTCTGAATCCAATGTAGTTTAATAACTTCCATTTATTTCCTACACACAAACAAAGATGGTTTGCTTCCTTCCTGTTATTCTCGGCAATAATCAGTGAAGAGGATCATGCCGACTACTCCAATCGTATTATCGCTGGCTACTTGAAATGATAAAGTTATTTGTGTTGTGTTATTTATTAAAACTCCTTCTACATACTTCACCAGTCCAAGTTTTCACTTAAGCCTATGTGGCCTTCACTTATGGAAAAGAATGTGAGTGTCAATAATAAACTTTGCTATTTGTGGTGTGACTAGCTGAAATACCCAGCGTTGCCCAGGAGGAAAATAAAGTGGGTTTTTTTTGTTTGAGAAAAATATAATTATAAAAAAAAAACTCAACTTTAAAACTAAAAATAAATTATCAAACAATGACGACTCACTAATGTGCTTGTCTTGTATGTATGTTATCATCCCGTTGATGCTCAGAACCGGCCAACTCTAATTTCAAAAGCAACAGGGGTGCGGTGCTGCTCAAACCTAAAGAATGCTGGCAGTCACCTCCAGTTCGCCCTCTGGTGGCCGTTCCAAGTGTCTACTGGATGATAATGTGCATACAAGACCACAAGATCACCCCCCCCCCCACCCTATGCAGATGGGGGTGGGTCAGGGTTCATTTCACCCTACAATATTTTTAGTCGACCAATGAGAAAGAGCGTTTGGAAGTGATACTGGAACACACATACATTGACTTTTATATATATATATATATTTATTGTGGAACGAGCCCCGGACAGACAGGCAGACATGTTTTAAATCACCACCATGCATTTATTTACAACTATATACAAGTCAACACTGCACACAAACCCCCAAGACTCCCCAAGTCCAGGCCTCTCACACACTTTGCCTTCCTTCTTCGGGCCGCCTCCACTCTCTCTTTTCTTGCTTCATCCCCTCCTCACCCGACTCCAGCCCTGAATGAAAGGAAGCGGCCCCCTTTTATAAGCACCTGGATGTGCTCCAAGTGTGTTCTGGCAACCTCCCACCAAAACACCCCAATTTGGCAGAAGTGCCAGCTGCATCCCCGGAAGCAATCTGGGTGTCCCTGTTCTTCTTCCCCCCAGCACTTCCGGGTGTGGCGGAAGTGCTGAGGTCCAGGGTCTCCAAGGCACTGGGGCACCCCCTGGCGGTGACCACGAGCCCCTACAGGGTTGAGCTTCAAAGTTCTGTACCCATGGTCCCCATAGCAACCAGGATGGCTGGCCCCACGTGGTCTGAGGTGGGTGTACGCCCTCTTCCGGTCCTCCAAGGCATCCCGGCCGGGTTGTCACCCCAGGCATCTGCCACTATATATATATATATATATATATATATATATATATATGAATTATTGGTACATGTGCAATCACTTGCAGATTACAGAACATCAGGAGGCGCATTAAAGCGTCTGCATGCTGCCAAGAAAGTGAAGACCTGGAAGCAGCACAACAAAGGCAGTATATCACAGGATGAAGGAATCGGAAAAGAGAAAGAAAAGACGAGGCTTCCTGAAAAAACCTATTTACATGGAGGGAAGTGTTAGTGAAGGCACCACCAAATGGCCGTTTTTAAGTGTGGGCAGTGATAAGAAGACTGGCGTACTCAGATGTCATCTGATTTGTTTTCTGTTCTTTTGATTATGGAATTTTTTACCTTTTCATTTTACCTTTTCCCGGTGGTTGAGTAACTGAGTCACTCATGTGGCCGTTCTGTGGTGCAGATGGTGACCTTTAAGCTTTCTGGTGACCCTAGGATTTCATAAACCCTTGGACTCAGTCCCACACCGAAGACTAATTCAAAAACCGTAGTCATCAGAAATTGCCTACAAAAGTAGATCACAAGTTGGTTAACCAACAGAAGACAAAGAATACAGATGAGAGGAGAGGAGACTGCTCGACGTGGAGTGAGGTCGTCAGTGGAGTCTCTCAGGGTTCTTTCCAAGATCCATTATTTTTTCTGATTTATATTAATGCTAAGGATAAAGGTGCCAGGGAAGAGGAAAAGAGGAAGGCCTAAGCGAAGGTTTATGGATGTGGTGAGAGAAGACATGCAGGTGATGGGTGTAACAGAATAAGGTTGAGAAAGATATGGAAGAAGATGATCCACTGTGGCAACCCCTAATGGGAGCAGCCAAAAGAAGAAGAAGAAGATTAATGACATTTATTCCAATATACTTAGTAAACTTGTGAAATTCACAGATGTTACTGTCACTGTTCTGCAGGAAGCAACTTGTGGTAAATTGGAGTCCACATCTGATTGGAGGTTTAAATAATTGATCACCGCACTCTCGTCTGTGTGAGGAGGGGGGCGTGGTAGCGTGGTGAGAGCGGTTCCCGTGCACGATACAGACGCAGGTGGTCCTGCATGGTGCGCAGGTATAAGATTGCCTGTGGAACGGGTGGAGGGGACACAGGCCAGAGCTGATGGGTGTCTGCGCCTGTTGGTAGATGTCTCTCCATGCTGTGAGGTCCTAAAAGGATAAGCTGGACAGGCATCAGTTTTTAAAAGGGAAGCACTGGGGTCTGAGCATTTTACGAAGACTCCTGTCTGAATTTTAACCTTGTTTTTAACAGATTTTTCTATTTATTGATTTTAACGTCTACAATTGCACTTTTTTTATGGATTAGTTATTTATTGACAGTTGTGAGCACTGCACTTTGGGACACCATGATTTTGATCTGTTTTAATAAAAGCACTTGCACTTTTCCCCATCCCCTTGCTTGGTGTGTTTTGTCCTCATCAGCTTAGCTCATCCGGTTACATTATCAATGGTGTCGGGTTCGAGAGGCTCCCATAAGGGAAGAGGGACCAAAAAGTGTCGACCCACACTGTCACACCTCTGAAAAGGATTCAGGGGTGTATGCTGACACAAAGATCTCATCCTCTAAGCAATGTGTAGATGTGATTAAAAAAGTCGAATAAAATGTAATATTGTTAAAACTGTTTGAATAGAAATCAAGGGATGGTATGCTCAGACTGTATAATGAACTAGTGAGACCACATCTGGAGTATCATGTACAATTCTGGTCACCAAGCTACAAGAAAGTCATAGCAGCATTTGAAGCTGTGCAGAGGAGAGCAGCCAAGTGCATCATGGGACTTAAGGACATGTCCTTTTGTGGCAGACGCCGAAAATTAAAACTGTTTAATTTCGAGCAGAGGGCACTGCATGAGGATCTAATCCAGGTCTTCAAAACCCTTAAAGAAACTGATAAAGTGGAGCCATCAGAATTCCTTCATCTTAATGGTGAATCACATACTCGAGGACATCAGTGGGAATTAAAGGGAAGTGCATTTAGAACTGAAGCCAGGAAGCCTTTCTTTATGTAAAGAGTTGTGGGAATCTGGTAAACAACTACTAACACATGGAATTAAAGCAGAAACTTTGACAACCTTTAACCGCTTGTTGCCTAAATTTACTTACAATTATATACGAAATTATTTATGCTTTTGCTGTCAAGCAGATACTAAATTAAGTGGAGATTGTTAATTTGAATATAGCTCATAAGCAAACAGTAAGCTGGTACGTATTTTTATCTTACCACAACTTACCTCAAATTTGGGCGATTTCTCGAAATTAGCAGTGTCACACACGTGCGCATGGGAGGCAGCTAAAGGGCTTGAGTGAAGGCAGTTCGGAGGCATGCCGGGGTGTGGCAGAGTGCACTGACTCTTTTTCTCCCTTGCCTGTAGACCATTCCCGGAGGATTTCACCTGGCTCTCCTGACATCACTTCCGGGACTGAGCCAATGGAAGTCGGCCACACCAGCTCCAGTCCCTCTGATGTCACGTCCGGCTATGAACCAATGGTGGAAGACCACGTGCCGGATCCATATGACCTCACTTCCTGTCTCCCCCTTTAAAACCTGCCCCTTTTCCTTTGTTTCCTCAGTCTTGTTTTGGACTCAGTTGAATGCACTTCAGTGCTGATTATTTGTTAAAACGACTTTTGCAGCCAGGATACCACATTATACGGGTGGCTGCCCGAAACCTTTATCTGTCCATGTCTCGTTCTTGTGACAGCAGCCAAACCCAATATGCACAGCCACGCCACTTTGCTTCCATCAGGTGGATGCAGTTTCCATGACGACTTCTAAATTGCGTGACCAGTGCTTCCAGTACGATCCTTGGTACGTATCGAATATGCATCACCCGGCATTGGCGGGATGAATACACCACCTTGGCTGCATTCGGGGCAGAAGCAGTTTGAAGCGATTTCATGACGGTCGCCTGGATAAGATATTGAGACTGCTCCCCTCTCATTCGTCAAATTTCTTATGTTCTGTCCCCACTGAGGGGCTCCCTGGTGTGCGTAGGTGCTGGCATGTTTGGTAGTGGGTAACATTTAGATAATTAACCAATGTCTACTCCCTGGCTTATGTTTATTTTATGGTTTATTGTTCAATTTGAACGATTATTTTTCATTTTTTCATGTTGTCACTGATGGTTTTTTTTATTTTCATTAATTGTGTACTATGTCTTTAAATGTGTGTCTATTCCTTGTGCCCTGTTCGTGGTACCCCAAGTGACAGAGCTACCCTGACATCACCACTCCCGAGACATTCATTCATTCATTTTTCACCGCTCATCTGGGTCATGTGAGGCCCAAATGTCCTTTTCCCTTCACCACACTTGCCAAATCATACTGTGGGATCCCAAGGTGTTCTCTGTCCATCTGGGTGATTTCCTCCCAGCAAGCCTTGGGTCTTCCGCAGGGTCTCCTCCCAGCTGGCCATGCTGTTAAATTCTCTCAAAGGATTCATCCAGGAGGAGCAGAAACTCCTGGTAGGGCCTCCCAAGACAATTTGCTCCCAGGTGAGGGGTCAGAAAAAAAACTGGCTCAAAACCCCTAATAAAGCAAACCCATAAATTTGAAAAAAGTACCCTGTCTGGTATGGGGTTACCAGGGCCTCCTCCTAGAGCCAAGCCTGGGAGCAATGCCTGCAGACAAGCACCTGGTGGTTGGCCCTACCACAGGGCCTGGTCAGGCGTAGCCCAAATAAGTAACATGGGACTGTCCTTCTGCAGGAGGAGTAGGGGCTGCGTGCAGTGTGACCTGGGTGGCAGATGAAGGCAGAAGGCCTTGGTGGACTGGAATGCAGGTACATAAACCACCACTCCTGGGGCATCTCTCTGGCTGTTTAAGAGCTGCGGTAGAGGATCTCAGGACTGATGGAGTTTGGTCTGTAGGAGTTATTTGTAAGTGCTGTTTTTGTATTGGATTTACTCTTTTTTGATTTTCTTTTGCTCTGGTTATTGGATGTCTGTTTTGGATCCTGTTCCTGGACTTGATTTCCTTTCAGGCACCTCCTTTATGTTCCTTTTGCGCTTTTTCATTCTTATTTTACTCTAATTTAGAAAAAAATCCTGTTATGAAATATTTTCAAGTCAGAGTTTTATGACAGTTTATCTTATTTGAGAGGCATCCTAGATATTTTAGGACTTTAAAGGCATTTTTCAACTTTAAAGCCAAAGCCCCTTTTAGGCCCATGTAGGCCAAAGCCTGGCAGTGTGCCTTTCTAAATCAATCTGATTTGCCACAGGTCGACTCCAAATCAAGTTTTCCAGTATAATTAAAGCAAACAGGATGTACTTAAGCACAATTTGGAGTTCCACAAGCAAAGGATCTGAATAATTAGGTGAACAAGAGATTTCATTTTTTGATTTTTTCATGATTTGCAAACCTTTCGGAAAACATGTTTCTCATTAAGTTTAGAGAAATGGACAAAAATTGCAAATTCATACATTAAAAATAATATAGGGCGGCACGGTGGCGCAGTGGTAGTGCTGCTGCCTCGCAGTTAGGAGACTCGGGTTAGCTTCCCGGGTCCTCCCTGCGTGGAGTTTGCATGTTCTCCCCGTGTCTGCGTGGGTTTCCTCCGGGTGCTCCGGTTTCTTCCCACAATCCAAAGACATGCAGGTTAGGTGGATTGGCGAGTCTAAATTGGCCCTAGTGTGTGCTTGGTGTGTATGTGCGTGTCTTGCGGTGGGTTGGCACCCTGCCCGGGATTGGTTTCTGCCTTGTGCCCTGTGTTGGCTGGGATTGGCTCCAGCAGACCCCCGTGACCCTGTGTTCGGATTCAGTGGGTTGGAAAATGCATGGATGGAAATAATATATAACACAATTGAATGTGCAGAAAGTGAAGACGTCTGAATGCTTTTTGAATCCACTTGATAAACATAAAAGTGGCACCCATAGAAAACTGCAATAATGATAAAGTAAAGTATTTCAAAGCAGAAAACAACATAGATAAACAAAATGGTTAGACTCTCACTTACCCAACACATTCCTAACAGCTCCATCTTTACCAGTCTGCTATTTCAAGAAGGAAGTTGTAACACAAAATCACAGTGGTGATGTCTGAGTAAAGACACCACGAGAATCTAAAGTGCAGCCAGAAGATGAAACGCCAGAAACAAGCCAAACCTAATTTCAAGTCTGCCCAGGCAAGAGGTGATGTACAATGCAATCATAAGTAATTCTTATGAACACAAAATATCCAAAAACAAACTAGCAAAGAATCAAAAATCAAAAATAACATCATATTCGTCATTACTGACCTTGAAGTATTGTAAAACAATATTCCACATCCATCCATTTTCCAACCCGTTAAATCCAAACACAGGGTCACGGGGGTCTTCTGGAGCCAATCCCAGCCAACACAGGGCGCAAGGCAGGAACCAATCCAGGGCAGGGTGCCAACCCACCACAGGATACACACACTCACACCAAGCACAATTTAGAATCACCAATCCACCTAACCTGCATGTCTTTGGACTGTGAGAGGAAACCCATGCAGACACAGGGAGAACATGCAAACTCCACGCGGGCAGGACCCGAGAAGCGAACCCAGGTCTCCTTACTGCGAGGCAGCAGCGCTACCACTGCGCCACCGTGCCGCCCACAATATTCCACATGCTTATGTTTAAAATGTATCATTTTTAACTTTCTGGGAGTGGCTCTCAGAGGGCTAGGACCACCGTTAAAGAATCAAATCTCCAAAATATTATTCTATTCATGACCGGTAACCACAGAATAAAATGACACTCTATATACTTATATCACTGATACCCAGTTTTGTGAAAAGGAGTAAATTTGACCCTTCATATCCTATTAGGGGGTGAACCCCTGCAGCCAGTTATTGTGGTATGCACAACTTGAGGTCCTTCTGATCTCTGTTGTTGAAGACATCTATTGGTTTACTTTTTAACATGAGTGTCATTTCCTACATGAAATATGGTCCAACAATGGCCTGAAAATGACAAATTTTCTGGTCTAGAGAGTGAAAATTAACCCATTAATGCCTCGTGTTCCATTATTGGAACGACAGTCAGGTAATTTTATACGTTATGTAAAATGTAAGAAGTGGATTTGCCTAGTGTTCCAATTTTGGAACGCCACATAACTCAACAATGGAATGTAATGATTTTTTTTCCTCTTCAAATTCTTGTTCCTTATATTTTTCTACTTAACATATGTGAATTTCATGCACAAGCTCCAAAATTTCAACCTTAGGCATAAATGGGTTAAGGGGGATGTTTTGCATAAGCAGACATCAAGATGAGTCAAACAGTATATCACGTTTGGGTTTTCTCGTACTGGTGAGTCTGGAGTAAGTAAGTAAGTAAATGAACTTTATTGTCATTAATACCATACAACAGTACAACAATGGATGCATAGCTGAACGAAATTGCATTTCTCCAGACTCAATGTGCAGACATAAAAGACAACATACAGACATTACAAACATTTCACTTCTTACACAGAAAGTAGGTGCCGGAGAAAAAAAAAAAACCCTGAAGTGATATCAAAACGTTCACAAGTAATTCTTGTGAACTAATTATGATCTAATAACAGATTACAACAGCGTTTCTCAACCTTTAAGTATTTGCGACCTGAGTTTTAATCGCGCCCCCACCTAACATTTTTTTGAAATGTAGATGCTGTCAGGGATGCCAGGGGCAACGACCCAGCTGGGACGCCGTGAGGGACCGGATGTGGGTCTGCGCCCACCCTGGATCACGTGGGGGCCGCCACCCTGGTTGCTTTGGGGGCCCGTGGTCACCGCCAGGAGGCGCCCCAATGCCTTGGGGACCTGTTACCTCAGCACACCCGGAAGTGCTGGGGGGAAGATTTAAAAGGACACCCGGAAGAGCTGCCGGGAGAACAGCCGGCAGTTCCGCCACGCTGGGGCGTGGCCAACGGGGGAGTGTCGGGAACACCTGGAGCTCATCCGGGGTATGGATAAAAGGGGCCGTCTCCCTTCATTCAGGGCTGGAGTCGGGTGGAAGAAGGACGAGGCATGAGAGGAGTGTGGAGGCGGCCTGAAGAGAAGGCATTTGTGTGGCCAGGACTGTGTGTTGGGGTTTGTGGTGCACGGGACTGAGTCTGAGTGACTCAAATATTGTAAATATTGTAAATAATAAATGTGTGGTGGTGAGTAACAACATGTCCGCCTGTCTGTGTCCAGGCCGGGTTCACAATGCATATTTTATTATACCTACTTAACTTCTATCGACATTTTTCTAACTCTATATTTATTGTTCTAGTATCAGAATGTAGTTTAAGTTAATTTGTTTTGGTTTCAACAGATGTTTTTTTCATATTTTTGATTCTAGTTTTCTTTTTTTCATATCTTCGCGCCCCCCTTTTTGTTACTTCACGCCCCACAGGTTGAGAACCACTGGATTTCAACATACAGAGGAAATGAAAACAAAGCTGACTCATAAAACTAAAGACATTCCTAGGAAATGTTAGAGGTCATGAATAAGGCTGTGTCACACATGTGCGATTAGGAGAGAGCTGAGTGGACCAATCAGAGGTAATTACCCTCCAGGCCAGTGGGTGGCGGGGTGCACTAAACCTACCTTTGTTATCTCTGCAGGCCAAATATGGGAAAACCTGCCTGATTCAATGTCACTTCCGAGAATAACGTTACCTCCGCTTCAGGCCTTTTGATGACACCACCTCCACTTTTGGCATTTAAAACTGCCTACATCTCACCATGGAACTCAAACAGTGCACTACTTGCTTTATTCATTACCCTTTTATAAGGGTGGCTGCCCCAAACCTTCTTTTGAGACTTTTGAGACTGATTCTTTTACAGTAGTGAGATGATGGCAGTTTTAAATGCCAAAAGTGGAGGTGATGTCATCAAAGGGCCAGAACCGGAAGTGACGTCATACTTGGCACCGGGACCGGAAGTGACTTCATTCTTGGCCCCAGAAACGGAAAGTGACATCATTGCTGTTAAATCAGGTAGGTGTTTCCTGTATTTAGCCTGCAGAGAAAACAGAAGTAGGTTTAGTGTAAGCCTGGCCCAGTGGGTAATTACCTCCACTTGGTCCACTTAGCGTCCTCCTAATCACACGTGTGTGAAAATATGTACTGACCCGCTGACTACTATGTAGGCAAGAGTCAAGGATTTGAACATTAATATGTGCCGCTACAAGAAGCCAATGTAGTGATGTGAAGAAAGGAGTGACATATACCTTCCTCGGCAGACTAGACACCAGATATATTGCTGCAGATCTTTCAATATGGTGACACATGCTGGTGCCCCTTCCAGAGGAGAGTTACAGTAGTCCAGACATGACAAAGACCAAAGCTTGGACCAAGTTTTGTGTTGCAATCTCTCTTAGATTGATTTACTTTAGGTACGGACCAATCTTGTCAATATCATACAGAGTGGATCTGCAAGACGGAGAGACTGTAGCAACATGGTTTACGACAGAAAGTCGGTCATCGATCACCACCATAAGATTGTGTACCGACTTGCAGGGTGTTAGTGATAATGAACCAAGCTGAACTGAAATGGGATGCTGAACAGATGGGTGAGCTGAGCAAGAGGATCCGTCTTTGCCAGGTTTAGCAGGAGATAGTGTTCCTACATCCAATGAGACATGCAGTGATTTTAGCTGATACCATGTGGTCATCTGGCTGGAACAACAGGTACAGCTGTGTATCATTAGCATAGCACTCAATAAGAGAAACTGTGGGACTCCATGATTAAGGGACCAGTGAGGAGGAGAAAAGGCAGAAGAAGAGAAGGCCCAGCATCGATCCTTGGCTCTCCCTCATGCTTGTCTGATGCACCCTTGACTTCTCGCCATGCCAGGACTCATGGTAAGATCTGCTCAAGAGGTACGACTCGTATCACCTGAGGGCAATCCCAGTGATGTCAAAGTCAGAGAGAATGGCAAAGAGGATCTGGTGGTTGACCGCGTCGATGGCAGAGGAGAGATCTAGCAGGATAAGGACAGATGTCATATTGGCAGGTGCAGCCTGCTGTGACACGTTGACAATGGTAAGCACTCCCATTATTATTTACAATCTTTTGAAAAACATTGCACTGCCATAGGGGACGTGTTTGGAAAATTTGACAAGCCAAGGAAGCCGTGGGATTACATGTGATGGATTTTACCAAAGGTGATGATAAGAATATCCCTGTAGATGGCACTACACTGTGTGTGGTTTAAGATTCATATCCTGCTCAGTCCTATTTCCCCCACCCTAAAAAAATAAGATCCCAAATGACAATGGAGCTCATTTATAAAACTAATTATCATTCTAACAACTCTAAATTAATCCATATTCACTGGAGATTTCAGGATTCTGCCATTGTAAGCAGGGACGTCTTCATTTTACCAGAAAACCAGTGTGAGACATAAAACAAATGCTGAATTCTTGTTTATTCAGGACATGCTGGTTATATTCCCCCCCTTTTTCATTTCTTAATGTCATTTGCTTTTTGAAAGATGCTTTGTTTTTTGTTTCTCTCAAAAAGAAGAAAAAAAAAATTCTCTAGTGGCCGTTGAAGAGCAACATGGCGATTATCCAATAAATACCATAAGCGCATTTTTATTAAAAGTATTCTTTAAATGCTAAAATAACAAAGACTTTGACATTCCAGACATTTCTACGTGAAACATCAAGCGGCGAGATGTCAGAGCGCCATAAAAGCAAATACTCACATGTTAGTATTAGCAGTAGATGTCAGCCAGTCCGCTGCTAAGCCAACCATATCTAATCCTGTTGAGAGCTGATTGAAATATCTAGGATGGCCTATAAACAGAAAAAGAAAGCCATTTTAGCATTCACTTATACAAATGAGAATCATTTGCTCTTGGCGGCATGCAGCCCGCAGTAAAACGTGACGACCGTTCAAAGGTCGTTTGGGACCCAATAACCAGAAATACCTCTGGGGGACTCACCTCAAACACAAAATATGCAGAAAAAGCAACCCTACCTGGGGGTTTCACTCCTGTCAAGAAAATCTCCTTATTGAATGGGAAACCCAATTTTGCCGCAGTGGTCCATGAAAAGCTTACATTTAAATCTCTACCACCACCTCTCCTCACATTTTATACACAGCATCTATTTTCTAAATCCAGTTTGGGGAGGATATGATTTGCTGGAAGTCAAAGTTTATTCCTTCAGCATCAGGTAGATGACAAGATGCAGCTCTGAGCAGAGTAGAAAGCAGAGCCTCAAATCTTTGCTATCCATGGATTGCATCCTCATGGATTTGCTTATCCACTTCTATAACAGTGTAACTCATTTCACGACACCAGAAGTCCACTAGTGACAAATAAGTACCCTGCACTGTAGAAAAATAAAAAAAAAAGTGTGCTTTTGGAGCATGTTGGGGGTTCTGCACAAGTGAAAGACCAGGGATGGTGTCCTGACTTGGCAGAAAACAGATAACTCATTTTGTGAGTAAACCGGAAGAAGTGTGCAAAAGGCAGTCAGGTCAGGTTAGGTTGGGGAGCATTTACTTGTACAGCACGTTTCCTCACCCACCACATGACAAAACAGCTTGGGATCCTAGTTGGCAAGGCAGGCAGACATGTGGTCCAGTCCCACCCTCCAGAAATGACCCTCTATTTGCCGCAGTCAGGTGTTATATGGGCGTCCCTTTGGCCTGGTCCAGCCACTCGAGTCCTCAACAATTAGGACTCTGCGAGCTGGATCACCCTCTGGGAAGCGCGCCACATGGCCGTAGTGCAGTAACTGATGCTACCTCACAAAGCAGATAACGGGCCTCATTCGGGACTCCATGAGCAACACAAAGTCAAACCAGCGGTACCCAAGGATTCTCTGAAGAGACACAGTACCGAAGGAGTGTGGTCTTTGTTTCAGATCACTGGATAGACAAGGGCGGCACGGTGGCACAGTGGGTAGCACTGCTACCTCGCAGTAAGGAGACCTGGGTTCGCTTCCCAGGTCCTCCCTGCATGGAGTTTGCATGTTCTCCCCGTGTCTGCGTGGGTTTCCTCCCACAGTCCAAAGACATGCAGGTTAGGTGCATTGGCGATCCTAAATTGTCCCTGGTGTGTGTGTGCGCGCCCTGCGGTGGGCTGACACCCTTCTCGGGGTTTGTTTCCTGCCTTGCACCCTGTGTTAGCTGGGATTGGCTCCAGTAGTTAGGATATAGCGGGCTGGATAATGGATGGATGGATGGATAGACAAAGGGCAAAACAAAAGAGAATATAAAAAGGCAAAACAAAAGAAAATAAAAATAAAGGAAAGCAACCCAGACGAAAAGCAAAAAATTGAGGTAATAAAACAGGCCATAAGATGAAAACCAGGCATGACAAGGATAGTAAAGACACAACAAGTCAAAATGAAAATAAGGATTTTATCTAAAGGTTGGATAAAGCTCAGAGCAAAATGTTAACCTTTAACGCCATCTGTGAATTAAGTCAAGGCCACGACCCTGAAGTTCACACCCCTAGAAATGTGGGATTTGACCCTGACAACAGTTCAGAATATATCATCTCTGGCTAGAAAATGTCAATATTCAGACTAAACTATGACAGACAGGTTAAGCTGAAGGACAAGTATTAAACCCACTTCCTCTTTCAGCCCTAAAAATGAAGGAGGAGGTCAAGGAAGAATGATGACCTTACTTCTGGATCATCCCAAGAAGTCCCCTCCCTTCTAAGTAATAAGTTGACATTCATTTTCATATTCACATCTGCTGGAGCCACACTAGCCTGTGGAAGCCATTGACTCATGAAGATCTAGGAACCATCTTTGAGTTCTGAACCTTGTTTTCATTGTGTATTTATTTGTTTAGACCTTATTCACATTTATTAAAACCTATAATAATAACAGGGAGACCCCAGCACTACATCTTGTGTCCCAGTTTCTAGAACAACGTAATTTTGTCTCTAACAGGACATAGAGAAATAAGTCAGATTACTGTGATGTATTCACCCTTTGACTCTAACACAAGCATTTCGAGTGCCTGCCTACTTTAACTAGCTTCTATATGCTTTCCTACTTTCCTGTCAAAAATACCAACTTAAACACTTCTATCTGAGGCCGGTACTACAGACACAGAGAGAATCGAGGACTAGAGAGTTCACTCATACAATTGGTTCTTTATTACTTGAACGTGAGTTAAAAAATAGGAAAAAAAAGGAAAATTGACAAAACTGATAAACACATTGACTGGGAGAGTTGTATAAATGTAGACATTATTTCTGCTTGTTTCCATTTTTGGTCATCCTTTTAAACTTGGCAGCCTTACCTGCATGAGGCTATCATATTCATCTTTATTTCTAAATTATCAATCTGCCAGGAGTTGGTTGTGGCTAATTTATACTTTTCCTTTACTTCTGATTTAATTTCTTTTCAAAACAGCTGCCACCCTGTATTCAGTTTGAATAAAAAAGAACAGGAAACTAAAAGTAATACATTGGACTTTCCAGAAACCATTGGCAAGAAACAGTCAAGGATCTAATACCAAAATATAACCAAAAGCAATTCAACAATGAAGTTCAAAACAATATTTCAAAGTTCTAAGTCAAAAAGCAAAGAAACAAAAGTTTTGGAGCCTATTCTTCAGTTTTTTCCCCTAACTAACTGCGCCAACTGTGATCCTTTTCTATTAAGAATCCCAAGGTTTGGATTAAATGGTGTCGACATGATGACACCATAGCCACGCCCATGTGATGTCACATGTCATGCCCACATCACCAGTAACAGATAACTGTAACAAATATTGCGGCACCCATATTAAAATATTGTGAACTGTCTTTGCCAATTAGAAAATAAACAAACAAGCCGTACAAAATTAGAATAACGGCAATAATAGTTGAAAAAAATAATGCTAGAAAATTAATAAAAACATAGCCTGTAATGTGGTGTTCATATCACTCCTGTAATGTTCATCTTTTTCAAACCTCAACGCTCAAGTAACACATGTCCGTATCTAATCATGAGGAGACAGTGGAAAGACACAATTCTTGCTAAAATGCTTTAAAAAGCCAAACCTGTGAACAATAAAGTGGACTCACTTTCACACCTAATTTATTTAGAGATTTTTTTTTTCAAACTCTGGAGTGATTAAAGTCTTGTTTATTTAGACCAGAGGTCTCCAACACGTCGCTCGTGAGCTACCGGTAGCTCGCCACCCCTTTCCAAGTAGCTCACCAAAGGGTTCATTAATCCTACATAAATTTGAAAACTTGATTAGTCAAATTAGGGGTGGGTGATCTTTCCAAAAAATCATATCGCGATCCACAATCTGAATTTCAATCTGTCTTTTCAATGTGGCATACACTTAAGAGAATATCCGGACTCAAACTCATCAAGACCTAAGTAAGATTTTATTTTAAATATCAGACAAAGTTCAATTCAGTTGTGCTCTCGTTCGCTAGCTAAGTGGAGTTAAGGAACACGCCCCGAAGTTGGCGAGTGAGTGAGGAAGACCCCTCCCCTGGCCCACTGTATGTTTCTCGGGTTCGTGGAAATACGTCGGTACCACAAGTGAACTCTGATACATAGCAAAATGAGAGAAGTCGCAAAATCAACCGGAATGTTCAAGCAAATTATAGAAAAAAACCCAATCTAAATCCATTGAGTAGTTCTCTCGTGAAAAGCAGACAGACATACAGACATAGAGACATTGGATTTTATATATTCTGTATTAGTAAACCTTCAAAATAATGTGCTGTTAAAGTCTCAACAGCATTCCCGGCATTTCTAGAGCTTAGTAGAGCGAGATAACAATAAGAATCTTCACCAAGCAGCTCTGAAAATGTCTGCTTTGTTTGGGTCTCCATACCTCTGTGAGTCTGACAGGAATGTCATGAAGTCAAAATTCAGAACAAGACTGACAGACGAACATTGAAATGACTCTATAAGAGTGAACCTCGGGGGCTCCACTCCACCAGACACCTCAGTGCCAGTCATCTGACTAACTAAACAACACATCACACCTGCAACTGGACATGTGAATAAAGTGACACAGTGACATGGAACAAAATGACAAATGAATAAGTCATATCTGTGTAGTTGTAATTGCATTGTTTTGCTTTGACAGCATTCATGTTTTAATTCATTAGTGTGAGATACACTAGAAAATACATACAGACAGACAAAATGCACTTGCAGGTGAACTCAACATTTTTTGTGATGTTTTACTGCAAAATGTGAGTTGTGGACAACAACATTTTGTAAATGTTCAGGCAAAACAAGCTTATTCAGTTTGTTTGGGTTAAAGTAAGCTATGAGAATAAACGTTAGAAAAAATGAGGACCTCTCCGCCATTTTCATTTTGTAAAAGTAGCTCTAAGGGGGAAAAAAGTTTGTAGACTCCTGGTTTAGACAGATATGAATGCACCAATCGCACTCTGATGTGGACCAAAACAACCATATTGAGATTTTTTTGGAAAGACTGGTCTCAGCACGGTACCAAGTGAACCCTGGAGCGGTTTGTGTGAGGTATGTATGTGATCTGACATGGGGACCGATCTAACTAAAGGAAATACTGTGCATTATGGGAAACATTTGGTATTACTTCAGATTAGGTGTCTATAATTACGCTGTACTTACCATGTAATTACCTGTATAATTACTAGTAAGTAGGTGTTATTACCTTGTTCTTACCGTGTAATACTATAATTAAGTACTAAATTGTAATTGTTATTTCACAGTTTTTATAAGGAGGTATGCATATAAATTGTGGAATAACAATACAATTAATAGCTTAACCACAGCACTGTATTGTGTTACGCAGTAAATACAAGGTAATAACAACTAGTTACTAAGTATCTATATAGGCAATTACATGGTAATTACAGTGTAATTAAGGACAGCTAATCTAAAGTGATACCATACCAAACATCTGTACTGGTAATTAGGCAATCACAGTATAAAAATACATCAACATGGCTAAGTTTGCATAAAACAACCGTCACAAGTGCCAATCAATCAGATCAATTCCAGCAGCCGATTCAGCCTTTCAGCCTCTTTTTCTCTCACATGATTGGATCAGGTAGTAGTTGACCACCAGAAAAAAGATGAAGATTCAGTTGTGATCGGGTAGATCAAACCAACCCCATACAGAGTTGGTGAAAAGTGACTTTCCTTTGCAACCACCAATCAAATCCCTCAATCTTACATTGCAAGAGTGATGCAGATAGGTGGGGCATCCTGTCACAGCGATCGCACTTTTGACACGATGTAGACATTGGAAGTACATTAACTTTGATACTGCGTTGCAAATGTGAATTAAATATTTCAAAGTGAACATTATTAACAAATATATATAGGCCTAAAGACAACAGACTGAGAAAATTAAAATAGAAGTGACATTAAGGGTATTAGAGAGTAAATACACAGCATCATACAGTGAAACCACATACATTCTGTACGTCTACTGTCTAAAGGAAATTGATGTAAGCCCTCAGCAGAGCTTGTCATGGAGTCACTGTAGTGGAGTGTATATCCACCACCCTCTCGTAATCCCCAAGTCTTTTAATGTGAAATTCATGGCAGGGGGGATGGCACATGTATCAAACCAGCTTGGCAAGGGTGTCTGTATTTGGACTTACATGAATGCCTAAGCCATCCCCCTAAGGAAGGCCATAAACTGTCTAAACAAAGCAACTGAAGATGAGTTGTACCTGAGTGCTTTCATTGGTAGATGGTCCTGGAAAGGAGAAGTAAATTAATTCTATTGATCTAAAGCAGCATTTCTCAACCTTTAAGTATTTGCGACCCGAGTTTTCATAACAGTTTTAATCGCGCACCCCATAACATTTTTTGGAAATGTAGATGCATATTTTATTATACCTACTTAACTTTTATCGACATTTATCTAACTCTATATTTATTGTTCTAGTATCAGAATGTAGTTTAAGTTAATTTGTTTTGGTTTCAACAGATGTTTTTTTCATATTTTTGATTCTTGTTTTCTTTTTTTCACATCTTCGTGCCCCCCTTTTTGTTACTTCACGCCCTCCTAGGGGGGTCCGCCCCACAGGTTGAGAACCGCTGATCTAAAGTGTGGCTGTTTATGATTGGTTTGGAATTGGAGGCAATTCTGTACTACAATGCTCTACTGGTTTGTGTTTTGTGGTAAGAATGGTATAAAGTTGGTCACCTTGCCTTTAGCCCTTTACCCCTCATCATCTGGCCATGAAGAGAAGACCATGACCATGACCAGCTCTTTTTCAGCAGATATACTGGGACAGGCATGTGGCCTGTTTAATACACCATTCAAAGGTCATGTGGTAGCAAAGCAACCTAGACTAAACTTGGTTGGTCTCTCTTGTTGATTTTGCAATGATGAAGTATGTATACAAGTGTGAAATCCAGAGGAATGTGGTCCTCTTGGAGATATTGGAGAGTGATATGAGTAAACACCATCATAAAATGGGGTTGGGGGTCTCACTCTGACTAAACATACAAACTGGGGTTTGAGTTGTACCTGAGTGCTTTCACTGGTAACTGGTCAGAAAGGAACTGGAGCATTAATTCCATTGGTCTAAAGTATGACTGTTTATGACTGGTTTAGAACTGGAGGCCATTCTGTATGATGATGCCCCATTGGTTTGTGTTTAGTGGTAAGAATGGTATAAAGTTGGTCACCTTGCCGTTAACCTTCCCCCTCAACATCTGGCCATGAAGAGAAGACCATGACGAAGACATCTCTGTCTCGGTAGCCATATTGAGATGGGCACTGTTTCAATACTCCATTCAAAGGCCATGTGTTAGCAAATAGCAGGCTATACAGAAGATAAACTGAAAGACGTCTGGATGCTTAGGCCGTAAGGGTACGGTTTTCCAATATTCATATTTTAACACACCTGTTTAATATTTTTGGGTATATTATCAAATGGTACATAACTAAATATGTAACTTAACTCCCGCCTGTTCATTTACTCTGTGTAATTGCCTGAGTTTCATCCTGTATCATTTTGGTACAATTCTACAAAGCCATAACTGAAGTGTACAGTAATCACAATCTCGATTGTTGACTGGTTTGGTTCAGCAGCGGTCCACTCCAACAATAAATTACAATGCGTTGTAAGGTCTACTGAGAGAATAATTAGCTGTGCTCTTCCATGTGTTGCAGACCTGAAGGCACTGAGCGTCATAAACCAAGTCTAAAGAATCACCACTGACTCATCTCACTCAAGTCATCAATTGTTCTGGTAAACGCTTTTGGTCAATAAAAACTCAATCTATTAGACACCTAAACAGTTTCTTTGCCAGAGCCATAGCAATAGCTTACCGTGGCGTCTTCACACATTTGTGTTTTCTTTAACATATGAAGGTGTGTGTGTGTATCCATATACACATGTATGTATGTGTAAGAATGTGTGGTATACGGTACCAGCAGTTCGGTACGTTCGGTGACAGAAATAAACGGTAGGCTTAAAAGGCATTGTGCTCAGCTCTTGATTGTACTGAAAGCTCCACAGGGTGATTCGGCAACACTGGAGACTCCATAAGAGACAACTTCCCCTCTTCAAAGTGCTGGAGACTCGCTCCTTTGTCTCGCTCGGAAACCACAATTAATTTGAATGGGAACAGCATGGTAGGGAGGTGTCAGATTGTGCCACACATCAGGGAGGCTGGAGTGGAATGGTGGGAGCTGTCCATTATTTGCTTTGGATTGAACGATATTGAAGTCAAACCTTTAGAACCGATACAAAATCAGTGTGTGCATACACACTATACACCCTTGTGCTTTCACATCTACTGTAAAACTGCAGTATTCTGCAACTATTTTAATGTATGTTGCTTAACTTATGTTATATATGTCATTTACTAGCTGCGTAAGCCCGTGCTGTAAAAATCCCAGGGTCCTAGAAAGTATTGAAATCTTTAGAAAAAAAACTGAAATGTAGTGATGTCAGGTAATTGAACGGAACTACTCTGGGTATCTCTCTCCTAGGATGTTTCGTTTTGGCGACGTGCTCGCATCTCTTGTGCATTAGTGGCTAAGCGAGTGTCTCTTTCTTTGGAGGTTTCGTTTTGCCAATGTGCTCACCTCACTTGTGTATTAGAGGCTAAGCGAGTTTCTCCTTTTTCTCGGTGGTTTCACTTTGGCAATAGAGTCGCTTTCTTCAAGCTTCATGCTGTAGTCCTGCACTTCCGGGCCAGACAGACAGACTCACACACTTCCATGCGTAAATGTTTATATATAAGACTAGCTGGGTACGCCTGTGCTGTAAAAAGCCCAGGGTCCTAGAAACTATTGAAATAGTTAGAAAAAAAAAAAGAAATGTAGAGATGTCAGGTAATTGAAAGGAACTACTCTGGGCAATTCTCTCTCCTAGTAGGTTTCATTTTGCCGACATGCTTGCATCGCTTGTTCATTAGCGGAGGGAGGAAAAGTAAAAGGGATACTGTTTTGTTAGCGGCTAAGCGACTTTGTCCTTCTTTGGAGGTTTCACTTTGCCAACATGCTGGCCTTACTTGTGTGATTAGTGGCTAAGCAGGTTTTCTGTTTCTTTGGAGGCGGAGCCCTTACCCCGACTCTACCTCTCACTTCCGGGCCGGACAGACGCACACACTTCCACGCGTAGACGTTTATATATAAGATATGTGATGTTGTGTTCAGCTGCTGAATTTCGCTAACTATATTCCCTTACATTAAGTATTGGCAAATGCAAAGTAGATGTGATTCTGATTTAGTTCAAAGCAAATGGACTATGTGTATGAAAACTCTTCGAGATTCTTTCCTACATAGGATGGGAACACACCAAAAAAAGAATGAAGAAAGTTCTCACCAGGGCTTGTATTTATTAAGTACCAGCAGGAGTACCTGCCTGGGAATATACAGGGTGGGCCATTTATATGGATACACCTTAATAAAATGGG
>JANRMT010062817.1:13095303-13109907 GCA_026402145.1 Polypterus bichir lapradei | reverse complement strand
TTCCCATTTTATTAAGGTGTATCCATATAAATGGCCCACCCTGTATAATGAATTTCCCAAATGAAAGAAACACAACATAGAAACAGAACAAACAGTTTTCTGATTCACATTTTATTGTAATAGGTAATATAAGTGGTTATTCCAGAACCTTTGGATAAACTATACTTTTTGTTTTCCTTTGTGGTGCGAAAATGAGCAAATGCTGAGGATTGCCCACTCTAGAACATGCTACGTAGAGTTGTCCAAGTGAAAAGCATGGATTTTCCAAATTGATGCCTGCAACTTGCAGTGATTGCCCTTGAGCCTTATTTATTGACATAGCAAAAGCCAAACGAACAGGAAATTGTAGCCGTTTGAAATCAAAGGGTAAATCATTCGGAATCAGCCGTATTCTTGGTATGAAAACCTTTTCACGTCTTGCGCAACCTGTTATGATAGTTGCCTCGATAATATGTATTGATGGAAAAGTTGCCGGCATTTCAAGATGTGATTCTCTTCAGATACTCTACTCTTTAGTCCAGGGGTGTCAAACTCCAGTCCTGGAGGGCCACAGTGGCTGCAGGTTTTCATTCTAACCATCTTCTTAATTAGTGACCAGTTTTTGCTGCTGATTACTTCTTTTAATTAACTTGACTCCGGCCCTTTAGTTGTTTCTTTTTCCTTAATTAGCAGCCAAACAATAATGAGGCACAAAACAAGCCACCACATCACACAATATCTGAAAATAAAGAAAGGTGAAGGTCTCAGTAAGGTTGATCTCTCAACTCACCAAAACACTTTGACGATGTTCTTATGAAAAACAGAAAATCAACAGTTTTGGAAATGTCTGCTGTGGCAGAACGAGAGCAACAACAAGCCGTGGAATTAAATAATGAGTTTAATTAACAGCAAGAATTGGCTTCTCATTAAGAAACTGGTTGGAGTTTGAAGCCCCAGTTTAGCTGGTCATCTGTTGCCTCGTTTCACGTCTCATTTCTGTTTGGCTGCATTTTAATGAGGAAACGAATCAATTCAGAGGACTGAATCCTTCTAATAGGGCTATTAAAATGCGAATTAGCAGTGAAAACATGTCACTGATTAGGAAAAGGGTTAGAATGAAAACCTGTAGTCGCTGCGGCCCTCCAGGCCTGGAGTTCGACACCCGTGCATTAGTCGGTAAGCATAAAAGTCAGTTGCACCGAGTTTCTTGCCAGCAACAGAGTTGCTCATAGATGGATCTGTTTGTGGAATTCCAAAGTAATACCCATCTTCACCTTGCCAAAAGATTAGTGGATATTGAAGGGCATCATACGACCTGTGTGTGTCTGCCACATGCTTAAGACTTCTGTTGCTTTTCTCAAGGATAATGTCCCGCTTCCCAAAGTCATTGCCTACCATTACAATGGCAACCTCATCAAGTGTTGGAGCATTGAATCGTCGGTGATGTTCTCCCTGTGGCATTTTGTCAGCTTTTATGACAACTTTATAATCATCTGTTGGCATACGTTCAAGTGCAGTCTTGAAAAGGGTGACATATGCGTTGTTCTCATGAAGGAATCGTTCTAAATCCATCACAATGTCCAGTCTCACGTTTGGTATTCTGCTGTGTCCATGAAGCACTGCCGTGGAAATATCTCCCATGAAGTAGATCAGAAGGAACTCAATAGTCCCATCAGTTAATGGAAGTAATGATCCTATTGTATGGTAAACCTGACTTTGCACTTTGATTGTGGGCATGAACCCACTCTCTCGTATTTGTTTAGTTACACCAAAAGAAGTCATTTGAAAACAGGAATTGTACTTCCTGAAGTTGTTCAAGAAATGCTTTGAAATTGGTGTTGATCCTGACATCAAAGAGTGTAGAGGTTCAGGTGGACAAAGTAGAGATGGCAGTTTCACCTTCCCATTTGAGCAACACAATCCCAGTGACTCTCCTTTCCATTTTAGAGCTCTACAATGAAAACAGATATGATCCATTCGGCCAATAACAGCGACAGGATGTTCATGATATGCAACCTGTCGGTTATATTCGAAAGCCATATTTTTTAAATCATGCTGCATTTGTCTACATGTTGCAGCAGTGGCCCTTCGCCTGTTGGCAGACAGCCTGGTTTCCCTTTTTTGAGATGCATCTGCTCTTGCATCAGACATTTCTCCCAACCAAACATACCCCATGACCTCCTCCTGGTCACAAAGGAGCCTCATGCCCAGTTTGGTGGCGATCGAGACGCCCGGTGCAGATTTGTATGGCGGACAAACAAACATACATCGACTACAGCCTGCCTTCCCTTTCTTCAGATGTTTCATCCGCTGTTGCATCAGCAGCCCTTCTCTTTTGGCAGACAGCCTGGTTTCCCTTTCTTGAGATGATTCATCCGGTCTTGCATCAGCAGCCCTTCTCCTGTTGGCAGTACGGGGACGTGTGCGGAACTGTCGGTGAAAAGGTGCCCTGCGCTTCACCCCGAACATTTTTCCCAACCAAACATATCCCATGACCTCCTCCTGGTCACAAAGGAGCCCCATGCCCAGTTTGGTGGTGATCGGATGCCCGGTGCAGATTTATATGGCGGACAAACAAACATACATCGACTCTGCTTTATATATTAGATATTAAAATTACTCTTATGAATTGCAGTAGAAGTCTGACTCAGATTAGAATTTATCCTACCTCAGAGTAGGCCATGAGAAGACATTATGAAATGTCTTATTCCCAGTCCTAGATAGAATTTATCCTACCTCAGAGTAGGCCACGAGAAGACATTATAAAATGTCCTATTCCCAGTCCAAGATAGAATTTATCTTACCTCAGAGTAGGCCATGAGAAGACATTATAAAATGTCCTATTCCCAGTCCTAGATAGAATTTATCTTACCTCAGAGTAGGCCACAAGAAGACATTGTGAAATGTCCTATTCCCAGTCCTAGATAGAATTTATCTTACCTCAGAGTAGGCCATGAGAAGACATTATGAAACATCTTATTCCCAGTCTTAGATAGAATTTATCCTACCTCAGAGTAGGCCATGAGTAGACATTACGAAATGTCCTATTCCCAGTCCTAGAGAGGAGTAGGTGCCATATCTGAGAATGAACAACGTCACGATTTCAAGGCAAATTAACACCCATGATGACGTTTCATAGTTTTCTAATATTAACACTGTAGCTTCACCACAAAGAGAGTAATAATAATAATAATAATATTCAAAACATAATAAGGTAGGATATTATGCTAAGCAGCACACATTTGCAACTTCATGAATAATACTGTAATAAACACTGAAATGAAAAGACTGAGACACATGCTCCAAGCGAGAGTTAATCCCGATTATGGGCGTATATTTAACAATGAATGATCCACAGATGTAATTACAGCTGTTCTGGTCATGGGAAATACCAAATAAAGTAACGGTTATACTGCAACTAGCCGTAGTTACTGAAGTTGTGTTCACTCTTGCATTGTGCCCCATTGTCTTCTAGAGTTGTTTGACGTGTCCATCTGTTTAGTGATCCCCCTTAATCTCTCTGCAAGACTCTCTTTATCCAATACACCGTGTCCCCTCAGGGGCTCTGTATGTTTTCGTCAAATAAGATAAAATAAAATAAAAATTTAAAAAAAAAAGCTAAACGCTGGTGAATTTAGAAGTAGTTTAGGAAAACTGATAAAATGCTTTTACTCCTAAGAGCAGTCACTCTGAGATTTTTGAGCCACTTAGAACCATTTTCCTACTCTATTGCTAATCTCAAAATCAATTTAAATGCCTTAAAAAAATAAGGCTAATGTCATTTTCATTAAAAAGTTAAGGAAATGTGTTCAGAACCATTTATACCTGAAATGAAAATTATTGCTGCCTTGAAAGCTGGAATAAGATGAGCCAAGCGCTCTGAAGCCGTATCTGCCAGTGTTACAAAAGATCTCATTTCTGCGCTCAGTAGACTCCATTTGTTCTGAAGTGTTTAAATAAGGTCGTGATTGACACACTGCAACAAAGCCCAGTATTAATGAAGGCTTGGAACTTGGCAGTAGGCATTTCTCATAATCCTTTCTGCCAGAGGATCTAAAAAAATATGTTAAGGCACGTGGAATTCATAATCCTTTGAAAAACTGTTAACTGCTGTTCTCCTGGCCTTTTGTGTACTTTACCTGACTCTAACAGATCATGGAAATGTCAGATCTTTAAAAGAGACCATGGAAGGTCATCTTTAAGTAGGTTCAGCATCAGAGATTTTGGAAGAATAATTTTAGGGTAACATGGCATTCATCATGAACAAATAGCATAAAGGGTTAATAAATGTCAGAAACCTGTTCAGGCACACCAGGAAACCAGATAAAGGTCAAGTGAACAACAAAATGTACACTGAAATATAAAAACTGGTTTGGAAAAATACTGAGATGGTCAAATAAAGAATGTACCAGAAGAAAGGTTGATGCGATGTACACAATGTATTGATGGATAACTAAGAGATGACTAAGAAATCAGCAGATGTCCTATAAACAACGAGAATGGACAGTTGTTATATGCACAGAAATTCCAAGGGTGGTAGCTCATCTCAAAAGGTATTAAGAAGAACCAGAGTACAATACAATAGACTTTTATTTTATACCAGTAATGATAATACGATAACGTGCAGTGAATCCACTTGACTTGAGCATTCCTAGTTATCATCCTCTTTCTCTGTATGTTTAGCATTCATTTGCTCAGAGGTTGATGTGCTTGCTGCTTCCTGAGCAGCTCTTCTTTTCTCCACCCTAGCGGCCACTTCTCTTCTTTCGTTGGCATCTTTTCGCATTTAAACTGATTAAGTCAGTGTTTGTGTTGCAATTTCTTAGTACGTTTTTCCTTCATTTTTCACTTAAGCTGGCACTTAAGTCTTCAATCTGCCTCAAGAATAATTTAAGACAGCGGTACTCAAACTATGGGGCGCACCCCCCTAGCTGTACAAGGGGGTGTCGAATAAATGAACAAGACATCAAAATGAATTTTTTACATTTTTATTTCAAATTTAAATTTGCAAGCATATAATCACGATGAATGCATTATAACTAAAATTAAAATAAAACATTTCTAATGCACAGATCTAATGACTAATATGTGCCTGCTTTAAAGTACACAGCCTGTCCAGGTTTGGTTTGATATTCGAGATATCGAGACACTGGGAGCTCCTTTTCTATTTGAAGTTTGTTTCTATGATGAGTGGTGCCGCTGCTGCTGCTTTTATAGTCGCGTATTTTCAATCCAGAAAGTTCGAGACGTATCAGTATCTGTCACCAACATTCGGGTAACAGCAGATCAGGTGATAATGCGGTGCGACGGCACCACATTGGCAGTGTAGCCAATATTGCCAAATTGAGCTAAATAATTTACTTGGATTATTTTCATGATACAACTAACAGCAGTATAATATTTGTCGGATGGAAATATGTTCCTCTCACGCAGATTGACTTCATCGGTGACCTCATTTACGAGATTTTTAAAAATGAAAACATATTTAATCATTTCTTTACATAAAAATATAATTAAACAAGAATAAATAATTTATTCGTTGTTTTTGGGATTAGAATTACTACCAAAAACCACACAAGGCATTTTAATAGTTATTAAAGCACTTAAAAAATAAATTGCAAATATTTCATCAAAGTTAGCCGAAGACATGCAAGTCTTATGGAAGTAAAAATGATAGGATACCGCGACACAGCACGAGTATCATACCTTTGTTAATTGTATCTTGGGTTATTCTCATCTATCTTATATTATGCAAGGGGCATAGAATTATTCCAGGTAGAAAAGGGGGGAAGGAAATATGAAAGTTTGAGAACCGCTGATTTAAGATATGAAGAGGTAGAGGAGGTGACGGTGAAGGTGGTAAGGATGACAACGGCGTCCGTACATATGCACGATGGCACAGTGGTTAGCTCAAATCACATGTTTGGCCACAATAATTGGTCCGACATATTTCATCAATGCTTCTCTAGCCCCCAAGTAGGGATGCTCCGATCAATCGTCCGCCAAGCTATATCGGCTGATTCTCGCTACGAAAGACTTGATTGGTAGTCAGTAAAATTAGCTGATCACAAAAAACAATCTTATCAGCCCCTGCTCTTCTAAGCTTTACAGTAGAATAACTGCAGTGGTCCTTTACGTGACGTGTTACAGTAGTTGAATCAATGCACTTTTTTTTTTTTGCAGCAAATGTCCAGCAGTGTAAACAAAAAGCAACAAGTCAAGGTTTGTTTTACCAGAGAGCGAGAGACGATTGGATTATTAGCCTTTATGTTAAAGAAACTAGAGTAATAAGCTGAGAAAAAGGAATCAGACAAGTCACCCTGTACAGTTAGACTACTTTAATGAATTCAGACCTTTTTTTTTTTTTGTCCTTTAATTAAAATGTGACCCCATTTGAGTTTGGACAGCATTACTATTCATGGTGGCTTCAAAATCCTTACTAAACCCCTACTCTCTCTTCTGTTCTTTTTATTTGGAAAAAGAAAAGATAAAGATGAATTTGAAAGTGCTGTTTAATAAATAACCGACTTGTTAGTGTAACAGCAAAATCTGTCTATTTTGACTTGTAAACTTGTTAAGCCTGTTAGCTGTGTATTTTCGTATTAAACATCTTATGGATGATGCATAATTAGATCTGGACCACCCTATATACAATTTTCATTACGCTATAACTTATTGAGTTTATTACATAGAAAATTACCCGAAAAATCCCGGACCATCGGGAAGTGTGCGAACTGACGACATGAAGAATTGTCTTCGCGCCGAACTGGAATCGTCCCCATATAAATCAAAGTCATCCAGACGATCTGGATCTGCATAATTAGATCTGGACCATCCTGTAAATTTGTGACTTTTTTTTAAAGATTTGTGTGTTTTTTATTTGTTGCTGTGTGTCATATAACACAAGTTTTGGTAAGAAACAAGTACTACCTCATTAAAGTGGTAATCCGTACTTATAATTACACCTCAAGAATTACGAATGTCTATCTGACACACTAAAGAAAAAAGGAAACACGCCTGTATAAATATAGTGAATGCATATTTTAACAGCAAAAAAAGCTGTGATGCAATGAATAACTAAAGTGATTAAAAACCTATAAGTATATATTTATATTTAAGTAGTGTTTAACTGCTAATATCAATGAATTGATTTATGTATGAGGGATGTTCAAAAAGTTTCTGCACTTTTATATTTTCGCTGGAAACTGTGAAGGGAAGAGGAGTAGTAATTGGGCATTAAAAAGTTGATACGACGCTGGGAAAATTGCATTGCAAATGAAGGCGACTGTGTGAAATGTCATTTGTTTTTTAAACTCTTAATACATAGAGTTACAAAAAAGTGCGGAAACTTTTTGAATGTCTAATACAGTGATCCCCCGCCTATCGCGGAAGTTAAGTTCCAGACCAATCAGCGATAGGTGAAAATCCACGATATAGAAAGACCATATAAATACATTTTTTTTATAGTTTAAGCCTTAAAATACCAATCCCACACGCTTTAAACACATGTAAATTTGTAATGGCGAGCGATGTCCGCGTAACTCTTTCCTTCCCGAAGCATATCCACAAGTTTTATATTCTCCTGAATGGTCAAGGTCTTCCTCTGGTGCTTAGGCTCACTACTACCAGAAAGTTTAGAAGATGCAGGTTGCTTGGGAGCCATAGTAGGGCTTAAAACAAAACGAAAAGTTCACAACAATCGGACCACAATCAAGGTATGTAATACACAGAGAACTGAGATGCGTCGGGGACCCACGCTCGCTGTTCTTGCAAGATTACACCACGTTAGCAGCAGCCAATCAGAGCCCAAGAGAATGAAAATCCCGCTCTGATTAGTTGAGTCTCTTCTTTCAGCCAATTACGGGCCTTGTAAAAAAACATCTGGGTACTGTAACGCAAAACTCTTTGTCTACCGTAGTGACTGCTGAAAACCATATGCTTTGTTATGAATTGGCTGCAAAGTACACTACAGGTAGGATGTACTTATTGAATTTTTCCGTGATATAGCAGGTGTGAAATAGCTGAACTGCGATATAGTGGGGGATCACTGTATATATACATATATATATAAACTGTATATGGTATTTATATACAGTAAATATTGTGGTGGATGGCTGGGACCCCTGCCTGGCCGGGTCGCCTAATGAGTGAATAGATTGGGAGAGGGACCATACCTCCCCCGGGGCACGAGAGGGCAGCCGCCCTGATTTGCATCGGGGCCAAGGGCTTGGAGCTTAGAAGCTCAGCCCTGCTATGACCCATGGCCACAGACAGGGGGTGCCTGGACAGCTCTGGAGCAGTGGGTGTGGCGGAAGTGCTGCCGAAGTTGATTGGTGCGCACTTGGAGCACATTTGGGTGCAACATAAAAGGGGCCACCTCACTCTATTAAGGGAGCCAGAGTCGGGAGGCAGAGAACAGAGCTTGGAAATGGAGGAGTGAGGGCAGCAGTAAAGAGAACAGAAAAGAAAGGAAAAGAGAAAGGAAGGACTGAGCATTGTGAGTTTGAGCATTGTGTGGTGCTGTAAAACAAAGAAGGAAAAAAAAGTGTGTGTGTTTTGAACAGCTGGCTGTCTCAGTGTCTGGGCTTCTTTCACAATATATATAGTGTATATTTGTTTCATGAAATTGTGAAAACTGATTTTTTAATTACATTTTTTTCAGATAAATCTAGAAAAAATCAACAATATTGCAGCTTGTAATTATGAAAGGCATTTTGTTTTCTTTTGTTTTATGCCATATATATTATGGATAAATATTTTTGCACATATTTAATTAAAATATGTATTTTAAGGAAATTATTTATTTTAATCTTTTAGGGTCACTGAACAAAAATCCTACATAATTTCACTTTGTTAATAGAAAATTAATAGTTAATGTCTGTGGTCTATAGTTTAATTATAAAAATATTTATAGTATAGAGCAGGGGTGGGCAACATTGGTCCTGGAGAGCTGCAGTGGCTGCAAGTTTTCATTCCAACCCAATTGCTTAATTAGAAACCAATCCTTGCCAATCTCAGACCTTATTTAAATTTATGGCTTGTTATTCTGCAATGCAAGGTTCTTATATCATAGATTTGTTCCTTTCCAAAGATATCATCCAAATGATTTGAAACCTTAAATTGATAATTTTTAGTCAGTAACATTTTTCTATTAAGTTTTTTTTTATTAAATTAAACAGTGCATGATGAACACACACAGATGTAAATGGAAACAAGCGAGATGAAGAACTGCTGGCTGCTTTGTCATTTACATTTTATTTCTAACAAGGAGCCATTAAAACACTGAATGCAGCTGTTTAAGATTGAAATAAGCAATTAAGGTTGAGGGCCCTTAATGAGCAAGACCACTAACATGAAGAATCAAAATGTCACTTAAGCAATAAGTGCTTCATCAGCAATACGAGGTGTGGCAGAAAAGTAATGAGACTGATTTTTTATTTACCAAAGTTTTTATTTTTTTCAAACATCAATGTTATCCCCTTCAAAGTAGTTCCCTTGGGCAGCTACACACCGATGGAGACGTTGTTCCCACTGTTGGTAGCAGCGCTGGAAGTCTTCAACCGGTATGGACTTCAGCATGTCCGTTACACTCTTTTGGATGTTTTCTAAAGTCCCGAAATGACGTCCTTTGAGGACATTTTTCAGTTTAGGAAAAAGGAAAAAGTCACACGGACTGAGGTCAGGTGAATAAGGGGGCTGGGGAACCACACGAATGCCTTTTGAGGTCAAAAATTGTGAGGTTTTTCAGCACCATTTTGGCACAGACCTTTTGCATGTGCAAATGTTCAGTCAAAATTTGATGAACGGTAAATCTGTTCAAATTTAATTGTTCACTCAACATTCTTAATGTTAAACGACGGTCTGATCTCACAAGAGTGTTCACACGTTCGATGTTTTTATTGGTTTTCGAAGTTGAAGGCCTCCCTGAACGGTGTTCATCTTCAACGTGTTTTCTGCCTTCCAAAAATGATTTGTGCCAGCGAAAAACTTGAGCTCGGGATAAAGAATGTTCCCCATAGTCACACTTGCCGATTCTCCAAGCTTAACACAAAATTTAATGGCACAACATTGCTCCAAATTCCGCTGTTCCATTTTGCATGACGCACAACCAAAAACACAACTTCGCTAATAGCAGTCACAAAAATCACGTAGTTAACGGAAGGAGTTGAAACTCGCACTGAGCTATGGGAGGGTACTGATACACGTGCTCTATCAAGGACAACAGCGCAGCGTTGCCAGATCGCTTGCAGTGTTGCTAGTCTCATTACTTTTCTGCCACACCTCGTAAAACTGGTTGCCCAGAGGGGACTGGGCGGTCTCATGGTCTGGAATCCCTACAGATTTTATTTTTTTTTCTCCAGCCGTCTGGAGTTTTTGTTTTGTTTTTTCTGTCCCCCCTGGCCATTGGACCTTACTCTTATTCGATGTTAATTAATGCTGATTTATTTTGTTTTCATATTGTGTTTATTTTTCTATTCTTTATTATGTAAAGCACTTTGAGCTACTGTTTGTATGAATATGTGCTATATAAATAAATGTTGTTGTTGTTGTTGTTGTAAATGACTTCTCGTTAAGTAGGTGGGTTGGAAGAAAAACCTGCAGCCACTGCGGCTCTCCAGGACCGACATTTCCCACCCCTGGTATAGAGTGTAATGCTTTTATGCATCTGGTTGTGCAGAAGCTAAGTGTAAACATTTTTTTAAAGGGATAAAGAAAAATAATTTGAAACTGGTTTTCAGTAACGGCTTTGAAAAAACCTGATTGGAGCATCCCCACCCTCAAGGATAATGAAACACCATTGCACCATTATAATCCACTCAGAACCAGTAACAGTTTTTCATTCCCAGTTGACTTCAGTACATTTTGCAGAGTTCAGTTATGTTCTTAAACATTTTCGTGATTTCATAGAACTCATGGTGAAACAAACTCTGGGGTTTGTTTATCACTAGTAAGTACATATGGACTTATTCTTGTGTATAGTTTTTTGGACTCTCATTTGTTTATGCTTATTTTTTTTGATTGTAATTTGTTTTGGTAACTTTTTCTTTGACATCTTCTAAAGCACTTTGGGTTACATCCTGTGTGTGAAAATGTGTTATAGAAAGACGAGTAAATGTTGCTGATTTGTTGTTGTATTTTTGTAATTTTATGGGTTTCTTTCATTTTTTGTTTCTGTGTATTGTTGTCTGCAGTCTGCCCTGCCTCCTGTATGTGGAGCTTAAGGAGGACAGGCCACCTAATTATATGACTGGGGGCCCCAAAATACTTAATCTGAAGCTTCGACTTGATAGTGATTATAGTGATTAGTGATAGTGATTATTGTGATTCAGTTTTGATTCACTTTGTTTTTTTTCTTTGGATTCTGAAGCTTTTACATCCTGCATTCTTGTTAAGATACTTTTCTTGTTATATTTTGAGTTCTTTCAATTTATGCATATAGCTATACTAAACTTCAGCATGAAAACCAGATTTTTTTTTGAAAATGAACCAGACGAAAAGATGAGGTCAATACAAAATGCTAGCAAAGGTTCTAAAGAGAGAAATGACAAAACCAGAAATGTTAGCCCCAAAATACAACAGCATTTAGTTCTCAAATAAATAAAATCTTGGATAAACTAGATCTGTTAGAGATGATCATTATGTAGGTCAGTGGTTCTCAAACTGTAGGGTGGGGCCCCCTAGTGGGGCGCGAAGTAACAAAAAGGGGGGTGCGAAGATGTGAAAAATAGAAAACAAGAGTCGAAAATATGAAAAATACATCTATTGAAATCAAAACAAATTAACTTACTATATTCTGATACTAGAAAAATAAATATAGAGTTAGATAAATGTCAATAAAAGTTAAGTAGGTATAATAAAATATGCATCTATGATATATCATTAATTTAAAAAGAACAAATTGGTATTAGAGGGCTTCTTTAAAAAAACGTTAGGGTGGTGCGATTAAAACTGTTATGAAAACTTGGGTCGCAAATACTTAAAGGTTGAGAAACGCTGATGTAGTTGTTCCAACGATGATGCCATTGCATTGGCCCGGTGCATTTTGGGATGTGTTATCATGGCAATGAACGACTCAAAACCCTTAAAATGGCTGCACCCATTGGAAAAATTAAAATGTCATTGGAAATAATGTAAAAAAAAATTATACATTTTTCAATGAGGTCTCCAAACAAAAAACAGAAATAGATTTGCTGCATGAAGAAAATGTAAAAAAGGTGTATAACTCTTTTTAAAGCTTCAGGAAAACCCAAGAAAAGGTAAATATATCAATATCAACTTCAACACTAGCTTTGTTATTGCAGTTGGGTTTCACAGTTCTTCTCTTCTCCATTTTTATAAGCATGTTGAGACTTTAATTATTTGAGAAGCTTAGCTCTATTTTGGGGCTTTGCAGTCTAGCAGGCATTTTGTTTGTGTAGGTGTTAGGCTTCCCAGGGTGAGGCCTGTTCCTCAAGGCCTGGACAAGAATACGGGTTGGTCAGGCATTCTGGGTAGGTTTTTGGAGGCCTGCTCCCCATTTTATGCTCCATTGTATCAGAAGATCACAGCATTAAGAAAACTCATTTTTGACTTTTCTCAAAGAAGAAGGGCTAAAGCACCAAAAACTTTTGCCCAATGCAATATTTCAATGTTATGCAATAAGTTTATTACCTAAAATTATCATGAATCATAATTGTATGCATTGCTTTTGTGGAGCATGCATTATTTTTCATTAAAATTATTTCTGTGCTTTCTTTACTTTAATTACGTTAATACTTAAAAGGCGGAGTGGTGGCTCTGAGGCTAGGGATTTGCACTGGCAATCGGAAGGTTGGCGGTTCGAATCCTGTAAATGCCAAAAGTGACTCTACTTCGTTGGACACTTGAGCAAGGCCCTTAACCTGCAATGGCTCCATCCTGGGCATGATGTTAATCTGCATACAGCCTTGCATGTAGGCCACCCAGTGGGTTGGTGGCAGAATTCGCACTCCAGCCACCATAAAAACCTCCCACTGTTCCATTCCATCTGAACTAGTGTGGTGCTGAGGTGCCACCCATCGCATGGCTGTTCCTAATCTGGGATCCTGAGTTGGTTTGTCATGTGGTGGATGTGGCAATGAGCTGTTTCAGCGTGTGCTCCTAACCTCTCTCTTTACTTAAATTCACCGTATGGCATTACATGTATTTATGGGTATTTGATATTTTGTTCTGCGACTTTAAATGTGTTACCATTTTCTGTGGCTTATGGATGGAGCCTCAGGAGGCGGTACCACCCTGGTATCTCTTATGCTAAATATCGCTCTTTTGGCTAAAAATAAAGCCAGAAGGAGGACTTTCTAAAGTTATATGTTAATGGTTAGCTTAAGCACTTGAGGATAAATGTTATCTGAATGTTATCTGGTCCCGGTGATTTGGTAGGTTATATCAGATGCATATTTACCTGTTATAAACGGAGAGTCCAAAAAATGCTTAGAAATGCACATATTAGGGGGCTATATCGTCACACCTCAGCTGAACATTAATGCAAATATAGAATCTTAAAAAAATAAAAAGATGTGTCCTTTCAAAACACATTTGGAGCAACATGGAGCACAAAAGGCAATAGAAGTTGACTAAAACAATAAAACAATCCAGTACAAACAAAGTGCCAATGCTGTAATGGTCAAAAAGCCACAGAATGTCAAAAAATCGAATGAAATCACAAAAAGCACAAGCACAGCAAAATAAATGAGTAAACTCCTTGGTGCATTTGTATGAACCGCCAGGAACTGTGGGAGTACCCACACCTTTGTAAGGCTGAAGGCAGCCCCTTCCGCTTGGGGAACCACCCACAAGACACAAAGCACATTACAATGGTTCAGAGGCAAAATCAAAGACAAGGAATAATTCAAATACTGTAATTAACAAAAGCAACAACATAAATAAGACAAAAGGAACAAAAGGGACATGAAACAAGGATATGAACCCCAGCGACAGGCCAAAATATAACACTTCTAAACCGTTGCCTGAAATTTTTCTCCCCTTAATAATAAAACACTCTTTTTTCCCCTAATCCAAATCTTCTCAAAAAATTATTTTATTCAGGTTGCCCATCAGTCAGTTCAACACAAAAAGAAAGAATTCAATATTAAAAATGTAAAATCCAAAAAAATGTTAAAATTCCAAATTCAAAACAAAGAAATGAAAAGAACAACAAAAAAATGCTAAAAGTAGCTAAAATTGATAGCTACTACAGAATTAACAACTAAACCAAAAGTTCATAACACAAACTTCAAAAGCACAAACACTAAAAAATACAATCAAAAGGAAAAGTTTTGAAAGCCAACAGAGTCCAAGAACACAACTCTTACAAACAAGAAGAAGAAAGAACCCAAAGAATGAAGCAAACTAATACCACAGCAAAGTGCCTGGGGCAGCAGATGCCTTAAAGAGCAACTGTGCAGTAGGTGGCTGCCACACCTGAGAGTAGCCATTTAATAAGAGGGTACGACCCTACAAAAAAGAAGGCAAGGGTCAAGTATAGAAAATTAAAAACATAAAAAAAGCAAAGATAAGGGAGCAGGGACAAGTGATAAACACAAAGGTAAATGTAAATGAGGTGAGGCAGAGCAAGAATCCTAGAAGCTGAAAATAAAGTTCCACTGG
>JANRMT010062817.1:13083151-13095293 GCA_026402145.1 Polypterus bichir lapradei | reverse complement strand
CCTGATTTCATGTTAGCATGAAGGGTGTTTAGGGTCATTGTTCTATTGTGTCCATGATTCAACCTTAAGGCTGACTGATCAACGTTGTGGTGAAGAATTCTGAAGTAATCCTCCTTCTTTGTTATCCCGTTGACTTTATGCAATGCACCAGTTCCACCAGCAGCAAAGCAAACCCTAAGAACAATGCTACCACCACCATGCTTAACAAATGGAATGGTGTTCTCACTGTTTTCTTTCCAAACATACCTCTAGTCTTTGTATCCACACATCTCAATATTGATCCGTTACGACCGTAAAACCTTTATGCAGATGGCTTTTCTTTTTCCATGTGATCAGCCACACACTTTAGTTGAGCTTGAAGATGCTGGGACCTCTTTCTTGGATAGCAGCCTGTCAGCCCATGGCCATGTAAAACTCACTTGATTGTGGACAGTGACGCTGGCATTCCAGCAGCGTTCAGTTTCATGGCAGGCCTATTGATTGCTGGTTCTTGGATTGTATCTGGCCACCAGGAACAGTTTTCTTTCAAATGAGAGTATCAGTTTGGTTCTTCTTTCAGACCTTGACAAAGTGACTACACCTCCAAAAAACGTGTACTTAATGAACAGTTGAATTTATGTTTTTGGAATCTGAAGTTGTTTAGAAATGGCATTACTGACTTGTGGAAATCTATGGTCCTCTTTCTCACATCTGCACTGAGCTCATTGGACTTTGCCCTTGTAATGTGTGTTGGTCAATCCAATGAGTGTTCAAATAAGCACCACAGAGAAGCTACCAGGTGCAGTCAATCATGATCACTCACAGACAGTTAAGATGAACCAAGTTAAAACACAGCATCAGTTAATTAATAATCGGAGATAGGCATGTTTATATTTTTGACCTTAATCAGGGTTGCCAGGTCCTTAAGAAATGTATAGCCCAAGGACAGCTTAAAATAACAAATATGCCCAGAAAAATAGGCCAATACCTGATGTACACAAAAATAACACTGGAAAGTGGGGGCAGTGTCGACGGCAAGAGGACAGAGGATTAAGTACGTACCATCAAAGCCTGGGGTGCCCCCTTGGAGCTATTTAAGAGTGATATGAGTAAATATTATCATAAAATGGGGAAGGGGAGGTCTCCCTCTGACTAAACAAACAAACTCTGGGGTGAGTTGTACCTGAGCATTTTCATTGGTCACTGGTTAGAAAGGAACTGGAAGATTAATTCCATTGGTCTAAAGCATGGCTGTTTATGATTTGTTTTTAAATCAAAAGCCATTCTGTAATACTATGCCCCATGGGTTTGTATTTTTGGGCTAAGAATACTGTAACGTTGGTCACCTTGCCTTCACCCTTCTCTCTCTCTCACCATCTGGCCATGAAGAGAAGGCCATGATGAAGAGAACTCGATCTCAGCAGCCATATTAAGACAGGCATGAGGCCTGCTTCAGTACTCCATTCAAAGGCCATGTGGTAGCAAAGCAAGCTGAACTGAAGTTTTCTCACTCTGTGATTTTGCAATGATAAAATATATAGACAAGCATGAAAACCAGGGTGCCAGATTGATGAAAATCATAGCAACAATATAGAAGGTAGGGATTAAAAAAATAGCCCAAAACAACTCTTTGTAATGTGGACGCGGCCCGGACACAGACAGGCAGACATGTTGTTTTCCACCACCGCACGTTTATTTACAATAATATATACAAGTTAATAAGTGCTCACACAACCCCACAAAGTCCTGGCCACACAATGCCTTCTTCTTCGGGCCGCCTCCACACTCTCTTTTTCTGCCTTGTCCTGCCTCCACCCGACTCCAGCCCTGAATGAAGGGAGACGGCCCCTTTTATCCGTACCCCGGATGAGCTTCAGGTGTTCCCGACACTCCCCCGTTGGCCACGCCCCAGCGTGGCGGAAGTGCCGGCTGTTCTCCCGGCAGCTCTCCGGGTGTCCTTTTAAATCTTCCCCCCAGCACTTCCGGGTGTGGCGGAAGTGCTGAGGTAACAGGTCCCCAAGGCATTGGGGCGCCTCCTGGCGGTGACCACGGGCCCCTGCAGGGTGGGGCTTCCATGGCCCCCAAAGCAACCAGGGTGGCGGCCCCCACGTGATCCAGGGTGGGCGCAGACCCATATCCGGTCCCTCACGGCGTCCCGGTCGGGTCGTTGCCCCTGGCATCCCTGACAGTAAATAAGCAGCAACCTGCACAGGCTCATTTTTTTCTGCAGACACAGACCACAAATAGCCCAAATGGGCGGGAAAAGGAGTGAACCTGGCAACACTGACCTGTATGTATCATTTTGACTTTGTGATAACGCAAAACTTTAAAACATGTACGCTAAATTCCTGGGGTTTTTTTGCAATAAAAATGTACTATCATCCATCCATTATCCAACCTGCTATATCCCAACTACATGGTCACGGGGGTGTGCTGGAGCCAATCCCAGCCAACACGGTGCAAAGTAGGAAACAAACCCCGGGCAGGGCACCAGCTCAATTGTAGAAATCATTGACAGCCCAAAGCTGCCCTGACATACACATCTGATATATTAACTGTATGTTAAATGAGCTGTAAAAGTAAACAAGTACAAGCGAGTAAACCAAAACGTCACTTAACTTATGCAGAGATGAATGCCAGAGGAGAGGAGCTCCCTACGTGTGGCCCTGTAAGCCATTATGAATACAGAGAATAGACATATCCTAAAACAAACCTCTCAACTGCATTATCTGCAGATTATACTGATTCAGTATTTCATGTAGACACTTGGTATCTCGAGGGATGCCGGTTCAAATCTCATTACTGCCAGAAGGAATTCTTCTTCATTGGGCCGATGAACAAGGCCCTTAACCTGAAACTTGCTCTAGGTGGGGCTGTACATTGGCTGACCCTGCACTGTGAAAAAGATCACGTGAAATGGCTAGTTCCCCTCAGGGATTAACAATGCATTTCAAATCCAAAAAAAACAAGACAACGACCGGGTGTCCATCGCGGTCTACTACAGCCAACAATTTTAACTCAAGACTTCAACACAGAGTTTACATTTCCGCCAGGTACTTCTTTAGAAAAAGTTATGTTTTATAAGAACGGCAGTTAGCTGTAGACCCCCTGAAATCAACAACTAACAATTGTACAAAAACTGCATTGTTTTTTACTTGCATTTTGCTTGAGTTGGACTCTGGTGTTTATAAATTTTTGCCACCACAAGTCTAGTTGAAATGGCTTTTTGCACTTTACGTCCCGATTATGTCAGAATTCTTCCCCCCAGCTTGGGTTTTCCTGTTTATTTAACTGTTTTGTTGGTATTATTTTGTATATTTTTTTTATTAATCACATTTCTAAAGGTCTTATGTCTGTGTTTTCTTTATGTAATAGTGTGTTGTTTATTAATGACTTTGCTATTTGGTATTAAGCAATTTTATTTGTTATCTAAGGTAGGGGAGTGATTTCTAGCATATAAGCTGATTCATACTTTGTATGTCTTTATTTGTAAACTAGACAACGCAAATGTAAAGCTTGACATGTTTTACTTTATGATGCCAACAGAGGTGCTTTGAGGTTTGTCTAAACAGCTCCCACCTAGACTTTAGGGCGGACTCAGGATGAGGAGTTTATGGTAAGAGGGATGGAGCATCAGATCAGCTTTGGCAAGAGTGACTGCGTTTGGACTTACAGAACATCTAGGAAAGCCATAAACTGACTAAACAAAGCAACTGGGGGATGAGTTGTATGATGTGTGACAATTTAATTCCTGGAATGACTGTGTTGTATCACACGGTTGAAGGGGATTGATCAGAATCGGATAGTCAGTCCATCACAAATTCATCACGCAGGGATCAACAGTGCTATTTAGAAGTGCCGAAAAGGTTACAGGATTCTGTTATATGGTAAACACCTGAACTGTGGTCGGAAAAATGGATCATCCATCACGAGAATACCCCACACTATGATGTTCTCAGTGTTTGCAACTTCCTAGCTAAGAAATCAATTACCAAATTAGATCATCCACCCTATTCACCCAAATAGCCCCTTGTGATTTCTGGCTCTGCCCAAAAATACGAACTGTCATGAAAGAATGAAGGTTTTCAGACATTTCTGACAGTCCAGCATAACATGCCAAAGGAACTCAAGGGTATTCCAGAAACAGAGTTGCAGGTAATGTTTTCAGCAATGGCAGAGTCATCTAATTAAATACATAATTGCAAAAACAATGTACTTTGAAGGTGAACGTAGCGGCTAGTGCACAGATGCACACACTTTTTTTTCTATGGGTTCATTCTGGAAATTAAATTATCACACCATGTACCTGGGCACCTTCATTGGTAGATGGCCTTAGAAGGAAAAAGTAAATAAATTCCATTGGTCTAAAGTAGGGCTGTTTATAATTGGTTTGGAATTAGAGGCCATTCTATACTACAACGCTCCATTGGTTTGTGTTTTGTGGTAAGAATGGTATAAAGTTGGTCACCTTGCCTATTCCTCTCTCTCTCTCTCATCATCTGGCCTTGATGAAGAGAAGTCTATCAGGGCAGCCATATTTCACACACTTCAATACTCCATTCAAAAGCCATGTGGGAGCAAAGCAAGCTAGGGTGAAGATAAGCTGAGAGCCATCTGTGGACGCAAGGTGCACAGCTACTTAGGTGTGGCCAATATTCACATAGTGTTCTGCTTCCTTAATATTTCTGGGTATTTTTATCAATAATACATAATTAAATATGTAACTTAACTCCTGCCTGTTTCTTTACCTTGTCTAATTGCCCGACGTTACAGATGAGAAAGAGTAGGGGGTATGAAGTGCTGAAGCACCTGATCACAGAGCGTTATGTGTATGGGATTGACAGCATTTTATTGAGGTCTACATAATAAAGACCATAAAAGGGAAAGTAAAGTCATCATAGGACTTTATACAATGAAACATCTGCCCTTTCTCCTAATTGTGGAGCCTAAGGAGGTGGTGCCACCTGATTATGAGGGACTGCGCCCAGCAGTAAGAATGCAGAGCTTGGCATTGATTTGATTGGAATTCTGTGGCAGATAGAGGGTCATTTCCGGAGGGTAGGATTGGACCGCGTGTCTGCCTGGGAGGTTGCCAAACGGGATCCCGAGTTGTTTCGTTGTGTGGTGGGTGTGGCAACGCACTGTACCAGTGTATGCTCCCCAACTTCACTCGACTTTACTTGAATTTCAATATGTGAATTCACGTAGTGTAGAGGCTCTTAGAACATAAAACAGAGTGGCATTTGTCTTAAATAAGTATTTAAACAGAGTTTTTTTTTTTTTTGGAAAACTATTCAACCCTGGGACACAAGGAAAAAAAAGAGTCCTGAAAGAGTTAAAAGTGAAGACGTCACCATCTTTGTCAGCCGACTGCTAGAGTCACAGCTGGGAAGACGTTTTTGTCTTTTTTCAATGCCATTTGTATCTTTGTCTCTCTTTCTGTCTCTTATAATATTAGAGGTCTTGTATGGTTACGGGAGGTTATGCTTAATTTATGTAGCGCACTTGTGAGGCCTCACCTGAAGTACTGTGTGCAGTTCTGGTCTCCATACTACAAAAAAAAATACATAGCAGCAGTAGAGGAAGGCCACAGAAGTGAGCGGCCTGGCTGATTCAGGACTAAGATATCTGAGTTATGAGGAAAGTTGGAAGGAGTTGAACCTTCTCAGTTTAAGCAAATGGAGATTAAGAAGTGACACGACTGGAGTGTTTAACATTGTGAAAGGAATTAAACCAGTGGATTCCAGCTGTTACCTTAAAATACATTCTGCATCAATGACACGGTTGGAAACTTGTTAAGTTTTTCCTTTGTTTAAAGAACCACAGACACTTGGAATAAATAACCAAGTAGCGTGGTGGAGTGGAGGACTGTAGGGACCTTCAGATCTCAACTTGATGTTATTTTGGAAGAATTAAGTAGAAAGGATTGGCGAGCTTTGGTGGGCTGAGCGGCCTTTCCTTGTCATTTTTATTTTCTTATTCTATTGTCCTATATAGTCCATAATTGTAAGAAGAATCCCCACAGCTCTCCCTGCACTTTCTCTAACTTAACCAACACTGGATGGGTTGCCAGCCCTCTATCTCACATAGCCACACTTACACGGAGATTTAATCTTAACTAGAATCGTTCATTTCACCCGAACATCTTCTCATCTCTGCGTCTCTGGTTTGGATTGAGGTGTTCTCGGGGTGTAACAGTACTGTCTAGCAGTGCTTCCCAAACTCGGTCGTGGGGGACCCCCCATAGCTGCAGGTTTTTCTTCCAACCAACTTCTGTTTTTAATTGGTCTCCTTAGCCCAATGAAGTGACTTGTTATTTCTCAGTTTCTGTGTTTTGGACTCATTGGAGAAATGACAAAACTAAGTCTGGTAATTTTTTTTTAAAGTGTACTAAGCACTTATAAGTGGATAGGTTTTTTTTTTACCTTTTTAACAATTTTCAGCCTGATTTTTCATTCATTTATTATCTACTAATTAGTGGGTCTGACGCTAAAGTTATTGCAGCCTTTCATCATTCGATGCTGTTTACCTGGCGGTCAGTTCTGTTTGTTTTAATTATCATTTTTAGGATACAATGAAGGGTGCAAACTGCACAAAAAGAAAAACAATTTTCAACAACCAAAGAGAGGTAAGAGTTTAAAGCAAAAGCAGAAATATTTCTAAATCCATATATATAAAAGCCAAATACCACTGACTCACTCGTCACGAAATCTCCCGAACCATGAGGACTTGGGACTTGAAATTTGGAATGTAGGTTAGCCTTGGCCCCTAGGTGCTCGATAAGAAACGGTTTTAAAAGGGTCGTTGTCCAAGCATGAAATTTCTTATAGTTTTTTAGACCTGTTTGTATGTCTGTCCACTTTTCATAAGAGAACTACTTAACGGATTCAGATTGTGTTTTTTTCTATAATTTACTGGAACATTCCTGTTGATTTTGTGACTTCTCTCATTGCGCTAAGTATCATAGTTCGCTTGCGGTACCATTTTATTAGAGCGAATCCGAGAGAAACTCATTGGGGGGGCGGGGCTCTCCTCACTCACGCATCTGCCTCGTGGCGTAACCTTAACTCCACTTAATTAACGAACAAGAGAACTACTTAACGGATTTAGATCTTTTTTTTTTTTCTATAATTTGCTGGAACATTCCGGTTGATTTTGCGACTTCTCTCATCGCGCTAAATATCATAGTTTGCTTGCGGTGCTGATTTATTAGCGCAAATCCGAGAGAGACTCATCAGGGGGCGGGGCCCTCCTCACTCACGCGTCTACCTCGTGGCGTAACCTTAACTCCACTTTGTCAGTGAACGAGAGAACTACTTAACGGATTTAGATCTTTTTTTTCTATAATTTGCTGGAACATTCCGGTAGATTTTGCGACGTCTCTCATTGCCCTAAGTATCATAGTTCACTTGCGGTACCATTTTATTAGAGCGAATCCGAGAGAGACTCATTGGGGGGCGGGGCCCTCCTCACTCACGCATCTGCCTCGTGGCGTAACCTTAACTCCACTTAGTTAACGAACAAGAGAACTACTTAACGGATTTAGATCTTTTTTTTTTCAAATTTGCTGGAACATTCCGGTTGATTTTGCGACTTCTCTCATCACGCTAAGTATCTTAGTTTGCTTGCGGTTCCATTTTATTAGCACGAATCCGAGAGAAACTCATCGGGGGCGGGGCCCTCCTCACTCACGTGTCTGCCTCATGGTGTAACCTTACCTCCACTTAGCTAGCGAACGAGAGAACTACTTAACGGATTTAGATCTTTTTTTTTTCTATAATTTGCTTGAACATTCCGGTTGATTTTGTGACTTCTCTCATCGCGCTAAATATCATAGTTCGCTTGTGGTACTGATGTATTAGCGTGAATCCGAGAGAGACTCATCGGGCTGCGGGGAGGGGGCAGGACCTTCCTCAGTCACGTGTCTGCCTCGCAGCGTAACCTTAACTCCACTTAGTTAGCGAACGAGAGAACTACTAAACGGATTTAGATCTTTTTTTTTTCTATAACTTGCTTGAACATTCCGGTTGATTTTGCGACTTCTCTCATTACGCTAAGAATCATAGTTCGCTTGATGGAACGATATATTCACATTAATCAGAGATAGAGGCTGCTGGCCAAGGGGAGGTGGAAACATGATGTCAGAGGTAGGGAGTTGGGCGGGACCCTCCTCACTGTCCTGTTTCACTAATATGCGGGCGAAGCCGCAGGGGATGGCTAGTGTCTTATAAATGTAAAAATCATACTGCTGTGCTTTACTAAAGGTAAGAATAAAAGAAGGGAAAAAAGACCATCTAAATAAATGGGAATTTGGCTGGAATAACAACCTACAGCCACAGTGGGCTCTCAGGACCGAGTTTCAGAAGCACTGCTTTATAGTATGTCATGGTAGCATCGTATTCAAAACTCAACTGAGACACCGATCTTGAAACTCCACCTGGACCTCCGGTGGGCCCTCATATTCAACAAGGGACAGTGACGGATTTGCTGAGCAAGTCACTCCGGCCTGCTCTTCTGCCAGTGTCACAAATGCATGTAAACCGCTGCAGTGATTCCTAACATTGATAAAGTCATCAGCCGAATGCTGTATGTAGTGGTGGTAATAATAAGCAGACATCAGTCTAACAAAGTAACCTTGTGAAAAGCCCACCTAGCAAATAGCAGAATGATGCCCTCTGTCACTAAATTACGAGGAACATTCAAAAAAGTTTCCACACTTTTATGTTTTCGTTGGAAACGGTGAAGGTGGGAGGAGTAATAATTAGGCATTAAAAAGTTGGTACACCGCTGGGAAAATTGCATCGCAAAGGAAGGTGACTGCGTAGAAAAGTGATGTCATATGTTTTTGAAATGCTTAATAAATGGAGTTAAAACAAAGTGCGGAAACTTTTTGAACACCCCTCGTATGATTGGCCTTTTAGAACTTTATTTGCACTATCCTTCATTCAAACCAAGTCGGTCAAAAATGTCTGCCGTGTCACTGCAATTTGAACAGCTAAGCTGCAAAGCTTCCTGGACCCGACACGCCTAAAAATAAAAGGCGCCAGAGTGGTCCTTCAGGGTGAAGACCCAAGGGAACCAATTTTTGTTTCCTAAAAGAATCATCGAGTTGAAGGTTTCAGAAAGAACCTTTTTGATTTTTTTATTTAGATCTGTACATAAATAGCCACGAGGAGATGACAACGAATTTGTGAAACAGCAATGAGCTGCTTGTTTTAAAAGGATTCTTGCTGCACACAATTCCACAGGTTAAGCTCGGGTTTCTTGATCTTAAAGTATACTACAGGTTAACAATTTCTGTTTTGTCCACATATTTTCAAAGCCCAAAGAACCAATTTTAGATGCAAAAAAATCCCTTCCCAGAAAGAAGTAGTTCTCTGTCGAGCAATGGCTCTGCGAGGAACCACACAACCCAGTAAGTGAAATGAAAGAGCGGCCATTTTGAAGAGTGTGTAGAGCACGGAGCCACACATCATCTGACTGATTCCTGTTTTCCATTTCTCCATCCATTTTCAGAACCCAGTTGTTCCATTTTATTAATGTCAGCTGATGCTGGCAATCCAGCATGCAAATTAAAAGTAAATGTTAAATTGAATAGCCTTCCATTACAAGACACACTTACACGGTGACTGGAAGATGAAACACAGCAAGAACATACATGTACATTATCAAGACTGGAGTTTGAACCTGGGACTGGAGGACTAATCGCTACGGCACAATGGTCGCTCTTGCCATCTTCTGAAGCTTTTTTGTTACATTTTTTTTTGTTAACCAAATGTAGATAATAAATGTCATGATGATGGTCTTCAGTAAAACAACTAACCCTACCAACACTTATCCAACAGTGTATTTTCACAATCTGTTCTGAATAAACTGCTTATGAATTTAATTTTTATAGGTCTTTATAAAGTGTGAGTCATAAATCCAAATGAACACAAAGCAAGCGAAGCTTGAATAAAACAAAAGTGACTGATTTTAACAAGTATTGTGCTGTACAAATCAAAGGGGCAGATCTCATTTATTTATTTATTAAATGGGCTCAAAAATAATAGCTAGTTGTGATCAGCCTAACTGATCTGAGATAAAAAAATTACCCATCTGATTAAAGATAACTTTTAGCAGATGTTAACTGAGTTTTTTGTTTTAAGTAAACCTTGGTTTACTTGAAATTGGTTGACTTCTATAAAATGTTTAAGAAATAAAATTAAACAAGCCAATTGACAATGTAATAGAAATATAACAAAAAAATAATATAAAGACAAATAACTGCTTGATAGAACAAGGAGAAAAAACTAAAATAGATAGTTGTGAAAGGCACTATAGATAGATAGACAGATGTGAAAGGCAGGCACTATAGATAGATAGATAGACAGATAGATGTGAAAGGCACTATAGATATATAGATATGAAAGACACTATATAATAGATAGATAGATAGATAGATATGAAAGGCACTATATAATAGATAGATAGATAGATAGATAGATAGATAGATAGATAGATAGATAGATAGATAGATAGATAGATAGATAGATATGAAAGACGCTATGTAATAGATAGATAAAGTCACAGAAGACTTATAGAAGGAAGAGCCTGCGGTGGCAGTGACGGTGCGCAGTCCACCCATGACGTCACTCCACGTGACAAGCTGTATGCAGGACATCAAGTGACGCCAGAAAGTTGGATGGCCCTTTGGTGTTACGGGGAGGTGGCTGAGTCAGTCTAAGTCAGGACCCCACCTCCAACCTTGCCGCCATTGAAGGCCACACTTGGAGTATATGACCCCCGACGGCTTCGCTCAAGGGATTATTGGTCGGTCAAACTACTCCGCCACGTTGTGGCGCTGACTCAGTGGGGAGATACATAAAATGTATTTTACTAAAGCTGGACTTTGAAGCCTATACCTTCTGGTGGCATCACAGGCAGAAGCTAAATGTGAACTGCATTCCAGTCTACTCAGACTTCAAAAAGCTGGCTGAGTGAATGAAGCCTTAAACGCACAAATCCATTATAATAATGATTTACAGATACGGACACGTGCAGAGAAAAACATCCAATTATAATCAACAAAAATGTTTTATAGACATTTATAAATGTATACTATAAATACGTATAATTGTACTTAATTTCATTAAGTGGATCCAGACTCGTGAATGTGAACTGATATGTTCGCCCAGAAACCGTGGGTTGTATTTGTGTTTTAAGATGTTTTACATGTTATTCTGTTTTAATTTGTTGTTACTTCGAGACTTGTGTTTGCATTCTTTTGGATTTATTTATTTTATGGGTACGCATCAGTTTTATGAGCATATTCAGTTTAAGGAAATAAAGAAGGCTCTATCTTTCTTTCTTTTCTTTCTTTACTCCAACTTTTAAAGCTTTTTTACACTCGTCTATTTCTCCAAAACGTAACTCGTAACATTAGTTTGAATTACCTGTTTTTATGGCATATTTCAGTGATGTCCTGCAGTTTAATAAAATATCTTCAAGTGTTTCCGGATTATCAGAAAGCTCCCAGTTGTTCTCCTGTAGCAGCTCATTTGGATAGCGAAAATCGATGACCTTCGTCGATCTATCAAATGTTTGCACAATGTAAGGAAGCAAAATGTCCACAACCTCTTGAAGGAAGGAGAGGGTCGCTACTTCACCTTCACTTGCAGGTAACAGATCTGTGAGGGAAGAAAATCAGACATGCGAGGGTGAAAGACGCGCACGCCAAAGTGTGACTGACATGTGTGCAGCATACTAACGACATCAATCTGGAACATTCTGGGGCAAATTCAATAGGAAGCGTGCGATCATTGTAATACATAGCACTCACAAACAATCAATAAATCTATCTATCTATCTATCTATCTATCTGTCTGTCTGTCTGTCTAAAGGTTTATTGTTTCGTCTTTTCATTTTTTTTGAGATGATCAATTTTAGATATTTTTGATGTTTTAAAGGTATCCAATTACATATTGTTAATCATAATAATTGTTAGTAACCTGAATTATCTGTAATCTAAACTGTTTGTAATATAGTGCCTTTCGCGTCTATCTATTAGCATTAAGTAGTGTTTTTCATATCTATCTATCTATTATATAGTGCCTTTCATTATCTATCTATCTATCTATCTATCTATCTATCTATCTATCTATCTATCTATCTATCTATCTAT
>JANRMT010062817.1:13042379-13060036 GCA_026402145.1 Polypterus bichir lapradei | reverse complement strand
TATCTATCTATCTATCTATCTATCTATCTATCTATCTATCTATCTATCTATCTATCTATCACATCTCAGATCATTCAAAAAGAAAGAAAGAAAGAAAGAAAGGTAAACCATGCTTGTTAAAGTAAGTTCTTTATTAAGGCGTTTTAAAAAGCAGACAAACACAAACAATTACAATTAACGCCGGGGGTCTCCATGTTGTCCTTCCTTGTGCTACATGAGGACACAAACAAGCAGTTGGGATTTCTTTGGGACACAACGCCCATTAAGAATATCCAAAGGTTGAAATTGTGAAAGTAGCGCAAAATAAAAGCTCCAGTCCCCTAGGACTTCATTATTGGATTATTTATTGATAAATTAGAAATACATTTAAATTAATAAAAATAAATACACATTTAAAGGAGTTTTTAGAAGTTGCAGTGCACTTGTGACAAATGGACGGCGGTGCATCACTTACTATACACGTTATATTAGAATGAAATCCTTCGTTTTCGAGTCAGCTTATGTAAGACCCTAAAGAAGAAAAACCCAAAATCACTTTGTGCTTTTGCAGAATTAAGTTACAGATGGGTTACACTTGAACTTTGGCAGATTTTATATGGGATAGTTTGTCCTGCTCTAAACATAGCACCCCATAAATCAGAGTAATAATAGCCATCGATTCCTCAGTCCTATAGATCATTTACAGATTAATTATATACGTCCCGAGAAAGACACGCTAGTCAGTAGTTGCAGGAGCAAGCAGAGCATTAAATTCCTCGGCACATTAGAAAACTGGCAGATATATGGGTTAACAGTTCTGTTAAACTGCAATAAAAAAAAGAGATGAGAAAACGGCAGAAATAGGAAACATTTGTCTTGATTACTTCACCTTTGCAACTGTAGATGCTGCATTTTTGACACATAGAGGGCTGTATAGCCATACAAGCAACGAGATCATTAACACCCAAACTGTAACTCTACAATATCTACATACTATGGAGAAGGAGCTGGTGAGGGGTGGAGCTGCGAGGGATTCCAGTTGGTGGAGGCTGCAATGCGCCATCTCCTCTGGTATCTCCAATCATGTGCTTGTGCTGGTGGTCGTGTTTTAATAATATAAAGACAGTGAGGAGTTGGTGGCAGGGAGGCTCATTGTCTCGGCTCCATTAACACCTAGCATGACCAGGCAGCTAAGGTGATGGCATGGCGCTCTGGCCCTGCAAAGCCAAGTTTAGGTCTTGGGCTGCAGGGACACCAGGTGCCTCTAGGTGGAGCGATAGCCAAGTGGTTGAGGTCAAGTTGGAGGGTGGATGGAGTTCCAGAAGGGCCAAAAGTGACTGCAGAAGTGGCATTGAATTTGGAGTTAGGAGGAGAGTAGTGGGGTGGGACGAAGAGAGACCCCCACCAATTGTATTAGAGGTATGAAAGGTGGGATTAACTTGATGATGGGTTTATTGAAGTGAGGAAGTGCATTAGAATCTCCCACCAGACAAATAGGTGTGCACATCCTGTTACGTATCAGTTTGAATGTATGTGCATTTCTAATTTTTGTTAATTTTCAGCTATTGCGAGGGTTGTTGAAAAAGTTTCTGCACTTAACTCTATTTATTAAGAATTTAAAAAACATCACTTTTCTATATTTGTTTGCGATGCAATTATCCCGGCGTCATACCAACTTTTTAATGCCCAATTACTACTCCTCCCGCCTTCACTGCGAAACTTTTTCCATGTCCCTCGTATTTTTCATGATTTTTCTCATTCCTTTTAGTTTCACTTTCATGTTATTTGAGTTCTTTAAGTGTGCCTCCATTCCCTGTGTTTTGTGGGTGGAGCCCATGCTGGGCGGGGTCACCCTGATGTCATGACTACCGGCTCCTCCTTCAGGCTATTTATTTTCCAGCAGTCATTTGTAAGTATTGCTTTCTTGTAGAGTTGCTGGTTTTTGACATATACTGTACTTCTGGGGGGCTCTTGGGTTGTGTTTTGCAACTTGTTTGCTTGAGACTGCAGTATTCTTGATATATTTTTTTCTATTCTGATAAATGCGTCTTCCAATTTTAAAGATTACCTAGTTGTGCACAAGCTGGGGCTTTACGGTCATCCTTCTCCTTGTGGGGCTTTTCGCCTTACTTTGGGACTTTTCTCTCATTGTTTGGTAGCCGGATCGGCGTGAGCCTTTTCGGGGTTCACCAGTGGCCTGACAGCCATTTTCACCATGTTTGTGACTCCCAATCACAACGGAACTGGCGTTTAGTTGAGTTCCTTGAGGGAACCCCGGATTTTGTTTTTCTGTTGTTTTCATGTTTTTCATCTTTTTTTTGTTACCCCATGTCTTTACCTTATTATTATTTTTGCTAACATCTTATTTTCAGTTAGTTTGGCCTCTTGGCAGTCTTTCCGAGCTTGGAGATGACGGCTCAAACATGGCCACCTTCTTCTACAACACAAACATACATTCAAATTATTGAGGAAATTATTACGAACGCCTGCACACCTGCTTATGCATGTGATTATCTAATCAGCCAATCCTGTAACAGCAGTGAAATGCATGAAATTATAATTGATATTCACATCAAACACCAGAATGCGGAAACAAAATGTGATTTCAATCGTGGCATGAGTATTAGTGCCAGACTGGCTGGTGTGAGTATTCCTCTATCTGCCGGGATTTTCACGGATAACACTCTCTAGAGTTTACTCAGCGTGTGGCAATTCTGTGAACAGAAATACCTTGTTGATGAGAGAGGTCAGAGGAGAATGGTGGACTGGTCTGATCAGACAAAAAGGCTACGGCAACTCAAATAACCACTCTGGACAACTGTGGTAAGCAGAAGGGCATCTTAGAATGCACAATACATTAAACCTTGAGGCAGATGGGTGACAACAGCAGAAGACCACATTGGTTCCCACACAAACACAAAGTTGAGGCTGCAGTGGGTAGAAGCTCACCAAAACTGGACATTCAAAGACTGGAAAAGCATAGCCTGGTCTGATGAATCTCAGTTTGTGTGGAGACACACAGGTGGTAGGATCTCAACAGCATACATTATGAAGGAAATTAGTTAATTATGAAGAGAATTGGTGCAGGGGATCAAAACTGTTACTTTAAAATGAGCTCATCAAGAACACAGGGACACAGTTGGAAACTTGTTAAGGGTAAATTTCATACAAACATTGAGGATTTTTTTCTACACACAGAGAACCACAGACACTTAGAGTAAGTGACCAAGTAGTGTGGTAGACAGTGGAACTTTAGGGACCTTCAAAAGTCAACTTGATGTTATTTTAGAAGAATTAAGTGGAAAGGATTGCCGAGCTTTCCTAGGTTCAATTGCCTGCTCTTGTCTAAATTGTTCTAATAAATCAATGCACTCAACCTGCCTTGTGTCAGCAGTCCAGGGTGGAGGTGATGATGGTGATGGTGGTGTAATGGTGTTGGGAATGTTTTCTTGGCACATTTTGAGCCTGTTAATATCAATCAATCATTGCCTGGATGCCACAACCTATCTGAGTATTGTTTCTGTCCATGTGCATCCCTTCCTGGCCTCAATTTCCTATATCTACTAATGGCCACGTCCATCATGATAATGAACCATGTCAACAAAGCAAAAGTCACCTCACACTGATCTCAGGAACATAACAATGCGTTCAGTGCTCTTCATCGGCCCTCCTCGTCACTGGATCTGAATCCAAGTGAACACATTTGGGATGTGGTAGAACGTGAGATTGGCAGCATGAAGGTGCATCGGACAAACGTGCTGAAATTGTGTGGTGCGATCATGTCGACGTGGACCAGAATCTCAAAGGAATATGTCCAACATCTTGTGGAGCCCATGCCACAAAGAGCTGAGGCTCTTCTAAAAACATAAAGAGGCCCTAATGTTGGTGTGGTGCTCCTCAGAATTTGCTCAGTGAGTGTATTTAATGCCAAAAGCCATAAACGGGAAGAGAGTAAGTCAAATGACTACACCACATATTAGTAATGAAGAAAATAATTTTCCCCAAGATGGGTGGATCTCCATGTAGAATTAAATCCCAAAGTTCATAAACTCACAAGCTCCTAGACATGAGGGTCAGGGTAAGAACTTGGATAAGGGAGAGCCAAGGCCATCTTGTCTATGGTGAGTGGAACTGCGACAACGTCCTTGTATTTGGCTGGAAAAGAAATGGTTTCTCAATGCTTATGCTCCTGGCAAATAAAAACAAACAAGCAAAAAACATATATATATATGTTTTTCCCGTCAGTACAATGCTAACATTGCTGTAGAAGTCTGTTTCGCTGGGACGTCTTGCGCAGCAGCTTTCTGTAGTCATAGGGATTATCCTCTTCTTGATTGTCTGTTGAGGGCACTTTTGCAATTGATTGCCTGGGGATTGGAAATAAGAAAATATATTTAGGAGTTCATATCAGAAAATGAAAATCTCGACAGACATTGCAGAACATCCTACATTGCCTCCAGATCTTACATGATCAGAATATTCATTCATTTTCTCCTCTCATCTGCATTCTCAGAGCCTCCAGTCTAATTCACTGTTGGTGTGGGTTCAGTTGCCTATCCTGACAGTGATGTACACAAAGCAGAAAAAGGTCCCGGGCAAGATGGCAGTCCATTATTGGGCCCACTCACACACACACATACACAAATTTTGATCCATCTGACCCAAGAAGACTCTAGAGGGTCTTCAATGAAGTACTGAGTAAGGGGTCGGAATCCTTGTGTGAGTTTTATCTTTAATAAACTTGCAAACGTTTGTAAAATCTTTTTCTCGCTTTATCATTCTGAGGTACTGAGTGTTACTTGATGAAGAGGAGGAACAATTAATATAAATGATGTTAGCAGAAGGATTCAACATAACAAAATGTGAAATAAGCAAAGGGGTCTGAATAAATTCTGAAGGCTCTTTATACTGTGACCTGCAAGGGGTGTTGCAGCACCCAGATACAACTCCACAGATGTAATATCCGGTTCAATTAAATCCAATACCTTACAAAAGGTTTCTGAACACCATTTGCACAACCACAATTCTCTCTTCTCCCCCTTTCTTTCTTCTCCTCCACTTCTCCCAGTTGGGCTTTATCTGTCCTCCACACCCAACTCCAACTCCCCTGGATGAGGTTGATATTGCTTCTTTTATCCATGACCCGGGAGGGCTTCCGGTGGTAGGGCAGAGCTTGCTAGAAGCACTTTTGGGTCAAAGGGAAATCTCTTGCAAGTAGGGATTACTAATTGTGGCAGCTCCTTTAGGCCTCCCCCCCACAAAACACAACAGGGCTTCCCCATGGAACTACAGGTCCCAGCATGCCACACAGGTGTCCGTATGGGAATCCTAACCCAGGGATGCTGCCAGCTATCATATCCTTTGAGCTACTGGTCCAAATAGATTGTCTCTTCCCTGTTTCTCCATTACGTTGGCTTCCCAGGCCAGGTAAGGATCTTTAGTCCTTCCCGGATAGAAGGCCAGTATATTTACTCTGACGTTGGCCAAACTTCTGCCAAAGGCAGGTAACAGCCTGCCTTTCTTCTCTCAGCCAGGTAATGAATCATGCAGCATCCTGTTCGGGACGCCAGCCCATGCCTATTCATACTATTCATGAGCATTACGGGTGTAGAGAGCCCCATCCAAAGCCTTTGTGTCTCAGAGTAAGTGGCTCAGAGAATGAATGGATGGCTCTTAACTAAAGTGCAACACAGATGACCCTTAAAAAGAAATATTTTTCTTTACAGAAGTGAATGAGTAATTGTTTTTAGCCATCATTTATGTAAAGCAACTCTTAAAAGATCTCATGACTCTGAATCAAGCAGGTTTGAGAATGGGTGCCTGGCTCCTCAAAAGCACAGATTAGACCATTCACTGGTACCTTTGGTAAAGGTGGCTAGTGATCTGCTGCTGACTGTTGACTCGGGGGCTACGGGCGTATTTGTTTTTTGGATCTCAGTGCTGTTTTTGACACGATTCGTCATACAATCCTTCTTGAATGTCCGCAGTCACTCCTGTGTATTAGTGGCACTGTCCTAGGCGTGACTTAGGTCTTCTTTTATTGGACAGACAGCAGTTTGCTGTACTAGGACCTCATTAGCCTCCCATGCTACCTGTTACATTGGGTGTCCCAGAAGGCTCCATTTTGGGGCCTCTACTATTTCATATTTATCTGCTACCTTCATGTCAAATAATTTGTGCACATGGCCTGGGCTACAACAACAACATTTATTTATATAGCACATTTTCATACAAATAATGTAGCTCAAAGTGCTTTACATGATGAAGAAAGAGAAAAAAGACAAAGTAAGAATTAAAATCAGAGAACACTAATTAACATAGAATAAAAGATGGCCAGGGAGGACAGAAAATACAAAAGAGAAAAAATAAAATCTGCAGGGGTTCCAGGTCACGAGATCGGCCAGCCCCCTCTAGGCATTCTAGCTAACATAAATGACCTCAATCAGTCCTCAATGTATTCAGGGTTCTCATGGAAGGACTTGATGATGACGGTCACGTGGACTTCTGGCCTTTAATCCATCAATGACTATCACTGCTAGGCTGATGATACAAGATATAGGTAAGAACATCCATATTTCGTCAACCTCCTGATCTTATTGCTTGTGTGACTGATGTCAAGTTATGGTTGACGTTCAGTTTTTGAAAAATTAAATAGTGAAAAAACTGAAATACTTTGATTGGGGATACGACTCAGCTGGCTTAGATGGATCAATGTGCATTATTGGTTGATGGTATCCCCGATCACGCTGTGGTATAGCGGGTCCGCAGCACTCTCAGCAAAGGGCCAGTTTTTAAATAAATAAACCACCGTACTTGCGGCGGCTTCGTGAGGGGGCGTAGTTGTTGTAGCAAGCCGCGGGGCGATCTGTGGTGTGGGCATTTCTCACCGAGTCCACAGGTGAGGAACTGCCCACATCCGTGATTGCTCCCGGGGCTAATATGCTACAGCTGCTATGGCCCCTCGTATTATAAAAGAAGCGCGAGTCGGTTAGAGAGAAAAGTAAAAAAAAGAGAGAAGGAAACGGAGGTTGGCAGCAGGAAGCAGTGAGGAGGAGAGCGAGCAAATCGGTGCAGCAGGAAGCGGGCGAGCAAATGAGCGAACGCTTGCAGGCAGCTGAAGGCAGCCTGGGTGTTTGGCCAACACCCGGGAGAAGAAGTGGTTGTGGTCGCTACCGCAGAGTTTGTTTTGTAGGGCGGGAGTGACCGGGAAGGTGCAGTACTCTCCGCAGAAGGTAGCGGGAGTCGGGACTTGGGACGTGGTGTTCCCTGTGTGAGAGCCTTGGTCGCAGTGGGATTCCCAAGTCACTGTCAGGGGGAGCCAACCGGAGCCAAGGATCGGAAAGGCGACTGACAGTAGCAGGAGTCGGCAGAAGGTCAGCTGCAATGAGAGTGTCTCGCCTGTTGCAGGGCCCGTATGGGAGAAGCAGGTGAGATGCTATCGCTAACAGGAAAGAAGCACCGGGTTTGTCATTTGTTTTTAAAGACTGCTTCCTAAGAAACATTTTAACCTCTGGTTTTAAGGATTGTTTTTTCTATTTATTGGTTTTAACCTCCACATTTATTTTATGGGATTATTTATTTATGGAATTATGAAAGCACTGCACTTTATGAACACTTTGTTTTGTTGACTCTTTTAAATAAAAGCACTTTTGCACTTTTTACCATCCCCTCGCTCAAATGTTGTCTCACTGTCTAGCTCACTCGGTGACATTATCGACGTTGTTGGGTTCAAGGGCTCCCAAACAGCGATGGGAGCGTGGAGCCAGAACCCGCATCGTCACACACGCGTCTGCTGTAGTTAGAAATCGGGGTATTACGTTTGATTCCTCTCTGTCATGTGTTCCACGTGTTAATAACTAAGTAAAAACTTCATCACTTTATCATTTAAGGAATTTAGCCTGACTTCGGCCATTTTTGACCTTGGCAGAAGTTAAAAGTTTAGCACATGTTTTTATTACATTAGAACATTTTCTGGACAAGAACAGGCCATTCAGCCCAACAAAGCTCGCCAGTCCTATCCACTTATTTCTTCCAAAAAAACATCAAGTCGAGTTCTGAAAGTCCCTAAAGTCTTACTGTCTACCTCACTACTTGATCTCTTATTCCAAGTGTCTATCGTTCTTTGTGTAAAGAAAAACTTCCTAATGTTTGTGCGAAATTTCCCCTTAACAAGTTTCCAACTGTGATCCCGTGTTCTTGATGAACTCATTTTAAAGTCACCGTCTTGATCCACTGGACTAATTCCCTTCATAATTTTGAACACTTCAGTCAGGTCTCCTCTTAATCTTCTTTTTCTTGAACTGTAAAGGCTCAGCTCTTTTAATCTTTCCTCATAACTCATAGCCTGTAGCCCTGGAATCAGCCTAGTCGCTCTTCTCTGGATGTTTTCTGGAGCTGCTGTGTCTTTTTTATGTAGCCTGGAGACCAAAACTGCACACCGGACTCCAGACGAGGCATCACCAGTGTGTTATAAGGCTTCAGCAGAGCCTTCATGAAGTTAGGCGTTAGGCCTAGGGCCTACATCTAGGCTTGACTACTGTAATACCTTATTGCATGGTCTTCTAAAGTCTATTCTTAACAAACTGCACCACCTTCAGAGCTCTACTTCTAGGATTCTCGCTTACACCAAGCCAACCAACTTTGAGAGAACGACATTGTCTCCCAATTGAACGTCGTATTCATTACAAAATACTTTTGTTAACTTTCAAAGCCTTAAATGTTCAAGCTCCATCTTATCTCTCTGACCTCCTACATCTTTATGTTCCTGCCCGACAACTCCAATCATCTCAAATCTGTCCCCTGCTTGCCATTTCTAGGACTGTGAACAGTACAATGGGTGACTATGGGAGCCTTCTGTGTCTCAGCTCCAAGCTTGTGGAATGCACTTCCTCAGAAGATCCAAGAAATCAAGTCACTACCTGTTTGCTAAATCCTTTGTATAGTTCTGATGTGTTATCTTTTACTGGTACCTTTTTATGAATTTGTAACTATTTTTGTTATGCTTTGTACTGCATCCTTGGACTTCGAAAGGTGCATTATAGATCAAATTTATTACTGTGGCATGCAAAAGTATTCAATCCCCTTAAAGGCCATCGTAATGTTCAGTATGCCAGTCACCTTTGTGTCGTTTGTGATTAATCTGGCATTTGGGTACACCTGGAGCTTCTATACTAACTGACCTAACTGAGTGAAATCCGTAAGCATGTAAAAACACGCTTGTCATCCTGGCCAATACCCCCAGGCCACCAGATGGAGCCCTCCCTGCAGTATGGAGGTGCCCCGAAGGGAATCATGGACAATGGAGTTTTTATCCAAAGCCCTGCTGGATACCACAGGGGTCGCAAAAGGGAGCTGCAGGGAGGAGCCAAGAGTCATATGTGCCCTATGACCCGGAAGTGCGTCATAGGCAGAGTGACGGCAGAAGTGGCGTACTTCCGGGGTGAAGAAAAGGACTTGTACCTGACCCAGAAGTGATAAAGAATCACATAGACTGGGGATTGGGAACACTTCCGGGTCAGGGACTATAAAAGGATTGTGGGAGCTCCCAGATGGCGAGCTGAGCTGGGTGGAAGGGTGGCAACGCATCTGGGAGTGTGAGGAGAATTGTTTATTGTGATTATTGGTGAATTAATGAGTATAGTGGAGAGGAGGGTGCTTTGTGCACTGTGCTGTATTAATAAAGTCATCTTTTATCTGGTGTCTGGCGTCTTGGACAAGGGTTCAAGGGAGCGATAGCACCCCCTATCTGTCACAGAAGAATGAAAGGAACGATTAAAAAGAACATTCACTGAGATTCCATATCATGTGCAGTACCTGTCTGGTTTGCTGGGAGGTCCTCCTCTTGGCTCTGACAAGGTTCTCTTCTCACCTGGAGGCTTTCTCTCATTGGCTGCAGTGTGGCTTCTGTTTTTGGGAAGTGATAAACTGGCTGATAGTTCTTTATAATAGAGGTCTTCTGTATCCAACTGTTTACCCTGACTGTAGGAAATAAAAAAAATCCCAGGTCACTTTAATAATATTAAAAGTATTCATCCATCCATGTCTTCATCCATTCTCTGAAAAACAAATCTCAGTATAGTTCAGTATCGTTAGGAACCAGATACAATCAATAAACCAATTGTAGCCGCCGGAATATAAGGCGAGTTCAAGCATGGGTAAAATATGTGCTGAAAGAAATCTCACAGTTCAAAAGTTTGTTTTAAAATATTTAGTGAAAAATTGAAAGCAAATAATCCACACAAGATTACAGAAAAAAGTTGTTACACACATAGAATAAAATGCAAATAAAAAGGAAAAATGTATCTTCTCTAAACTTAGCTTTTCTTGTAAAACATTAATTGTTTCTATACTTAAAGATTCTTAATGTCTTCTTCTGTATGCGTTAAACGGCGCAGCACTTTCAATTAAGTGCTTTGTCTTACATGTTACTTGACACACAAAACATGCACACAAGATACGCAATGCTTAAAAGGTATAGTTTAAAACCACGTGCCCTCTACACCTTAAACATGGCAAGGCTGACCACTAACTGAGAATAATGTTTAGTCAGAGAAGCTAGAAATGGCTAGAATATACCAATTCAATTCTACTTTTGGGGGTTATAGGAACCTCCCATAAATTTATCATTTAGTAAAACATTTATGATTCTTATGTAACTAGGAAATGGCTCTTACACCAATCAATCAATTAATCTATCATTTTATAAATGTCCTACTTCATTATATTGGCTACAAAGAGTACAGTTCACTATTAAATAGAAAAACAATTATCTACGCAATGCACCTTAATAAAAGGACACAATTGTGAATTTCCCCTTGGGATTAATAAAGTATCTATCTATCTATCTATTATATAGTGCCTTTCATATCTATCTATCTATCTATTATATAGTGCCTTTCATATCTATCTATCTATCTATTATATAGTGCCTTTTATATCTATTTATCTATCTATCTATTATATAGTGCCTTTCATATCTATCTATCTATTATATAGTGCCCTTTATATCTATTTATCTATCTTTTATATAGTGGCTTTCATTTCTATCTATCTATTATATATTGCCTTTCATATCTATCTATCTATGTCTCTGTTATAGGCCAATTGGTATGGGATTCATTAAATGAGTGCTAATGTTTAGGATGAGCCATCTGTTGGAAAAAAAATGCAATGCATATTTTTGCTACATGCCTTACAAAATACATTCTAATAGATGGCACACTGCAAATGTCAACACTGAATACGTCCAATGGAAAGTAACTGCCAGACAAAAAATCAGCTTACCCATCTTAACAATAGAAATAGTATCTAAGTGTGTGTCTGTGTGTTCGTCCAGTTGCTAGAGTTAAGAATAAAAATAGGCTAAACATGTAGAAGGGTCAAAAAAAAAATAAAAATGATAATAAACAGAATAAATAACAAGAAGAAGAAGAACATTTATTTCTATAACACATTTTCATACAAACAATGTAACTAAAAGTGCTCTATAAAATGAAATATGAGGTGAGACATAAAAATAACCAGATTTGTTAAAAAAATATTTATTGATGAATTCCAGCATTCTAAACATTGTCACCTTCTATATACTCGCCCTCCCGGTCTCTACACCGCTCCACACGTATCTTCCATTGATTGAAACAGTGCTGGAAGTCTTCTTGCTTGAGGCTCTTCAACAGGCTTGCCATTTCTGTCTTCACTTTATCCATTCAAGAAAAATGTGTTCCCTTCAGGTCACTTTTGATTTTCGGGAACAAGTGAAAAAATCACAGGGAGCTAAATCGGGTGAATAGGGAGGATGATCGAGGACAGGAATGTTTTTGTCAGTCAAAAACCACTTTACTGAAAAAGCAGTACGATCATTTCGAACAATCTGATTCGCCGTTTTGATGTTTGCATCCGTCCGAGGTGAGCGTGGGCGACCTGGGCGTTGGAACATCTTCCACATTTTGTTGTCCTTCCTTGAAACGTTTGTGCCACTCAAAAACTTGTGTGCGAGACAAACTGTTACCACTGTAAACTGGTTTCTGTGGCTGTTTTCGTGAGAAATTTGATGTTGATTTGCTGTTCGATTTTTTCACCCGACATTATCGCCGCAACTCGTGTAGCAATTGTTGTGCAAATACTGATTGGGCTATTCACAGGATATACCTAGGAAGTCGACGGTTTGAGAGGGTGTGTAGGAGGGGATATAGTTCTATCATTCACGCCCGGCTGACCTCCAGACGGTTTTCCAGGAAAGCCCCAAGACAAGCCCGGTTATTTTTGTGTCTCACCTCATAAAAAGAAATTAATATAAAACATAAACAACAAGAATAGAAAATAATATTATACAGTATGTAACAATGAAAAAGTTAAGGTCGAACAACCAGGAGGACAGAAAAAACAAAGAAAAATTTCATTTAGGATGAAAAAGAAAACCCAAAATCTGCAGGGGTTTCAAGGCCAAAAGACCACCCAGCCCACACTGGGCATTCTAAGATAACGATTTGAAGTGTAAGGTGAGAGGCATTCTGAAATATAGGATGGAGCAGATTATTGAAAGCTTTGTAAACCATAAGCAGTATTTTAAAGAAAATGGTGGTGAGGCGGCCTTCTGCTGTTATGCACCTAAAATCTGGAAGAGCTAACCGACAGAAATTCACCAGGCTGATACGGTGGAGCATTTTAAAACACTGCTAAAAACACATTACTTTAACATGACTTTCTCATAGCTTTATTTTAGTTTAACCTTGATATTCTGCATATGCATTGAATTATCATTTTTTTCACGGCTCCACAATCCATACTAACCCCTACTTTCTCTGCTGTTCTCTTTCCAGTTTTCTGTGGTGGCGCTCTGTGCCACCAACACCTGATCAGGGCACCATGCAGTCGCTACATTGATGGATTGAAGGCCAGAGGTCCACATGACCATCATCATCGTCTAATTCTTCCACGTGAAGGCTGAAAACCATAAGGACTGATCGAGATCATGTTTGGTAGGTAGAATGCCCAGTGGAGGCTGGGTGGGTGGTCTTGTGGCCTTGGAACCCCTGCAGATTTTTTTTTTCTCAAGCCCTATGGAGTTTTTGTTTTTGGTGTTTTTTCTGTCCTCCCTGGCCATCAGACCTTACTTCCATCCATCCATCCATTATCCAACCCCCTATATCATGGGGGTCTGCTGGAGCCAATCCCAGCCAACACAGGGCGCAAGGCAGGAAACAAACCCCGGGCAGGGCGCCATCCCACCTCAGGACCTTACTTTATTCATTGTTAATTAGTATTGCATATTTTTTTTTAATTGAGCACTTTGAGCAACATCATTTATATGAAAGCATGATATACAAATAAATGTTGTTGTTGTTGTTGTATGTTGATTACTTAGATTTCAACCCATCTTTAATGGGTAGCACAGCTGGTACAAAATAAAGCATCTCAGATGCAAGATATTCAGAACTGGCAGACACCAGGAAGACCACGGGAGATTTTAAACAGCAGATATCAGTGGGAGTTGGGGAGCTGTGTTTAAAACATTGAAAAAGAGGGTAGAAAACAATTGGTTGTGGTTAGGATGTGATAGTGTTAGGCACAATAATGAAAGGAGCTAAACAGATCAAACTTATGTATAGTATAAATGAATGGAAAAGGGAATATTGAACATATTTTCAAGGTTAACCAGAACAGGCTAATACAGGGGTGGGCAATGTCGGTCCTGGAGGGCCGCAGTGGCTGTAGGTTTTCATTCCAACACAATTGCTTAATTATAAACCAATCCTTTACAATCTCAAACCTTATTGAATTTTATGGCTTGTTAGTCTGCAATGTAAGGTTCTTGTATCATAGATTTTTTCTTTTCTAAGGATATCATCAAAATGATTTGAAGCCTAAAATGCATAATTTTCAGTCTGTCACATGTTCTATAAAATGTTTTAATAAATCAAACAGTGCATGATGAACACACAGAGGTGTAAATCGAAACAAGCGAGATCACGGATGTCGAACTCCAGTCCTGGAGGGCCGCAGTGGCTGCAGGTTTTCATTCTAACCATCTTCTTCATTAGTGATTCGTTTGTGCTGCTAATTAACTTCTTTTGCCTTAGTTTTAAATTAACTTGACTCAGGCCACTTATTTGTCTCTTATTCCTTAATTAGCAGCCAAACAATAATGAGACAGAAAACAAGACCAGCTCACCTGTGCCCATCACACAATATCTCAAAATAAAGAAGGCAATGGAATCGGTAAGGTTGATCTCTCTGGTCACCAAAACATTTTGACGGTGTTTTTAGAAATTGGAAATGTCTGCTATGGCAGAATGAGAGCAGCAACAAACCATGGAATTAAATAACAGGTTTAATTAACAGCGAGAATTAGCTTCTCATTAAGAGATTGGTTGGAGTGAAATTGGTTGGAGTTTGAAATCCCAGTTTAGCTTGTCATCTGTTGGCTTGTTTCACATCTCATTTCTATTTGACTGTCATTTAATGAAGAAATGAATACATTCAGAGGACTGAATCCTTAAAAATAAGGTTATTAAAATTTAATTCTATTAAAAGAAGTTAATTAGCAGTGAAAACTGGTCACTGATTAGGAAAAGAGTTAGAATGAAAACCTGCAGCCACTCCGGCCCTCCAGGCCTGGAGTTCGACACCCTTGAGCTAGATGGTGAACTGCTGACTGCTTTGTCCTTTACATCTTATTGCTAATAAGGAGCCATTAAAACAGTGAATGCAGCTGTTTAAGATTGAAATAAGCAATTAAGGGTGGGGAACCTTAGCAACTGCGGTGGGCTGGCACCCTGCCCGGGGTTTGTTTCCTGCCTTGTGCCCTGTGTTGGATGGGATTGGCTCCGGCAGACCCCCATGACCCTGTAGTTAGGATGTGGCGGGTTGGATAATAGATGGATAGATGGAACCTTAGCAAGCGAGACCACCAAAATAAAGCATCAAAATGTCACAGACAATAAGGGCTTCATCAGCAGTAAGTGACTTCTCATTAAGAAACTGAGTTGGAACAAAAACCTGCAGCCACTGCGGCTCTCCAGGACCAACATTGCCCACCCCTGAGCTAATGTCATATAGTGTGGTAAGGACAATTGTCACACACGTGTGCATGGGAGGCTTGAACTGGGTAATTCCATGCCAGGCCAAGGGAGGGCGGAGTGCATTAATCCTTTCTCATTTTCTCCTGTAGAACAGTTACAGGAAATCCTGCCTGGCCCTGATGACATCACTTCTGGTTTCGGCCCAAATGATGCCATTTCCAGTTCCGGCCCCGATGACATCACCTTTGGTTCTGGCCCTGATGATCTCATTTCATCTGCTAGACTTTAAATCCGCCATTTTGCCACATATGCATCAGTTCCGTTTTGAACTCGGCTTAAACTCGTTTTCTTTGCCTTGACAGCGACCAACTACAATATACGGGGGGTGGCTGCCTCAAAACTTTTTGTGGCTTTCTCATCCTTTTGTTCTGACACAATAAACTCACTTTGAGAAGCAGCGATCATTCAAACTTGAAAATGAAGGGGCAGGAATTCTCCATTTTTGTCTGCCTAGGATTTTGTCTGGGTGCGCAGTTCCCCAGAGTCATAAACGTTAAGTGAAGGGGGCATTTTAAATTGGCACTGCGTGAACATGTGGGTCCTGTATCGGAAAGACAACGAGTCCAGGGTTCAAATTCAAGTTCACTGTCACTTGGATTTTGCCAGGATATGTTATGTTCTGACAGCATCTGTGTACAGTTGAAAGCTTAAGGAAGAAATATGAAAAATGATCAAACAATAACATACTATCAAGCATATTATCTGGCCCCAAGAGAGAAAAACTAATAATTTTTCAGCTTATCAATTTAATTTCATGAAGATGTATCAAACTCTTGCTTACTATATCATTAACAGTCTTGCTCTTAGCTAAAGTATATCAAAAGGTAACCCTGATTGAGATTAGGTCACCACAGAAGATGGATGGATAAATGGATAATTATTTCACTTCTGGATGGATATATGGATAATTATTCAGCTTTCCGTTTCAAGAATTTGACACTGGTGGAATTATATAAGAAAAGAAGCACTCAATAAAAAACGAAAGATGAAAAATCTTTTTGCACAAATGTAACGCATGGCATAACATTCAGGAGCATTCAGCAAGTTCTAGTCACCTTATCAAAGAGTTTTGTGCATTACAGATTTTTGTGACAGCGGGTCATATTTAAAAATAACAATGAAAATAGAATGTAATTGCATATACTTGTAGTATACATGACATATGTGTTTAATAGCATTTTATAATATCATGTGGATGAAGCTGCTGACATACAGTACAGGCCAAAAGTTTGGACACACCTCCTCATTCAATGTGTTTTCTTGATTTTCATGACCATTTCCAGCACTCCATCACTCTCCTTCTTGGTCAAATAGCCCTTACACAGCCTGGAGGTGTGTTTGGGGTCATTGTCCTGTTGAAAAATAAATGATCGTCCAACTAACCTGACTTCTGCACAACACAACTGCTGGTCCCAACCCCATTGATAAAGCAAGAAATTCCACTAAATAACCCGGATAAGGCACACCTGTGAAGTGAAAACCATTTCAGGTGACTACCTGTTGAAGCTCATCGAGAGAATGCCAAGAGTGTGCAAAGCAGTAATCAGAGCAAAGGGTGGCTATTTTGAAGAAACTAGAATATAAAACATGTTTTCAGTTATTTCACCTTTTTTTGTTAAGTACATAACTCCACATGTGTTCATTCATAGTTTTGATGCCTTCAGTCATGAAAATAAAGAAAACACATTGAATGAGGAGGTGTGTCCAAACTTTTGGCCTGTACTGTAGACGTTAGAACATTAATAAAATTTGGACGAGACCTTACCTGTAAGTAGTCGTCCATGGAAAAATGAGCCCTACAAACTAGCAGGTCTTCAAGTTAGGGTGTTGATTTATTTATTTATTTGGCTGACGTCTTCATCCAAAGCGATTTACAACATTTGATATATAATTGGTTACATACTGCGCTACGCTGCCTGCCAACCTAAGCCATAAGTTTGATTCTGGTTTTATTTATTTGCTTATTTATATATTGTGTGTGTATGTTCACTGTCTGCGGGGGCCACATACAAGCAAGCATTTCATTGTACATGGTACTTGTACTTGTACACATGACAATAAATAAATTATCTTTAAAATTAAATTAAAATTAAATTGCAACAAAACTGACCTCCTGCAAATTGGGACTAAAGGGCAACTTAATAAAATGAGCTCCTTCCCAGTCCATCTTGGCAGTGATGTCATCAGACCTGCCTCTATTGCAAAGAATCTTGGTGTCATTTTTGATTCCTCCCTCTCATATTCCGCCCACATAAATCACATTAGGAAACTTTCTTACTTTCACCTCGGTAACGTATCCCGTGTTCGCTCCTTCCTCTCCTTTTCTAATGCTGAGAGACTTGTCCCTGCTTTTATCACATTCCACATCGATTATTGTAACTCGCTGCTGGCAGGTGCCCCTTCTAATCTTATATCACAGCTCCAGCTTATTCAAAACTCGGCTGCAAGAGTCGTTACTCGAACCAGCAGCAGCGAGCACATCACACCCATCCTGCTCCGTCTTCATTGGCTCCCTGTGTCTTACAGAATCGAATATAAAATTCTACCAATAACCTACAAAGCTTTAAATGGCCTTGCACCAAACTACATCAGTGACCT
>JANRMT010062817.1:13007415-13018596 GCA_026402145.1 Polypterus bichir lapradei | reverse complement strand
ATAGATAGATAGATAGATAGATAGATAGATAGATAGATAGATAGATACTGTAGATAGGAAAGGCACTCTATGATATATAGATAGATGTGAGTCTGTCCCAACTTACGTGAATAAGATTGTAGTATGTCGAGTCTTCTGGACTGTCCAGTGTTTTTGGTTGCTGAGGTCGTCTTGGTGATCTGGTCTGTGGCTGTTCAGCTGTGGAATATTAGAGAAATTAATCCCATAAAAATTACATTTAAAGATTTGAAGATTATCTGTTTATCTTGAATAGCTACAGTATACCTGCTCTTGTTTAGGCTGTTAAATGCACTGCAATTCAGTTTACAGGATTTGTTAAACACTGACATCGTCTGAAGTGAGTTTCACTTACACCGTTCCAACAATGCAGAGCTCTCTCCCCCATCTGCACCATTACCTTCTCAAGTGCTTTGCACTTCTGCACAGCATTACATTGCATCATCACGTTGCCTCTAAATGACCTCTTCCTCAATCTCTTGCCATTTCAGCATAGTCATTTGCCAGCAAATGAAGATCGGAGCAGTTTGGTGTTGCCTGGAGACATGCGCTGCTCGAGCCTGATCGGGTCTGTGGAGAGCGCCAGTTCATGCACTATAATTTTCGACCAAGGGTTTTTTTTTTTTGTTTTTTGTTTTACCCATTGTAATGTGGCCTGTTATCAGGGCTGCCTATCTCCTATTACATTTTTACTCCTCTGATTGGGCATCCATTGTCTTTCATTTTTCATGCATTATTATAAAGAACCATTAATGAAGGTTTTGTTGATAAGTCCAAATGTTATAATAGCAAAGACAAAGGTAGGCGATCTGACGCAAATCAGACGACATAAATAACCGAAATCTAATTACTCCTCCTATCATCTTTAAGGCAGGGACCTTCAGCTTATGGCAAAGTGGTTGCTGTTTTAAGAAAGATAAGTGCAGCACACAGAATCACACGAGAGCCTTTCATTTTCTTCCTTTGTAATGCTAATGAAGTGCATCGCAGGATCAGCCTTGTCTGGCTGAAGACGCTGGCAGGCCTTGCTTCACCCTGCAGTGAGACTTCTACAAAGCAGCAATTGTAGAGAAAATAACTCAGAAGGAGAAAAGCTTTTGCCATACAGCAGCAATTATATATCATATAGGATCCATTACAACTTCATTTCACAAGAAAGAAGATACTTTTCAGATGTCAAAATCTCTGGCCAGCCTGCCTTAGAAACCAGCTGTTCCATTTTTATTTTTGTTTTAGTAACATTCTTGCCTCCTTTATGGATAGTTTTCTTTATTCATCTTAAACTGGAATGTTTTCGTTAAAACAAAATTTAAATCCTATATCTACAGAATTATGATGGCATAATTTCTGAGCCTGCTGTAAGACAAGGTCACTATAAAGGAGAGTCTGGTCAGGATGGAGAACTCAAGGAAGCATTACTGTGGATTTGGAAAAAGCATTCAGACCACCTTCATTTTCTACACATTTTATTGTGTTGATGATTTAATTTTAAAATGGATACACTTTCCATTTTCATTCATGAATAACCCACAATGACAAAATGGCAGCGAGTTTTCAGAGAGGTTTGCAAATTTATCAAAAATCAAAATCTGAAATCTCTCATTCAAGGAAGTATTCAGCCCCTTTGGTGTTTCACTCCACATTATGGTCAGGACCGTCCTGTTTGCTTTAAATCTCCTCGAGTTGTGTTGAGAACTTGATTGGAGTCCACCTGTGGCAAACTGAATTGATTGGACATAAGGTTGGCCTAGGAAGTCAAGTGTGTAGCTGTAGCTTCTATTTAGAAGGTCCCAAAATTCACACTGCATGTCAGGACAAAAAACAAACCATGAAGTTCAAGGAATTCACTGCTGACCTCTGCGATCAAATTGTGGTGAGGTGCAGATCAGGGCAAGGGGATCAAAACATTTATAAAGCTTTGAGTGTTCCCAGGAGCACAGTGGCCTCAGTATTTGTGAAACAGAAGAAGTTTGGAACCACCAGGACCCTTCGCAGAGTTGGCCTTTGGGCCAAACTAAGTAAACTGGGGGCCATGAAGAGGGAGGTGACCAAGAACCCAAAGGGTGACCATCTCAGCAGCACTCCATTAATCAGGCTCTAATGGTAAAGTAAATAACTCTCACCTGGAGTTTGCCAAACAACATTTAAAAGGCTCTGAGAGGAAGTGGGAAAAGATTCTCTGGTCTGACGAGGCAAAAATTGAACTCCTTGGAGAGAACAATATGACCGGTGAAGACCAGACACTGCTCATCACCTGCCTACTACCATCCCTAAGGTGAAGCATGGTGGTGGGACTATAATGCTATGAGGGTTGCTTCTTTGTGCCAGTGGCAGGGAGATTGGTCAGAATTGAGGAAAGGAGGAAGGCAGCCCAACACAGAGCGGTCCTCTGAAGAAAATCTGCAACAGAGTGCACACCACCTCAGACTGGGGTGAAAGTTGACCCAAATCATACAGTCATGACGACAATGCTGGAGTGGCTTTGAGACAAATGTCTGACTGTCGTTGAGTGGCCCATCCAAAGCACCACAGAACATCCATAGCGAGACCTGAGGATGGCAGCCACTTTCCATCAAATCTAAAGGAGTTTGAGGGGATCTGCCAAGAAGAATGGAATAAACTGCGCAAATCCAGATGTGCAAAGCTTGAGATTTACACACAAAGACTCAAAGCTGCAATTGCTGCCGAAGGGGTTTCTGCAACATGCTGGCTTAAGAGTTTATAATAGTTATATGATGGAGAGATTTCAGGTTTTGATTTTTAATAAAGGTGCAAAACTTTCTTAAACGCGTTTCCACTTTATCATTGTGGGCTATTGATTGTAGATTGATGGACAAAAATGGCAGATGAAGCCATTTAAAATTAAATCTACAGCCCAATAAAGTGTACAGAAAGTAAAGGAGGAGGAGGAGGAGGTTAGGAGCAGGTGCTGATACATCACATCGCTGCACCCACCACGTGAGAAACCTCCTCAGGATCCCAGATTAGGACCCGAGTGCAGCCGTGCAGCGGGTGACACCTCAGCACCACACTAGTTCAGATGGAATGGAACAGTGGGCTGCGGTGGGCTGGTGACCTGCCCAGGGTTTGTTTCCTGCCTTGCGCCCTGTGTTGACTGGGATTGGCTCCAGCAGACCCCCGTGACCCTGTAGTTAGGATTTAACGGGTTGGATAATGGATGGCTCGATGGATGGAACAGTGGGAGGCTTTTTACAGTGGCTGGAGTGCCAAGCCTGCCACCAACCCCCAAGTTTTCCCTGCAGGTTGGAGGGCCTACTTGTAGAGCAGAATGCGGGTTAACATCATACCCAGGACGGAGTGATTGCAGGTTAAGGGTCTCATTGAAGGGCCCAACGGAGTAGAGTCACTTCTGGTGTTTATGGGATTCAAACTGGCAACCTTTAGATTGTCGGCACAGATCCCTAACCTCAGAGCCACCACTCCACCCATAACATAATGTGGTAGGTCTAAATATAGTACTTTCTAAACTCACTGTAAATACATTATTATTATTATTATTATTATTATTATTATTATTATTATTATTACTACTATGATGTCTCTCTATATAAAAAAAAGTTATAAAAAAAGTTTTCTCTTATGTCCACATTATTCAGTCTTGACCACTCCCCTCCGCACCGCTCACCCAATCATTACTCTCCTAATCATTACTTCTACAGCACACATCCTCTCGCTGTCGCACCCCGTGACACTCTCAGTGCTGCTAAGTCGTCCTTCAACGCAGTCGGATCATAATGGTAATTTTCGCAATGCAAATTATCCATTTAAGAATCTATCGCAATAGATAAACAGCGGCAGGAGCTGATAATGAACATCAAAAAAAGAAAATGAACAAAAATCAGCTGCATATAATAAAAATCAAGGACAAAGAGATTTGTCCAATAAACAAAAAAGAGAAAAATATCCCAAACAATATGCAAACAGAAATGCAAAAAATCGGGAGTGGTCTCCCCCCGACTTTCTAGTATACTCAGATATGGGGATGGATATTTGAGGAGTAAACTGCAAGACAATGATTATATTTTTATATTATGTACATTAAAGAGCCATCAACAACAAATCAAATTAAATGAATCATATATTGAACAATTATGATAAAAGTAAAGTTGAATAAATCAGACTGCGCCACCGTGCCACTCTAGTTGTTGTTAATAATAATAATAATAATAATAATAATAATAATAATAATAATAATAATAAACATTCAAACCCCAGGGGACTAAATTACAGCCATTGAGTATTTTGCTGGTCTTTGGCAATTAATGAAAACAGTGACATCTCTGACCGACTTGATATGTGACAGTCCTTGGGACAGTTCACATACATAAAGCTAGGAACCGTGTAGGGACACACAAAAGGTGTGTCATGAAGGGAGCCGACATGCTTGGCTGGAGATTAAAACAAAAGACAATTTTACTGCTTTAGCCAGTCATGAATATACTGTACAGTCTGACTTTATTATTTGTATGATCACTCGTGCCTTTAAAGGCCTAATGTTCCAAATATATTAGGCGGTCAAACTGAAAATTGGTTTAAATGGACCTCCAGAACAATTTTACCTTAGTGTTTTAGTTATTCAGCATGATGTAAGGCTGTGAAGCTGAATGACTTATTAGATCTTTGTAGAGTCACTTTTGGAATGCATTGCTATTTCCAGATCCAGATGAATGTTGTTATATTTGAAATAAATTTCTTAAGGAAAGATTATGTGCATGGGATTACTCTTGAAAAAATATAACATATTAGGGAAGGTGTTCATTTTGACAGTGTTAATTGTCCCTGTAAGATGGAGGGTGGAACATCTGTGAACATCTGGTTTAATTTTATCCCTGGTATTTGCAAAATTGCATTAGAAAAGACCTTTATATTTATTTGTGATGGTTATCCCTGATATTTAAACGTTTTTGTTATTCTGAACAGATAGCTATCCAATCCAGTATGATATGCTAAAGAGTTCATTGGGAAAATGAGCATTTTCACTTAGATTAATTTTATTCAGATTAATTTTAAATCCAGAGATGTTTTGAAATTCTCCTAACATGTTTGAAACTAATGGTAAAGATGATTGTGGTTCTGACATGTAAAGCTCCATATCGTCCTCACACAGTGATATTTTCTGTTTGTGTCCTTCTCTGATAATTCCCTTTATCTCTTGTTTCTTCCAAAGATGAATAGCCAGTGGCTCAATGGCTAACACAAAAAACACGGGTGAAAGTGGTCAACCTTTTCAAGTGTCTCTTTTTAATCTGACGTATTCTGAGGTTGTATTATTAATGCGTCCTGAGGCTTCTAGACTGGCATACTATAATTGAGTTAATGTAGATAGATTGGGGTTAAACCCAAATCTGTGCATTGTAGTAAATAGATAATACCATTCAACTCTATTAAAGGCTATTTCTGCATCCAAAGATTATAGGACTTCTGGAAAATCCGATTTTTTGGGTGAGTATATTACATGAAACAGGCACCAAAGGTTTTTCTTAATTTAAAGCCTTTCCTGCTTCAAAGTGAATATATTTGGTCATTTTTAAGGCCTTTTCTTTCTCCTTTGGGCACCACTGAAAGATGCAAGAATAGACAAGATATTTTAAAAATTTATAAAAAATCTCAGAGTACAGTGGGAAAAGGATCTCCTATTCAACATTTCACAAAAGTAGTAGAAGGCACTCAAACTCCATATATGCAAAGCATACAATTATTCAATTTAAAATCTTTTATCGAGCACATCTGTCTCATATAAAATTGTCCAAAACATTTCCAGGGCAAGATCCAACCTGCGAACGTTACAATCGAGCTCCAGCCTCACTAGGCCACATGTTTTGGAGGTGCACCAAACTAACATCATTCTGGACCAAAATGACTTTCAGACAGCCTTGGGGTCACAATCCCTCCTAATCCATTAACAGCTGTGTTTGGTGGACTCCCAGAGGGTCTTAAAGTGGGGAAGGACAAACAAACTGTAATCGCCTTCACAGGTAGTCCCTGAGTTACGGACATCCGACATACGACTTATGAACGGGGCCGCATCTGTTGCTTCATCTGTCTGGGGGGCGCGATGCAGGCTCCTCAGTAACTGCCACTCCATTATCTCTGGCCTGGGCATGCTGCAAGTGGTGGCTGGAGGGGGGCGGTTTCGCTGCTCATGCAGTGTAGTGTCCCTCGGGCGGCTCCGGTTGATGAATGGGGCAGTGGGGGCCGCACCCCATTCATTCTCAGTGAGCGGCTGGGTGCGCGGCAAGCGTTCATGTGCAGGGCGGAGGCTTGATGGGGTGGAGAGGGGCGGTTCACTACCCACCCACCACGCCACCGCAACTACTGCTCCTGACTGGATGGAGGCTGGATGGGACGGAGGGGGGCGTTTCACTGCCCGCCCACCACACAGCCTTGCAGTGTTCCTCGAATGGCTGCCCCATTTGTTCTCGGTGGGTGGTTGGTGATGCTGCAAGCGGTGACCCGGTTGTGGCTAAATGGAGGCCATTAAGGGTGAATGGGGTGATGAGGGGCAGCATTGTAGTGTGCCTCGGGTGGCTATCTGTTGAATGGGGGCGGTGGTGGATGATTCACTACCCACCTTTGGCCGCACCCTGAATGGGGGCGAACTCCCCCCACACCGCCCCCATTCATTCTCAATAGCAAGCCTGCTTGTACTGTTACGTACATAGCGGGAAGTTGTCTCTTGTCAATACATCAGACATGTTGACGACGGGTGCCTTCCTGCTGTGATAATATCTACAGTGCTGTACAGAAGAGCTCATCTTAACCTTTTGTCTTCACCCTTTAACGATGTCTCTGAAACACAAATCTGATGCAAGTGCTGGTGATACAGTAAAGAAGAGAAAAACCATCACCATTGAAAATAAAGTAGAAATAATAAAAAGGTCATAGAGAGCTGAAACTCCATCATTCATTGGCAGAGCACTTGGTTACAGTCGGTCAACAATAGCATTTATTTAAATAATGTACCTGTTCTGACTTATATACAAATTCAACTTAAGTACAAACCTACAATCCCAATCATGTCATAACCCGGGGACTGCCTGTACTTCACGTACACTTGTTTTGCTCATCTGGAAGAATCGTAACCCACGTCTTTAAAGTCAGTAGGTAACTGATGTCCTACACTATCTGAAATTGGAAAAAATCAAATTCTCACTTAGAGGATCTGTACAAACCTTTTTTTAAAACCTGGCAGAACAAGTGTTATATTGGGGAGAAAGATTCTCTTCCCACATTTCTACTCTTCAAGTTTTACTCTGGTTGTTGGCCTTCCTCACTTTCTCTTGGGTGAGGTCTTAGTTTTATTAAGATTGACTTGTTTGTATGGAACGTTACTTGCTTTTAATAAATTCATTAAAAAAGTATTCCCTTCTGAACACAATTTTATGTGGTAAATGAATACATACCATGATTGTGAGGATATAACTTCAACTTGAAAAACTTACTAAACTTACCCTTCACCTTACTAAAGCCACAACACTGGAGGGTGACTTCTTGATGATATAAATTGGATTTTGTTAAAATTTTTGTATTCTTTTCAACCAACTTTTATGATTGCACACTCGTTTGAAAAGTTTGGAAGCTGTAAATTTCATTTCTGGTGTGACTTTTTCATTCTGTCATTTCCTTTATGAGTCATTTATCTTTTTACTAGCAAAATACCCGCGCGTCGCAGCGGCAAAGTACTACCTTAAAATTTTTATTAAGAAGACAATTAAACCTTTTTAAAACTGAGGGAAAATATACCAATAATTATTTGTTAAGGATCTCTTTGTATGCCACGTTGTCAGTTCGGCCCTCCAGTTGCAATATGACCAAGCTGTAGCTGTGCGCTGAGCTTACTCTTGAGCATGCAGCGTACAGTTGGCCATGTGAACAGTAATCTTGTTTCAAATCTCACAGCATGGATTGCTGCTGTCATAATCGGTTTGAATTTCATGGTTTGTTTCAATTACGACAGTATTTGTAGGACTTGTGTTGAAGAGACATTCAGCATCTGTCAAGCGTTGTAAGTATACAACCAGTTTCATTGATAACTTCACATCCAGCTTTTGAGAGTTTAAACATTTCTAAACATCAAAGTGCCCACTACTGAAATCGTCACCTGTGAATCTAAGATGTTTAAGAGGCATTGACGGTTGTCCAAAGGTGTAAAATATTTGGCCATTTAGGTACACTTAAGCATTTCACTCTTCTAGTGCTCCTGTGTAGTATAATCTCCTGTACCGTCATCAGTCCACACCTTGAACCTGTCCCAGTCATTCAATACATAAGACCCAATGTTCCTCCGGATATCAAGAGTGAGCCTGATATGACCGTGCAATATGTAACAAAGAGAATGGAAAAGGCAGGTGCCATCTCCGGGCATGGAAACCACTTGGTAAGTGACAGTTCTTTGATCGATGGTGATCACCTCGATAGACATGTTAATGGGGGTACGGTTGGAATGATAAAGGAAATGGGTACCTGAACAATGTAAAGTAAGTCTAAAATACCTACACAATAACTATAATCGTAATAAATGAACAATAAAACAGCGGAGAAGCCGTGGATTAAATAAAAAGGCTGTAGTTATCAGCAGGGAGACGTGAATACCGTGGCGAAGCAAGCAAGGGAATGTAGAGACTGGAGCGACAGACGGCCTTATATAGGCATGCAGCCAACAACGTGGGAGGCGTTGGGATGGGGGACCCAACGCCGCCTCACACGGTGACTGAGCTGCAGGCTATGGACGTATATATGTACGTAAGTAGGATTCAGTTAGTGTTGGGAACCTGCGTACCAAATTTCTTGAAGATGGGCCCATAAGTAACAAAGACCGTTGAAAAGTTCAATATGACGGCCGACAGTGGCATCATATCACCGAAATAAGTACCAAATTTCAGCCTTCTACCTACACGGGAAGTTGGAGAATTAGTGACGTTGGAAAGTTCAATATGGCAGCTGACAGTGGCGTCACACCACCGAAATAAATATGTACATTGGTTTCGGTTAGCGCAGGGAAGCTGCCTACCAAATTTCGTGAAGATGGGGCCATGAATAAGAAAGTTCAACATGGCAGACGCTGTTGACCGTTATGACCGTTACGCGTAGAATTTCGAAATGATTAACTTTTGTAAGTAATCTGTAAGGAATGAGCCTGCCAAATTTCAGCCTTCTACCTACACGGGAAGTTGGAGAATTAGTGATGTTTGGAAAATTCAATATGGCGGCTGACAGTGGCGTCATACCACCGAAATAAGTACGTACATCGGTTTTGGTTAACGTAGGAAAGCCACCTACCAAATTTCTTGAAGATGGGGTCAGCCTTCTATCTACACGGGAAGTAGGAAAATTAGTGACGTTGGAAAGTTCAATATGGCGGGCGACAGTGGCATCATACCATCGAAATAAGTACATACATCGGTTTTGGTTAGCGCAGGGAATCCGCCTACCAAATTTCGTGAAGATGGGGCCATAGATAAGAAAGTTCAACATGGCAGACGTTGTCGACCGTTATCGACCGTTATGACCATTACGTGTAGAATTTCGAAATGAAACCTGCTTAACTTTTGTAAGTAAGCTGTAAGGAATGAGCCTGCCAAATTTCCGCCTTCTACCTACACGGGAAGTTGGAGAATTAGTGACGTTGTAAAGTTCAATATGGCGGCTGACAGTGGCGTCATACCACCGAAATAAGTATGTACATTGGTTTCGGTTAGCGCAGGGGAGCTGCCTACCAAATTTCTTGAAGATGGGGCCATGAATAAGAAAGTTCAACATGGCGGACATTGTGAAAATTAGTGACTTTCGAAAGTTCAATATGGCGGCCGACAGTAGCGTCATACCATCAAAATAAGTACATACGTCGGTTTCGGTTAGCGCAGGGAATCCGCCTACCAAATTTCGTGAAGATGGGGCCATAAATAAGAAAGTTCAACATGGCGGACGTTGTCGACCGTTATGACCGTTACGTGTAGAATTTCGAAATGAAACCTGCTTAACTTTTGTAAGTAAGCTGTAAGGAATGAGCCTGCCAAATTTCAGCCTTCTACCTAGACGGGAAGTTAGAGAATTAGTGACATTGGAAAGTTCAATATGGCGGCTGACAGTGGCGTCATACCACGGAAATAAGTATGTACATCGGTTTTGGTTAGCGCAGGGAAGCCGCCTACCAAATTTCATGAAGATGGGGCCATGAATAAGAAAGTTGAACATGGCGGACACTGTTGATCGTTATGCGTAGAATTTCGAAATGAAACCTGTTTAACTTTTGTAAGTAAGCTGTAAGAAATGACCCTGCCAAATTTCAGCCTTCTACCTACACGGGAAGTTGGAGAATTAGTGATGTTTGGAAAATTCAATATGACGGCCGACAGTGGCGTCATACCACCGAAATAAGTACGTACATCGGTTTTGGTTAGCGCAGGGAAGCCACCTACCAAATTTTGTGAAGATGGGGTCAGCCTTCTACCTACACGGGAAGTTGGAAAATTAGTGACGTTGGAAAGTTCAATATGGCGGCCGACAGTGGCGTCATACCATCGAAATAAGTACATACATCAGTTTCGGTTTGCACAGGGAAGCCGCCTACCAAATTTCGTGAAGATGGTGCCATAAATAAGAAAGTTCAACATGGCGGACGTTGTCGACCGTTATCGACCGTTATGACCGTTACGTGTAGAATTTCGAAATGAAACCTGCTTAACTTTTGTAAGTGAGCTGTAAAGAATAAGCCTGCCAAATTTTAGCCTTCTACCTACACGGGAAGTTGGAGAATTAGTGATGAATCAGTGAGTCAGTCAGTCAGTGAGGGTTTTGCCTTTTATTAGTATAGAGATATAGATATATAGATATATATATACACACATATATATGTATGTGTGTGTGTGTGTGTGTGTGTGTGTGTGTGTGTGTGTGTGTGTATATTATTTATATATATATATTATATATATATATATATTTATATATATACTAGCAGAATACCCGCGCTTCGCAGCGGAGAAGTAGTGTGTTAAAGAAGTTATGAAAAAGAAAAGGAAATATTTTAAAAATAACGTAACATGATTGTTAATGTAATTGTTTTGTTATTGATATGAGTGTTGTTGTCATCTCTCTCTCTCTATCTAATATATATATATATATATATATATATATATATATATA
>JANRMT010062817.1:12962342-13007315 GCA_026402145.1 Polypterus bichir lapradei | reverse complement strand
ATATATATATATATATATATATATATATACATAGCAAAATACCCGCGTTTGGCAGCAGAGAACTAAAAAGAAAAGGAAACATTTTAATAATAACGTAACATGATTGACAATATAATTGTTTTGTCATTGTCATGAGTGTTGCTGGCATATATATATATACACTCACACACACACACACATATATAAACATATATATATATATATATATATACACACACACACACACACATATATATATATATATACACACACACACACATATATACATATATACACATATATATACACACACAAACACATATATACATATATACACATCTACATATATACTGTATATAAACATATATATATATATATATACAAATCTACATATATATATTAGGGGTGGGACTCGATTAAAAAAATTAATCCAATTAATTAGAGGCTGTGTAATAATTAATCTTGATTAATCGTATGTAATCGCACACAGGGCCGATCCTGGGTAGATGGCCGCCTTTGTGCGAATGTGGTTTCGCCGCCCTACGTACCTATTTTCTATTATGATATGACGGATATCACAAAAATAAAAAAATCACATACATACATTAATTTATTAGTTAAACATCAAAGAATGATTCTCCTAGCTTTAACAGTAGCAAATTCATCTATTATGTTTAAATGATCCAGTTTTTCACAAATTTCAGATTCTATAGACAGAAGCACAACATCACTCAATCGTTGTTGCCCGATAGTGGAACGGAGATCATTTTTAATTATCTTGAGTTTTGAGAAGCTCCTTTCAGATGCTGCCACTGATACAGGCAACGTGAGAAAAATGCGTAATGCAATGCAGAGATTCGGAAAACAAACTCGCTTTCACGTTTTGTCTTTCTCTCGGACATTCTACAAAATAGGTAGAATAAAGGGCTAATTCAAATATAATAATAATTTTGTAATAATCTTGGGCCTAATTCACACAAGTGACATATACACAATACACACTAATGTCATGTCAGTGTGCATTGGGCAATAAGTAAACATGTAAAAGTTTGTAATTTTTCTGAAATATTTCAATAACACTTTGAGCCCCACGTGCGCCACCGATGGTCATTTTAAATGTAAAAATACATTGCCGGTGAAAACGTGGGCTCAAAGTGTTAAAAAAATCTGTACATACTTTCTCAATGAAACAGCATATCATAATCATAACGTACGTTTGTGTAGAACCACGAGTCCTGAGCCTTTGTGTAGTCCAAACAAATAGAATCAAACCAAACCAAACCAGCCTAGATTAGAAAGCCATCTTATTTAATCGTTCTAAGTGACAGGCAGCTCTGCACACAGTGACAAACAGTCAATTCAGAGATCGCCGCAGACCGCTGTCTTTTGCCGCTTCTCTTGACTCGCAATCCCGTTGAGGAACGTACGCGTCTCACATGAAATCTATCGCCTTCGCGACGCAACTATGAAACATGCAAGTTGAACGTTGACTAAGGGACTACGCACATTTAGAGTTTTGGTCGCGCGTAGTAAACACATGGTAAGCAATGGAACCGTTCAGACAGAGCGTGCGATGAGCCGGCAACCATCAAAGGCTTTTGCGCCCGCTCGCGCGAGCAAATCGCTATGTATGTGGAGTCCCTAATAGGCATCAGCGCATCGACTACAATACACGCTACACGCAACTTTGTCAAACTTTGCTCACTGCAAACGCCGCCACTGCTATAGTCGTCGGCCGCCCTCAGACTTTAAAATTCAAAGGCGGACAGCCGCCGGTCGCAGCGTCGCCGGCTGCTGCACGTCTCCTCAACGGCCGCCTTTGAGTTTGGCCGCCCACGTGCGGGGCACGTTTTTGCCCGTCGCCAGGATCGGCCCTGATCGCACACATAAATTTGCCCCAAATCGCAAATGTGTTTTTTTAATTTAAAAGGGTTTTAGTGGGCGACAGAATCAAATAATAGACATGGACATGAATATTGTAAACTCAAGCTCTTTTAATTTCTGAAAAAAAAAATGCTTTTAAACTGCATTTGAATTCAAAACAGAAACAAAAATATCATCCCTGGTTAAAATTGAGCAGACTTAAAAATAAAGTGGTAGTTTAAGTACTTTAAGTACATTTTCAGAATGGTATTGTCTTTAAATAATAACCAAAATTTCAACAGAAAGTGCAGTTTTTCTTCTTAAAAAAATAAGTCAGAAACATAAAAGGTAATTTGACCAACTTAATCTTTAAACTCTGAGTAACCTTAGCCAAAATTATTTTGTACATTAGGCTAAAACAGTGTGATCATTGAACATTTTGTAATTAGATGTAATTAGAATTACTAACGGTCACGGAACTCCAATGATCCCCAGTAAGAGCCACAAAGTCCGCTTTCTGTAATGCATCTAATTTTGCTTGGTTGTGCACAAAACCATGCTTTTATCAAGGCTTCGCTCGGGTAATTTTTTGAAATTAAATTTTCCTCCGATCAGGAACGCGCTTCATTCCGAGTGTAACATTTTTGTAGCTGTGATGTGTGCATCAGTGTAATCGATGTACCAGGAAATCATGCATTGACAAAAGTTCCCCTTTGCTTGGAATTGAAAATGTGATTAAATGCGTTATTTTTTGTTATGGAGTACATGCATCGAAGCTTCTCAGCTGTGCTTGTGCTAAGAATAGGAAAGATTTTAAAAATAACGTAACATGATTCTGCGTTAACTGCATATTTTTTCATAAGTCTCAAACCAAGGAAATGCGAGGTTAAAATGAACCGAGAAGCACGCGTACATACTCAGTACATCCACTCTCGGGAATCAAACCTCGGATGCAGGCGATAGAGGCGAAGCCTCTACAATTACGCCACGGTGTGTGGCTTATTTATTTGAGAGTATGTAGATCGGGATATATATATATATTCGCAGCGGAGACGTAGTGTGTTAAAGAAGCTATGGAAAAGAAAAGGGAACATTTTAAAAATAACGTAACATGATTGTCAATATACAGTAATTGTTTTGTGAGTGTTGCTGTGATCAAGGATTCGATTATCATTATTTGTTTCAATCAGGGTCGTATTTGTACGATGTGTTGTGTTCAAGTTACATTCTGTGTTTGTCAGTCGTTGTAAAGATTAAATTCTGTAATTACAGCCACATTAGCTCCACAAATGAGACACACGGGTTTACCGGCAATGTCAGTAAACATATACTCAGCCTCCCATCGGTTTTTAAAGGCTCTATTTTCAGAATCAACTTTTCTCTTCGGCATCGTGTGGGCTAGCTTCGCAATAACTTGCAGCAACGCGGTAAGTGTTCGGCAAGGCAGCTGAAGCGCTGCATTATGGGATCTGTAGTTTATTGTGTTACCAGCGCTTCATATACCCGGGCCATTAATAACAATAATACAGTATATAAAATGATCTCGTGGGCCGGATATAATTACACGCCGGGCCGGATGTGGCCCGTGGGCTTTGAGTTTGACTCATATGGACTAAATTGAACTTGAAAAGAAATATTTTTTGGAATGTGATCGCGCAAGTCAGTACATCGAGCCCGCGTGCTATTGTGGTTTTGCTTGTGTGCTTCAGTAAGTTACCGTCCCCTCGCTCTTACTTTTTTACCGTTCATCAAATGAATACACTGAGTATGGCTTTACCAAAACAATCATTGATCGCGAATAAAGTATCCATTATTCATGAAGCTTCAATAGGTGAATAGGTGATCTGTCTTTCTGCGTTAACCGCATGCGTTTTCATACGTCTCAAACTAAGGGGATGCGAGGTTAAAATAAATCGAGAAGCGCGCGTACATACTTAGTGCATCCCCTCTCGGGAATCGAACCTCGGACGTGGGCGCTACAGGCGAATGCTTTACCATCGCGCCACTGCATGTGGTTTATCTATTCGAACTGTTACTTTTTGTCTGCGCACTGCGTCAGTTCACGTGAGCCACTGAATATGGTTTTATATGTCAGTCGCTCGCTTCTAATTGTTTCGCTGCCTTCTTAATTATATAATGCATGTTTTCTAAAGCGCGTTTTGTAGCTCTTCCTGGCTTTCTACGTAATGCGTGATTACGTGAGAGGCGTGAAAATGTCATACGGAACTCCGCCCCTCCAGCTCAACTCCATTACAGTAAATGGAGAAACACAACTTCCAGTTATGACCATTACGCGTAGAATTTCGAAATGAAACCTGCCCAACTTTTGTAAGGAAGCTGTAAGGAATGAGCCTGCCAAATTTCAGCCTTCTACCTACACGGGAAGTTGGAGAATTAGTGATGAGTCAGTCAGTCAGTCAGTCAGTGAGTGAGTGAGTGAGTGAGTGAGTGAGTGAGTGAGTGAGTGAGTGAGTGAGGGCTTTGCCGTTTATTAGTATAGATTACACTTTGGCCGCCATTTTGTTTTTTTTATGATCACCGCCATTTTGGATGCCATCATTCTGGCAGCACCTCGCATTTCTTGGGCATGCCCTCGGAGGTTGTGACCGGACCAGATGAGTTACACATTCCTTATCCAAGTTATGCCGTTTCCCATGGCCTCTGCTTTAAACTTTTCTCATTTGATTCTTTTGTAATATACAGTTTTTTGCTTCATTTTCTGAGTTTTTTTTTCACTTTTTGGCTTGATGTTCACATTTTTTGATCTTATGATTCTGATCCTTGTTTGTCTCTCTCCTGGTGCTTAACAAACTTACTAGTCATTACTTGCTGACATAACCGTTGTCACACAATTCTCTTAATTTGTATGATAAAATGGACATTTTATGTGTCAGTTAAAGTGGCTGGTCAGCGTGGTGCTGGTCAGAAGTACAAGGTGGTGCGTCCTTGATCTGCAGATTCTGCATCTCTGTATGTGCTTTGTGGATTTAAGATATGCCTATCCTAACTGATGACATTCTCCATAGCTAATTTCTAATATATTCCATAGCAACTGAGTCAAATTTCAGTGTTCAGCCAACCCTAGCGCACTGACAGGACCCCCTAATTACATATCCCCGTTTTTTGTTTCATTGTTTTGTACGTTTGTGCACTCGCTCCCTTTGCTTAATGTGAATTAAATGTCACGGCTCTTCTTTTACTGTAGCGAGCTGAAATAAAACTCATTTTTAAAGCTCTGGATAGGACAGCTGAAATGTTAAGTAATGAATCAAAGTCTGTAAACGCTAATTAGCTATAACAACTTTGTCATGTTTATTAAACGTGCACGCTGAAAAGGTCACTAGAAATATCGGAGCGCTTGTGGAATAATGGTAATTTAATAGCTCCCATGTTAATGATTTCATTTATGGTAACAATTGCTGAAGCCCCAGTAATGAAATGCAATGATTATTGTGAAATGGCTTTTTAGCTAAAGAGTAATGTGGTTAGAATTTGAATTGCCACCATCACGTTACAACTTTGATCAATCATGATGAATTATACGCAGAGAAAGGAAACAGAGTATTATTTACAGCACTTTTGATTGTCCATTTGAAGGAAGAATCAAGTTGAAATTCTGCTCTGGCTGGATTTAAAAATGAACACAGATGCCACGTAGGAATGGCGCGGAAAGAAAATCAATGAAACGAACCATTGTCTGTTTTGGACAAATTGTACATTGTTTTAGTTACTCTGTCTTTAATTTGAATTACTAATGGCAAACACATTACAGCTCAACTCTATAGAGTATTCATGTACTGGAGGGTAAAAGAAGGACCAGTTGAACCACAAGACCACCATCACTGAATACCTCAACTCTACACAGCACCACACATGGGCATCCAGAGGTCCCTTGTCAAGCTTGACTGAGGCTAAGTACTACCACTCCAGGGCAAGAGGGGGCGCTGTCACTAATGGTATCCTCTCCTTTCTCCACAGCGATGACACGTCTATGCATCTGTGACAACTAGAGCAAGCCCCACCCCCTTCTAGTCAACCCACCATATACAGTGGTGGCCCGGGAAGGTGACGCCTGATTGACGACCAGGACCCCAGTCTGTTAAGTGCTATAGAACTAAGAAATAGTGAAACGCTGACAGTGCAGTTGGCTGATAGTTGTATCAGCATTCTTTTAAGTTATATGTTTCATCTGTTTAAACAGAATTACCAGAATGCTACAGCAACATTTCTTCCTCCTCCCCACTGCTTCCTTGCCACCGGTCACCAAAGTATTCACACAGCAAATGCAGAGTATGGTGGGAAGTAAAAGAAGACCAGATGAGCCAGAAGACCACAGTCATATTATAGCTCAGCTCTATACAGATTGACGCATGGGCTTCTAGGGGTCCCCTGACAAGCTGGACTGAGGTTAAGTGTTATCACTCTGGGGCAAGAGAGGACGCCGCCACTCTATCTATCAATCTATCTATCTAATGGTGTAAAGTCTAGTTTTGAAAGTCCCTGAAGTCCTCCTACCAAACTACTTGGTCACTTATTCCGAGTGTCTATGGTTCTCTGAGTTTAAGGAAAACTTCCTAATGTTTGTGTGAAATTTACCTTTAATAACGGGTTTCCAACTGTGTCCTCGTGTTCTCGATGAACTCATTTTAAAATAACAGTCTCGATCCACTTGACTAATTCCCTTCATAATTTGAAACACTTCACTCAGGTCTCCTCTTAATCTCCACTTTGTTAAACTGTAAAGGCTCAGCTGCTTTGGAACTACGGACTGGGATATCCTGCAGGGGTCACATAGTGAGAACATTGAGGAGGTTGTTGACTGCACTACTGACTACATCAACTTCTGTATGGACATTGTAGTTCCAGTAAGAACAGTACGCTGCTATGCTATCAACAAGCCATGGATTACAAGTGACAGTTCGCATACCAGGAGAAGGTGGAAGCGGAGGATGCCATCATCTATATGCTACACCAATCCCTCTACCACTTGGACAGAGGCAGTGGTGCTGTAAGAATTATGTTTCTGGACTTCTCTAGCGCCTTCAACACCATCCAACCTCTGCTCCTTAGAGACAAGCTGACAGAGATGGGAGTAGATCATACCTGGTGGTATGGATCATGGACTATCTTACAGACAGACCTCAGTATGTGCGTCTCGGGAACTGCAGGTCTGACATTATGATCAGCAGCACAGGAGCACCACAGAGGACTGTACTTTCTCCGGTCGTGTTCAGCCTGTTCAAGGCAGCTAATTGACAATTGTTTGGAAGGCGCAGCATTTCACGCAATGATGACATTCCATGGCCTCCGAGATCCCCAGATCTCACTGTTTGTGTTTTTTTTTCCTGTGTGGACATCTTAAAAAGCCAAGTGTACTGCACACGTCCTGCAACCATTGCCGAACTGAAATGGAGGATTGAAGAGGAAATTGCTGGCATTCCACTTGACATGTTACATCGAGCAAAGCAGAATTTCCACAACAGGCTGTCAGAATGTGTGCAGAGAAATGGACAACACCTTCATGATGTTTTCTTCAAAACATAAAATGAATATTGAATTGATTACCATCATTAATTGTATATCCTGTACAATACATTTCATCATTAAATGTATTTTGTAATGTGCTTATTCGTGCATTGAATGTCAATTGAAAATTTCTCGTTTCCCTGCGCCACCCTGTATTTAAGGAGAATTAGCACGGCACAATGGCACAGCTTTTAGCTTTATAGCTTCAAACCTCTTGTGAACTGGATTCAGTTCTTATCCTAGTTCCTGTCTTTGCACAAAATTCTCAAAATCCAATGTAATCCAATTCAGACTGGTGGGGTCTGGAGCACATCTAAGCAACATTGGACACAAGGCAGGAACTAACTCTAGACTGGGCACCAGTCTATCAGAGGGCAAACTCACACTGAAAGCACCCAGTACAGTAATCACTATGCCTCCTGCCTTAAAATACTACCCTTAGGGGGGCTAGTTATTCTCCTTGTGTCTGTGTGGGTACTTCCCAGGGTAACCCAAAGACATTCAAGGTAAGTTAATTGGTGAGTGTGGAGATACACCCAGGAGATTATTAGGCACATCTGTGCCTGCTTATCCATGAAATTAACTAATTGAGCAAATCACTTGGCCTGGAGCTTCAGTTTATGTTCACCTCGAACACCAGATTTGGGGAAAAATGTGACCTCAGTGATTTCCAATGTGGTATATTTTTTGGTGCCAGATGAGCTGGTTGAAGTATTTCTGTAACTAAAAATCTTAGGATTTTCATGCACAACTGTCTCCAGGATTTATTCAGAATGGTGTGAAGAAAAGAAACAAAACCAAGTGGAAGTCCTGTATATGAAAACCCCTTATTGATGAAACAGGTCAGAGGAGAATGGCCAGATTGGTTTGAGTTGACTGGAAGGCTACAGTAACTCAGATAACCAATAATTGTGATGAGCACAAAAGCATCTCAGAATGCACAACAACATTTCAAACCTTGAGGCAGATAGGCTACAGCAACAGAAGACCATGTCAGGTTCCATTCCTGTTTGCCAAGAACAGACAACTGAAGCTGCCGTGGGCACAAGCTCACCAAAACTGGACAAGTGAAGAACGGAAAAACGCAGTCTGGTCTGATGAACTTTGATTTCTGCTGAGGAACACCAATGATAGGGGCAGAATTTGGCACCAACAGTATGAATCCATGCACCCAACCTTCCTTGAGTCAGTTGTCCAAGCTAGCGTGGTGGAGGTGTAATGGTATGGGGGAATGTTTTCTTGGCCCACTTTAATACTAATTAATACCAATCAATCATCGCTTGAATGCCATGGTTCTTCTACTGATGTCACATCCATTGCCCACCCCTCTGGAACCCATATTATCAGAAGTCTGGCCATGTTTGAGTCAGCTGAGTATCAGACAGCCAGCAAGGGGGCACTCACTCTATGCGTGGAGAGCGTACTGGTGCAAAAATGGCTGCTGTCACATCATCCACATGGATGCTACACATTAGTGGTAGGATTGAGGCCTGGACTTTGACTTGGCCATTCCAACATTTTGATTGTTATGTTCATGGGAATCCCTTCTGAACACTTTGAAATCACTTCATCCTCGAGATTCATAAAAAAAAACCCTCCACATTTGATATGCCGTTCAGCCATTCTTGGAATCTAGTCACGAAAGAAGTTGAGCTTTTTGGAGTTCTCCCACTTTTGTGGCCCTCTAAACCTGAAAACCTCTTATTTACAGGCCATTTTTGGACCATATTTTGTGCACGAAATTACACCTTTATGATAAAGAGTAAACCAGTTGGTGTCTCCATCAAAACTGATCAGAAAGACATGAAGCTGTGCATGTCACATCAACCGACACCAGGGGTTCACCCTTCTAATTGGGAAGCAAGGGGTCAAAATTATTCTTTTTTGCAAAACTTCATAAAAATAGGGATCAGTAATATAGGCATGTGGAGTGAAGTTATATATTATTTTCGAGGTTTGCTTATCACCAGTATGATCATATTTTGGATATTTGATTCTTTACTGGGGGTCCTAGCCCTCTGACAAATTTAGTCAAATTTCTAACATAGGTAAGTTTCAAAGTAAGCACAAAGGAAACAGGAATCCTGCTGGCTTACGGGGACTCTGAAATGCTGAACTTGCGTGTTCACCTCAGCATTTCGATCACAGATCTAATGCTCTCACTCACCTATTATTTTTTTCCTTTCAATAGTACCTGTAACTCCTAAAATGAGTACTTAGTGGTTCATCCTGCAGTTGATTTTCAGGGCTATCCTTACAAAATCCAAAGGCCACCAGGCAACCAGTACCTTCCTGTAGTCATTCACTATGAAAAACTCTTTGAGCAGTGAGAAAAGGGTTATATAAATGTAAAGAATAATTATTCTCACTATTATCAAATCACTATGGTGATTTAACTTCTATAAATCGAGCCTCAGGTACCAAATAAAACAGAACAGATTTCAATATCTCCTAAAATTAAGAAAACATTCGAAAACCATGTGAGGAAAAAAATAAGCGCACCCTATAATTTAGTAACATTTTTTTTTTCATTTGATATACTTTATAAATTCTAGAGGGGAAGCTATCTTTTCGCATGACGTTTGGAGGTCAAAGCGCAGGGTCAGCCATTGTACATCACCCCTGGAGCAATTTTTAGGTTAAGGGTCTAGGTGAAGGGCCCAACGGATTAGGCTGTTTTCTGGCAGTAATGGGATTTGAACTGGCAACTTTCAGATACCACCACAGATCCTTAGCCTCAGAGCAAGTCGACCCACCAGCTATTTAGCAGCAGTAGCCTGAAGTATACATTTTCTATAAGATTTCCTCTACTGACATCATATCCGTTGCCCATTCCCTCTGGAACCCTTATGACCAGACGTTTGTCCATCTTTGAGTCAGATGAGTATCGGACTCCCGTCTGAAAAGACGTCAGTGATATCTTTGTCAGAAAATCGTTCTCTTTTTGATTTATTTTCATTATACAGGGGTCACTGACGTGCCCCAAACCTTTTTTCCCCCCCGTGTCTGCTTCTTGTTTCACACGGGTTACTCACCTTATCCCAGTTTTTTTACGCACATGTAAACAGAGACAAAGTTCAAAGAAATCCAAATTTCTTCAAGGTGCAGGTAATCAACTGCATGCTCAGTGCGTCTTTCTCAACCGTTGGTTTAATGGCCGATTAGGAAGCTTTCTAGAGAAATGCTGCTCAAGCAACACTTCTGTGTAAGTGGGATATTTGTTTTCCACTAGAAACTTTGCGGTCAACAATTACTGTGACATGAATCAGCCATCCGGCACGATACAACAAAAAAAAAAATTGGGAGATGATCTATAAATGTCCTGTCTCCTCCCACAAGGAACAGCAAAAGATTTGTTCCAAAGTGGGGATGGTGAATAATTGCTTCCCCCATTTGCAGGCAGGTGGAAGATAAAAGTTGGCAAGATGATAGATTGGTAAAGATTGAATTTCAATACCATTTCAGACAGAAAGTTAAGATGGATGCCAGGACTGTATTCTCCTTGCAGAATAGGAGTAAATCAGTGTATGACTTTGAATTTTTAAATAGCCAAGGAGAGTGGAACGACCGATGTTTGAAACAGCACTGGGGGTGATTTCATCGTTAAGAGTCAAAGCAAGACACTATTTGTCATATTAAGAAAACTGAATAATTGAAATTAAACTTGAGTGGAATGCCAGTCATTAATGGAAGTTTATTTAATTAACTTTCATATAGTACTCTTCCCTGATGAAAGGCCCAGAGTCTATCTATTACAGTTGATAAACAGAAAAAGAAAAGTACACAATAATGAAACATTTACATTCATAAGCGGTCCCAGTCATGGGAAATAGAAAGAAAGTCCCCCCCCTCAAATCGGGGTCTAAATACCTGACCACATGCACCTCAGAAGAGGTCATCCACCTGAAGATAAGCACGTTCAGGCCCGACCAGTACGTGGATGGGAAACCATCGAGGAAAAGCTTGGGTTCCAGCTGGAAGAGGTGCTTATGAGGCCAGCAGGGGGCGCTCAACCTGTTATCTGTGTGTGGATCCCAATCCCCCAGTGCAGTGACCGGGACACTGTGCTGTAAAAATGGTGCCGTCCTTCAAATGAGATGTAAAACTGATGTCCTGACTCTCTGTGGTTATTAAAGATCCTTAGGTATCCTTTATAAACAGTAGAGTGTATCTTGATGTCCTGGCTAAATTGCCCACCAAGGCCTAGTCATTCAGGTCCCCTAATCATCCACTTCACCACCTAACAGCTAATGCAGGGGTCTCCAGCTCTGGTCCTGGAGGGCCCCAATGACTGCAGGCTTTCATTCTAACCCTCTTCGTAATTAGTGACCTGTTTTTGCTGCTAATTAACTCCTTCTCTTTTCATTTTAATTGACTTGTTTTTGAAGATTTGATTCCCTGAATTTCTTCTTCGTTCCTCTGAATTGCTTCATTTCTTTTCTTAAATGGTACCCAAACAGAAATGAAATGTGATGTGAGTGCGCCAACAGGAGACCAACAGGGCTTCAAACTCCAACCAGTCACTTAATTAGGCGCTGATTCTCGTTGTTAATTAAACCCGTTCTTTAATTTTGTGGCTTGTTGCTACTCTCATTGTGCAATAGCAGACATTTCTGTAATTGTTGATTTTCTGTTTTCTTTTAAAATGTTTTGGGGACCTGAGCAGATCACACATTCATGAGACCATTATCTTTCTTTATTTTCAGATGATGGACACAGTTTGCTGGGTCATGTTTTGGCTCATTTTGTATCTCGTTATAGTTTGGCTTTTAATTAAGGGAAAAAACAATTACGGGTCTAAGTCTTCAAGAGCAAGTCAAATAAAATTAATTCAAAAAAAGTTAATTAGCAGCAAAAACAAGTCACTAATTAAGAAAAGGGTTAGAAGGAAAACCTGCAGCCACTGGGAGCCTCCAAGACCGGAGTTGGGGACCCCTGAGCTAATGTGTGGTGAGCGTGCTGCTGCAAAAATGGCTACAGTCATATCACCCAGGTGGACACTGCACTTCAGTGGTGGTTGAAGTGGCTCTTCACTTAAAGAGAAAAGGGCTATATAAATGTAAAGAAGTATTATTCTTACTATTATTAAATTACAATGGTGTTGGCATCACTAACTTCTATAAATCGAGCCTCAGGTACCTAATAAAACAGAACAGATTTCAATATGTCCTAAAATTAAGCAAACATTCAAAAACCAGATGGGGAAAAATAAGTGCACCCTATAATTTAGCATTTTTATAATTTTTTGTTCTTTGATATACTTCATTAATCCCAGAGGGGAAACTGTCTTTTTGCATGACCTTTCGGAGTCAGAGCGCAGGGTCAGCCATTGTACACTGTAGCAATTTTCAGGAGAAGGGTCTTTGTCAAGGGCCCAATGGATTCTGGCAGTAATGGGATTTTAATTGGCAACCTTCCAGATCTAAAACATCCATCCATCCATTATCAAACCCACTATATCCTAACTACGGGGTCACAGGGGTCTGCTGGAGCCAATCCCAGCCAACACAGGGTGCAAGGCAGGAAACAAACCCTGGGCAGGGTGCCAGCCCACTGCAGGACACACTCACACACACCAGGGACAATTTAGAATCACCAATGCACCTAACCTGCATGTCTTTGGACTGTGGGAGGAAACCCACGCAGACATGGGGAGAACATGCAAACTCTATTCAGGGAGGACCTAGGAACCGAACCCAGGTCTTCTAACTGCGAGGCAGCAGCACTACCCACTGTGCCACCGTGCCTCCCTGATCTAAAACATTCCAGGTTTAAAACATTGCCTCAGTTCACTGATGCTTGAGGTCATCAGCTCTCTTAACATCCTGCTACATCATTTCAGTGGAACTGAGGCATGGACTTTGACTTGGCCATTCCAACACTTTGATTTTTCTGTTCATAGGAATCCCTTCTGAAAGCTTTGAAATCACTTCAGTCTTTTTTGTCCAGCGCCTTGAGATTCTTAAAAAAAAAAACTTCACATATGATATGCAGTTCAACCGTTCTTGGTGTCTAGTTACGAAAGAGGCTGAGTTTTTTGGAGTGCTCCCACTTTTTTTGGCCCTCTGAACCTGAAAACCTCTCATTTTTCAGGCCATTTTGGACCATGTTTTGTGCAGGAAATTGCACCTTTATGATGAAGAATAAACCAATAGTTGTCTCCATCAAAACTGATCAGAAAGATATGAAGTTGTGCGTGTCACATCAACCAACACCAACGGTTCACCCTCTAATGGGGGGATACAAGGGGTCAAAATTACTTTTTTTCACAAAATTTGAAAAACTATGGGATCAGTAATATAGGCATGTGAAGTTTTATGTTATTTCGAGGTTTGCTCACCAGTATGATCATATTTTGGATATTTGATTTTTTACTTGGGTGGCACGATGGCGCAGTGGGTAGCGCTGCTGCCTCGCCGTTAGGAGACCCGGGTTCACTTCCCGGGTCCTCTCTGCGTGGAGTTTTCATGTTCTCTCCGTGTCTGTGTGGGTTTCCTCCAGGTGCTCCGGTTTCTTCTCATAGTCCAAAGACATGCAGGTTGGGTGGATTGGAGATTCTAAATTGGCCCTAGTGTGTGCTTGGTGTGTGGGTGTGTGCCCTGCGGTGGGCTGGCACCCTGCCCGGGGTTTATTTCCTGCCTCGTGCCCTGTATTGGCTGGGATTGGCTCCAGCAGACCCCCATGACCCTGTAGTTAGGATATAACGGGTTGGATAATGGATGGATGGATGGAGTTTTTACTGGCGGTCCTAGCCCTCTGACAAATTCCGACAAATTTCGAACGTAGCTAAGTTTCAAATCAAGCACAAAGGTAACAGGAATCCTGCTGGCTTGTGGGGACTCTAAAACACTGGCCTCATTTGTTCACCTCAACATTTAAATCACAGAACTAATGCACACACTCACCTCCTATTTTTTTTCTTTCAGTAGTACCTGTAGCTCCTAACATGAGTATTTAGTGGTTCATCCTGCAGTTGATTTTCAGGGCCATCCTTACAAAATCCAAAGGCCACCAGGCAACCAGTACCTTACTGTAATCATTTTTGGATCAACTGCTTCCTTAAAGGAATATCCATCCATCCATTTTCCAACCCGCTGAATCCGAACACAGGGGTCTGCTGGAGCCAATCCCAGCCAACAAAGGGCACAAGGCAGGAACCAATCCCGGGCAGGGCGCCAACCCACCGCAGGACACACACATCCACACACTAGGGCCAATTTAGAATCTCCAATCCACCCAACCTGCATGTCTTTGGACTGTGGGAGGAAACCAGAGCGCCCGGAGGAAACCCACGCAGACAACATGCAAACTCCACGCAGGGAGGACCCGGGAAGCGAACCCGGGTCTCCTAACTGCGAGGCAGCAGCGCTACCACTGCGCCACCGTGCCGCCCCTTAAAGGAATATTCCACCCAAAATTTTAATATCTTATATATAAATGTCTATGCGTGGAAGTGTGTGTGTGTCTGTCTGTCCAGCACGGAAATGCGAGGCTATAGCATGAAGCTCAAAAAGCCGGTAAGGCGGCCCCAAGTTAACAAGTCCGAAGAAGAAAGAAGTGCAAGGCTACAGCATGAAGCTGAAAGAAAGCGACTCCGTCACCAAAGTGGAACCACCAAGAAAAGAGAAACTCGGTTAACTGCTAATACACAAGCGAGGCGAGAACATCAGCAAAACGAAACCTCTGAGGAGAGAGAAACTCGCTTAGCCACTGATAGACAAAGGGGGTGAGCATGTCCGCAAAACGAAACTGCCAACTGTGCAATTCAATTTGTTTTTTTTTTTTTTTTATTTCAGTAGTTTCCTGGAGCCCGGCTTTTTACAGCACAGGCTTACACAGCTAGTATGTATATATATATATATATATATATATATATATAGTGGTGGGTGGCCGGCTTCAAGTTCCGGTCCTCACCCCCAGGCCGCCAAGAGGAGCTCTCTCGACAGTGTGGACGGGCCCCGAATTCCAGTAGGGCCTCATGGACTATGTAGTGTTTATACACAGCCCTGCTGGATACCTTGGGGGCCACCGGGAGTTGTTGTAGGAGGACTCGTGGGCTCTTATGTGCCCTATAACCCGGGAGTACGTCACAGGTCACGTGACAGGAAGGAACGACGTGCTCCCGGGTTGAAGAAAAGGACTGTTTACCCTGACCCGGAAGGAATAAGGAACTATGGACTGATTGGGCAGGAACACCTCCGGGTCAGGGTGTATAAAAGGACTATGGGAGCTCCCAGACGGGGAGCTGAGCTGGGAGGTAGAGGGGCGAAGTGTCTGGGGGAGGAGGAGTGATAATTGTGATTGTATTTAATAGTTTATTTGAGATATAATAGTGTGTAGTAGAGGGTGCTTGGTGCAAGTAAAGACAATAAAAGAAGACTAATCATATCTTCACTTAGAGTCCAGCGTGATACCTGAGGGTTCAAGAGGTGGATCAGAGCCTCACTGTTACAATATATATACTGTATATATATACTAGCTGTACCCTGTGGCTCTGCCTACGTAGTAGTGAAACAAGACAAACTTTATAAATCAACAAATAAACAGGTATCGGCAGCTAAGTGGAGGCAAGGTACTCTCCAAAATGTGGCGAGAGGTAGGCAGAGTCGAACAGAGGCTGGCTCGTGAGTGAGGATGGCCCTGCCTGGCTCCCCACTACTGACATCACACTCCCCTTCCTCTTGGCCCGCAGCCTCTCTCTCGGATTTACGCAAATAAATTGTTCCTGCAAACGAACTATGATACTTAGCGCAATGAGAAAAGTCGCAAAATCATCCGGAATGTTCAACCAAATTACAGAAAAAAACCCAATCTAAATCCGTTAAGTACAATAGTTCTCTCATGGATGGACAAACAGACAGACAGACAGACAGGCAAATGTTGGATTTTATACATGTAAATATATGTGTGTTACTTACTTCATGTAGTTTGTAACGATGGCTGAATGAGAGAAAAAAAGATTGATATAATGAAGCCTAATAATTCTATGCTTTTCAATTGAAGATCCTCTTCTCCCCCTTATTCCTTGGACAAGAGTGTTCATTGGTCAAGTGGTCAAGAGTGATGTTTTTAATTCAAAAGCACAGAATTATGGGAATGTGTATTCCTGTTTATGATGTATACTGCTTTTTTTATAGAGGTAGCTGTGAATAATAATTTAGAAAAAAAATGAATAAGCACTTCACTACATATTGTACAGTACGTAGGTAGATAAAATTTGATTTAGTTTGATTTTAATTTGAATATGTTTTGCACGTTTTAACTATACGACTGGAAAATGGACGCAAGTAACGTGAGTACTTTTTTCATTTTCACATGGATGTTTTTCAAATTGTTTGCCATTATGCAACAAGGCTTGCCATTAGGCTCCATTATATTCTATATGTTTTTTTTTGTTCTGCTTCAAAACATGATATTAAAACATTTACTACAAACTATACAGGGTAAGTAACTTATAAAAAAAAAAGATTATTTTTGGGTTGCCTTTACAAATTGACCCTTTAGAGTCGTTCTTCTGCTATCTGTAGGCCTGGCTGGAATCCAGTGGGTTTTCACAAAGTTATTCAGATCGAGACTGATGTCACCAGAATAACCCCACTGCGGGATTTTCACAGACCCTCCTGCTGACCCCGTTTACTAACATGGATACTAAGAGCGTCTCTCCCGTAATCAGTGAAGGCTCCCTCTAAAGCTCCTGTACGTCATTTCTCTGGCCATTTATAAATAGTACCGTTATATTCCATGCTACCTGAATTTAGAATTCCTTTCTGCTACGAACCACATTTTCAGCCCTTCATTTGCTTGCTCATCAAACTTTTTTAAAAATTAACTGCCCAAGTGCAGAAGGCTCTGCTCAACAAGTATTAACATTTCAGTACACTACATACCTTGTGGCTGGTGTTTCGGATATCCATTCATCTGTTTCTCTTTGACGTAAACACCATGATTTAAGGGCTTCAGCTGACGAGCCAGAATAATTTCATTCAGTTTCTGCTGCAGAGCCAAGTAGTTCTCGGAAAAATGAGTGATCTGCAAGAATTCAATTTTGGACATAATGTTAAAAAACAAAACACATTTATACTTTTAGAAATTATGTTTGCTGTCCCTCACGATAAACCCCTATGTAGAGCGGTGCGAAAAGGTAAGTACATCAAAAATCAATCTGTGAGTCTACTTGAGCTGGTAGCACTTTGAGGATTATGTTCTTTGATTTCTCCTGTACCATCAGTACCATCCAGCCATCCCTGTTAAGAAGTAAACTCAGAGATATGCAGGTGGATGAGCCTGTGGTGTCCTGTGCTGAACAACTTTGTGGTGACCTCTGTTGCCTGTTCTGTTTACCCCTAAGGCTCAGAGATTGCAACTGCTATGAAAAACAAACCTCATTGTTCCTGTTTCAAGGAAGGCAGACACCTGTTCACCTAATGACTACAGACCAGTGGCCCTTAAATATCACATCATGAAGAACTTCACGAAGCTTGTCCTGAGCTATAGGAGTCCTCTTGTGGGAGATCACCTGGATTTCCAGAGATTTGCCTATCAGACAAAGATGGAGTTATTTATCTGCTCCACAAGGCTGGACAAAGCTGACTGCACTGTGAGGATGATGTGTTTTGATTTCTCCAGCAGCTTCATTATTATCCAGCCATCCCTTTTAAGGGGTCACCTCAGAGATATGTAGGTGGATTAGTCCTATGGACTATTTGTCAGGCAGACCGAACTTCGTGAGACCCAGGGACTGCGTGAGCAATACTGAAGCACCACAAGGTGCAGGCCTGTCTGCTTTACTCTTCACTCTGTACATCTCCAATGATAAATATAACAGCAGGTCATGGCACTTGCAGAAGTTCTCCATTGATTCTACACTTTGGGGTGTATTGATTAAGGAGGGATGAGGCAGAGGAGAGGAGTCAGGGGGAGAACTTTGTGAATTGTCTTCAACTAAACATCAGCAAAACCATGGAACTGCTTATTGACCTTTGCTGCACCAAGAAGCCTCCATGTCTGGTTGCTATTCAGGGGAATGGATGTAGAGGTGGTCCACTCCTACAAGTACGTGGGGGTCCACATTAATGACAGTTTGGACTGGTCTCGGAACACAGAGGAATTATACAGTAGAAGAAAGGACAGAGCAGGCTCTTCTTACTTTGGAGATGCAATTCCTTTAATCTGGGTAGTGATAACCTTATGCTCCTGCTACATCATGGAGGTCCCCAAACCACCAAACCATCAATTGTGTGTCTAAGCTTCATTGGGTACACATTTATAAGATGACTGAGATTTATAATGGTAAACTGCATAAAAATGCACGCACGCCATGTTCCATAAAGCATATTTGTTTAGCGTATGCATTTTCATGTGTTTTGGCATATACTGTATATATTTTCACACTCAGTTCTAAGCAAACTTTTAGAAAAAAGACTCCTGGTGTGGAATTTTCTGCTTGTAATGCCATGTCAATGCTCAAAAAGTTTCAGCTTTTAAGCATTTCAGATTTTGGAATTTCGGATTGGGGATACTCACCTTATACAAGCCAATGTTGACCAATTCTCTATAACTTCAAAAGATGTGAAAATGTCCATGGAAAAAAAGGAAGAAACAGCTCACATTATTTGTGATGCATAATCCATGTATCAAACTCACATAGGAGTACCTTTTTGAATGGAAGATCCGTGTATCCCCCTCATTCATTGGTTAAGAGTCCTGTCTTCAGTTATAAAACCTCATTAGATAATTTTAACACAGGACGTTATCAGAAATTAGTTAGAAAAAGGAATCAGGAGATGAATCTTAACCAAAGCAGCAAGCAGTGGGTAATAATAACGAAGTCACAAAAACAAAAAGTTAAGACTCACTATGTGTGTCAATCGTAGTTAAATAGAGAGGGCGGGAATTCAAAAACCAATAAACACACACGTCACCGGAGGCAAAACGGTAATCTGAAATCGTAGTGAAAAAGCAGAGCTTAAATTCGTTAACGAGAAATATTTCAAATCAAGTAAGGATTTAAAATTTTAAGCTTTGGGTTGAATACAATCAAGGAAGTGCACAACACAACCTTTTTGCCTTCTTGTCCCTGGCATGTTATGTGCCGCACACTTCTGATTGAACTTGCCTAACAATGACATAGCAACCATCCTCAAATACTGTTTAAAATGGTGGCGCCCATAAGAAAAACATTATGGCGTCTTTTAATAGCATTGTTAAAGAAACATCCAGCACCAAAACAGATGCAACTACAAGACTCCTTGACTACTAAAGTCCCTAAAGCAAAATGAAAATAGGAGAAACAAGAGCCTGATGATGTCTTGTCATTTTTACTGTTTCATATGGGAAATAAATACGACTTAATACATTAAATAAGTACATTACTATGAACGTACCTTTTAAAATTTCAGTCCTAATTACACACCCGTCCATTTTCTTACATTTTATAAATGTAAAAACATGGCCTGTTTGGAATCGGGAACCTTTTTGTTTGACTCCCCCTGCAGCAGAAGGTGCTTCCCATTGTCTTTCCAGTCAGCCCCTCGGGTTCTTTGCTTATTTGTGTTTTCTGAACTGCTTTCATGAGTTCCAATCACAAAATGTGAACAAAGGGATGGCCGATCAATATCAATTGACTTTGTGTTTTTGTATCCACTCCTTGTTAGAATTATATATGGGATTTTGAGAAGCATTAGGCTGGAAATTTAGTGGTTAACCAAGCCTGATATTATTAACACAAGAAATCAGATTTTTCAGCAAAATATTGTCAATATGTGCTTCAATTAGTTTTTCTTGTTACTGTTTTATCAATGTTAGAGTTGCTGCTATTATCAAATACCTTGTTCTGTGAATATAAATTCATTCACTTTTCAAAGCCGCTTAATTCAGTTTACAAGTCACTGAAAGCTGGAGTCTGCCTGGAAGCTTTGGGTAAAAGGCAGGAACCAAATCAGGGTGGGACTGATAGGCAATTGCTGTTATGTATCAGATTGAAATTATGTGTACTTTATGGTTTATTATTATTTTTGTTAATTTTAAGTAATTATTTTTTTGCCTTTATGTTATTTCTGTTGGTTTAATATGTAATTTTCTAATGGCCTACTCTGCCTTTAAATATAGTTATGTTCTTTGTTCTTTATGGGTGGAGCCCAGGAGGCGGGACCACCTTGACATCGCCACTCTTGACTCCTCCCTCTGACGATATACAGTCAGATCATTCATTTATAATGGAGTTTCATGTAAGTATTGTGTTCTGTTTGAATTTACTATTTTTGGATTTTCTTTTGTTTTGTTATTGAATTCTCTTTCTGGTTTGCAGATTGGACTTGTCTGCTGTGGATTGCCTTTTAGGTGAAACTTTTTTGCCCCTTTCTTACTCTGTTTAATATTCTTGTGTTAATTGTTTGCTATTTGTTAATAAATCCTAATTCATAAAGGTTTTTTGCTTGCCCTTTTTACTTTTTTGTATACGAAGTACAGGGAGAGTTTTGGAATCATCCAAAGATTCGATGTCGAGATTTTGATGAATCTTAACATTTTAGACCTCCCTGACTATCTGGCATACGAAGTATAGGGATAGTATTAGAATCGTCCAAAAATTCAATTTCGAGATTTTGATGAATCTCAACATTTTAGACCTCTCTGAGTCCAAAAATACCATTTTTGGAATTATGTCTGTGCGTCTGTCTGTGTGTGTGTAAACACGATAAATTTTTTTGCATATAAGTACAAAACGTAGATTTCTATCAACTTTTGGATATTTCTGCTAACTGGAAGTGGTACTTTCCCTTTTATTAATGTAGCTGTACAGTCTGATTTATTCAAATTTACTTTTGTAATAATTGTTTAATATATTAATTAATTTGATTTGATTTGTTGTTGATGGTTCTTTAATGTACATAATATAAAAATATAAGCATTGTCTTGTGGTTTACTTCTCAAATATCCATCCCTATATCTGAGTATACGAGAAAGTCTAGGGGAGACCAGTTCCGATTATTTATATAAGCTGAGGGTTTCCCTTTTATTTTGGAACATTAAAGTTTATTTTTCAGGCTTAAAGGATAGGTTTGTTATTTTTTAAATTGAAGTTGTTTCTTTACAAACATATATGCATTTACCACACATAACCGTGTTCTAAAGTCAAGCGTTTTCTATAATTAAAAAAAAAAATCTTGCCTTTCCTGGTGTTTTATAATGGAAGCCATACGGTAACAGGTTGTGACTGTAAAAAAAAATGTAAAAACTTACAGAATAATAATTTTCCAAGCCAAGAAAGTTACTAAGCATTGATCTGTGTCTTGAGATTTCACTACTTTGTAAAATAGCTTATACATGTCATTTACAATAAAAAAACCCCCACTAATTTTATGAGATTCAGCCATTTTAAAAGAAGACGCTGTAACCTTTCTCCCCCATTGGCGTGGTTTTCCCATGCTCACATTGGCTACATGCCTTTGCACAACTGGGAAAAAAACACAACTCTAAATTTCACACAGACGTGAGATTCAAACCGAGGAAGCTAGAACAACGAAGACGCAGCACTAATGATTTTATCTGTGTGCAATACATAAGAACAACTACTTATCTGCTGAGCATTCAGCTTGCAACTAAATGACATTTCCATTGCTAATACATTATATTTTTCACCCTACTTCAATTGCAGCTGGAGTGCAATCTCTCTCCTGGAAAACGATAGTCTTTAGCAATGAATGATCAGGTACATTTCTGTTTTCCTCTTTGCCTGTAAGTAGTCGTCCATGGGAAAATGAGCCCTAAAAACTAGCAGGTCTTCAAGATAGGGTGTTGATTTGTTTATTTATTTTGCTGATGCCTTCATGCAAAGCAATTTACAACATTTGATATACAATTGGTTACTGTACATACTGTACTACACTACACTACCTGCCAACCTAAGCCAAAAGTTTGAGGCATGTTGATTACCATACAGAAGTTGTTGAAGACTGTGAACAATTTTTTTGTCTATTTTCACACTCTGGTAATGCACATTTTCAAACCATTTTTCTCGATTAACAAAATCACATTAAACAGTTACTGCTGCATCCGTGGCATTGAATTGATTTACGTCCGTATTTACGTGAGAACTCCTTCCACAAAGGCCACTGCTAACAGACCCAACTGCCCTAAGCGAACAGAACACGTATCATTAGAACATTACAACAATCTCGACGAGAACAGGCCATTGAGCCAAACAAAGCTCACCAGTCAAGTCAAGTATTAAAAGTCCCTAAAGTCTTACTGTCTACCACACTACTTAGTAGCTTATTCCAAGTGTCCATCGTTCTTTGTGTAAAGAAACACTTCCTAATGTTTGTGCGAAATTTACCCTTAACAAGTTTCCAACTGTGCCCCCGTGTTCTTGATGAACTCGTTTTAAAATAACCATCTCGATCCACTGGACTAATTCCCTTCATAATTTTAAACACTTCAATCATATCACCTCTTAATCTTCTTTTGCTTAAACTGTAAAGGCTCAGCTCTTTTTATCTTTCCTCATAACTCATCACTTGTAGCCCTGGAATCAGCCTAGTCGCTCTTCTCTGGACCTTTTCTAGTGCTGCAATGTCCTTTTTGTAGGTTGGAGACCAAAACTGCACACAGGACTCCAGATGAGGCCTCACCAATGTGTTATAAAGGTTCCGCAGAACCTCCTGTGACTTGTACTCCACACATCAAGGCGCTATATAACCTGACATTCTGTTAGCCTTCTTAATGGCTTCTGAATACTGTCGGGAAGTCGACAGCTTAGAGTCCACTATGACTCCTAAATCCTTCTCATAAGGTGTACTCTCTATTTTTCGACAGCCCATTGTGTATTCAGACCTAACATTTTTACTTCCTATGTGTAATACTTTAAAATTACTGACATTAAATTTTATCTGCCACAAATCTGCCCAAGCCTGTATGCGATCCAAGTCATTCTGTAATGATATAATGGATTCCAAATTACCTGCTAATCCACCTATCTTGGTATCATCTGCAAACAAGAAAAACAGTATTAACTATATGCAATAAAATGATGATTTTCAGAACCTTTTTGTTGTCACAAACCTGTCTCGAAAACACAGAAGCCATGTTTTGTTATATCAAAACATTTACTACTTCAAAGTGGACATATTCTTCAAGTGCTTAGGCTTTTGTTTTCCTATCGTGTCCCATGTCCCTAGATTTCCTTTATAAAACATCTTAATGGGCAAGATATATTTTAATATTTATAGAAAACACTTGACTAAGAATCTGATGGACATGCTAGCTGAGCATCCTATGTGGAGACGGGAGAAATTTTCAGAAGGACAGCCACAACTGCAAAGCTCCATCAATCTTAGCTTTATAACATGGTGGTCAAACAGAAGCCTCTCCTCCATAAAAGATACATCGAAGGACTTTGGGAGTTTGCAAAAAGGGACTTTTAGACTGTGATGAACAAGGTTGTCTGGTTTGATGAAATCAAGATTTGTGTCGTGTTTAGAGGAAACCAGGCATTACTTAATACTTACACAATACCATTGTGACGGTGAGGTATGGTGGTGGCAGCATCATGTTGTGAAGCCAAAATAGTCAGGGTTGAGGGAGAACTGAATAGAGGAAAGTATGGAGACATCCTAAATGAAAACCTGCTCCAGGGCACTCTGGACCTCAGACAGGACCAAAGGTTCACCTTCCAACAATACAATGAGCTGAAGCACAAAGCAAAGACAACACAGTAGTGGCTTAGGGAAAATAATGGGAATAGTCTTGAGGTGCTCAACCAAGAGCCTGGACTTGAACCAAATCGAACATCTCTGAAGAGACTTAAGACAGCTGTCTACTGACGGTCAACATTCATCTTGACAGATCTTAGATTAAATTTGATAAGGTTAGATTAGATTAGGTCTGACCTCAAGGGTAAATGAACAATTTACAGAAGCACACTAATAAATTAATAAATAAATAAATAAATAAAAACAGACTACACACCCGCTAAATGCATATTAAAACTTCTGCTTTGGATAACAGAGAGCTGCTGCTGTCAAAAACAGACAGAAAGGTGAGGTCGGACCTGCTCAGATTGACCACAGGTTTCTATTTCAAGTCATTTAGCGAAGAGACCTGAAAGTAGCTGTCCATCGACATTCTCCTTCTAACCTGACAGAGCTTGAGAGGCTCTGCAGTGAAGAAAGGTGGAAAATTCACAAATCTAGGAGTGTGGTGTTTGTTGCATCAAACCAAGAAAACCCCAGGCTGTAATTGCGACCAAAGGGGATTGAACGAAGTACTGAAGGAAGGGCCCAAATACTTGTGTCAATGTGATATTTCAGCTTTTTATTGTTAACAAATTTTCAAAAAATTTTTACATTCCAGCTACAACATAACAAAATGTATAAAAAGTGAAGACATCTTTCTGGAGTCCACTGTAGATCTTGTGACCTGCAATCTGAAAACTTCCCCTCCATTTTGCTCATTTTCTATTATGCAGTACTGACTGATGCTCAAAAGGTCTTTTACCGACGCCAGGCATTGTTGCTATGGTGAAGGGTCACATTGTGCTTTTCGAGCACAATGTCAATTGCTACTCTAAATCCACTTCACATATGTAAAAGTGCAGGCCTACTCCTTCATACAAAGTTCTGAGGTCATTGAAAATGTCTTTTTAGTGCTAAAATAAAGCACTTGAAATGCAAAATGATCATCCATTCTGTTTGTCTCTTTAAAATAATGGTAAAAAAAACAACATTATCCAATCATTTGCCGAGGAAAGAGCAATTATTCATCACAATTATAATATGCAGTACTTCACAGAAAAATAATTTCTCGCTACAATGCATTTAGTGGATAAAGGGCTAATTTGGTATAGCAGAAGAGGCTTGGATTCTTATTAGTTTACCAAAATAAAGTGGCAGTGGGATTCAAAATATTAAGTAGATCCAGCATGCAGAGTTAAATCTTGTGCCTGGTCGCTGTCTTCACCCTTCTATGTCTCTTATCTACTTTTGACACGATCAATCATCAGATCCTATTTGCCATCCTCTCTGACCTTGGCAGGTGATCTGAGTCCTACCTCTTGGGCAGATCCTACTGTGTATCCAGGTGAGGAGAGATGTCAAGGGTGTAGTACTCAAGCATGAGGGTGCCCCAAGGATTACTGCAGGGACCCTCTCCTCTTCTTTCTATATATATATCTCCTCACTGGACCCTTTCATCGACTCTCATAGTTTCTCTTATCAGTGTTATACTGATGATGCATAGCATGCAGTCCAGAGGACCACACATCATCAGCTACAATCTCTGTTTGTCTTACTGATACTGAAACCTGCATTAAGGAACATCATCTCCGGCTCATCCCGGCAAAGACTGACCTTCTTTTTATCCAAGCACATCCATCTATTCAACACCACATCTCTGCAGCTTCGCTCATCAAATTCGCCAGGTTTGTGCACTACCTTGGAGTGGGGATCACTGGCAAATTATCCTTCACTGACCATGTTGCTATGGTGTTTAAGTCACCCTGTACAACATTAGCGAGGCTGTATCTGACAGTGTATGCCGCACAACTCCTGGTCCAGGCCTAGGTCTTGTTACATCTGGACTACTGCAACTCTCTGTACCAGCATGTGTCACCAAGCACTACAGGAGGTTCAAAATGCAGAGGCACATCTGGTGCTCAACCATCTAAAGTGGGCAGACATGACTTCTCTTTTCGGATCACTACATTGGCTTCCTGTAGCAGCACCTTTTAAGTTCAAATCCTTGATGCTTGCCTATAAAGTAGTCGATGGTTTCAATATACTTGTAGTGTGAAGGCAAGGACCACTGAGGACTAAGGACTGTACGAACATCAGTACATATCCAAAGTTTGAGACAAGCTGCTGTCATGCATGTGCGCACAGGGGACAGGTTAAGGGCTCTGGTGATGATGCTTTTCTCTGCTCCATTAACCTGTGTCACACACGTGTGCTTAAAAGGAAGTTGAATGGACCTAATGATGGTAATTCCATGCCAGGCCAGGGGGTGGCGGGGTACACTAAACATTTCTCTGTTATTTCTGCAGATCAAATACGGGAAATTCTGCCTGATTCAGCCTTGATGATGCCACTTCCGGTTCCAGCACCAAGAAAGAGATCACTTCCGGTTCCGGGGCCAACAGTGATGTCACTTCCGGTTTTGGCCTCAAGAGTGACATCACTTCTAGGTCCAACCTAAGAGACATCACTTCCTTTAACTAGACAGTTTAGTTTTAGACTCCAGTCAGTGCTATTCATCAAACCCTTTTGCAGCCAGGGAAATTACACGGGTGGCTGCCCCAAACCTTTTTGAGTATGTCAAGACTGGTTATTCCACTCCTGCAATTGCTCTGTCCTGGGTATGACGTTAATCTGCTGGGAACTTGCAGGGAAAACTTGGGAGTTGGTTTCAGGATTGGGACTCCAGCCATTGTAAAACAAACCTCACACTGTTCAGTGTGGTGCTGTGGTGTCACCCATTGCATGGCTGCACTCAGACTTCAATCCAGGTGGTTCACCATGTGGTGGGTGTGGCAATGCCCCCAACCCCCATGGGCTGGCATCGTGTGATAACTCCTTCTCTTTTCCGCTCTTTGCAGACAGGAAGATTGACAGCTATACCACCACTGACATCACTTCTGGTGTCTGTCTGACTGGTCCCGCCTCTTCCTGTTGGGAACAGTCATAACCAGAATCTCCAACTTTTTCAAGTCAGTACACTATCAGACTCTGTTATGGTGTATAAAATCGGTACATTTTGGTTTCCATTATATTTTGTTTGAGACAAGACAACAGATGAACTAAGACAAATTAAAGTAGGTTTTCTTCCCTTACACCTTACTTTTATAACACTTGTTCATAGCTTAGTGCTAATTTGGTATACAGCCTGGGAAAGGATGCTGAGCTGGTACCTCAGGCTATTGATTACTTTATGGATGGACATCTGGCACAACAGTTTGGTTTACAGCCTGGGACAGGAAGAACTGCTGACACCTCAGAGTACACCAAAGGTTTTGTTGTTTGGGAAAATGGACAGTGAATTAATTCATCAATCATTTTGACAGCCAGCCAATCAGGTGCATGTGTTGTGAAACCAAGGCATGACATTTCATAATAAATATGCCTTGGTTTGAGAAGCAAAGAGAAGAAGCAAAGAAGAAGAAGAAAAGGAACGGACGAAGACAGCACTGGTCGTCAGAAAGGCATCATGAACATCGATTGCTAACTCAAACGCCTCCCTACATTCATCCTTATCTGTAACTTTTTCATAAGCTTTTTCTAAAGACTATATATTCAGACTTTCCTATCAGTACCTATTTTCTAGTATTTTTTGTTCTAGTGGTATTATTATTATTCTTGTAATAAATACCATGCTGCTTTTAACTTTCTATGTTTAGTCTTAATGTCTAGACGACTGAAGTAATAAGTTAGATTTCTTTGAACACCTGGTGACAGCCGGATTTTTTGCCATTATTTCTGTGCTGCGAGGTTTATAAGGCTGAGAGTGAGAGCGCTACTCAATATTTAGGGACAAATACGATAAAGAAGGTTTTCTTGGCTGATAAATGGCATATAGTCAAGAATGCTGAGTCTTTGTATGTTTAAATGTATTCTTGTAGACCAAAAGTAATATTTAGGTCTGAGATATCACTAAAACATCGTATGTTGTTCGTGCCGAAAATAAGTAAGTCTCTTGAAGTGCTGAATGACAGGCTGTTATTACTATAGCACTTGTGTGGTTTAAAGTGCTACGGGTTAATCAGCGTGTGTGTGTCATTCATAGAGCACTGTTGTGGTTAGGGTCTGTGTGTGTGTGTGTTTATCTATGTGTGTGTGTGTTCATCTTAAAGTGCAACAGTAGACCAACCCGATAATGAACTTGACGAGAACACTTACCCTTGAGAAAACAGGTAAAGGGCAAGTAGAGGGAAATACCACGATAATACAGACTCCCATCTGAAAAGACGCTCTTGAATCGCATTTTGTTCATTTTTGATATTCAGCCGTATGGGTTTTGCCCACGGGTGCCCCATCCCTTCTTACTTTGTCCTCTTGTTCTTACACTGTATATAATTTAGAGTTTGCTATTAATAAAGTGTCATTTTCTGCACTGGTTATCTTCCTGCTGTCACTGTAATTAATGCTGAAAAGGTGTAGCCCCCTTTTTACAGTGGACAATCTTCAGCTTCTAAGGTGTGAAGCCTGAATATTCCTATCTGGTGAGTATTCTTTAATAGTTATGTGCTACTATGAATTAAAACTTCATCTCCCAGCAATCCCTGCAGGGGCTGTTGGGGTCAATGGGGTCAAAATAGTTTAAAAGGAGGCCAGGTGGCCAAAGGGAGAGGAAGAGTTGTTTTTGTTGCTGTACGTTGTGTGTTGCATTTATCTGTTGGACTGCCTGCTGTTAATTCAGCCATATTTAATCATTGTGTTCCTGGATTGTATTCGTTTGTTGGGGCCTGGACCGTCTGTCTACCTGTGTACTGAGGACTGTGTTTAGATTCATTGGCTTTCCCGCAAGAAAAGGAGCGCTCCTGAACCATCCATCCGTCTTCATCCTTTCAGCAACTACTGGCAGGACTGTGTTTCCCTTCCCTTTCAACATACAGCTCTCTGGACTTAATCTCGTCACCTCTCATTTCATCCGGATTGGTTTTTCCATGGACTTTGCTGTGTGGTGTTTACATGTTAAATGTAATAGCGCTGAAGGGGTCAGGGGTGTTATTATTGTTTTCATTTAGTTAATTTAATTTTATTATATTCTTAATTGTTTAATGTTATCAGTGTGCTTTATTTGGTCTCTGTTGTGAGTGTGTGGGGGTCGATCCAAGACTGGGGGTGTCCCTGGGATTCTCCTCCACCAAAATAAATAAATCATCGTCACATTGACGGTGTGAATCTTAGCGGCCCCAGACCGCTACAGTTAGGGTTTGAATTACACATAACATACACTAACAACACTTTGGAGGTGGGAGTTGACTTATGTTGACATAAACGGGCGAAGGCGGATGTCAACTAATGTTGACATCCAGGGGTAGGGGGAAGTATTCAGATGTAAATGTTGACAAAAGTGGCTGTTATGTTACAGGTCGACTATCTCTGCTAGAAGGAAAGTTAGCTTCATTGAGTTGACCTCAAATCCCCTGTGCCTGCATGAGGAGCGTAAAGTACACAACGTCTAAAAATGACGTCACCATCTGGTAAGAGAGTGAAGCGAATGCAGAAAACAATATTTTCATATTATTGCTGAATCGGACTCTGACTTATCGGACTCTGAATATGCCTGGAAGGACGATCCAGACAATGACCCATGGGAGGCAAGCTGGCTACAAGACTTCAAAAAATGACATGGCGTGATAGTGGACACTACAGCTTAGCAGCCATTCCATATTTCATGCTGTTTTTTTCAAGAAAGTGCCTTTCAGCTTATGAGCGATGAGACAAACAGGTATGTAATAGGTATATGAACTCCATGTGGTTCAACGAAAATAAAACAGAGCAGAGTGAGATTTGTCAAAAGTAAATATTGTATGTTGATGTATATGTGGTTTGTGTGCTTTTCAGAAAATGTAGGGTTTTGGAAAAAATATTCATGCCCAGGCCAAAAAAATGAGCCCTCAAAGAATTACACTTAATTAAGGTTTTATACTGAAACACAAACTAAGGAATAGTGCTTGGCCTCTGAGATTGCATATGTCAATGTCAATTTATTTATATAGCACATTTAAAACAACATAGGAATGCTGTGGCCAAAGTGCTTTACAATAATAGAATAAGGGGAAAAAAATAACATAAATAGAAATAAAATATATGAACATAAATAAAATACATAATAAATAGAAGTAATGTTACATAATCACAATGAGGAAACCATCAGTATTACTGAAGGTCACGGAAGGCAAGTGAATAGAAATGAGTCTTTAATCTCGTTTTGAACAGTTCAATTGTAGACGACTCCTTTATATGATGAGGTAAAGAGTTCCACAGGCGAGGAGCAGCAGCTGCAAATGCTCTGTCCCCCTTAGTTTTACACTTAGTACGAGGGACAACAAGAGACAACTGACCTGGGGCCTCATGTATAAACGGTGCGTACGCACAGAAATGTTGCGTAAGAACTTTTCCACGTTCAAATCGCGATGTATAAAATCTACACTTGGCGTAAAGTCACGCACTTTTCCACGGTACCTCATACCTTGTCGTACGCAAGTTCTCCGCTCGGTTTTGCAGACTGGCGGCACCCAGCGTCAAAGCAGTGCTACTGTTCCTGTGTGGTTACTCTTTTATTTTCCTGACGCAGCTTTATAAATACACTGAAACTAACCGCATATTGTTTATTAGTGTAATGCATCTGATTGTAATTAACTTGTAACAATATAATAGTCCAGGGAATAGCCATAGTATTCCAAATACCATAACTGCTTTAGCGTTGTTACTCTCACTGCACCTTCTTCTTCTTCTTTCAGCTGCTCCCGTTAGGAGTTGCCACAGCGGAACATCTTTTTCCATATTACTGTCACTGCACCACTCGGAGTATTTATATCACTGTATCTGAGAGCAAATCACAGCAGCAGCTGATCGGAAAGAGAACTATCGGTATACAGCTTCAAGGACACGCTACCTCAGCCACGGCAAAACGTTTCAAAGCCTTTCCTGTTCAGACCTCGCGGTTCAGAAACAGTTTCATCCCAAGAACTTTAAACGTACTCAATCAATTGCTTCTTGCAGAAATGCAGCAAAATATGTTTATTATATTATACAGATAAAACTTTAACTTCATTTAAATAATCTATATTCTTCACTGGGACTGTCGTGAAGGATTGAATAATTAAACATGTACTACGAAGATATTTCAATGTTCCTTAAACGTTTTGAAGAATCAGCGCTCTAAGCTTACAGATGGCTTAACATCTATTACAGAGCTGATCGTGTGGCGATCGGTTACTTGAAGAAAGAAAAGCAAGGACTGCAGGGGTGGCTACGCCAATATATATTGAATATAAAACAGAAAGAGAAAATAACAACACAGCTAAAAACACAGCGACAAATTTCAGCAAAAGTTAAATGCTTGTGTCATGAACACGAGGCGGCTATGCAGTGTCCGCAAAGGACGTGGCCATCCACCGTGCATAAGATACCATATTCAGAGAGCTGTAATATCACGAATGGAATTTATTCTGAGTCCAGTTGGAGGAAGAGAGCCGGTTTAAGAAGCAAGTAGTGATTCACACACATAGAGCAGAGAAGAGAAGATCATATACAAAACAAAGCATTTAACGCGCTATACTTTAATTACGATGTGATTTGAGAAACTGGTTAATGAAACAATTTTAAGATGAAGTTTATGATGTTCTACTTTAATGACAAAATAAACTACGTGATTAAAGTGGAAATTTCGAGATTGAAGTTGACCATTTCGTGCTTTTTCCCCCACTGTGTGCCTTTTTTTCTCTGTACCCTAATAAGCTTTCATATGACACTTAGACAGTGGGCTACAATTCGCCTTTTCACGGTGACTTTGATATGTGACTTCTTTTTTATTTCAGGCACTGTGCGATTTTGTGAACGTGAGCTTTCAAGTTTCTCCAACACGCTATGTCACTCGATCAACTTCCTTTTGTTGATTATACCAAGGTTTATTTGAACAAATAGTATGTTTTTCCTTTGCCTCCACTTGGTATTCGCTGAAATTCTTATATTTTCCCCCGTGCTTTTCCCATTGTCTTTTCACAGAAGGCTGAACTTAAGGGCGATTTATAATCATTTGCATATTCAAAGAGGCGTAATTCTGGGAAGAGTTGGGGCGTTACATAAAGCGCGTGCACGAGCGTTACTTTTCACGCTGACCGGGATTTATGTAGCGGAAGAACGTGGAAGTTGGAGTACGCGCAGATTCCTGCATCTGGATTTTTCTGTGCGTAAACACATTTCAGCTTTTGTGCTTACGCCATGTTATAGGGCGAGTTCTACGCACGGCGTTATACATGAGGCCCCAGAAGATCTAAGCACTCTGGATGGCTGGTGTAAAGCACACAATTCAGATAAATAGGCAGGAGCAAGCCCATGTAAAGATTTAAAAACTAGCAACAAGATTTTAAAATCAATTTGAAAACTGACAGGCAGCCAGTGTAAAGAAGCTAAAATTGGAGAAACAGAATCAGACTTTCTTGCCCCAACCAGAAAGCGAGCGGCAGCATTCTGGACCAATTGTAACCTGCGTATCAGGGATTTGCTAATCCCAGAATAGAGCGAGTTGCAGTAATCAAGGCGAGAAAAAATAAAAGCATGAGTAGCTTCTTCCATATGAAATGTTATTTATGTAACAAATGCTAAGATAGCTATTTAGCCCCTGAGGTTTTATTATAAATCACAATTAAACAGAACTTAACCTCTGAGGTTACAGATTAAAAGTATAAGCCATATTCACCTTGCTTTCTAGAGCTATAAAAAGTAAAGCTTTGCAAGTTATAGTAAGTCAGGCTAACTCAAATATTACAGTAATTTATACCTTATTAAAGTAGTCTTTTCGACTAAAAGCAATAAATTGGAGTCTGATTATTGGCCCATGCTCCTTTTCCATTGCTGGTTAGAAGACATCAGCCTGTAGAGAAACTGGGTGAGTTAACACATCTGTCTAAACCCAAGGCCAAATTGCACGGCTCTTTTTAGATGCCACTCACCTGTCTCGAAAACCTCGCCAGCTCCTGTCCTTCTCGCTCTGCTCCCTCTTTAAGATGTTTCCGGTCTTTGTAACCTCGGTAGTTGCTCTGAATTTTCACAGCCGCCTGTTCTTCCTCGTGATACTGCTGTGGACCTTCGTCTTCAGAAGTGGGCGGCTGTTTCACCGATGTCTGAGCTACGCTAGCAGTTCCCTGTCTTTGGCCCATTTCCTTTTGTTCTTTAAGTCTCTTTCTTTCTTGCTGCCCCCTGTAATTACTCTGGATCACTGTGGCCGCTTTATCCTCATCAAGCCCTGTAGGCGAGTCTTCCTCGGTAGTTTGCTCATCTGAGTCTCTTTTGATTGTTTTTTTGTTCTTCTTGTTTGGTATTTTGCCTTCTTCCTGCAACCTCTTTCTCTCTTTATGCCCCCGATAATTACTCTGAATAACCACAGCTGCTTTGGTTTCGTCCTCAGCCTGTCCATTTATTTCAGAAGCTTCACTCCCAGAGTTTACAGAGTTTTCAAGTGTTGACTTTTGAGATAACTTCTTGCTGCGGCAGGGAATCTTCCCCTCTTCCTCGAGCTTCTTTCTTTCTCGATGGCCTCTAAAATTGCTCTGGATAACAGTAGCAGCTTTGACTTCTTCCTCGCAGTTATCTGTCTGATCATTGTCTTCAACGCCATCTGCTATCCTTTCACTTGCCTCTTCTGTAACCGATGTGGCATCCTCTAAACTGATATTATGATTTTGCTGTCTCTCTTTAAAGCGCTTTCGTTCTCTGTATCCCCTGTAATTGCTCTGAATAACTACAGCTGCCTTAGCATCTTCGTCTTCATTAACGTGAGTCTCACAAACACCATTCTCAATTATGTTTGTGTCACAAGATGACATTTCACAAGTCTTTGCTTTCCTTGATTCTTCTTCTTCTAACATAGTTTCCCTAATAAAAAAAGAAATACAGAAAAAGTTATTTCTAAATACGTTGTGATGGACGGCACACGTCGGTGGGTGTCCTCACCAGGAAGGAAGGACTTAAGATCATTACCTGGCCAGGAGGTCACTATAATGGACAGAAAGTTAGAGGCAATCAGCTTGGACTATCTGCTTCCCCGTCCCAGGGCTTCAGCAGGCATACGGACAACCCCAGGGCATGCTGGGAACTATAGTGCCATGGAGCAGCCCTGATGAGTTCCATGGGTGTTGACAGGGGGTGCTACTTGTTATTCACTGTACCTGTACAGTCAATTGTGATATAGAGGGTCTGTGGCTCTAAACGAATGGCCAGTTTTTTTAAATAATTGGCACACTTGTGGCTTAAGGAGGGGCTGTGGTAGTGTGGTGGGAGTGGTTCCCTGGCGCGATATGGGCGTGGGCGTTTCTGCACTGAAGTGCACAGGTGAGGGATCACCCGTGTCCATAATTGATGCCGAGAGCTACTGATCGCCACACCTGTGCCACTCAAGAATTTTCCATTAGCATTGATAAACTCCTGTGTGGCCTCAATAGTGTGTTTGGATCATTAGCTTGTTGTAGGATGAAGCACCGTCCAGTGAGTTTGGAGGCATTGACTGGAAGCAGATCAGATGTTTCTACACACCACTGGCGTCAGCAGTTCCATCATCAGTAAAGAGAAGTGTGCCAGGACCTGTGGCAGCCATTCACGCCAAAGCCAGAACATCCATAGGACCATGTTGAACAGATGAGGTGGTCTGCTTTGGGTCTTGGGCAGTTCCTTTTCATCTCCACACTTCGCTCTCACTATCACTCTGATGCTGGCTCATCTTTGTCTTGTGTCTACAAGACCTTTCTCCAGAAGTCTGCCGGCTCTTTGAAGTCCTTTTTATAAACTGCAATCTGGCCATCCTGTTTTTGTGGCTAACTAGTGGTTTGTATCTTGCAGTTTGTCCTCTGTATTTCAGTTCATGAAGTCTTCTGCTGATAGTCGTCTCTGACAGGTCCACATCGACCTCCTGAAGGCTGTTACTGATCTGTTGCAGAGGCGTGGGAGGATTTTTCTTTACCATAGTGAGGATTTTTCTGTCATCAGCAGTGGTGGTCTTCCTTGGCCTACCAGTTCATTTGTGATTACTGAGCTCACCAGTGTCTTCTTTCTTCTTCATTAAATTCCAGACTGTTGATTTAGGTAATTGTCAGGTTTACTGATGTCTCACATTATTTTACTCTTGTTTGTTAGCCTCATAATGGCTTCTTTGACTTTCATTGGCACAGCTCTTATCTTCATATTGAACAATGACAACTACAGACTCCAAAGGGTAGAAGCAAACTGAGGTATCTTAGGAAGCCATGAAGCACACCTGAGGAATCACAAACACCTGCGACACCAATTGTTCCAAATATTATGGAGCCCTGAAATGTAGGGGACTGTGTAGAAAAAGTGTTGTCATTTCTATATGCTGTGACCGAAATGCATGCTGTGGACTATGGTCGGCAGCTTATCCCAGCCAATACCCCCAAGCCGCCAGGTGGAGCCCTCCCTGCAACGTGGAGATGCCCCGAATTCCAGCAGGGCATCATGGACTATGGAGTTTCCCTTCACAGCCCTGCTGGATACCGTGGGGGCCACCAAAGGATGCTGCAGGGGGGCTCAAGGATTTATATTCTCCGTATAGCTCGGAAGTACTTCCATGTCACGAGGACAGAAGAAATAAAGTACTTCCGGGCTGAAGAAAAAGAAGAGTTTTCACCTGACCCGGAAGTGCTGGGTAATCACATGAACTGAGGGATCAGAAGCACTTCCAAGGACTATAAAGGACTGTGGGAAATCCCAGATGGTTGAGCTGAGTTGGGAGGAAGGGTGACAATGCGTCTGGTAGTGGAGGATTGTATTGAATTATTGATTTATTATTGTGTTTATGAGTATGGTGGAGTGGAGGGGTGCTCTGTGCACTGTATTGTACAAATAAATTCATTATTTGGACTTTTATCTGGTGTCTGGCGTCTGGTCCGAGGGTTCAAGGGGACAACAGCGCCCCCTATCTGTCACAGCAAAGAACTTTTAATGAACAACTGCAATGTGCACATTAATCAAAATGTCTGAAGTGCTTGTAATGTTAATCTCTGGAGTACAGGGCTAAATCAAGGAAAAATGGGTCTTTGTCCCAAACATTATTAAAGGCACTGCAGATAGATAGATAGATAGATAGAAAAGACACTATATAATAGATAGATAGATAGATAGATAGTGTGGCGTACTGCCGGGAACCATGCCCAGCCGGGACACCCCTTTGACACTAGATCTGGGGGAGCAGCCATGGGATCCACGCTACTTTCCCCGGAAAATTGGTGGCAGCCCCCCTGGGTTGCATCGGGGCCACAGGAATGGGACTTCGGAGCTCATCCCTGTTGGGTTCCATGGTCACCACCAGGGGGAGCTACAAGGCTTCCTGAGCCTGCGTGGGCGGTAAGGCAGCCACACCCGGAAGTGCAGCCTAATTAGGTTAATTGCCACCTGAAGTACTTCCGGGTGGGCTATAAAGCGAACCTGCAGCCATTACTCAGCGTGCCAGAGTTGGGAGGAGGACGACGAAGCTGCCTGCGAGAAGTGGAGGAAGAATTTTTGGTATTGGCGTTTTGATTTTGGGTTTGTGTGCTTTTTGGGACTGTGCTGTGTCTGTGGGACATGGGGAAGACATGCCCCAAAGGTGAAGAAAAATAAATTTGTCTTTTGTTTTACACATGTCTCTATTGTAAGTCTGTGTCAGGCTGGGCACCTACAGTATATAGTGCCTTTCACAATAGATAGATAGATAGATAGTTAGATGCATCTAAAACTAACTAGTAGGCTCAAATTACCCCGATGATTTATTTCCTGCTATTGTTCTAGACAGCTTGGTGTCCATTGTTTGCATTGCTTTCATTTTCTTTTTCGTCCTTCTCCCAAGCTCACAGACATTATATTTGTCCCTCCAGAATAAACTATATATATTATTTTGAATATTACTATTGGAGATTTTTTTTTAAAGAAAGCAATCAATATTTGTGCTAATCACATCACGTACATACAACTGTAAATAACTAAAAGAAGAAATGAGCTTCACTGTAGCTGCCACCTCATTCTTTTTAGCCATGAGAGGGAGTAATTTGTGTTGACAGTCTGTCTACTTCACTTTGATGCCTGTGCATTATGTCTGCCTATTGTGCGTTTCTAGCATTTTTTCCAGTTAATGGACAAATTATCTTTCTCATTTGAAGCTCCTGCTGTACACTATTCTACAGGTCTGAAAATCAAATAAAGTTTAAAATAAAAAAGCAACACACAAATTGTTGTTAAGACAACAAAACATCTTTTTTTTTTTACCTAAAGCAATGTCATCTTTTGTTTCTGGAAGTACTACGTCATGTATGACAGTGCCTATAAAAAGTAATCACTTCCATGGAAGGCTTTCCGTTCTATTTTATTATTAGGCAGGTGGTGTGGTGCACTGGTTAAAGCTTTGGAATTCAAATATCAGGTTTTGGGTACAAATCCCACTGCTGACACTGTGTAACCATGAACAAGTTATTTACCTGCCTGTGCTATTAGTAAAAGAAATGAAACCAGTTGTATCTTTTGTCATTCATGGGCTCCTGAGGATAGGGCCGTCTTAATGTATGGGCACACTGGGCAGTTGCCCGGGGGCCCCATAAGCATAGGGGCCCTATGCTAATCTATGTATGTACTTATATTTTTATTCCTGTAAGTGGTTGTGTATGTAGGGGAGCCAGTGCACTGCTTTGCCCGGGGGCCAATAATGCTGTTAAGACGGCCCTGCCTGAGGATCACGTTCCAGGCTAGGACAAGGTATGCAATAAACAGCCGGAACAAGAGGGGGCACCAAAGCTAACCATAACCTTTTTTTTCCCTAGCTCAGAGAAATCGCCCATAAAGGGCAACTCTGTCACACCCCTGCTCAAGTAAGCCACGCCGCTTAAGGTCGGGACAGTGTAAAGCTAAGAGCTCATGGTTGTTGGCGTCTCAGATGATGGAACTTCATCCTGCTTGCACGAGCTTCACGAAGCAGAACCACTCAGGAGAGCTGATTATTTAGAAAAGCCATCAAGGCTACAATGGCAGTTATTCTGCCTCATTTTATTATGCTCATTTTGTATTTTATTTTTGGGACAATTGCACTAAATGTGGTGGCCTGGTAGGCTCCCCAAATTTTTTTTAAGTTCTCCTGGTTCTCGCTTACCGCCTCCACCCTTCGCACTGTCAAATGTTGTAAGTCACCTTGGATGAAGGCATCAGCCAAATAATAATAATTGTTACAAAATATTGAATCTGAGTGGATGTAATTTGTCCTTTATGACACTGATCAAGAGAAATTAAGTGTTTCACCTTACACTCCAAATCGTAACCTTAGATCTAGGAATAGCTGACTGATAGAAATTTGCCAGGCTAATACGGTGGAGCACTTTAAAAAACTGCTAAAAACCCATTATTGTAAGATGGCTTTCTCATAATTTCATTTTAGTGTAACCCTGATATTCTGTATATGCATTTAATTATCATTTTTATCATGGCTGCATAATCTGTACTAACCCCTACTTTCTCTGCTATTCTCTTTCCGGTTTTCTGTGGTGGCGATCTGTGCCACCACCACTTGATCAAAGCACCGTGAAGTCCCTACATTAATTGACTGAAGGCCAGAGGACCACATGACAATCACCATGAAATTCTTCCATGTGAAGCCTGAAAACCATGAGGACTGACTGAGATCACTTATGGTAGGCAGAATGCCCAGTGGGGGCTGGCTGGGTGGTCTCGTGACCTTGGAACCCCTGCAGATTTTGTTAATTTTCTTCATCCCTCTGGAGTTTTTTGTTTGTGTTATTTTCTGTCCTCCCTGGCCATCAGACCTTACTTTATTCTTTGTTACTTAGTATTACCTAATCTTATTGTCATATTTTCTTTTTTCTTTTTCATCTTGTAAAGCACTTTGAGCTCCATCATTTGTATGAAAATGTGCTATAGAAATAAATGTTGTTGTTGTTTAATCTTAAAGTGAAAACAGATCTCCATCTATTACTTTTTATCAGTCTTCCAAACCCACAAATCCAGAGCAGGGTCACAAGAAGCAAGCATCCCACATGTTCTCCCCGTATCTGCGTGGGTTTCCTCCTGGTGCTCTGGTTTCCAGCCACAGTCCAAAGACATGCAGGTTAGGTGCATTGGCGATCCTAAATTGTCCCTAGTGAGTGCTTAGTGTGTGTGCCCTGCGGTGGGCTGGAGCCCTGCCCGGGATTTGTTTCTGCCTTGCGCCCAATGCTGGCTGGGATTGGCTCCAGTGGACCCCTGTGACCCTGTGTTAGGATATAGCAGGTTGGGGAATGACTGACTGACTGACTACTGTGGTATCATCAGCAAATTTAATTACGGTATTGAATGGGAGAATGGGGCTGTCATTATTATATTTGTTGCACTGAACTCACTCTTAATCTCCATTGAAGTCGGTTCATTAAGGTTTTTAAATCCTAATATTTATAATAACCCTAAAGACGCCACTATTAATATTGTGGCGCATGCCTGGGGTCCTTGCCCGGTCGGGACACCACTACTTTGGAAGGACCTGGGAAGGGAGCATATCCAGAGCATTATCTCCCCCAGAACACTGGTGGTAGACCCCCTGGGTTGCAGCGGTACCTCAGACTCCTGCAGGGCTCCATGAGAGCTGGAGTTTGGTGCAGGCCTACTGGGGTACGTGGGCACTGCCAGGGGATGCTACAGTTGCTGCTGAGCTCCTGATAGCAGCTTTTCTGCCACACCCAGCCAACGAGCACCAGGAGCCAGCAGCCAGTACTCTGGGAGACAGTGCAGGGTGGGAGAAGACAAAGCTTGCCAGGAGGAGTGGAAGAGAGTGAAGGCAAAGAGAAAAAGAAGAGTGTTGTGTGCTTTTGCTGTGTTGAACTGTGCTGTACTTCTAGGAAATGGGGGAAGGCGTTTCCCACGAGGAAAAGGGAAAAAAAAATAAACCCGTGTGCTCGTACTTGTGCCTCTGCGTCTGGGTGTGTTGGGTTTGGACAGCAGGAGCGCCCTCTGCAGGCCATAATATACATACATTTTTTAATTTCCTATAAATAGCATCTGCAGTGGGCTGGCACCCTGCCTGGGGTTTGTTTCCTGCCTTGCGCTCTGTGTTGGCTGGGATTGGCTCCAGCAGACCCCCGTGACCCTGTAGTTAGGGTATAGCGGGTTGTATAATGGGTGGATGGATGGATAGCATGAGTAGGTTTTGGCTCTCTGTGGATCAAACGGATTTATAACATATGTGATTAATGACTTTATGTACCTTGAATGCTGGATTTGATATGATGTTCTTGTGTACTGTGTTTTGTCAGAATGTTTTGAACTGTCAAATCAAAAATCATTTCCTTTATTCAATAAGGCGCTAAATCATTTTTACATATGAACCACACAGCACATTGTAGGGATGAATAAGAACACATACTTTTTCCTTCTGTAGCTTCTCCTGTCCTTGTGTCCTCTATAGCACGCTTGAATCTTCACAGCCGCCTTGTTTTTCTCATCGACCATTTCCCTATACTGCTTCCTGGACAGATAGCCCCTGCAAACTGAGAAGACAACAAATCTTATTTGTGGACAAATTGTGTAGTCCTACAGATTGTTAATTAAAGAGTAAAAGTCTAGATAATGTACAGTCCACCCGGTGCAAAAAACTTAATTGAAAATGCAGCATCAATGCACAGACTTGGAGACGTTCATCTTGGGCGCTGCTGGGTTACTGATGGTAATGGAGCCCTATGGTAGCCTGGTGGGCTGCGAGTGGTGCAGCATGTAATGTGACACATACAATATTTTAATTATTATAACAGCATAAGAACTAAGAAATTCAGTCCATGAAGCCCCTTTGTTTAGCTAATAGATAAGCTGTCCTAATGTCCCCTCCAGGTCCTTCTTAAAGGTTTGTCAAGGTTTCTATTTTAACTACATGTCTCAGAAATGTTTTCCAGATTTCCACTACTCTTTGAATAAAGAAGTGTTTCTTGAATTCACTCCTAATTGCACCTCCCCTTAATCTGCACAGGTGTCCTCGAGTGCGTGATTCATTTTTTAAGTTGAATAAATCATTCTGCTGGATCTACAGGTACGTTCTCAGTGCTTTTGACAATTCTGAAGACCTGGATTAGGTCCCCATGCGGTCTGTTCTGCTTGAGATTAAACGGGTCTAATTATCCACCTGAATAAAAGAATAAGTGCCTTTCTATGTGTCTGACTTTGTGCTATGTCCCTGTCATTCTAACAGATGGCGCAACACAAATATTTTAGGTAATAAAATGCATTGCAGTTGTCATTCCAATGATTGCTGCATCCCAAACATTAACATTGCATTTAGGAATCCAATACTAAATGGCATATAACAAAGATATATATGCATTGCATTTGTCATTCCAGCAGGTGGCACACCACAAACATTTGCAGTAATAAATGCATTGCATTTGTCATTCCTATGGATGCTGCATCACAAACCTTAACACTGGTTTTACGAATACCATACCAAATGGCATATAACAGAGACATACGCATTGTATTTGTCTTTACAATAGATGGGGCAACACAAACATTTTTATTAGTAGAATGCATGGCATTTGTTACTTCAGACATTCACAATGCTTTTACAAATCCCATGCCAAATGTCATACAACTGAGCCATATGCATTGCATTTGTCATTCCAACAGATGGTGCATCACAGATATTTTTAGTAATAAAATGCATTGCATCTGTCATTCCAATAGATGGCACATCACTAACATTCACACAACTTTTAGGAATCCCATACCAAATAGCATACAGTATAACTGAGCCATATGCATTGCATCTGTCATTCCAACAGATGGCGCACCACAAACATTTTCAGTAAAAATGAATATTGCATTTGTCATGCCAGTAGATGACATATAACATTTATTTGGAACTCAAAACATCCATGTATCAAAAGAGTGACCCTACAAAGACCTAAGGCAGAAGGCGGCATGGCTCTACCTAACTTTCAGTTTTATTACTGGGCAGCAAACATACAAGCTATAAAAACCTGGATACAAATAGATGAACATACACAGGCTTGGTCTGCAATAGAAATAAAATCCTGCAGTACTTCTTTATATTCCCTGCTTTGTGCCCCAATAAGTGTAACTTATTGCCAAAATACTAATAACCCAATTGTGCTTCACTCACTCAGAATATGGAACCAATGTAGAAAGCATTTTAAGATGGAGAATCTTTTATCTGTGGCACCTCTGCAAGAGAACCACCTTTTTCAACCCTCGCAAACATATGCAGTTTTTAATATCTGTAAAACACTTGGGATTAAACTGCTTAGAGATCTTTATATAGACAACATCTTTGCATCCTATGAACAATTACATTCCAAATTTAACTTTCCAGCTACACATTTCTTTCACTATCTTCAAATTAGAAACTTTGTTAAACAGAACCTGCCCGATTTCCCTCATCTCCCACCTTCCTCTGTGCTGGAAAAAATATTGCTCAGTTTTGAGGACTCAGACATCATGTCTGCAATATATAAAAATATTTCAAAGTACCTTCCTTTCAAAGATCTAAGAGTATAATGGGAAAAGGATCTCTCACTCAACATATCAGAAAAGGAGTGAAAAGTAGCAATGCAGAGAATTCACTCGAGCGCCACATGCGCAAAGCATACAATTATTCAACTCAAAATTATATACCGAGCACATCTGTCTCGCTTAAAACTGTCCAAAATGTTTCCAGGGCGAGATCCAACATGCGAAAGTTACAATCGAGCTCCAGCCTCACTGTGTCACATGTTTTAGGCCTTCACCCCATTAACATCATTTTGGACCAAAATTTTTAAGTGCCTTTCAGACAGCCTTGGTGTCCCAATCCCTCCTAACCTACTAACAGCTGTGTGTGGTGGGCTCACAGAGGGGCTTAAAGTGGAGAAGGATAAACAAAATGTGAGTGACTTCACTACACTACTGGCACGCAGACTTATCTTGCTGAACTGGAGGAATCCTAACTCTCCTCTTTTAAGTCAGTGGGTAACTGATGTTTTATATTATTTGAAATTGGAAAAAATCATATACTCAGTTAGAGGATCTGTGCAGAACTTTTTCAAAACCTGGCAGGATCTGATCAATAACATTTTAGAATAAGCTCTTAAAGCACTGAGGAAGTAGATTCTCTTCCCATTTCTTTATCTTCCCCATTTATCTTTATCCGTCTATTAAACTCATCAATTTATTTATTTCTACTAGCTTTAAGTTTTACTCCGTTGGCCGTGCTCTCTTTCTCAGGGGTGGGGGTTGATTTGTTTTCAATCCTATTTTTTGTAAAAATTGATCTATTTGTATGGAATGATTACAATAAAATCAATAAAATTAAAAAAAGGGACACACCTCACAGTTTTCATTTCAGGGTGTATTATAAAGACAAAAAACTGCATTTGCAGTTCAGCAGAAATCATGAGCTGTGGGACAAGCTGAATCCTAATACAAGAATCAAAGGCATCCTTACCAGCCTGCAGCTGAGTAATGAATTTCTCCATCTTAATTTTATTCTTCTCTTGAGGATGGTCTTTTCGGACTTTGTATCCTCTGTAAGCTTTTGGAAAAGAAGAAAAAAAAAGCATTACATGAATGAATTTGGAATTGTATTATCAAAAAAATGAAATATTGACATATGCCATTACATTTTATTCTAAGAACTCCTTAATCTGAGTCAGAGCCACAGGGGGTGGAACCCCTTCTGGTAGCGTCTGTGAATTCCACTGGGAGAAGCCCTTCTTTAGCACTATGCTTACACCCAGAAAAATTAGGGAAAAACGCTGGAGTTGTTTTCAACAATAAAAAATGTAGTTACATGTAACAGAAGCCCGCAAATACCAAAACATTAACATAAATACAGTAGGAAAGGCCTGTTGAGTGTCCACTACTCTACTGATGCAGATGTGCATATTCTTCATGTGAGATATCTGGAAATAGTCAACAACACACAGTCTGATGTTGCAGTCGGGACAATATATATGTGTTTTTTTGCACACTTTTCTTATAATATTTTTTCTGTTGCTTGCACATAAGAGGACAGAACATCAATGCCTGATCTGCACAATGGATGCACCGCTTGTGTTACTGTAGGCTACTACAATGCAAGGCTTAGCGATTTCCATGTTTCCCTTGGCACAAACATTAATAGTTGTAGTACTGCGGATGGTGCCTAGGTGGCTTGTCCTTCCACTTGTTTGCAATCAATTTGCCTTTATGCCACATAGATACTGCAAACCTGCTGCAGCAATACATGACTTAATTCTCCAGGCACATCATGGTGGTTTGGTCATGCAGTGCCTTATGTATCAGTTTCACTACTCGTCTGAATGTCCGATGACCAATTTACCTTGTCATCACTATTGTTTGATTCAACTAATGGTTAAGTGTCATCTTGTTCTAAAATTGGCTTTACAACTTATCATTCACACTCCATTGTGTTTTAGCTGATGGCTCCTCCCCACTCATGAATATGGATCGAGTGCCAGAATACATAGAAATCAGCATGATGTTATTTCATCCACTAGATGGCAGCAGAATACTGTCCAGAGAGATATTTGGGCTTTACACTACAAAGAGGATCATTAAATGTCACCCCCAAATATGAATCAGGCTTAACCGAAACTATATAGAATTCCAAGCCTGAGCCATTCTCATAGTCAAAGCCAAGGAGGTTAGTAAAGTATCTATCTATCTATATATTGCTGTACATCTTCTCTCTGAAATACTAACACTGAGGACTTTCAGGCAACAAATTATTCAGCAGACGTGTGTCAATAAACACAATGGGGGCTCCTTTATACCAACAGCAGTACTTCTGTGTAGGGCCTCACTGCTATCTATCAATCATATAGTGCCTTTCTCACCTATCTATCTATCTATCTATCTATCTATCTATCTATCTATCTATCTA
>JANRMT010062817.1:12906355-12937873 GCA_026402145.1 Polypterus bichir lapradei | reverse complement strand
ATAGATAGATAGATAGAAAAGGCACTATATAATAGATAGATAGATAGTGTGGCAGGTGGCTTGGTCCCATGCCTGGCTGGGACGCCCCTTCTACTTATGTTCCTTGGGAGCAAACATGGGCTCCTCAGTACCTCCCCCAGGACACTTGGTAACAGCCTCCCTGACTGACGATGCTGCCTCAGGGCTCCAAGGGAGATGGAGTTCTCCACAGCCCAGTTGGGATCTGGGGTGGCCGCCAGGGGGTGCTGCAGTCCCTGAGTCGGTCTGGACAACTCTACAGCCCCGCCCGGAAGTGCATTCAGAAACAGGTGATCAAACACCAGGAGCACTTCCAGGTGGGCTATAAAAAGGGACAGCAACCACCACTCAGGGGCCAGAATTAGGAGGAAGAGGATGGGGTTGCCAGGGTGGTGGTGTTAAAACGGGAGTGTTGTTGTTTTGAAGTAAGTGCTTTGGGACTGTGATATGCCTGTGGGGTTCATGGGGAAGACGTGCCCCACGGGTGAAGAAAAATAAAGTCTTCTTGTGTTTTTACTTGTGCATCACCATAAGTCTGTGCCAGGTCGGGCGCAATATATCGCCTTTTATCACAATAGATAGCTAGATAGATAGATAGATAGATAGATGTATGTGAAAGGCAGTATATAATAGATAGATAGATAGATGTGAAAGGCACTATATAATAGATAGATAGATAGATAGATAGAAAAGGCACAATAGATAGATAGATAGATAGATAGATAGATAGATAGATAGATAGATAGATAGATAGATAGATAGATAGATAGATGGGATGCTGATCCACACACTCCTAATTTTTTCTCGCTTTTTAAAGAGTGCTTCCTGGAAGTATCAGCAAAAGTAGGAATAAATTCTAGAAGGGATGTATATCCCTCAGAGGACACAATCACTTTGTTAAGAACACAGACCCCAAGGCTGAGTAGCAATTGCCTTCTAGGAACGTCTAGGAACTGAGGACCTTCCTAAGAACAAAATCAGACCAGAAATGGACTGAATAGACTCAGAATTACAGTGATCCCTCGCTATATCGCGCTTCAACTTTCGCGGCTTCACTCCATCACGGATTTTATATGTAAGCATATCTAAATATATATCACAGATTTTTCACTCTTTCATGGATTTCTGCGGACAATGGGTCTTTTAATTTATGGTACATGCTTCCTCAGTTGGTTTGCCCAGTTGATTTCATACAAGGGACGCTATTGGCGGATGGCTGAGAAGCTACCCAATCAGAGCACGTATTATGTATTAAAGAAAACTCCTCAATGATATATGATATGCTTCCTGCGTGGTGCTTCGCATACTTAAAAGCCTGAACAGCACGTATTGATTTTTTGATTGTTTGCTTTTCTCACTGTACTGAGAATTTATTGTGACGATGCGGCTGTCAGTTTGGAAATTTTCAAAATTAAACAATGAACTGGACACAAGAGTGAAAATAGCAGATTTCACGTCAAAGTCTGCTAGATAATATAATCTTTTAAACTGTGGGGTTTTTTTAGTTCCCCTATTAAGATCTGAACTATGCGGTTTTTTGGTTTTCTTTGAGAAAAACAAAACAAAGATAAAAAATAACAACAACTTTATTACTCAAGTATTATATTTTGATACATCTAATAGACTATGTAATCATGATAATGCTTTTATAAATAATAGCAAGTGTGAAATGTATGGTTCATTTTAAACGGAAATAACACATTTAGAAAAAATTAACTATTGATTGTGTGTAGAAATGTATTGTATATTTTAATGATGTGCTGAGGGCCACTAGACTTTTCAAAATAAGCACTATGCTATCTCAGAATGGAAAGGACCAGGGTGAGATAAAACTTAATTAAGAAGTAGAAGAATCCAAACAATTTGGATATACTTAAACAGCATGAGATTTGTAAGATTTAGAGATCTTCTTAAAGACAGAGAGGAAGGTCTGAATCTGTGTCATTGCTGTTGAATTGTTGTAAGAAAATTATTTTCTTTTTTTACGTATATTTAGCAGTTAACCTTTTATCTTTATATATTATTATTGTGTTTTAATAAATAATATAAACACTTTGATTATTAATTTAATCTAGATTCTTACATTATCTGGTGTCAGAGGTATAGGCGGGTATTAGGTGGTGTCAACTTAGTGATTTAGCAAGATCAGGGATGTTAAGGACAGGTCTGTGAGATGATGGTCTGCCAAAGGTAACCAAACCTCTTAAAGTCTCAACACCAGGTGCTAGGAATACAGATTTTGAAATGCAGGGTGGGCCTTAAGGACCCTAAAGTCACCTTTGCTTGTACATCTCTCAGCTCTTAGCCTGGATAACAGAGACAGATAACCTGGATATTCCTCCAGGCCCCGGTCTAGACAACTTGTACTGACTTGCACTGATAGTTCATGTTCAAAGTTTATTGTCATGTGCACAGTAAGGAAACACATTTCCCTGTACAATGAAATTCTTTCTTTGCTGTTCACACCAAATGACAAAACCAATATGTAAGGATAAACATACAGTAAATAATAAGTAGCAGATAGATAATAAGTAACAGAGGCAGCATCAAGTATAAAAACAGAATAGAAGTATAAAGTGTAATGTGCAGGTAGGTGTGTGATGGACAAGTCAAATACAGTTGTGTGAGAGAATGAGGTGGACCACGGTTATAAACTCCAGTCAGTTATTTAGGAGTCTAATGGCCTTGGGAAAGGAAGAGTTCTTTAGCCTGGAAGTCCTGCATTTCATACGTCTGTACCTTCTGCCTGAGGGTAGAAGTGTGAACAGTTCGTGTTTGGGGTGGGTGGGGGGGTGGGTGGGGTCCCTTGAGGATCGAGGCAGTTCTCCTTTGGACTCTGCAGTTGTAGATGCTCTGCAGAGAGGGCAGTGGAGTCCTGGTGATCTTCTCAGCAGTCTTTACCACTCTCTGCAGGCATTTGCAGTCCATAGTAGTAGTGTTGCCGTACCACACGGTGATGCAGCTGGTCAAGATCAGCCACAAATTAAATCAACTAAACGGTGAAGTGAATAATATTGATTATCTCATTCCAATGGCACCTATCAAGAGGTGGGATGTATTAAACAGAAAATCAGCACTTGAAGATGATGTGTTAGAAGCAGGAAAAATGGGCAAGCGTAAGGATCTGAGCAACTCGGACATGGGCCACATTAGGCAAGGGCCGAGCCAGGACTTCCATTCAAGCAGTGAGACAGCAAGCTAAATATTGTGCCCCCAAGATGCTAAGGTGGTGACATTTTGTCAATGTGTGACTACTGTGATGTCAATTGACAGAGATTTTTGGTCTCTGTTAGCCTTGCATTTACCTTTCCAGCATAATGATGAACTCCAAAGCTTAAGTCAACCCTTTTTGGCCTCCAGAAATTTTTTGATTTAAGGTTGTCTTCAAATTTTTCTACACAAAAGAGAAATCAAATAAAATGTGAAACAAAGCAATGGCATTGGACAGTTTGTCAGTGAGATCAATAAGTAAAGCAAAGGGTTGCTGAAGTGAAAAGTACAGCATTCGTCAGCTCTTGACATCTGTGTGAGGTTGTCTGATTAGCAGCATACTGTATATAACATAACATAACATAACATATGATGGATTCAGAAAGTCTTTCAACCCCTTCACTTATTCCACATTTTGTTATGCTACAGCCTCATTTTTTGCCCTCATCATGCAACACTCAATACCCCAAACATCAAAGCAAAAGGATTTTATAAAGCTTTGCAAATCTCTCTATTATATAAAAAAAACTTGGGATGAGATGAGACCTGTTCAGAGAGATGAGATGTGACTTTCTCAGAAAGACACTTTCACGTCCCCTGACATGAGACTTTGTGCCAAGAGATTTAACATGCCCGGGTCAAGAAATAAAAGACAAAGAGTAGATGACAAAGTAGAACATCGTAAAGAATTCAAAAACGTTGGCGTGATACTCATGCAGAGCAGGTTAGAGATAACAGAAGTAAGAAAATTCGAAAGTCTCAAAGAAATTATATTAAAGATTGCATTAGTGCTAATAAACAGAAATTATTACTTGGTGAAATAACGGAACAGTGAAAAGAGATTTAAAATATTGTTGGGATTTAAACTTTAAGTCGGAGACTTGTAGATCATCTAATTCATGTTGTCAGGAGGGGACAGTTCCGTCTCTCAATTAAAAGAATAGAAAATGTTCCTCTTCGTAGGGGTGTGCCTCGGGAGCGGGACCCCCAACAGGAGTAGAGAATGTCTGGGGGAGAAGAGAGACAAGGCAGTGAGACAAAAGGGCGGCTGCTGTACAGGCTTTTAAATGTTTGAAGCGCAGTGCAAGATGCAGATCACACGGCACGGCAGCAGCAGCAAGTCAGCAGCTGATTGAGCAAAGAGGAGGTAAAAAGAAAAACTGTATTTGTTTCCCATTGTATCAACGTTTAAAAGGGGGTTACAGAGGAGCGACTGCATCTCCTTGGGGTGCGTTCAAGCCCCTCTTCACAACGCGAGCGGCAGAGATGTTAAGTCGCAGTCGCGTAGCGCAGGCCGGGGGGTGGGGGGTTTAGGAGGGTTATGGTTGGAGAGTGAAGTGAGCAGGCGGGGTTGGCAAGCGAAGCAAGCAGGGGGCTATGCCCCCTAATTTAATAAAAATATAAAGGTGAAATATCATATTAACATAAGTATTCAGACCCTTTACTCATTACTTCATTGAAGCCCTTTTGGCAGTCATTCCAGCCTGGAGTCTTCTCAGGTCTGATATAAGAAGCTTTGCACACTGGGATTTAGGACAGTGGCACTGGCACACTCATCCTGTAAATAATTTTTATTTAAATTGTAAGCACCCATACTTATATCAACATTCAAAAATAATTTTTAAATAAATACGCTTCTTAAAATTATGCCCGTACATAAAAAGTAATAAATTATTTTTCTATAAAAGATTAGAATAAATTTAAAAGCTCTGTAAAAAATTATTTATAATTAAAATTCAAAATTATACTTTAAAACAGAACCTCCTATATTAATAATAAAATCACTCTTTAATACAAAATAATTTCAGTTAAAATACCCAGGGCTTTATTAAAAAGAGCATTTAAAACTTAACTATATTCCATTAAATACTAAAAACAAAAATTAAATTAGGGAACTAAAAAACATTAGTTTGTTCCGGAGGGGTCTTCTTTACTTTACTTTAACAGTTAAGAAAATAGGGTTCATTTCAAATATGCAAAGAAAGGGAAAAAAATACTCTAAAATACCCATTAACCTTAGGGCTGATGAGGTAACCTTTAAGAATAGGCAAAAGCCTCTAGAGTCTTAAACTCAGGGCCCAGTCACTAGGGGTTAAATTACGGATCGGGGTAGGGCTGGGCCATCTAATAAATAGTTAAAAATAAACAAACATTAACCTTAAGGCTACTGACGTCACCTTTAAGATTAGGCATACAGTACATATACAGAATTTTAACATCAGGGCCAGGTAGGGTTCAGCTTGAGTAGAGACCCTCGGTGGACAGCTGTTTTCAGAGATGTGCGATTGGGTCCAAAATAATAATAATAATAATAATAATAATAATAATAATAATAATAATAATAATACATTTTATTTATATAGCACCTTTCTGGGCTCTGGCTGGGTCACTCAAACACATTCCCAGAATTGTCGCAAAGCCACTCCTGTGTTGCCTTCACTTTGTCCCTTGTCAGCCCACTCTGAGGTCCATTTTGCTCTGGAGCAGGTTTACCTTACAGATATCCTTCTACTTAGCTCTGTTCAGCTTTTTCACAACCCTCTCTCATCTCCCAGTCCTTGCTACTGAAAAACAACCCCACAGCCTGACACTGCCACCACCATCTTTACTGTTGGAATGGGACCGAACAAGTGATGAGTGCTGTCTGGGTTTCTCCGGACATGAGTCTAATCTTGGTTTCCTCAAACCAGAGAATCTTGTTTCTCTCAGTCTGAGAGATCTTTAGATGCCTTTTTTTTTTGCAGATACCAAAAGGACTTCCATGTGTCTTTTACTGAGGAAAGGCTTCTGTCTGGCTAGGTGTTAGAAAGCCCAGATCAGTGGAGTGTTGCAGCAATGGCTGTTCTTCTGGAGGTTTCTCCTACATCTCCACACTGGTTTTCTGGAGTTTAGCCAGAGTAACCATTGGGTTCTGGGTCACATCTCCTACCAAGACCCTTCTCTCAGGTGGCCAGTTCTAGCATTTTCATGGTAGTTCCAAACTTTTTTCAATTAAGAATTACGAATGCTACTGTGCTCTTGGGAACCTTCAATGCTGCACGATTTCTTTTCTTCTAACCTTCACTAAAATCTGTGCCCCTCAACACAATCCTGACTCTAAGCTCTGCAGATAATTCCTTTGACCTCATGGCTTGGTTTTTTGCTCAATTGTGGGACCTTCTGTCCTCAGGTGTGTACCTTTCCTAATCAGTTTAATTAATTGAACTGACCACAGGTGGACCCCCAAACAAGGTGGGGAAACATCTCAAAGATGATCGATAGAATGAGATGCCAGATTTCAAGCGTCGTATGCAAAGGGTCTGAATACTTGCGTCAATGTGACATTTCAGTTTTTCATTTTTAATATGTTAGCAAAAAAAAAAGTCTAAAGTTTATCTTTGCCAGTCTGGGGTATTGCATGTCGTTTGATGAGGGGGAAAAATTAATCTAAATGATTTGAGCACAAGACTGCTTCTTCTTCTTCTTCTTCCGGCAGCTCCCGTTAGGGGTTGCCACAGCGGATCATCTTCCATATCTTTCTGTCCCCTGCATCTTGTTCTATTACACCCATCACCCTCATGTCCTCTCTCACCACATCCATAAACCTTCTCTGAGGCCTTCCTCTTTTCCTCTTCCCTGGCAGCTGTATCCTTAACATCCTTTTCCCAATATACCCAGCATCTCTCATCTGCTCATGTCCAAACCAACGCAATCTTGCCTCTCTGACTTTGTCTCCCAACCGTCCAACTTGAGCTGACCCTCTGATGTTCTCATTCCTAATCCTGTCCATCCTCGTCACACCCAATGCAAATCTTAGCATCTTTAACTCTGCCACCTCCAGCTCTGTCTCCTGCTTTCTGGTCAGTGCCACCGTTTCCAACCAATATAACACAGCTCACTACTTAGAATCTTAACTAGGAAAAGAAAATCCAAGCACATCTCTCAAGTTTTGATGTCACTACACTGGCTACCTGTGCCATTTAGAATTGACTTTAAATTAGGGTTTACAAAGCCTTAAATAATGTCACTCCATCCTCACTCCATATCTTGTCTCACACCTTACACTCCAAATCTTACCCTTAGATCTTCAAATGAGGGTCTGCTTATAATTCCAAAAGTTAAACTTAAAAGAAGTGGTGAGGCGGCCTTCTGCTGTTATGCACCTAAAATCTGGAATAGCTGAATGATAGAAATTCGCCAGGCTAATACGGTGGAGCACTTTGAAAAACTGCTAAAAACTCATTACTTTAACATGGCTTTCTCTTAGCTTCATTTTAGTGTACCTCTGATATTCTGCATATGCATTGAATTATCATTTCTGTTATGGCTCCACAATCCGTACTTACCCCTTCTTTTCTCTGCTGTTCTTTTTCCGGTTTTCTGTGGTGGCGATCTGTGCCACTACCACCACCTGATCAGGGTACCATGCAGTGCCTACATTGATGGATTGAAGGCCATCTGTGACAATGCGGGTTCGCTGCATGCTCCCATCTTCTGTCTTGGGAGCCCTTGGACCCGTCACTGTCGGTAATGTTACCGATGAGCTAAGCAGTGAGGCAACAACATAGCAAGGGGATGGTGCAAAAGTGTCAAGGGCTTTTATTTAAAATTAAACAAAAACAAAGTGTCCAAATTAAAGTGCAGTGTCCAAAGTTCCAATAAATAAATAATCCATAAAAACAGATGTGACACGTGGAGGTTAAAAAGAATAGAAAAAAAAAGTCTTAAAAACAACGAGGTTAAAATACTGTAGGAAGCAGTCTTTTAAAAACAACAACAAGCCCGGTGACTTTTTACCTGGCGGCTCCCCTGCCTCCCCTGTCTGGGCTTCTCAACAGGGGAGTCACCCTACTTGCAGCTGACCTTCACTCTGTCTACTTCAGCTGTTCAGGTCGTCTCTCTGATCCCTGGAGACTTGGGGCCCACAGCGACCAGGGTGCCCACGCTGGGGAATGCACTCCCCAAGTCCTGACTCCCGCTGCCTTACGCGCCTTACGCGGAGAGTCATTCGCCTTCCGGTTAATCCCGCTCCATGATCACTCAGCGGCAGTGACCACTACTACTATTCCCTGGGTGTCGGCCCAACACCCAGGCTCACTGTTCAGCTGCAATGCGAGCCTGCACTCGCTCGCTCTCCTGCACTGGCTCTCTCTCTCTCTCTCTCTCCACTCCTTTCTCCTGCAACCTCCCGTCCGTTCTTTCTTTTCATCCCGCCTTAGCCGACTCGCACTTCTATTGATCTAGAAGGCATGGCAGCTGTGGCAAATCAGCAGCCCCAGGAACAATCACGGATGCGGACAGTTTCCCACCTGTGCACTTAGGTGAGAAACGGCCACATCGCGAATCGCCCCGAGAACCGCTTCAGCCACACAACCAACATGCCCCCTCACCAAGCCGCGAGCGCGGTGTGTATTTATTTAAACCTGACCTTTGACGGGAGCTGTGGACCCACTGTCCAACACCATCATCATCAAATTCTTCCATGTGAAGCCTGAAAACCATGAGGACTGATTGAGATCATTTACTGTATGTTAGGTAGAAAGAGGGGCTGGGTGGTCTCGTGGATTCAGAACCCCTGCAGATGCATGGAAGGCCAGAGGTCCACATGACCATCACCATCACTTTCTTCCACGTGAAGCCTGTAAACCATGAGGACTGATTGAGATCATGTTTGGTAGGTAGGTAGGGGCTGGCTGGGTGGTCTCATAGCCCCGGAACCCCTACAGACTTTGTTTTTTTTTTTTCTCCAGCCCTCTAGAGTTTTTTTGTTTTGTTTTGTTTTTTCTGTCATCCTGGCCATCGGACCTTACTTTATTCTTTGTTACTTAGTATTGCCTAATCTTATTTTTCCATTTTTTCTTTTTCTGTCTTCATCTTGTAAAATACTTTGAGCTACATCATTTGTATGAAAATGTGCTATAGAAAAAAATAAATGTTGTTGTTGTGGTTGTTACTGTCCTGTAGACCTTCCCTGTCACAGGCAATGCACAAACCAGTGTGTTTCTTCATGCCGGTCCTAAGCCCGGATAAATGGGGAGGGTTACGTCAAGAGGGGAATACGGTGTAAAATTTTGCCAGATCAATAATGAGCACAAGGTTGCAATATAATAAAACGTAAAAAAATGTGAAGAAGTCTGAATACTTTCTGAATCCACTGAAATCGTAATCCAATTCAGGACCTTGAGAGGCTGAAGACTATCCAAGTCGATTGAGTACGAGTAAGGAAACAACCTTGGTGTGGACACCAGTGGTGCATCACAGGGCCCATTCATTCACATCCAGCCACATGGGTCCCAATTCGAATCTCTGACTAACTTAGCACACACATAACTGTATCTTTGGGATGACAAGAAGAATACTTGGAGAAAATGCCACACAGACATGGAAAACTCCACACGAACTGCACAAGAAAATGATCGGTAATGGGGACTTGCCTACAAGAGTTTGATCGGTAGCTTGTGGGAATCGACTCTCTTCATCCAACAGTGACAACAGTCCCATTGGCTTTTGTAAAAACATATCCAAAAGTGGCCTGTTGTCCTCGTATTCGATGACTCGAGCATCGACATCTTCATTCAAGTATTCATTCTATGGATCAAATTTTAAAAAAAAAAAAAAAAAAAAAAAAACAAGTTAATATTCAGGTGCTTTGAGGACTTTATTAACTGTTTTGAAACATTTTCAAATTGTGTTTATTTCCAGTACTTCCTCGAAGAATGGCGTCACATTGTTTTGTTTTTGTAGCAATGGGTCATAACCAAAAATAAAAGTGATAATAGAATTTAATTACATGCATGAGCAGAGAATAAAATACACGTATTCAGAAGCATTTCACAATGTCGTTAAAAACCAAGCCCTGATAGGCATGTGGCTTTCCTAGATACCAGACTCCAACTCAAATCAGGCAAAAAATTGCATTTGTATTTTTAGCTCTTAGTTTTGGATGATTTCTGGCTAATTGTAGTTTTAATTTATTAATGTTTTTAAAAGGTATTGCCACACACGTGTGCATGGGAGGCAGCTAGAAGGACCAAAAGAAGGTAATTCCATGCCAGGCCAGGAGGGAAGCGAGGTGCACTAAACCTTCCTCTTTTATCACTGCAGACCAGACACGGGAAATTCTGTCTGATTCCAACGACATCACTTCCAGTTCTGGGGCCCAATGACATCACTTCCGCCAACCTGTTGTGGCGGACGGCTTGGACCCTTGCCCAGGCAGGATGCCTGGAAAATGGAAGGGCCAGGAGACAGGCAATATCTCTCCTGGGACACAAGAGGGCAGCTACCCCCCTACCACATTACATCAGTGTCATGGGCTTGGAGTATGGAAGCTTAACCAATCCCAGATCCCTGGACTGCAGCCCTTATGCCACACCAGGAAGTGCTGCCGGAAGAGAATCCAAGCGCACCTGGAATGCTTCCAGGTGCCAATACAGCACTTCCGCCACACTGGGAAGTCCTGCAGGAAGTTCATCAGGGTACAACATAAAAGGGGTCGCCTCACTCCATTCGAGGAGCCTGAGTCGGGAGGCAGAGGACAGTGACTATGATTTTATGGTAGTGATTGGAGCACTCTTGTGTTTTGGGACATTGTGAATCTGTGTCTCTGTGTCGAGGCTGATCTTTCCACACTGCCTTAAAAACAAGACAACCTTCACGTTGTATTCATTTCTGTTTTGGACTCAACTCTGTACACATCTGTACAACCTATTTTGCCTTTCACAGCCAGGATATAAGTATACGAGTGGCTGCCCCAAACCTTTTTTCGCGCGTCAAGGCTATTTATTTTCACAGTATCCAAGACTCTGATTCCTGAAGCTACCTGCCTGCTTAAAGGAGAATGAGAAATGTGTGTTGTGCCAAAATGGAAATAACACTGTAATGAAGATCAGGAGATCATAGGCCAAAAGAGCACAGAAAAGTCCAAAGGAACTGAGAAACCAAAACGTCAGTCAAACTTGTAGTCGAAGAGTACACAAAATAAGCAGTTCTTTGGTTTTGCTGATGTTAAGTTGCAGATAATTCGTAACCTTCTTCCCCTGACTCTTTTCCAGCGTTGCTCACATCTGTATCAGAAACAGGATCCTCCAGGCTCACAAACTGCACCATCCCTTGCTAAAATGTCCATCTCGGAGAACGTGTAGGTTCGAGAGAGCTTGCCTACTGCAGTCACATGCACTATCTTTAAAAAAAACAATCCAGTTGATTAGGTAAAGCATGAACTATCTTGTCTTTATGTTGTGTTTGTTTGAGTACAAGTCAAAGTAAATTTACAAACCATTTTGTTTTTATTTGTATTTTCCATATTGTCCCAGGACCGTTCTTAGGCATAGGCAAACTAGGCGACCGCCTAGGCCCCCACTGCCAAGGGGGCCCCGCCGGGCGCGTTTTTTAACCAAATAGCCTACAACTTACAGGTCCATATATTTCAGAAGTACAAATTTTCTCTGGTGGCGGAATTATCAATATGGTTATGTGTGAGCAAAGAGGAAACAGTGACGACAACAGGCAGAATCGAGGTGACGGAGTGGTGGGTGGGGCCCCAGTGGGAGGGCAATGATCATCCACCTCGCCCGCCTCCAAGCGTCTGTGCAATAAATCGATCACGCTATAAATAGCAGAAGCTGGGAAGATAAAAACCATTTCACAAAGCGACTCGACAGTGGGTGGTTTGCTCCGTCCCTCCATCTGCTCTGCTATAATTATACATGTCGGAAAAGGAAAAGAGGTAGTGGGACATAAATCTCTCGTCTGAAGTCCATTTTGCAACTTCACAATTCAGTTTTATCCTCAGCTCCAGGGGGGGCGGCCCCCCCTTCCAGGACCCTCTACCTACACTCCATGCCTAGGGCTCCCAAAAACCTAAGAACGGCCCAACTAGTTTAGAATAGAGGTTGTATATCCAAATGCTGGCCATGATTTCATTTTTATTTTCCTTGCTCTTCCCATAATGTGACTTGCCCAGAACAGGTTTTGGTTTTCCTTTATATTTGTCCCCAAGTTCTCTCCACCTTGCTAGCACAGTTTGTTCAAATGGACAGTGTAAGAGAAGAATGAGCATCCCAGCCAGGAAGGAAGAAGATTTATTACCCAGAAGGAAGGCCAGAACAGAGTGGAACGTCAAATGAACTGGCCAGCCAGACAGAGAAACAACTTTGTGTCCAGCCGGTAACCCTAACTCTAACCCGGAGGCTGGGAACAGTTCTGTCCCCCATATGGCAGGTGGCAGTTGTCCTATGGTAACATACCAGTTTGGACACCCACAGGAGTCCAGAAGAGCAGCCCTGTCGGGATCCCTGGGTACTGATAAATGGCGCAGTCGGGGATAGGACCCCTCTACTGTCTTTAAGGCCCAGAAGTGCTTCCTGGAAGACATGGCGTGACACCAGAAGCATTCCCAGATCCTGTTTAAAAGGAGCCTGCTGCTTCACATCAGTGAGTCAGAATCGGGAGGCTGTGGGCAACACTCAGTGGAGGTAGAAAGGATGAATAATTATTTGGATTTATTGTACGAGGGACATTCAAAAAGTTTCCACACTTTTATATTTTCATTGGGAACTGTGAAGGCGGGAGGAGTAATATTCGGGTATTAAAAAGTTGGTACGACACGGAGAAAATTGCATTGTAAACGAAGGTGACTATGTAGAAAGTGAGGTCATTTGTTTTTGAAATTCTTAATAAATAAATAGAGTTTAAAAAAAGTGCAGAAACTTTTTGAACGTCCCTTGTATAATTGTGGCTACATTTGGAGAGGTGATTGAAAAAAAGGTGTTGTGTGTGAATAAATATCCTTTATTCTATCATAACAACGTGTTGGAGATTACTGAGTCTTGGGTTTGGGGCGCAGTGGCGTCCCCTTGTGGTCACAATAGTGTTTTTTTTTTTTGTGCCAGCTGCTTGCCACATGGTGTAAGTGTTAGAAGATCACAGTTCTTGAGAATGGTTTAGGGAATCTGAAGAAAATTTGCATATCAAGAAATTTAAATATCCTGTGATGCATGATATGAGTGAGAACACAATCGAACTGTATAAATATTATTTATAAAGTTGCACAGAATTAGTAATCTTATTCCATTAAATCTACTCGAAAAGAATCGATGATACACATTAAAGTAAATGGAAATAGCAGTGATACATAGCAGATTTATGAATTCAAAGTATCCCAGAAAAATGTCTTGTACAGCATACACATAAAACAATGGCAGATAAAAGAACAAGTGTTATGGAGAACGTGAGATATACTATAAAACATTACTGTATAGTAAGATTTATTGTGTGTTTTTTATCAGCAGTATACTGTAAAAAGCTGCACTTCAAAGATCCCATAGCATGTAAGCACACAGTTATCAACAACGGTTTAAATTATATGAATAAAAAATGGACAAACCCGAGCGAATGGACACCCTTCTTCCCTCAATTCTTCTTGCCTGAAGCCCACCTTGCCTATGCATTAAATTCATTTTAAAATTCAAGATAGGACCAACAAAAGAATGATAATAGGTAATGTTAAAAATGACACAGCTTCTTATTTAAAAGCACAACAAACTGCACAATATGTTGTCCTCAAAAGCACTTAATCCAATGCAGGGCTTTGGAGGGCCTCTAGCCTGTCTCAGCAGCACTGGGTGAAGGACATAGGCCAGGACAGAACGGCAAGCCATCTCAGGGCCCACTCACGTACTCATCCACATACAGATACCTGCATACGTACCTACACTCTCATGCAGGGGTCAAGAACGGGGGAAAGGCGCTACATGAATAAAATGTTATATTATTATTGTGAGGTTTCCGTACTTTTTTTTAACTGTATTTATTAAGAATTTCAAAAACAAATTACATCACTTTTCTACATAGTCACCTTCCTTTGTGATACATTGTACCATCTTTTTAATGCCATTTGCAAAAACTGTCTTTGGTTGAACACGTAGCCACTGATGCACCGCTGCTTTCACATCATCATCACATGAAAATGTGGCCGTGGCTGTAGCTGGACGTCCGGAGCGCTCTGCATCCGCCACACCAGTACGGCCATTTTCGAACATTTCAATCCACTCCTAGATGACTCTACGAGAGAGAACTTCATCCCCATACTGAGCACACATGTGGAGTATGAATTTGTGCTCCCGGCACACCTTCTGCCCACAAATAGCGTATGACAGAACAATGTCCCTTTGTGGTGCAGTGTATACGTTTAGCAGCCATCTTCACCACAGGGTGATAACTCTGATACTAAACTGAAAGGGCAGCCGGCTTGCCAGACAGAACTAGTCACATGACACTCTCAGACACGCCCAATTACTACTCCTCCCGCCTTCACCGTTTCCAACGAATATATAAAAGTGAGGAAACATTTTGAAGGTCCCTTATATTATTACTTCTGGGCACCTCACCATGTGGCAGCCTTTACAGGAGCACGGTTTCTCTTTTCTTTATTTAGAACTAAAAATGTTTTTTATGTAATTAGTTAATATTATTAATTTGTAATTTTAAGACATTTTTGAATGAATCTGTGAACTAAACTGAAGAGATGCTGCTGTCAATGCAGACCCACACACCGGTCCACCTCAACTGCCTCTCAGACAAGCTACAAACTTGAGTAACGTCACACGGTGAGTGTAAAAGATCTGATGCCTGCCTACGTCTATCACATCTGGGAAAATAAGAGACTCTGTAAAATATTAAACATCCTCATATTCACCTGGCAGAACTGTGACTATCGCTGCCTAAAGAGCTCTGTTAAGCCCAATCAGAAGAGCTGCTCGTCCAAAAATGAAAAGGGTGAAAGGGCATATAAATCAGATGCAAAGATAAAAGCTATAAGGGTGTCTGGAGATGGAAGATGTGAAGATCCAGAGCCAGGAGAAAAGAAAGGTGGGAAGGATTCAGCCTGGTCTAACTTCATACAATGAGAAATGTTTGACAGCTTTCACACAAGTTGTTTAAATTGTTACATCTCATAGTGAGTTACAGAAAATTAGGTACTGGGACATTTTGGGTACTGCAGAGAACCATCTTACACGTCTTATAACCGATGCTATTTTGATGCTAGGTGGGTTTCATCAGACTGAGTGGAAAAAGCAGAAGGGGGACTGGAGATTTTTGTGAATTTAAAAGGTAGCACAGTACAACTAAAACTAGAAGATGCAATCAAGATTTTGAACTGCAAACTGAATTTGTCCATGTCACTGCCCAGGAAAGTTAAGTTACATCATCCTGGCCGACTCCACAACAGAAATGATTAATTCTGTGCCAACATCTTTATAATGAATCATTCTAAATGCTGGTAACTTCAAACAAAGAATTGAGTCTATTAGGCATGTCCCATTCATGGACACTATAAGCTGGACCTGCTCTTTCCAAATACTAATGACTTTAAATATAAACCTGTGGGACAATCAGAGCAGGTCTGACCTCATCTTACTGCCAGCTACAGGGCTCTGATTGACAGCAGCAGCTCTCTGCTATCCAAGAAACAAGGTGTTATACTGCATGTGTTTGGCGCATCTGTAAAATCTATTATATAGTGCCTTTCCTATCTATCTATCTATCTATCTATCTATCTATCTATCTATCTATCTATCTATCTGTCTATCTATCAATTATATAGTGCCTTTCCTATCTATCTGTCTATCTATCAATTATATAGTGCCTTTCCTATCTATCTGTCTATCTATCTATCAATTATATAGTGCCTTTCCTATCTATCTATCTATCTATCTATCTATCTATCTATCTATCTATCTATCAATTATATAGTACCTTTCCTATCTATTTATCTATCTGTTATGTAATTATGTAATGGCTTTGGTTATGTCCATCTCTCTATACTGCCTTTCATATATCTTATCTATTTGCTATATTATGGAATTTTTATCTATCTCCCTTTTATATACTATATTTTATATATGCCTATCTGTTATACAGTGCATTTCACATCTATCCACACTTTTTTTTAACACTGTTTATTAAGAATTTTAAAAACAAATTACATCACTTTTCTACATAGTCACTTTTGTTTGCAATGCAATTTTCTCAGTGTCGTACCAACTTTTTAATTCCCAATTACTACTCCTGCCTTCACCATTTCCAACAAAAATATAAAAGTGCAGAAAGTCTTTGAATGTCCCTCGTATCTATCTATCTCTCTCTCTATCTATTGTGAAGACCAGGGGTGCACCTGTTATCCCAGCCCAACACAAATAGGCAAAAATACCAACTCACTCCAACAAAAGCCTTTTATTCATGGAAAGGCACCCAAATCCAGCCAGTCACAAGCACAGTGAGACTCTGTCTCTTTCCTCCAGAGCCTTGCAGCCTCCTTTCTCTTTAACATGTGAGCATCTATCTATCGATCTATCTATTATATAGTGCCTTTCATATCTATCTATCTATCTATCTGTTTATCTACCTATCATGTCATGCTTTTCATGTCTATCTGTCTATTTATCTATCTATAGTGCCTTTCATATCCATCTATCTATTTATCTGTCTATGACCAGGCATATAACCTAGACCCAGGGTGCTGTGTTTGGCTAACCATTGGGTCGCCAAGCATTTTCTACGAATTATTTCATTATTGAGGAACACAAGTGAGGGCTTCACAAGTGATCACATACCATCATAGTTATGTCCATAAACTATGCCAACTGATGTTCTGCCAAAATTACTAGCATGACCTGACAAGCAGTCAACTGGGAAGCCAACATCTTTTAGTTCTGGGTATGTGTGGAAACCTTACACAGTAAGGAAAGGAAAGTCCACCAACTTGAGACTTAATGTGACTCAACACTGGTCATTCTTTCTTGCTTGTGCGTGTTCATACTGTACATAATGTGGCAGACAGCTGGGGCCCTTACCCGGCCAGGATGCCCTAATTATGGAAGGACCGGGGCAGAGAGTATTTTCAAGACTGTTTCTTCCCTGTACTGACAGAGGGCAGCCCCCTTAGTTTCCAGCGGGGCCACAGGTCATGAGTACTTCAGCACTTCTGCTAAAATTCTGCGGAAGTTGTGTCCTATAAAAAGGGGCCAGTCGCCAGGAGTCAACAGCCAGAGTTGGGAAGAAGAGGACAAAGCCTGTGTGGAGAACTGAGGGCGGCGATGAAGGGACTGTGCTGGTGGTTTGTACACTGTGCTGGACTGTGTAAATAGAAGTGTGTGTTGTGTGCTAAACCTGTGTCCTGCCTGTCTGTGTCATGGTTATGGCGGCTGTACGCGCCCAGGGCTTCACAATAACCATTTTTAGTTCATGGACCAATTGGTCTAGTAAATTCAAAGTCTTCAGTGGGATCTGAATACTTTATGAACTCACTGTATTCCAGAGTCTCTTCTTCTCCTTCTTCATTTGTCAAATCCTCTTGCTTTTGAGTTAACTTTTGCTGTACACTACATGTAAGGTGCAGTAAGGTGCAGGGTTCCCTAACTTTTCAAGCCTTTTTCCAGATTTACAATAATGGAAGATGTCTGTGTGCTTCTTAATTATAACTCAGTGCCATTAGGGCCAACAAATGTAATGTAGTGCCACCTTAAAAAGGAGCTTACATTGGACCTCCATTATGTCAGAGAGTTAGTATTTCACTAAAACCTCTCCTTGTAAAGCTGCGTGAAAGTCCTTGTCCTACGGAGTACAATGGTAACGGAAGCAATCACTCAGACATTTTACAGACAATGATTTTCCAATTACATAAAAGGGTGACCTGTTAGATTTGCGCTGCTAGTGGAACAGATGTACTATAGGATGGCATTCTTTCTTTATCATGGCCTCTACATGCTCTATCATAATAGATGTGAGATTAGTTTTTGTGACTTTGTCAGGACTGAATGCCTAGTTCTTAAATTTATGTTCCAGGTGTATTCGAAGTATGAGCCCATGAAAATAACTTAAATAAAATACATTTAATTCTCTCAGTGGTGAAAGCTGCTGCCTCAAAACTTCAGAGTGCTGGGTTTAAATCTCTCAGGTGGCCATTGTCTGTGTTGGGGTTTTTCTTAGACTCTCGTTTCCCTTCAAATATATCAATGATTTGTGTTATGTTGATGAGTGAGTGTGGGAGTGAATGAGGGTGTCCCACTGGAGTCAGTTCCTGTCCTGTCCCATCCTCTCCCGTCTAGCTCTAATGTCTATGAAATAGTTTGAAAGTAAAAGGATGTATGGATCGGTTCTTTACAGGTAGCTGTTTCACTGACTCCTGACTCCTGGTTCACCTAAAATTTTCTGAAATTAAACAGTGACAAAACTGAGGTTCTCCTCATTGGTACAGAATCAACATTATCCAAAACTAATAATTTTTCATTTGTTATTGATAATTCCTCTGTCTCCCCTTCTCCACAGGTCAAGAGTCTGGGTGTCATCCTTGAAAGTACTTTATCTTTTTAGTCCCACGTCAATAACATCTCCCGGTCTGCGTATTTCCACTTGCGTAACATTACATTAATCGTATTCAACCCTCCGTCACTCCCCACACCACTGCTATCCTCGTTCATAGCCTTGTCACTTCTTTTCTGGATTATTGCAATTCCCTTTTCTTTGGTCTTTCTCGCAAATCTCTCTATAAGCTTCAACTGGTCCAGAATTCAGCTGCCCGCATTATTACTAGAACCCCCTCTATTCACCAAATCACTCCCATCTTGCAGCAGCTTCACTGGCTTCCGGTTAAGTTCAGCATTGACTTCAAAATTCTCCTGTTAACATTTAAAGCTATCCACAACCTTGCCCCTTCATGTTGCTGTTCCCTCCTGCACCCTTAGATCGTCTTCCTCCATTCACTTGACAGTCCCCTTCGTCCGTCTTACCACCACTGAATGCTTTGCTCCCCAGCTCTGGAACTCGCTACCATCCAAGCTTAGAAATATTGATTCATTTTCACTTTTCAAATCTAAACTTAAAACTCATTTGTTTAAGACTGCTTTTTTTCTTTGGATACAACTGCTTATATTTCTTTGTATTTTTGGTTATAATGTGATTCTTATCTATTGTTCGCTGTCTTTGAGTGTTTAGAAAGGGGTCTATGAATAAATAAAATGTATTATTATTATTGTTATTATTACAAATCACAATTTCTAAGCCCGACTATCTCCAAGTTAGCACCGAAGGGAATGAGCATTGAGAGTGACCAGGGTTAGCAATGCAATTGAGATTCTGTTGTTAGTAAATGGTAGGAACTGATTGAACAAGCTTAATAAAATGAGCTCCTTCCCAGTCCATCTTGGCGGTGATCTCATCAGACCTGCCTCCACTGCAAAGAATCGTGGTGTCATTTTTGATTCCTCCCTCTGTTATTCCGCCCACATAAATCACATTAAGAAACTTCTTACTTTCACCTCCATAACATATCTTGTGTTCGCTCCTTCCTCTCCTTCTCTAATGCTGAGAAACTTGTCCCTGCTTTTATCACATCCCGCATTGATTATTGTAATTCCCTACTGGCAGGTGCCCCTTCTAATCTTATATCACAGCTTCAGCTTATTCAAAACTTGGCTGTAAGAGTCCTTACATGAACCAGCAGCAGCGAACACATCACACCCATCCTGCTCCGTCTTCACTGGCTCCCTGTGTCTTACAGAATCGAATATAAAATCCTACTAATAACCTACAAAGCCTTAAACCTTAACCTCGTGCCAAACTACATCAGTGACCGTCTCGATCACTATGTGCCTGTCCGCCCACTAAGGTCCTCACTAATCTCCACTCCATGGGTGACAGCAGGGCCTTCAGCTGTATAGCGCCCAGACTCTGGAATGACCTACCGAAATTAATCAGGTCAGCCGAGTCCATCAATTCTTTTAAAAAACAACTCAAAACTCATCTGTTCAGGAAGGCTTTTAGCTTTACTTGACCTTATTACCCTTCTCTCAGTTTACCTCTCTGTCAAGATGCTCATGTAACCTGTATGTGTGTGCTTGACTATCAATTATGTTGTCTGTTAGGCTTGTTTTTTCGGAATTCACTGTCGTAATCTTCTTTATTTATTTATTTGGTTGGTTTGTACAATGCTATATACTGTATACCCTGCCATTCTTTCTTATATTCTGTAAGTGCCTTGAGCATGGAAAAGGCACTATATAAATAAAATGTATTATTATTATTATTAAATTTATTATTATTAAGCTTCTGTTTTATAGGCCAAAAGAACAGAGTCATTTCTGACCCACATAATCCCTCTTAACATTATCCAACCATATGTACCCATATCAGGGTCACAGGGACTGGAGAATATTCTGTCCACTATGGTAGTGTGTAATGCATCAGACCCAATATGCTGAAACGGGCCGATCACTACAGCTGACCTTCCTAAACTGTAAGGCGGCTTAAATAGAGACAGGCCAATATCAACCCCTGATGCGTTCCGCTGTATGCCCCCTTTTGATATAATCAGCTCTAAACAGTCAAATGAATAATATGCAGTATATCAAAAAAGACATTTATAAGACAATTTCAGGAAATCAGGCGCCACACATGTGCGAATGGGAGACAGCTAAAAGGCTCAAAAGACAGTAATTCCTCACCAAACCAGGGGATGACAAAGTGCACTAATCCTTGCTCATCTTTATTGACAGACCGATCACGGAAAATTCTGCTTGGGTCCAATGACGACACTTCCGGTTCTGGGCCAAAGACGACACTTCTGGTTCCAGGCCCAAGGACGTCATTTCCGATATCGGCCCTGAGGAAGTCATTCTGGTTCCTGTCTGATGACATTGTTTCCCACTATAAAACCACCCTGTTTGCCTGTTTGATTTGTTCTTGTTCTGGACTAAGATCTGTATCATTGAACCACAACCTTCGCTTTATTTGGCAGCCAAATACAATAACTCCCTATACTTGTGAATAAAAATATATACAGTGGAATACACACCCCAGCCCCGTCCGAAGTTTACGCAATAGTAAGGAGTTCAAGTTGTCTGATTATGATGGGTGATTGACTTGTGGAAGTCGGCCAACGAAAGAAGTTGAAAATTTAAATGTAAAATGTTTTCACAGTCAGGACTGCGACATTATAAAAAATTCAGATGCGAGTGTCAGTAGGATTTGCGCCCCCAGGAACCAAGTTGCCCAAACTATTCAATAACATTTCAATAATTCTTTACCGCTCTGATGCTGATCTTTCTGATCATAAAATAGGTCGTTATGGTAGCAACTGATGAGAAGAGTTCATAATTAATTGCAGAATTACAGTATTTGAGGTTCCCTCTAGAGTTCCTCTTTCTCTTGCACGATTTGGCTCAAAAATTAGTCAGCACATCATCATCTCATCACGGGCTTAAGTTTTGAGTGTGGTATTTCTCCGTCCAGCCATTTTAGCTGTAGACCGTCCTCAAGAAACTGTGACACACAGACATGCAGACCAGTGATATTTTCATAACGAAGATGAGAACTAGAACTAAAAATATTGTTTTTTATTTTACAAGAATGAGAACTGAAATTAATGCAAACAGAGAAACTAAAACTAAATAAAAATTAGTGATATGTGAATGAACTAAAATGAGAACAAAAATTGAGTAAAAACGATAAAAAAGCAATAGCATTTTCGTTCAGTGCAGTGGGGTGGTTTGTAGGTCGCCCTGAGCCTTCAGTTAAGTTGTGCTGTTCAGTATGCGGTGATCTAGTAACTTGGGCTTACTATAGTCACGTGGCGCAACTTCCGTAAAGGACCGTTGTTTGTTTGTTGAGCTCGTCGGGTTGAAGCAGTAAGCACGTGTGGTTGACAATGGTGAGCATTTGCGGGTAGAAATCGAGGAAGTAACGTGTGAAAATATTTTAATTACATTGCAGATGATAATAAAAGCAACTATAGCGTGCGAGAACAAGAAAAGAGTCTCGGAGTTTCAGTGCAGCACCAGCTGGATCAGCACTTAGTGGAAGTCCAGCACTTCTCTGGCACCAGAACTGCACATCAGGGCAACAGAGTGAAGCTGTAGACCGCAATACCTCTGACGTAAAAAAAAAAACTAATAATGATAACATAAAATAAATGTGTCCACTGGTCTGTGCTATAAATTAGTTTCCTGTATGATTCCAATAATTTTAATAATTTTTATAGTCAAAATCTCTGAATTGGCGCAAATACAAATACAGGGGAGAAACGTGAGATGCGGCAGCGACGAACGGAGCCTCACCTCGGACTGCGCTCTCCCTCACACACTGGGTTGATGCATACAATTGGTGCGTGCATGTTGCTGTCTCTCTGTATGTCGCCAATATAAGGTTTGCAGACACGTTTATTATACACCCTGACATTCCACAGTCTGGCTAATATCTTTAATGAATGTGAGTAACATATCTAGTCCTACTTGATCGGCCATAAAACCGCAGTGAAAAGGCATAAGGTGAGGCAGACAGTACCGTGCCGCCCTGAAGGGGGTGTATGTGAGCCCAACAGGTTCTTGTTGCTGCTGTTCTTCTACGCAGAGTCTCTAGGCGCCAAAAAGTTAGCGATATCAGAAAGTCAAGTGCACTGCAGCGGTCCGTTTATTTTTATTTTGTATTCCGACTGACTGCCAAAATGGAAGATTAAAACATTTAAAACTAAAGGAAAACAAGAAGAACTTTTATAAGAAAGTGACAGAGATTTTCATGGAGAAGGATAGGCTCATGGAATCCATTTACAAATAAAGGTAAGACCATAAACGGTTTTCAGTTTTATAAAGAGTGGGATCAGACTAAGAAAAAAAATCCAATAATTAAAAACTAAAATTTTGACTTTAAAATATTCTTTAGTTTTTCTTGTTATCCTTTTGTTGAACAGTCTGTGTTAAAATTCATTAAAGCATCAGAATTAAAAGCTTTTAAAAACAACTAAATATTTCAATTAAGGTCAAAATTGAAATCAGTGTTTTTTGTTCACCACTCTGTATTTTCATCTGTATTGATTGAGTATTAATTGAGGAATTGCAATGGCAAATTTAGAACATATGGAGGAGAACAAACACGATCTCTCTGCTCTCTCTCACCGCTATAAATGTAACGTTCTTTCTTAGCCAAATATGTACCTTATCTATCTGTGTGTAAAGAATGCTGATGAGATATGAAACATAACCAGTAGCCAATGTGCATGCTGCCATTTGAATTGTGAATAAGCTACTCTTTTGGGTTCATATATTTGTAAATCTGACTCTGAAGGAGTCAGTGCCTCACCAGCTTCAGTACTGGCAGAAGAAATTCGCTAACATACAGTCTACTAGCGCCAGGACCTTGTCTGTGCACATACATTACAGGCGTTAGTCGAGTGAATATTTTCACTGTGTGGCCATCTGTGCAATGGACGTCATTGCAACATGAACAAATCTCTCGAAATGCGTGCTTGTTTAAAGCTTAACAGTAATGTGCTTGCACAGACTGGTTTCTTGGGTTGAAACATTTTATCTTGTTGACTATACTCATTATGCCACTTAATATGTTTACTCATTGATAGTCAAGTTGTGTTTAACGGCCTTATGAACTGTGAGTGTATTTTGTTGACTGAAACATAACTTGCATTGAAATATGTGTAGGCCAGCATTTGTGGTCTTGCAACAGAAAAAAAAAAAAAACTAAACTAAAATTGTACTAATATTGTGTAAAAAGACCAGAACTAAATAAAAATAAACATTTTTGACTCCACTGAAAACTAGAACGAAATAAAAATAAAAATGAATTTTATAAAATAAAATAAAAACTAGGGTGGCATGGTGGCGCAGTGGCAGCACTGCTGCCTCTTAGTTAGGTGACCTGGGGTTCTCTTCCCGGGTCCTCCCTGCGTGGAGTTTGAATGTTCTTCCCGTGTCTGCGTGGGTTTCCTCCCACAGTCCAAAGACATGCAGGTTAGGTGCATTGGCCATCCTAAATTGTCCCTAGTATGTGCTTTGGTGTGTGTGTGTGTGTGTTTGCATGCCCTGCAGTGGGCTGATGCCCTGCCTGTGATTTGTTTCCTGCCTTGCGCCCTGTGTTGGCTGGGATTGGCTCCAGCAGACCCCTGTGACCCTGTAGTTAGGATATAGCAGGTGGGATGATGGATGGATGAAAATAAAAACTAAAACTATAATTAATATCAGAACTGAAATATCACTGATGCAGACACACACCCATCATCGAGATATTAATGTTTTCAGTATCAGGGGCCTTAAAACATCGAGATCTGTTGAAAACCGGAGATCGAAATTTTTGACGAATCTAACACTTTTGCTCCTCCCTCATAGACGATAGGTTATGGTGGGGAGGGTGCAAAGCAAAATAAGGACTTCAACAAGGTCACCCAAGTCTGCTAGTCATAATTAAATGCAGGATTCACATCCTTGGAAATGATTGTTGATCTTGGCCTATCTAGATAGGTCTTCATAGCCATTGATCCTTCCTACATAGATAATGCAGATGCAGATCTGTTTAGCTAGCTTTCCCTGATTTAATCTATAATTATTTTTTCAGGAGTTTCATTTTCATTATGCAGCACCATTTTGTTTACTCTTTCTGTTTGGATGCCAATGATGCTCACTGCCAGGCACTTGATCTGAGGTCATCAGGTCTCCTAGATTATTTAAGATGGTGGCATTTATTGCATAGTGTCTAAACATTTAAATATTTTAGTTGGGGAAAGGATTGATTAGCTACGATTAGATCCTTGAACAACAATTTTGCTGACTCTTTTTGATGCTCGTTACTCATAAGATCTTCTGGCGTTCAGCGGGCTGCCTGTCCCAAAATTGTTCTCAGCAGACTCCCCGAGGGTTATTTCTTCATTTCAAGTTTTACTTTTTCCTTTGGTCCACCATCTGGCCAGTATAGTTGCTTTATCTTTTTTTATGAGGGACATTCAAAAAGTTTCCACTTTTTTTAAACTCTATTATTAAGAATTTCAACAACAAATGACATCACGGGCGGCACGGTGGCGCAGTGGGTTGCACTGCTGCCTCACAGTTAGGAGACCGGGGTTCACTTCCCAGGTCCTCCCTGCGTGGAGTTTGCATGTTCTCCCCGTGTCTGCGTGGGTTTCCTCTGGGTGCTCTGGTTTCCTCCCACAGGCCAAAGACATGCAGGTTAGGTGCATTGGTGATCCTAAATTGGCCTTGGTGTTTGTGTGCCCTGCGGTGGGCTGGCACCCTGCTTGGGGTTTGTTTCCTGCCTTGCGCCCTGTGTTGGCTGGGATTGGCTCCAGCCGACCCCCGTGACCCTGTATTAGGGTATAGTGGATGGATGGATGGAATTACATCACTTTTCTACAATTTTCCCAGTGTCATACCAACTTTTTAATGCCCAATTACTACTCCTCCCTCCTTCACCATTTCTAACGAAAATATAAAAGTACAGATACTCTTTGAACATCCCTCTTGAAAAGAGTACACATATATTATTGCACATATATAATACAAATGATAAAATGCATGTTTCTCCCATGAAACAAATCAATTTCACTAAGGTCACTGGTTTTGGTCAATAAAAAGCATATTTCTTACCTGTTCCCAGGCAAAAATATGTTGGTTGAAGTAGAACTGAATTTGTTCATTAGCAATATTGATGCAAAGCTGCTCAAATGAATTTCGCTTGAAGTTCTCGAAGCCAAAAATGTCTAAAATCCCAATGTTTAACCCGTTGTCTTCATCACTATAAAAAGGAGGAAAAACGATACTGTCAACTTTTTGTGCAAATGAGCTGATAATCACGATAAAGAACTTAAAAGAACACACAGTTCTCCACAGCATGTTTAAAATATTATTAAATGACACACTTTAATTTGCTTAATTACCCCTTATAATGACTTCATATGCTGAGTTATTGGTCTTTTTTGACCCAATAACAACACCTTTAATTTAGGTACCCAGGATGATAGATTTTTCCACCCCAAACCTATCTCGATATTTATCGACCTTCTTACCCTGTAGTAACGATGATCATAAACTTTAGAAGGGATGACATGTACAATTATTTTATGGATTGCTAACAAAGTACCCTTAATGGCGAGTAAAATCCACTATTCAGTGTCACACACACTTGAATACTGGACAGCCAAAGGGCTCGATATTACATGAAAAAAACGAAAGTTAGGGGTTTGGATCAAAGCACTAATGCCTTTCTCTTCTCATTAACAGAAAAACGGAATCCTCAGTCCCCTTCATGCTAGAAGACACCCTTCCGTATTCCCTGAATCGCTGCACTTCTGGTCTCAGCATGATGACCTCAGTTCCGTCCCCCCCGATTCTGACGTCATCCCTGGCTTCTACAATCAACATCATTTCCTCAACGCCAATTGTGCTTCCTGCAAAAGCTCCATAAAAGCTCACTGAATTCACTCTGTTATTGTCGAATGTTTCCTATGAATTGTTTTGAGCCTGATTCTTAATGGAACACACATCCAGTATACGGGGAGGTTCCCCAACTCTTCATCTGCTGTCTCTGTGTGCTCTTATTTTATCACATCAGTAAAATGTATTCAATTAAATTTTTTCATAACACAACACAACATTCTCAAAACTGCCACATCCAATTTAGGGATGAAGGAGCGAAAATATGTCCCAACAGCACTGGGCTCAAGACTAGTAGCCAGTTCATGACCCGAAGGATACATCAGTATTCGAAATGTGTAGCAGCTCTACACACATGTGATATTGTCGTGGACTAGTAGGCCCAAAGCACATAAATTCCAATAAGTTCCAAGAGAACTTCCCAAAATGGCCACTAGATGGGGATATCACTGTCAAACCCAAGCTAGTAATTAGGGCAAGCATGTAATCTTTATAAAATAAAAGGTTTATTCTTCACAAAATGTATCCCAATAACTATGAAGCTCCATACAGCACAAAAAGGCAAAATGGAACTGCCAGAAACACAAGGCAATCCAAGCGAACAAAGTCTCAATACAGAATCCAAAAGGAACGGAGCAAAAGGCTAAATAATCCGTAAATCACTCAAAATACAATAAAGCACAAAGAAACTCAACACTCCCAGGCCCGTTGAAAATGAACCACCAGGAGCTCTGGACGATTTAAACTGTGGAGGGCAGTTCATGGAGGTGACTTGCAGGTGGCCCCGCCTCTTGGGGGACACTTCCCCACAAAACACATGGAACATAACATAGACAGCTTGTATGTATAAAGATGCCCGTAATCAACATTAAAAAGAATCAAAAATTAACAAAAGACACATGGAATGTGAATTTGAACCTTAGCCAGGGGAGGACCCTGATTGAGATATAACAGGTTTTTTTTTTTTTTTTTTTTTTTGTAAATTTAGGGCACTTTACTGAAAGCTTTCACATTTCTGATCTGAAAAGATGCCTTTTTTAATGTTTCTATGGGTTGTGAACAACTAAACTACCATAAACGTAATGAAAACATCAATGATGGGTCAAAACTGACCCAAAGGGCACAGCAGGGTAGACATTTTTTAGAAGCTGTTTTCAGACACATGCGACTAAGGGGTATATTTAGGGCTCTGTTGAGACTGCTACATGTACACCTGCTTGAGAGATATCACAATTGCTTCTAACTTTTTTACTTGAACAGGAACAGCAACAAATGAGGAGGCAACAAAAGGATACGATCAAAGTGGAACTTATGATATTATTTATCTGGACTTTCAGAAAGCATTTGATAAGGTGCCACATGAGAGGTTGGGCATCAAATTAAAAGAAGTGGGAGTTCAGGGTGATGTTTTTAGATGGGTACAGAATTGGCTCAGACACAGGAAGTAGAGGGTGATGGTGCGAGGAACCTCATCAGAACTGGCCGATGTTAAGAGTGGTGATCAACAGGGGTCAGTGCTAGGGCCGCTGCTATTTTTAATATATATAAATGATTTAGATAGGAATATAAGTAACAAGCTGGTTAAGTTTGCAGATGATACCAAGATAAGTGAATTAGCAGATAATTTGGAATCCGTTATATCATCACAGAAGGACTTGGATAGCATACAGGCTTGGGCAGATTAGTGGCAGATGAAATTTAATGTCAGTAAATGTAAAGAATTACATATAGGAAGTAAAAATGTTAGGTTTGAATACACAATGGGCGGTCAGAAAATCGAGAGTACACCTTATGAAAAGGATTTAGGAGTCATAGTGGACTCTAAGCTATCAACTTCCCGACAGTGTTCAGAAGCCATTAAGAAGGCTAACAGAATGTTAGGTTATATAGCATGATCTGTGGAGTACAAGTCACAGGAGGTTCTGCTCAAGCTTTATAACGCACTGGTGGGGCCTCATCTGGAGTCCTGGGTGCAGTTTTGGTCTCCAGGCTACAAAAAGGACATAGCAGCACCAGAGAAAGTCCAGAGAAGAGCAACTAGGCTGATTCCAGGGCTACAGGGGATAAGTTATGAGGAGAACAGCTGAGCCTTTACAGTTTAGAAGAAGATTAAGAGGTGACATGATTAAAGTGTTTAAAATTATGAAGGGAATTAGTACAGTGGATCGAGACTGTTATTTTGAAATGAGTTCATCAAGAACATGAGGACACAGTTGGAAACTTAAGAGTAAATTGCGCACAAACATTAGGAAGTTTTTCTTTACACAAAGAACGATAGACACTTGGAATAAGCGACCAAGTAGTGTGGTAGACAGACGTTAGGGAATTTCAAAACTCGACTTGATGTTTTCTTGGAAGAAATAAGTGGATAGGACTGGTGAGCTTTGTTGGGCTGAATGGCCTCTTCTTGTCTAGAGTGTTCTAATAGTGTTATACTAAATATAATAAATGAAAATATTAATGGAATCTTCTAATAGCAATAAGAACAGTGATGTCACTTCCTATATGAAGCCGGAAACCCCGCCTCTTCTTCCTTCACTGTCATTTAATAAAGGATCAACCCAAACATCAGCAATCAGTTGAGAACCCCCGTCTATGTGAGACACTGCTCCTCAGCAGAAGTGAATGATTACATCTCGCCTGAAGAAGGGACCAACCTGAGATGCCTCGAAAGTGTGCATATTGTAATCTTTTTAGTTAGCCAATAAAAGGGGTCATTTTGCTTGACTTCTCATTACTTCCTACATGTAAAACTTTACATTTACTAACATGAAATTTCATTTGCCACAAATCTGTCCAAGCCTGTGCCTTTGCACCAGCTGAGCTGATTCTCCATTACCTGCCTTTCCACTTAGTTTGGTATCATCTGCAAACTTAACCACTTATTGATTTTATTCCTATCCAGATCATTTATGCATATTAAAAAAGAGTAGCATCCCCAACACTGACCCCTGCTGGAAACCACTTGTATTATCTTGTCTTGAGCCCAGTGCTGTTGGGATATATTCTCGCTCCTTCATCTCTAATTCTGAAAAAGTTTGTCTCACCATAAGCCTTTGCTTCCTAGGCTTGGTGTTGAGTTCTAATGCCTTCTGTTTCTGAACGGAAGCATTCTGTGAGTGAACAACCAGATAAACTTTTTGAGTAAAAACCGGGAGATACAAGTAAAAAACAAAACTAAACTAAAAAAAAAGTAATAAAGTGAAATGAAACCAAAACCTAATAAGAGAGACCGTAATCGCTGTCGAGAGAACAAGAGGGTTAAAACTGAAAGTACACGTGAAAAAAAGAGCACAATGATAAACTTTGAATACATCAGAAATTATTTGGTATCCACAGAACGGAAAAGGAAATTGCACTCCTAGCCGTCCTTTTGTCCCGTCGTGTTGATTACGCACGAGCCCGAACCTCAGGGGCCACACTACTAGCAACGCAGGAAGTGGACCTAATGACAGAAACAAACACTGGCAGCCTTAGAGGACCCAAAATCACACCAAACAATAATAGGAAGACCGATGGTGGGCATTCTACCACTGACGTCACTTCCGTTATCTGCCCTCCCGGAGCACCTGTCCCTTCCTGCCTGGAACTCAATTGAACGGAAGTTCCGCCATAATTTTTCATTTCTCTGTTGGACTCGAGTCTGATAAGCTGTTTCTATCATCTTTGTAAATGATTGATTCATTCTGTTGCTTTACATTTTTATGGAGTCACGAACATGCCCCCAAAACGTTTTCTGTGTTGGTTACCTTCCCATACAACAAGATAATATTTACTAGCCTCCAGTCCTTAGGAATTCCCCCAGTGTGTATACATTTTCAAAAAAAATATGCGTCAAGGGCTTACTTATGTACTCACTGACTTCTTTAAGCACTCGAGGATAACTTTTATCCAATTCTTGTGATTTATTACATTTCAGCCTGTTTAATCCAAGCAGCACTTCTCCCTCTACAATTTCTAAAGCAGCCAGTACACTAAGTAATCTATTAATATCCTGTTAGGTGTTTCTGCTATCTTATCTACCATGCGAAATTATCCAAGGATGAGTGAATAATTTCTAATAGGCACTGCATATTTAGCTGTCATGCTCCTGTCACATTGTATTTTTGCTTGCCATGATCATCAGGATATGTTTTGCTGCATTACAACACGGTGCATTTGCAGATTATGGGATATTAATTAACACAACTAGTAAAGACAAGCACATTTCTGCATCTCTTATGAAAAGGGAGCATCTGAAAGCAGCAGTGCACCTGAGAGGAAATGAGCAGAGACATGAATATTTTCACAAGATGATTGTTACACATTTTGAAATATTGAATTATTTTAGACGTTGTTAAATGAAATAATTGATCACAAAAAAAAATTATTACTGATATGTCATGTTACTGATATAACCCCCATAGGATATACAGGTGTGTTGCTTGTAAAGATGGCTTATTAAATGGGTTCCGATTAGGTTGAGTAGAGACTTGTAACACCTCATGTTGTTATGCTCTTATCACGCCTGTTAAAACAGAGTACCTGCACTTCTTCCCATTAATGCCTTGCAAATTTCAATCTTAATATTGTCATGGACAGTGATTTGATTAACATATAGTGCCTTCGTAAAGTGTTTAGTCCCCTTCACTTTTTCTGCATCGTGTTATGTTACAGAGTGGGGCGGAGTGGTGGCTCTGAGGCTAAGTGATCTGCAATGGCAATCGGAAGGTTGCTGGATCAAATCCTATAAATGCCAGACTCTACTTCATTGGGCCCTTGAGCAAGACCCTTAACCTGCAATGTCTCCATCCTGGGTATGACATTAATTTGCGTCCAGCCCTGCAAACAGGGCTACCAACCTGCAGGGAAATACCTGGGTGTTGATGGCAGAATTGGGACTCTAGCCATCAGAAGAAAAACTCATACTATCCCCCTCTCTCTCTCGCTTTCTCTTTCTCTCTATGTAGCAGCCTTAGATAGATAGATAGATAGATAGATAGATAGATAGATAGATAGACAGACAGATAGATAGAACTAAAAGGCACTATATAATAGATGATAGATAGATAGAATTAAAAGGAACTATATAATAGATAGATAGATAGATAGATAGATAGAT
>JANRMT010062817.1:12878848-12906255 GCA_026402145.1 Polypterus bichir lapradei | reverse complement strand
TAGATAGAATTAAAAGGCACTGTAAGATAGATAGATAGATAGATAGAACTAAATGGCACTATATAATAGATAGATAGATAGAACTAAAAGGCACTATATAATAGATAGATAGATAGATAGATAGATAGATAGATAGATAGATAGATAGATAGATAGATAGATAGATAGATAGAACTAAATGGCACTATATAATAGATAGATAGACAGAACTAAAAGGCACTATATAATAGATAGATAGATAGATAGATAGATAGATAGATAGATAGATAGATAGATAGATAGGACAAGCACTATATAATAGATAGATAGATAGATAGATAGATAGATAGATAGATAGATAGAATTAAAAGGCACTATACTATAATAGCTGTGTTATTATATGTGCTTTATGTTATGTATTTGTACTTGTATGGCATTTGTCAAATCAATTTCAAGGTAACCAGTGGCTATAATGTAAAGTAAAATATACTTTAAAAGGTAACACCAACACAGATACAAAATGAAATGCTGGTCAGTGTGTTCCTTACCTCGTGAGCGTTTCAGGTTTAAGCAAGGAGTTGATGCGGTTGACAATCCAACTAAAAAGACGTCCATACAAAGCCTTGCCCATGGCATCTCGTACTTCGCCTGCCTTTTCAACGGTGTTGGAGCGGACGATCGTCTCTCCTCGAGTCACCACGCAGTGAGAGGTGAGGGCCTCCTGCAGCTCATCACCTCGGATGCAAAGTAAGGAGGAAGCTTAAATAAAGAAAACAGCAAACATAGAGGGAACTTTGATGAGACACACATGACACATATTCAGAGTTTATTTGGGGATTCTTAGCATTAAATTAGCATTTATACTGGGGAGACAAGAAATATCAAGTACAAGAGAGTTTAGAGACCAAGAATGGTACAGTGACCTTGTCCTGCCTAATGCTCTGGTGATCACTGAGCCACCCACCATAGAAATGGAATCTCTGCTACACAAAAAATAAAAATTTGATTCAGTAAAAATGAACAGTTATTTCATTGACTTATTCTGATTGACTAGATTATGACAGCTAGTATGGATAGATGAGTAGTAAAATTCAGTACATGCGAATAACAAAGAGCGAAACAGGTAAGTTTCACTTTGCATACAGTTTTTCAAAAATGCCCCGGGGTCAGTGAGAGTAGGTGGTTCACAGCTAATTGGAGAATCAGCCTCCAGAACCGTGGATCCAGAGATATCCAACGTCCTAGCTGGAGGATCAGCTTTGAACAACTGCTTGAAGTAGCCAGCCCAGCAGGTCACAACTGCAGTGTCATTCGTAAGGACCGTTCCATCAGCCAGGACCGTTCCATCAGCCGCCCTGACTGCGACTCTCCGAGGAACAGATTCATATGTGCGTAATGCTTTGATTCCTCTGTAAGCAGGACGTGGGTCGCTAGACCACAGATGGTGTGTCACTTGCTCACAGATTCCTCTAACAAACGCCTCTTTATCTGCCCTCAGAGCCCTCGCAGCCGCCCTTCTCAGTTCCCGATATAAACCAGAGTTGCCAATGAGCCGTGCACTGTGACTCCTCTCGATGATATCCAGGGTGCCCTGCAAGATGAAACACCTCCTCCTGGGAACACTGGTAACACCAACACAACCCTCAGCAACGTTCAGGGTCTTGTCACAGAAGGTCTCCCACATCACCTTAGGATCGGCAGTCGTACCCAAATCTGAAAGTTCCTCACACAAATTATGTGCAAACTCATTAGAAACAGCCTGGTCTTGGAGTCTGGCCAAGTCCAGGCTCATTTTCTTAGTAGGTGGTAACCTACTTGTGCTAAGCTGGATCCTAAGAGTAGCAGCAACAAGTCTGTGGTCAGAATTCACAAACTGGGCACTTCTGTAGACCCTGCAGTTTTGCAAGAGTCTCCAGTGTCTGCCCACGAGGATGTGATCGATCTCCTTCACTGCACCACCAGTATTGGAGTACCAAGTCCAACGATGTGGTTCAGGGCCCTGGAACCAGGATCCAGCGATTCGCAGCCCCTGACCTTTTGAAAAGTCAAGGAACATGGAGCCACTTTTACCACGGTCACCAGACCCATAGGGATCGAGACAATCCTCATAGCCAGCCCTGTCAGTGCCAGTGGTTGCAATGAAGTCACCCATGACCAGAGGAGTGTCACCTAGTGGGCACCCATCAACCACCGAGCAAAGCTGCAAATAAAATGTCTCCCTCGGCGAGACATCACTCACCGCATACACTGAGACAACAGACAAGGCACCCAGGGAGTGCCGTAATCTGAGTCCCATAATATGCTCGTTGAAAGGAGTGACATCGGACACCATCGGAAGAAGCCAATCCACTACAGCAAGAGCTACTCCCCGAGTATGATACTTGGACACAAAATTTAAAAAATGCTTTACGCACTGTAAGGTTTCTAAACTCTTTTGGGATTTCCCCCCGATGGGACAACACGTGGAAGAGCGTCCCGAAGCAAGCAACCGCAGGCTCCCAGCGTTGTAGCAGTTCACCGTAAAAGAGAATCAGAAAAGATCGCGGTCATGCTATAAGTGTCTACCATCGATGGGTGATGCAAGGAACATTATAAATGCCAGGGCACAGAATTACTTAGCCACTAACCTGGTCACGACCCAGCCTGATTGCTGTGTCTGTGTATAGTGGTGGATCCTACTACAATAAATAACCGTGCTGTTCCAGTTTCACACTGAATAAAGCTGGTTTTGCTAAAGTACTGAGACTCAGCCGTGTGTTTTGGGGTGCATGACAGGGACTCACACGTCCCAGCACACACACACACGGTCAAAATGCTATAGTAAACAGTATACGCTCGTACGGATGTTGATTATATGAGTGAGGCACACCGACTGAGAACGAGCATGGGAGACAATTACCCACAATCCCCATGTGATGCTCAGCAGACAAAGCATATGCATATTACTCGTATCGCAAGACCTCGCTCGTTTATCAAGTTAAAATTTATTAAAAATTTTAGCTCGTCTTGCAAAACACTCGCAAACCAAGTTACTCGCTATCCAAGGTTTCAACGTATTATGTGTATGTGTATTACAATGCATATCTCCTATTACACACGTGCGCATGGGAGGCAGCTAAATGGACCAAAAAAAGATAATACCACACCAGGCCAGGGGGTGGCAGGGTGCACTAAACCTTCCTTTTTTTTCTCTGCAGATGAGACGCGGGAAATTCTGCCTGATTCCGGCCCGATTACGTCACTTCCGGTCCTGGGTCCCCCTGAGGATGTCACTTCCAGTTCCGGCCCCAATGACATCACTTCCAACTGTCTGCTTTAAATGCAAGACAACTTCCTGTTTAACTTCAGTTCTGTTTTGGACTCAACTCTGTACACATCCGTGCAACTTATTTTGCGTTTTTGCAGCCAAGCTTCAAGTATACAGGTGGCTGCCCCAAACCTTTCTTTGTGTGTCAAGATTGCTCTTTTTTCACACTCTTCATTTCTGTTTATTAGTGTTGCATGAAATTGTCTACACAAAGGCGTTAATATTTGTGACTTTTTATATGATTCACTATTTTATGTGCAATAAAATTGTTCCTGAACCAGAATTTCTATTTGGAGAAGTTTTGGATAGTAGAGGGGGACCTTTATGTCATCCTAGTGAAACAATACAATTTTTAAAAATCATGCAAACGAATTCAAACGGGCAATGTCACCCAGTGGCTAAGACTTTGCACTTTAAGCCCTGAAGTTGTGGGTTCAAATCCTGCTAGCGACATGGTGTGACAAGTCACTTCACTCACATCGGACAAAAGAAATACGAGCAATCGTGTCTCAACAATCACTAGTTGCCTTGGATAAAGGTGTCAGCCACGTAATAAATAATAATAATAACAGCAGCAATAAAACCTCATCCATCCTGTTACATTTGTTAAGACACTTTTAATATTTGAAATTTTATACACAGCTCAACTCACCATTCTCAAGAACAGCAAGGTTTGAAATATTGCTTTTGTCAGTCTGATGCTCCGAGGCAACTGATGTAAACTCAATGTCGCCAGCATTTAAAACTGCTGCCAGAATGCTGTAAACACTTCCCAGCTCCTACACGTAAACAGTAGCACATAGGAAAAACACGTTAATGCTGCCATTTAATTATCAAATAACAAAAAAAACAAATTACAAAGAAGGCAGATGAAGCACTCATGCTTTTAATATTCAATGCTCTGAATATTCTTATGAAATGAACCCAAAAAGAATATGATTTGTTTTTTGCACTCAGATATGGAAATGGCATCATGATTTATAAAGAGAATAAAATTATTACAGTTTGTAATCATAGAATAAAATGCATTCATAGGAAACATTTACAGTTAATAAGTAAAAATTAAAAAGTAAATATGAATTATTATAATACAACTCCAATTTTAAAAAAGTTGGGACTCTGTGTAAAATGTAAATACGAGGGATGTTCAAAAAAGTTTCCGCACTGTTGTGGAGCACAAAATCTGTATATTTTGTTCTGTCTTTTCATTATATTTTGCTCAAAACAACAACAGATAACTACAATCAGGTCAAATCAAAGCATATCCTTTTCCACTTTTAAAACAGCTGTTCCAACAAAGAAAGGAAGACATGCTGGTGCCTAAGGCTATCAATTAGTTTATAACCTGGGCATCTGGGACAAAAGTAGCTAAATTATTTTACAGCCTGGGAAAGGAAGGCATGTTGATACCTCAGGCAACATCAAAAATGTATTGTTTGGGAAAATGAACAGTGAATTCATTCATCATATTGACAGCCAACCAATCAGAATATCTAACAATCACATCTTGCAAAACCTCCCGGTATAATTTTATAATAAATATGCTTTGTCTGAAGAGCGACATAGAAGGAAGGAAAAAGAAAGGATGAAGATGTCAGGAGAAGGGAACAGAGTGACATCAGAAGAGGGCGCCAGCAACGTGTGGCTGTTTCCATCGGATCGTCAGAAAAGAATATAATGAACAATTACGAGTGCTAGATCACAAGCCGCCTGCGACATTCATCCTTGTCATCTTTAACTTTTCGTAAGCTTCTTCTAAAGACTATATATATCCAGACTTTACTATCAGTCCTATTTTCTATTATTCTTTATTCTACTGGTATTATTATTCCTGTAATAAATACCATGCTGCTTTCAACTTTCTATGCTTTGTCTTCATGTCTAGAGTGATTGAAGTAATGAGGTAGATTTCTTTGAGCACTTGGAGCTACAAGGTTTATTAAGGCTGAGGGTGAGCGATCCACCTAAAAGTAGGGAACAGTATGTAAAGTAAGGCATTCTTGGCTGATAAATGGCCTATAGTCAAGGATGCTGAGCCTTTGTATGTTTAAATGTATTCTTGGAGACCAAAAGTAATTTTAGGTCTGAGATATCTTTAAAACATCGAATGTTGTTCGTGCCGATAATAAGTAAGTCTCTTGAAGTGCTAAGAGGGTGACAGGTTGTGTTATTCCTAAGGCACCTGTGTGGTTTAATGTGCCAGAGGTTAACCAGCTGTGTGTTTGTCATTCATGGGGCACTGTTGTGGTTAGGGTCTGTGTGTATGTAAGTCTCATGAAGTCCTAAGAGAGTGACAAGTTGTGTTATTCATAAGTCAGTTGTGTGGCTTAATAGTGCTGGTGATTAACCAGCTACAACAACAACAACAACATTTATTTATATAGCACATTTTCATACAAACAGTAGCTCAAAGTGCTGTGTGTTTGTCATTCATAGGGCACTGTTGAGTTTCTGTGTGTATGCATATAGCTGTGTATGCATGTGTTCATCTTAAGGTGTAACAGTAGATTAACCCGATAATGAACTTGATGAGTACACTTACTCTTGAAGAAAATAGGTAAAGGGTAAGTAGAGGGAAATATCACAATAATACACACACTTTTGCATTTTCATTGGAAACGGTGAAGGCGGGAGGAGTAGTAATTGGGCATTAAAAAGTTAATATGACGCTGGGAAAATTGCATCGCAAATGAAGGTGACTTTTTAGAAAGTAATGTAATTTGTTTTTGAAATTCTTAATAACCAGAGTTAAAAAATAAGTGCGGAAACTTTTTGAACGTTCCTCGTAAAAACAGAATGCAATGGCTTGAAAATCTGATAAGCCCATATTTTCTTCACAATAAAACATAGAAAACATATCAAATGTTTAAACTAAGAAAATGTACCATTTCTCTATTATAAAAAAGGAGAGAAACAGCAGGTCGATGAGACGTGATCTTCACATTAAGATCACGGAAGACACTTAAAAGACCAGCAAGACTAAAGAGAATGGCCACAGAGCGTCTTGCGGGGACCTTAAACATGATAATTTGTGCCAAGGTATTGACCCAGGACCGTCTCGCGATGACGCACAACATGAGATTCTTGCAAGACACGCCCTACTTACAACCAATATCAAATAAGACCACGGGCAGCAACACACTCAGTCATGTTTTGGCTTTGAGCACACACAGATCCAGGGCTCTCAGCGCATATAAAGCGTATAAGGACAATATGTTATAAATGAAACATAAACAACTAAGCAAAGAAAAAAGCAGCGCGGAGAAAAGAGACTCAAAAGCGTTGGAGAGACAAAAAAGAAAAAGAATAATCTAGGTGCAAATTCAGAAAATAAGGAAAGTAATTATCAGCCCGGAAGAAGTTGAATTGAATAAAAAGCACGTCCAATCCAGACGTTGGCGCTATACACATGCAGAGCAGGTTAGAGATTATGAAAGCAGTGGAATTCAAAAAAGCTCAAAAAAAAAAAAAAGTTGGTACGATATACATGTGGAGAAAGTTAGAAAATTAGAAAGTATAAAAAAAAGAAAGTAAAGATTGCAGGAGCGCAAACAAATGGAAATTATTACTCGAAAAAGGGAAAATGATCACCACGGACCAGGTGTCATTACAGAAAAAGCAGGATAAAGAGAGGTCAGAAATAAAAGACAAAGTAGAAAACAAAGTAAAACGTCATAAAAAGGTTAAAAAACAAGGGGGCCAAACACATGCAGAGCAGGTTAGAGATAATGGCAACTGGAATTCAAAAGACTCAAAAAAAACGTAGGTGTGAAGCACATGCAGAGCAAGATACAGAATATGAAAGCAGAAAAAAATGACAGGGTCAAAACAAAGAAAGTAAACATCGCATTAGCGCAAAGAAAGAGAAATTATTACTCTGAGAAATAACAAAAAGGCGAATAGAGATCAAATGTACAGTATGGACATAGGTGATATGTCAGAAGTATGTAAATATTGTAAGGCTTTGAAATTTAAGTCAAGAGAAATTCAAAAACAGAGTTTACCTCACATGCATGTATTGGTTGCATTGCAAAAAAAATTATTAACTGCTGATGATGAAGATCGTTTTGTCTGTGCTGAAATTTAAAACAGAGAAACCTATCCTGAATAATGGTACAAAGTTATTAAACATGTCTCACTAACCTCATTAAAAAGATTCAGCACATTGGGACACAAAAGATTCCAAATATTGTTTTTACAGAAGTTCTGAAATAAAAGTGAAACTAATGAAATAGCAACAGTTCAAAGAAAAAAAATCTTAAAAGTGTGTATCCAGAAAAAACAAAAACAGGGGTTTGCAAGTGAAGCCCCTTAGTTTTAAGAAAAGATCATTCTGAATTCGACAGCAGCAAAATGTCTCAAAAAAGCTGGGACAGGGCCATGTTTGCCACTGTGTAGCATCCCCTCTTCTTTCAACAACAATCCATAGACGTCAGGGACCTGAGGAGGCCAGTTGCTGGACTTTTGGGACAGGACTCTTGTCCCATTTTTGTCTGATATAGGATTGTAGCTACTCAACATTCCTGGGTCTTCTTTGTTGTATTTTTCGTTTCATGAGGTGCCAAATGTTTTCAATTGGTGAAAAGTCTGGACTGCAAGGCATGCGGGATGAGCACCCCGATTCTTTTACTATGAAGCCATGCTGTTCTAATACATGCAGTATGTGGTTTAGCATTTTCTTGCTGAAATATGCAAGACCTTCCCTGAAAAAGACATCTTCTGGATGGGATTCACATGTTGCTCTAAAACCTGTACAAACCTTTTAGTATTGATGGTGCCTTTCCAGATGTGCAAGCTGCCCATTCTGTAGGCCTGAATGCACGCCTATACCATCAGAGATGCAGGCTTTTGAAATGAGCACTAATAACAAGCCCAGATGGTCCCGCTCTGCTTTAGTGCAGGAGGACACAATGTCCATGTTTTCCAAAAAACAAAATGTCAAATTTCGATTAATCTGAACACAGAACAGTTTTCCACTTTGCCCCAGTCCATTTTAAATGAGCTTTGGCCCAGATTAAGATGGTGGCGTTTCTGGATCATGTTCACATGTGGCTTCATCTTTACATGACAGAGCTTTAATCGACATTTGTGGGTGGCACGGCCAACTGTGTTCACAGACAATGATTTCTGGAAGTTTTCCTGGGCCCAGGCAGTGATTTCCATAACCGAATCAGGCCGGTGTTTAATGTAGTACTGCCTGAGGGCCTGAAGATCACGGGCATCCAATACTGATGCTCGGTCTTCTCATTTGTACACACAGATTTCTGTAGATTTCGATGATATTACTGTATGTACTTTAGGTGATGAGATATTTCTTAAAGTCTTTGCAATTTTATATCGAGGAACAATATTCTGAAATTGTTCCACAATTTGCAGATGCAGTTCTTTGCAGATTGGTGGACCTCTGCCTTTCTTTACTTCTGCGAGACTCTCTGCTTCAATAAGATGCTCTTTTTATACCCAATCATCTTACTGACCTGTTGCTAATTAACTGAATTGTTTCTTTTCCTTAATCAGCTGCCAAACAATAACAAGATACAAAAAGAAGCTAAAACAGTAAACTGTGTCGATCATACAATATCTGAAAATAAATAAAGATGTAGGTCTCAGGAATGTCGATCTGCTTGGGTCCCCAAAACATTTTAATAGTGCTGTTAGAAAAGAGAAAATCAACAATTTCAGAAAGGTATGCTATTGTACAATGAGAGCAGCAACAAGCCATGGAATTAAAGAACGAGTTTAATTAACAGCAAGAATCAACACCTAATTAAGCAACTGGCTGCAGTGAAATTGGTTGACGTTTGAGGCCCTGACTTATTTGGTCTTCCATTGGCTCACTCACTTCACATTTCATTTGTCTTTGGGTGCCATTTAAGGAAAGAAATGAAGCAATTCAGAGGAACAAATCTTTAAAAAGAAGTTGATTAAAATGAAAGGAAAAGAAGTTAATTAGCAGCGAAAACTGGTCACCAATTAAGAAAAGGTTTAGATTGAAAATCTGCAGCCACTGTGGCCTTCCAGGACCGGAGTTCAAGACCACTGCCATAAGGTGAAATTTTGGGCCAACTAATTTAAATGGGGTTGAGAGTCAATTGAAGATATCCCCCTTATAGGGCATCTTGTGGAGGCATCTTCACAGGAATTGTGTGAAAATGTGGAAGCTATGATTATGGAATATTGTGTTAAAGTTAATTTTAGAACCCATGAACTAAGAATTGTATCTGGCATGGCTTCCACAATCATCCATACTCATTTCAGTATGAGTACAATTTGGAATTTGTAGAGAGAGAAGTGCTGCTTAGTTTAAATAGGCTGAAATCAAACAAATCACCAGGGGCTTGATGCATAACGGCGTGCGTAGAATTCACACTAAAACATGGCGTACGGACAAAAGTGGAAATGTGCGTATGCACAAAAAAATACAGATGCATAAATCTACACGTACGCCAACTTCTACGTTCCCGGTCAGCGCGAAAAGTAACGCATGAGCAAGCACCTGCTGCCACTCCCCAACTCCTCCCAGAATTATGCCTCTTTGAATATGCTAATCAATATAAATAGCCCTTAAGCTCAGCATTCTGTGAAAAGACAATGGCAAAAGCACAGGTGAAATAGAAGAATTTCAGCGAATACCAAGTGGAGGCAAGGAAAAACGTAATATTTGTTGGTTTAAACGGTGGTATAAACAACAAAAGGAAGTTGATCGAGTGATATAGAATGTTGGAGAAACTCGAAAGTTCAAGTTCACAAAGTCGCACGGTGCCCGAAATAAAAAAGAAGTTGTCAGATATCAAAGTCACCGTGAAAAGGTGAGTCGTAGCCCACCATCTGAGTGTCATATGGAAGCTTATTAGGGTACAGAGAAAATAAAAAAATAGACACACAGTGGCAAAAAAAGCTTGACATGTCAACTTCAATCTTGAAATTTCCACTTTAATCACATAGTTTATTTTGTTATTAAAGTAGAACATCATAAACTTCATTTTAAAATCATTTAATGTACTAGTTTCTCAAATACCATCGTAACTAAAGTAGCACGTTAAATGCTTTGTTTTGTATTTGATCTTATATGTGCTCTATGTGTGTGAATCACTACATGCTTCTTAAACAAGCTTTCTCTTCCTCCAACAGGACACAGAATCCATTACGTTTATTATATCAATAGCTCGCTGGATAAATTAAATACTCAAATGTATACTTGATATTTTCATGATGATAAGAATTAAAGCATGTTATTAAACATGGGAAAACGGTGGCACAGTGATAGTGACGCGCTGGCACCCCGTCCAGTGATTGTTCCTGCCTCACGCAAGATGCTTGCTGCGCCGTGTGCGACCTTCGATGAAATAATTTATTGCAGCAGTACTGTCTCTTTCAAATGTACTAACCCCCAATTCCTGTCCTTCCTTTTCTTTCTCCAAGTATCCAATTGCCACACAATCAGCTCTGTAATAGATGTTAAGCCATCTGCAAGCTTAGGACGCAGATTCTTCAAAACTTTTAAGAAACATTGAAATATCTTCGTAGTACGTGTTTAATTAATTTTTCCATCTATTCTTCCAGGGTCGTGCCAGTCCCAGCAAGAATACAGCGCGAGGCAAGAACAATCCGTGAACGGAGTGCCAGCTCCTTGCTAGCGCTGCGACACTGTGTCTTCACATGTTTAATTATTAACAATATAGATTATTTAAATGATGTTAAAATTTTATCTGTATAATGTAAAAAACATATTTTGCTGCATTTCATCTTAAAAATGATATCATCATCATATGTAATACGCGCTTGATAAAGTGGCTCTGGTTGTGCAATATTATAACTGTTTAAGTTTAAAGAGAGGTGACTGAAGTTATAAGTACAAACAAGTCTACAAGGAGCACTTGATGGACTGATTCAGTGCGTTTAGAGCTCTTGGGATGAAACTGTTTCTGAACCGCGAGGTCCCTACAGGAAAGGCTTTGAAGTGTTTGCCGTATGGAGGCAGTTCAAATAGTGCATGACTGAGGCAGCGTGTGTTTGATGCTGTATACCGATAATTCTCTTTCCAATCAACTGCTTGAGAGCTGTGATTCCACACTCAGATACAGTGGGATAAATACTTGAGATTAACAACACTAACGCAGCTATGGTATTTGGAATAGTTTGGACATTCCGTGAACCATTATATTGTTACAGGTTAATTACAAAGAGATGCCTTAAACTAATAAAATATGCAGTTAATTTCAGTGTATTTGATAAAGCCGTCAGGGATGTGCATCTAAAAAAGAAAGGGAAACCACAATGGAACAAAAGCACTGCTTTGACACTGGGTGCTGCCAGTTTGCAAAACCGAACGGAGAACTTGCATATGCCAGGGATTGAGTTGGCGTGAAAATGTGTGTGGTTTTATGCTAAGTTTAGGGTTTATACATCACGATGTGAGTCTGGAAACGGGAGTACACAACATTTTTATGCGTATGCACTGTTTATACATGAGGCCCCAGGACAAGATAATACTGTATTTATCCTCAAGTTCTTAAGGAGGTTAGCAAGTAAAGATATAATCCCCTGTTATGTCACTGTACACAGAGGAAATTCCAAAGGGCTGGAAAATAGCACCAGTTATATAAAAATGGTGAGCGGACAGATCCAATAAACTATAATCCAGTAAGCTTAATGTGCAATGAAAGTAAATTAATGGGAGAATTTATTAAAGATAAGATTGAGTTGTACATGGCAAGAACAGGAGTTTTACTGAACAGTCAGCATGTGTTCAAAAAAGGGAGGTCGTGTTTTATCAACATGCAGGAATTCTATGAGGAAGAAACAAAAAGATACGATCAAAGTGGAGCAGATGACACCCGCACTTAGGCCACTAAATGAAGTATTTTTACGTGCATCAAATTTATCTTGCACTACTGGATACATCATGTGGCTGCACTATGTGCCAGTGATGATCTGCAGCACTGTGAATGAGGTTGATTAATGTGGTCCATACATGCTTGTTTCATGGTGGAAAAGAAGTTAATTAGCAGCAAAAATTAGTAACTATTTAAAAAAAAGGGTTAGAATGAAAACCTGCAGCCACCGTAGCTCTTCAGGACCAGAATTGGAGACCCCTGATCTAACCAAAGGAGCCCGGCAGACTAAACATGTTCTCTTTTGTTTTGCATTTGTAAATCTATGTACGCAGTCTGAGCATGCTTTCATTAAAGAGCGCCCTATACAATCAGAATGAGCCAAATGGAATTGAATTTGTAAAATCTATTGGTTCTCTCTTGACTTTTTTGACAGTTGAGACAGATGGCCAGGCCCATTACACTGCCGGGATGCTGGGTGGAGGGACAGAGGGAGAGACTATATTAGAGTCACTATCTTCCCCAAGACACTAGAGGGCAGCTCCCACTGGGTTGCTACAGCACCTTGGATCCATGCAGGGCATGCTGGGAGTTGTAGTTTGGAGCAGACCTCTTGGGCTCTGTGGGTGCTGCCAGGGGGGCTGCAGGTACAGCTGAGTCATTGGAGGAACCACTATTGCAAAACACCCAGAAGTACAGCTGGATAAAGGGCGAGAAACAACTGGAACACTTCCGGGTGCACTAGGAAACGCCTTACCATTAGTCGAGGAGCCGGAGTTGGGAGGTGGAAGACAAAGCTTGCGAGGAGGAGTGTAGGTGAAGAAGAGAGAGAAAGGACTGCGTTTTACATATATTTGGTGCTCGTGCACTGTACTGTAGTGTGCTGTGAAGTGGGGAGCAACTGACAACGCTTCCTCACTGAAGAATAAAACGTGTGCTGTATTGAACTTGTTTCTCAGCCTGTCTGTGTCAGGGTTTGGGGAGCAGTACGCTCCCCGGTGGTCCACACACTAATGAAAAATAAATGAGCTCACACAAGGGCTGGATTTGGTGGGTGGGTTGACAATCTCTGCCACCTCTCCAGTGATACTGAAAAACTCAAACTGAATTATTTTATAAACAGGCCAACAAATTGTTCGGGCTTTATCATTTTCAGGCCACATAGGAAGAACGTTTGCCTACTATGTCTTATAGATTGCAAAGGTGAAACCCTTCTCACTTCGTGATGAAGAAGCAATCAACTAAAGCCTGGGCTTTGATTAGAGCTAAATATAAATACAATCGATAGAGCTCGTCATTGCTTGATTATTTTCAGTGACTTGTCCTGAATAAGTGGATTAGTTATTGCTCCAGTGATATTTATGAAGCAATTTGGACTTGACTTTAGAAAAGTAAAATGGAGCCATCTATTAAAAGGGCGCTGTGCGTGACATGGGTAGGTATTACTTGAAAGTGAAGTGAACATGCAGTCCCAGTGTTTTGTGATTAGCCGCCAGCCTGCTGTAATATAAGCTGCCTCTACTTCCAAGAAAGAAATACCAGAAGTGGCAGAAACATGACATCCTTTTTGCGAAAAGTACAGACTGAAATGTTTAGAAATGTGCAGTGGAAAGGATTCAGGCCCCTTCACTTTCTGCACACTTTATTTCATTTTAAATGGATAAATTCACCATCTTTGCCCATCAACCTACACACAATAACCCATTATGGCAAAGTGTAGGGGTCTCAAGACTTTCTGAATCCACTGTCGTTCAGAGGAGTTATTGTACAGTATGTGCAGTCAGTATTAATATTTGTGAAAAACATGGAGGTGCATTCTAATAAGCAGACTTAACAGATGATAAATTGAAAATATGGAAAAAAAAACAAACAGGCATACTGTATTAGAAACCACATCCATATTGGGTCTGGGAAAACCTGGTTATCCTACGCTAGGCCCATTCCAGGTCTACAAAATTGTCCAAAAAATTGATAAGTTGGATCCAGCCGAATTTTTCAAGTTAAAGTGTGAATTTTCATACTTGGGTAGATTTCATGCATTTATGACTGAACCAAGAAGGATTTGTATACACAAATGGTCATTAGACTGTGTAACAAATGACAGAGTCATGTCGCTGAAGAGGTGACCGGTGACGGCTGTGACGAAACCATCCAAATCATCCCCATTCTTATTAGCCAACCAAACAAACATGGCAGTCAATGTCAGCCCAGCCCTGAGCAGGGTCACGGGGGGTTGCTGAAGCCTGTCTTAACCATCATAGGACAAAAGGCAGAAACAAACCCTGGAATGGTCCATCACAGGGGGAACACACACACACACACATAAACATATACACACCTCAGTCACACACAGGGAATAGCATCCACTTGCACAGTCACAGCACCATACGTCACCGCAGTTGCAGACTTGGAAGTGACATCGCCGCAGTTTCAGGACTGACTTCATAAAATTACTTTTGGAAGGTTTTGGCCAGTCTTGGCAAATAAGTCATCGGAACTGACATCATCACAGTTTCAGGAAGGAGGTTCAGAAGATGACTTTTGGGAGGTTTCGGCAGGTCTTGGCAAAGCCTGGAAAGTAACGTCGGGTTACCCATTCAATACTTAAGCGATAAAAATGAGAAGGAAAAACAGTACATCAAACTAAAGAATACGCATCATTGTGAAGTTTGGAGGGTTACTGCCATCCCGTCGTGTCATACATCAAACTAAACAATACGGATCGTTTCTGTGAAATACACTATTAGCATTTACATTGTGTTCGGGTCTGTGGGAACCATTTAACATGTGGACAAAATTAAAATCATTAAGATTTGTGTTAATTAAAAATAGTTTTTCGTTTACATTTGTGAAACGAAATGTACAATATAATTACAATGTTTACACCGTGTTAGAACTTAGTAAAACGTTAATAATAAAAGTGATTACTATTCTGTTCACACTTTATTTTAAGGTTTGCCACCTAGCGACCATTTGACGTTGTCAAGTTGTTCAATTCACCTTTCTTAAGAAAGCAGTTTAGTAAAGTTCTGAACGCTGTTCATGACACGAGTTCTTTCACGTTAAGCCTTGGCAAAGATATGCCTGTAAGTCTGTCTTTTAAATAATTATTTTGTAAATGTTTGTTAAGATGTTTATCTGCTACAGTTAATTTTTTTATAATGCATTTCTTTATTGATTGATTGTTTGGCGTGAACATTGTACTGAAAGCACCCATAGTATTGTGTTTTGTAGTTTTACAATCAGGAATGAAAGATTTATCAGTAAAAGCCTCACTCTGAACAAGAAACGAGTTTACTGGAGTTATTGTTCGCTATCTGTCTAGTTTTTCACAGATACACAATCGCGAGGGCAGAATAATTACATTTTTTTAAGTGTACGATACATGTGTGCAATATTGTTCTAAACCAATTTAGAAAGAACATTTAAGCCAATCTTATACCTTGTGAGGGATGGCCGGTGGTTCACTCCGGCCGGGATGTCCCTGAAAGAAAAGAATGGAGGAAGGCAGCCTTTTCAGGGCACTACATCCCCCGGGATGATAGGTGGCAGCTCCCCTGGACGGCAACGGTTCCCCGGATTCCATCAAAGCATCCTGGGATGTGGAGTCCGTTTCCTCAAACCCTGTTGGGTGCTGTGGGTGCCGCCAGGGGGAGCTCACAAAGAACCTGGGGACTCCTACTATTACAACAACCTGGAAGTACTTTTGAGTCACAACGACGGAAGCCCGCAGTACTTCCGGGCTACTTAAGAAAGGAGGATATGGCATTGACCCAGAAGAAGAGAAGGAGTACTTCCGGGTCATGGACTATTTAAAGGACTGGTCAAGACCCAGCAGAGAGAGCCAGAGTTGGGTGGTAGAGTGACAGAGATGCTGGGAGGAGTGGAGGATTGCAATTATTGATTATTTTTTATTATTATTGTATTATTGGAGAATTGTGGTGAGTGTAGTGCTTTGTGCAATGTATTGGAAGAAAAATATTAAGGAACTTGGTGCTTTTAAATGTGTGTCCTGGACATCTGTCTGGTGGGTTTAACGGGACAACAGCACCTCTAGCGTCCACAATCTTTAAACATATATGTGAAGATAATGGCAAGACATATTCTACACTGAATTATGCTACAGTATATACAGTATTAATTGCCTTATACAGAACTGCTCCAGTTTTTGTCACTTATCATTATAAACGACAGGCCACCAAAAGAGAAAAAATAAAAATACTAATAGTAACACTTTTTTTTTTACTGTCTATAGCACCCTTCCTTTGACCAAACTTCAGAAAGAACAACAGGACCTACAGTATATAACACTGGCTATAAATAATAACTTCAGTAAATAAAGATAAATACAGGATATACAAAACGTCCAAATAAAATAAAAGACAATAATCCAGACTAAAATACAACATATAGTACTACAAAGAAATCTTGAACAAATAACACAATTTGTCATAAAAAACGCAAACCCTGAGTACCTAAATTTAATCACTTTTATTATTAATATTTTAGTAAACTCTAATGTGGTGTAAACATTGCCATTATAACAACAACAACATTCATTGCTATAGCACATTTTCATAAAAACAATGTAGCTCAAAGTGTTTTACATGATGAAGAAGAGATAAAAGACAAAATAAATAATTTAAATTAGGGAACACTAATTAACATAGAATATATTGTATATTTCATTTCTGTGACATCAGTTTCAATGATTTACTTGCCGAGACCGGCCGAAACCTTCCGAATGTAATTTTACGAAGTCAGTCCTGAAACTGCGGTGATGTCATTTCTGGGTCTGACAACTGTGGTGACGTATGGTGCTGTGGCTCTGCAAGTGGATATTATTGCACACAGGAGCCAATGTAGCATTGCCAGTCTACCTAACTTGCATGTCTTTGGACTGTGGGAGGAAACCGGAGTACCCGGAGGAGACCCACGAAGACGTGCTAACTGTACATTCTTGTTGTGTCTGTGTTTGCTCTTCTTGGAGAACTACAGCTTTAGAGCATTAGGAAAAATTGGATGAGAACAAGCCATTCGGGCCAACAAAATGTTCCGGTTCTATCCACTTAATTCCTCAAACAAAACGTCATGTCTAGTTCTGAACGTCCATAGAGTCCAGCTGTCTACCACACTACTTGGTCACGTATTCCATAGTTCTTTGTGGGAAGAAACGCTTCATAATTTATCCTTATCAAGTTTTCAAGCAGTTATTTTAAAGTCAAGTTAAAGTTTTAAAATTTTAAGGTTTTAATGTAAAGTCATTTTGAACTCACAGCCTCACTCCACTGTACTAGTTTCCTTTCATAATTTTGAACACTTCAATCACTACACCTCTTCATCTCTTTTTGGTTAAACTGAAAAGGTTCATCTCCTACAATCTTTCCTTTTTCTAGCACTTTCTTATAGCCCATAGACCAAAGCTTTATGTTTTTACTCCGACATCACTAACAGAATTAAGTTAACTAAACATTTCTAATTTGAGTTGGAGTGCGACTCTATGCTATTATCACACATGAGCGCTGGAGGACCTCCTCTCAGGCTCAGTCAAGGTATGTAATAACCTGCCAAGATGAGAGGGGATGCTGCCACTAACACTGTCATCTCCTTCTTTCCCTAAAGTGCCAAGAAGTAACCCGGTGAAGGCATCTAGCTCAGCCTGTTCTCGTCAAGCCACCATAAATGCCTGGGCATCCCAAAAGGAGGTGTCACTTTTGGTCAGAGCAACCTGCGAGATGAAGCTTCACTTTCTTTATATAGTGGAACCTTACCAAAATCCTCTTATTGAATCGCGGCAGGAGGGTCACACGCAAACAACTGAGATTTTCAGGTTTTTTTCTTTATATTTCGTGTCTTTGGATGAATACACAGGATGACCTGGTTGGTGCCCCCAACAGTTCTGAACTGTCATTAGCCACAGCTATGATGGACTGGTGTCCTCTCCAAGGTTGGTTCCTGTCTTGCATTTGATTCAGCCAAGATTGGGTCCTGATCCCCTGTGACCATGAATTGCATTAAATAGTTTGAGAATGTTACGTTATTACAGACCATCCCAGATATTTTGTCTTTTCTTTGCCTAGAAAAGCACAAGACGTGAACTGAATATCAACCTCTGGGTGGATTGCAATACAAGAAATCACCGGAGATTCACATAAAGTCAGATGCCACTCTTGAAATAGACAATCCAGAACTTGACTTCCCCCCTGCTTGAACATCATGACCCAGAATTGTACCAACCTCCAGACTGAATCCAATGACTTTGAAGCACTGCTCCACAAGGTTGAAGTGCTCCTTATAAAATGCATTGTTCACAATATCTGGCACCAATTTCACATGTTCATTCTGTAAATATCTAAAAATAAAAAATAACACATCAGACAAGCACTATACACAATACTCAATTGTTGGAAGATCTCAATATTTCTTTGTCTAAGGTTACCTTGGAGTTTTGCTTTCGGATAATTTGTAATGGGCGAGCTTCTTCCGTTCTGCGAGACCAGCATAAACATAATAGAAAATGTGAAAATTCTTCTCCCCACTGTGAAAAGAAAAAGGAGAAAGGCAGAGAGAGACAGAGAGGGGACCATTAAAATACATCCAGGGAACTATCTGTGCAATCTTTGCTTACATTTCCACCTGCTTTTCCCAGTGGGACCCCCTGTGCTGCACAGATGAGACAATCCTATCCTTAGCACCTCTTGTGGATTTATCAGAAGCTTCCAGGACATTCTCAAGGGTCTTGTCTGAATGGGCCATCCTTAGTGCATTTCTCCATAGGAGTAGGCATTCTAACTTCATGTCTTAACCACCTCAAGAGGTTCCGGTTCCTCTTCCTAGAAGCCATTTATTTAGTAATGGCACAGGGTTTGATGCTACCACCTGGAGACTAAGAGTGAATCCTGACCTGGGATCAAACTTATAAAAGTTCCATAGTCACAAAAAGGCCTAGAATGTGGTTACACAGCTTTGTATGCATAAGTCGGGATTTATAAAAGAAAACCTTGTTGGAAAGCATGTGTATACAGTGATCCCCCGCCTATCGCGGAAGTTATGTTCCAGACCCATCAGTGATAGGTGAAAATCGAAACACCATATAAATACACTCTTTTTATAGTTTAAGCCTTAAAATACCCCTCCCACACGCTTTAAACACATGTAAACTTGTAATGGCGAGTGACATCCACGTAACACTTTCCTTCCCGAAGCATATCCAGGAGTTTTACCTTCTCCTGAATGGTCAAGGTCTTCCTCTGGTGCTTAGGCTCACTACTACCAGAAGGCTTAGAAGATACAGGACACTTGGGAGCCATCGTAGGGCTTAAAGCAACACGAAAAGTTCACAACAATTGGACCACAAGCAAGGTACGCGATACACAGAGAACTGAGATGCATCGGGGACCCACGAATAAAAATCCTGCTCTGATTGGTTGAGTCTCCTCTTTCAGCCAATAAAGGGCCTTGTAAGAAATCATCTGGGTACTGTAACGCAAAACTCTTTGTCTACCGTAGTGTACGATTTACATATATTTAATGATTTACTGTACTGTATTGCTTAAATGTTCATTATTTTATATACATATTGAATTTTTACTGCATTTTAGTCAATATTTACAGTTATGTTATAGTTATTATAAATTATAATAAGTATTATTCTAACGAACTCTTATCTAGCATGCGTAGTGACAAATGAAAACCGTATGCTTTGTTATGAATTGGCTGCAAAGTACACTACAGGTAGGATGTACTTATTGAATTTTTACCCATTTTTATTTATATACAGTACAGGTATATACAGTATATGTTATAATTACAGTAATACATTGTTGTTATTAATAGTTTAGCATAGAAAAATGCTTATTTTAATGTAAAAAGTTGCCAAAAATCCATAAAAAATGATCACTATAAAACCACAGATTTCCGCAAAAGAAAATTAAATATGTTCCACAGAAAAATCCGCGATATAGTGGGGGTGCGATACCTGACCCGCGATATAGCGGGGGATCACTGTATTTAGAGCCAAACTGATCAATCCATTTAGCGAAAGTGGAAAATGGCGACACACTTGGTCAAGTGTGGGACTGCAGCCAAACCAGCTAAATGATGACTCACGCATACAATAATTCACATCACAGAGATGTGTGCTGACATGACAAATATATTAAACATCAAAGCAATGAATTCAAGATATAGATTCTATTTTCCTTTTAAGAGGGCCAATGCTGCGTATTTGCACTGAAGACTTTTTTTTCTTTTTCATTAGTTTATATCGGCTACCTGTTGTCACTTCTTAGGATTAGAAAACTCAGGTGTGATTCAGTCCCTGCAAACAAAAAGCTGTAAACCTGATGCTCTATAGCATATTTATAATCCAATGATTTAAGACAATATGGCTTGTTTGCCGCTGCTTAAAGACATTACCAATGGCCATTGTCCCACACACATTCCTGGGAGACAACTTCAGGGCTTATCAACTTGCAGTTCCAACCCAAGTCAATGGTTGGTACTGCTTTATAACACTTCTACTCTCCTTAACTCTGCAGATCCGGAAATCAACATCTCAAGGTAGCACGCCAGCCACCCTTAAAAAACCACACACTGTTCCAGTATTGTGCTGAGGTGCCACCTGCTGCACATGTGTCCCGATCCAGGTGGCTCATAAGCGCAGGGCTCCCTACCTCCATCTCTAGTCACAAAATTTTGTCTGAAAAGACATCCTTCATACTCATGTTAACTCACTTTGTTATTTTGACCATAAATTATACAGGGATACTGCTAGAAACTCGGTTTAACATGACTTTCTCATGGCTTCATTTTAGTGTAACCCTGATAGTCTGTATATGCATAGAATTATCTTTTTTTTCATGGATCCAAAATTTGTACTAACCCCTACTTTCTCTGCTTTTCTCTTTCCGGTTTTCTGTGGTGGTGATCTGCAACACCACCACCTGATCAAAGCACCGTGCTGTCCCTACATTGATGGATTGAAGGCCAGAGGTCCACATGAGAATCACCATGTGACCATCATCATTTAATTCTTCCAATGAAGCCTGTAAACCATGAGGGCTGATTGAGATCATTTATGTTAGGTAGAATGCCTAGTGGGAGCTGGGTGGTCTCATGGCCTTGGAACCCTGCAGATTTAGTTTTTTTTTCTGCAGCCCTCTGTAGTTTTTTTGTTTTTTTTCTGCCCTCCCTGGCCATCGGACCTTACTTTATTCTTTGTTAATTAGCACTGCCTAATTTTTATATATTTTTTTCTTTTTTCTTTCTTCATCTTGTAAAGCACTTTGAGTTACATCATTTGTATGAAAATGTGCTATGGAAATAAATGTTGTTGTTGTAGTATTGACTTGTGATGACAAGAGACAATGAAGATGTGGGCAAAAGAGTGATAGTGATGGCAATGTAAGTACAGGGGAAGAGAGGGAATACTGAAGAGGAGGTGGATGGATAAAGTAAAAGATAATCTGAAGGAAAAGGGCTTGACTGGCAAGGGGGTGCAGTACTGAGCTGTTTGGAGAAGGCTAATCCAGCACATCGACCTCACTTAGAAGTGGGAAGAAGTGGGAAAAGATAACAAGTATGCACCTCCTTTTAATCTTTTATTGCTATACAACATTAAATCACAGTGGATGTAATTTGATTTCTTTGACACAGATCAACAAAAAAAGACTTTTTTTGTTATCTGGCCACACAAAAACAGATCTCTGCAAAGTAGTCTAATCTGATTACAAGAACACCACCAAGACATCAAGAAGATGTCTTTGTTATGACCATTAGTTGTTCAGAGTTTGTCTTTTTATGCCGTGCATTTGGTAACACATGCTTGGTTCTTCCTGGTTGCTTTTTAGCTCATGGGAGTTCTTTTGCTTCATTTACAGTAACTACACCAATATCACAAAGGATGTTTCATGTGTAGAATCAATACCACAATTATACCAACTAATAAATTAAATTCTGCACATATACCTTCAACAGTGGATTCTGTAAGAGATGAAGGTATCCTCACCCTCTCTTATCCTTGGACTTTCTCAACTCACCCATTGTACTAGAAGATGATGGAAGGCTGAGCCTCAGCCCAACAGTAGCAAACCTCTTTGTCATATTGTGGTATTTCCCTTTACTTACCCTTTACCTAGGGGTAAGTGTACTCATCAGGTTCATTACAATGTTGGTCTGCTGTTGCACCTTAAGATTATCACACAAATACATAAATATACACATATATACAGACCCTAACCACAGCAGTGTCCCATGAATGACACACACACATCTGGTTAACCTCTAGCACTTTAAACCACACAAGTGCCATAGGAATGACACAGCTTGTCACTCTCTCAGCACTTCAAGAGACTTACTTATTATCGGCACAAACAATATACGATGCTTTAATATCTCAGAACTAAATATTACTTTTAGTCTCCAGGAATATATTCATAGCATTAGAGTGTTGTACTGTGTTAGCCATAGATTGATACAGGAAGAAAGCAGGGTGAAATGACACCTTTTATTGGCTAACTAAATAGATTAACTAACTATAGATTAGCTAACTAAATAGGCTAACTAAATAGATTACAAATGCAAGCTTTTGAGGCAGCTAAGGCCCCTTCATCAGACAAGTGCCTTACTTTCTCCTGTAGGAATATATTCAGACATACAAAGGTTCAGCATCCTTGATTATAAGCCATTTATCAGCCAAGAATGCCTTACTTTATGAACTGTTCTCTACTATGAGGCGAAGCTCTCACCCTCAGCCTGAATAAACCTTGCAGCACAGAGCGTATGACAAACCTCTAGCTGCACCAGTTGCTCAAAGAAATCTACCTTATTCAATCACTCTAGACATGAAGACAAACCATATAAAGTCAAAAAAAGCAGTGTGGTATTTATTACATGAATAATAATACCAAATAGAACAAAGAATAATAGAAAATAAGATTGATAGTAAAGTCTGGATATATATAATCTTTAGAAAAAGCTTACAAAAAAGTAAAGATGACAAGGATGAATTTCACAGGCGGCTTGTGATCTAGCACTCGAAATTGTTCATTAGATGCTTTTCTGATGATCAGATGGAAACGGACGCACGTTGCTGGCGCCCTCCTCTGATGTTCTGTTCTCTTCTTCTTTTCCTCTTCCCTCTGATGTCGCTCTTCAGACGAGGCATATTTATTATAAAATTCTACCAGGGGTTTCACAACAACCATGTGATTGTTAGATATTCCAATTGGCTGGCTGTCAATATGATGAATGAAGTCACTTGTCCATTTTCCCAAACAATAAAACTTTTGGATTTTGCTTAGTACCTACTAGCCTTTCTTCCTTTCCCAAGCTGTAAACCCATTCAGCGACTTGTTGTCCCAGATGCCCATCCTTTCTCAGGTTATAAAGTACTTGATAGCCTGAGGCATCGCCATGTCTTCCTCTTTTTGTCTGAACAGCTGTTTTAAAAGTGAGGTACAATTGGGAAGAGGATATGCGTTGTGTTTAGGTTCATCTAGAATTGTCTGGAGCAAAATTTAATGAAAATATAGACCAAAATTTACAGATTTTGTACCCCACAACACTCTTAAAATGGACTGCTGATATACAGGGCCTGTGAAAAGTACAGAACCCCAAATCCTAGACATGACCACTCAGACACAAGTCCCAGGTGCCAATGCAAGGTTTATGATAATAAATTACAATATATACTCACGTATAAATCAGGTCTTGAAACCTGAAAAATCAGTCAAAAAATCAGACCCCGACTTATACGCCCATTCAAAAATGCGACCCTTAATTTTGTTTTTTTTTTTACATCTTCTTGCTTCCTCCAATCTCGCACCAGTTTCTCTGACATATTGAATTTTGTTGCAGCAGTGAAGTTATTAATCTCTTTTGCCACGTCAACGACTTTTAATTTAAAACCATCTTCATATTTTCTTCTGATTGAACGCTCTATCGTAGATAAGGGATACTCTTACGATAAAAGTGTATAAGATACAAAAAAACACAAAACAGTGCAAACGTCACTTCAGAATAGTTTGTCTATTACTGTGTGGTCACGTAGGTATGAGAGAGACAGAGAGGTTAGGAGCACACGCTGATACAGCGCATTGCCACACCCACATAGAAAAAAAAGACAGTGTGCTCCGTGGTTACCCTCTGAGGTGGACATTAGCATATTATAACCTCTTGGATCAATAGCGAAATTTGACTTTGATTTTCCACATTTGACTTATACGACCAACATTATAACATACCGGAAATTATACATTAAAATCAAGCTCCAACTTATCTGCTGGAGAACTTATCCGCAATTATATATGGTACCTAACAAAATTCTTCTTTAATAAACACAATTCCAAATTCAAATACTTTTCTTTCTCGCTTGTTTGCTTCTCTCCCGCTCCTTCCAGGTGAGCTTTGTCCTCTTCCACCCAATTTCAACTCGCCTTTTATCTTAGACCCAGGAGTACTTCTAGTGCTAGGGCATAGCCCACTGGAAGTACTTCCAGGTCAAAGTAAGGATCATTAATCCCAGCAGTTGCCCCTGGAGGCACCCAAGGATCCCAACAAGGCTGCCCTATGGGACTCCAGTTCTCAGCATGCTTTACCTCGATTGCCTAGGGAGACTGCCACCTAGTAGTGATGGGAAGTTCGGATCATTTTACCGACTCGGACCTTTGAGTCTCGTTCAGCAAAATGAACGAATCTTTTTTCGAGTCATTTTGTTCATTTTAGCAAAATATAATTAAAATGTTACCTGTTACCTCCCTAACACATCTACTGCTTACACAAATGTTGATCACAATAATTAATCAATAATTTATTTGAAACAGGATTATTTGTTTATAAAATAACACACCACAGATCCTCAAGAAACTAACAAAATCATAGTGACAGAAATTGACAGACCTTTTTTATTTATAAGAAAATGCGTTTTAGATATTTTTGATAATTTTATGATAATTTCTAAATATGATCCAACATACAACAAATGGAATTTTATGTTAGTATTTGACTGAGGTACTGAGCCGGTAAGTGGTCACGTGACAAAAGAACGAACGACTCGAAAGACTTGAGGAATGAACTAATCAGTTCTCTTTCCGGCTCAGAGTGCATAGGTTAAGCTTATGGGGCTGTCACGTGATGAACGAACGACTCGAACCCGAAGACTCGAGAGATGAACTAATCAGTTCTGTTTCCGGCTCAGACTGAGTTGGTTAAGCTTATTCCAATACAGAAACTATAGGAAGTTGCGCAAATGCGCATGCGCAACTGAACGAATCACTCCCACGAGACGACTCGTTCTTCTCGAGTCACATTAAAGATTCGTTCAAAATGAACGACCCATCACTACCACCTAGCATGTCGGAGGAGTAATTAGCCCATCGTGGTTGTCTTTTCCTGTCTTTACATCCAAATGGCCTCCCAGACAGATAAGAATACTTCAGTCCTTCTCCACTAGGAAGCCAATGTAGGCACTATATACATAATACGTATTATTATTATTATCATTAATGTGCCCACCTACAAATTGGCATGCTTTATCAGTCCTCTTGCAAGGGAAGGGAACATCTTGCCCTCCTTTGTGCCCACTCAGTGCCATGACCTACCGGCTAGGTAAGGGATCAGAACCCCTCCCGACAGGGATGCCCATGCATGCATTCTGTCCATCACAACATGGATTATTTTCATTGTGTAAGAGCACATCCCTGTTCTGTCCATTTTAATTTTACCTCTGAAAATGATGCACTTCGTTAAGCAAGGTGTTCCTGTAATCTACACCACTTAGCAGGAATCTGCTTCTACTTTGACATTAAAGAGTTTATTTCTGCCGATCACCATTAAAAAAGCCAAATTAAATCCACTGTGACTGAATGTTGTATAAAATACAATGTGAAAACATCCAATTGAACACTGTTTAAGACCCTCAGCCATAACATAACCAGAAAAGAGCACTTGATGTGTTCCAAACGTCTGTACTCACAGAGGTTGATGGATGACCCGAGATTTCTCCAGAAGGTATTCTGAGATTTGTGCTCCAATCACGGTCCCTCCAGATGTAAATTTCATTTCCAAATACTTGCCGAATCGGCTGGAGTTGTCATTTATAACAGTGCAGGCATTTCCAAAGGCTTCTACCAAATTATTCACTAGGAGGATTTTTTCTTGAAGTCTCTGATTGTTCGCCTATAACCCAAAACAGAATAAGCAAAGGAAAAAGAACAACACAAAGATCAACAGAATTTCTACAAAAATATTGTTAAGTGACACAAAAGATGGCATATGTTTTAGTGACACCTCTTTTAATGATATTGAATCTGATTTCACTTAAAAAGTTGTGAAATTTGAAAATTTATAGGGGTTGCTAATTGAGGAGGTGGCAAAAGCAGTTCAGAAACTGTTGGAAAATGTTGTTTAATGCTGAGAAATGCAAAGTGCTACACATAGGCAGTGAGAACTGACCAAAAAGAAACAACACCTGAAAAGGATTTAGGAGTTTATATTGACTAAACATCATCATCATACCCCGATCAGCCACAACATTAAAACCACTTGTTGTCATGCATGGGTCACCCTCTGGGTTCCTTCCGGGTGTGTAATTCCACTGTGGGCTGAAAGGGGGCACTGATGCTAACTTTGTCATCTTCCTTTCCTCCCACAGTGCCAAGAACCTGCCCAATGAAGGAAATCGACTCTGCCTCAAGGAATTAAGAGCAGATATTGACTAAAGTCGATATCCAGAGGCAGAGGGTAATAAAAGTTGTAAATGTTGATAAAACTCATCATTACGTTATAGGTACACCCTCTTTGCTAGGAGGACTGTTAGACTCATTGACTTGATGTCAGATCCCTGCATGTGTGTGAGTAGTGCAGAGTGAACAAGGTTTAGAATGGCATCGACATCAGGCGAGAGAGCAAAGCAAATGCAGAAAGCAAAATGCTCTGTGCGTTTTATTTGTGTATTTACAGTGGGTACGGAAAGTATTCAGACCCCCTTCAATTTTTCACTCTTTGTTATATTGCAGCCATTTGCTAAAATCATTTAAATTAATTTTTTCCCTCATTAATGTACACACAGCACCCCATATTGACAGACAAAAAAAAGAATTTTTGAAATTGTTGCAGATTTATTAAAAAAGAAAAACTGAAATATCACATGGCCCTAAGTATTCAGACCCTTTGCTCAGTATTTAGTAGAAGCACCCTTTTGAGCTAATACAGCCATGAGTCTTCTTGGGAAAGATGCAACAAGTCTTTCACACCTGGATTTGGGGATCCTCTGCCATTCCTCCTTG
>JANRMT010062817.1:12856023-12870645 GCA_026402145.1 Polypterus bichir lapradei | reverse complement strand
ATCTATCTATCTATCTATCTATCTATCTATCTATCTATCTATCTATCAATCATATAGTGCCTTTCATATCTATCTATCTATCTATCTATCTATCTAAATTTGCCATTTTTACCGTAAAATCTATACTCAATACCCAAAAATGACAAAACTTTTTTTCAGAAAGGTTTACAAAGTTATTAAAAATCCAAAAGTGAAATCTCTCATTTCTCTAAGTATTCAGACCCTTTGCTGTGGCTCAGATACCTCTTGTTTGCCTTAATGCCCCCTGAGGTGTGTCTAGGACCTGACTGGAGTCCACCTGTGGAAAACTGAATTGACTGGACATCATTTAAGAAGGCACTCGTGTATCTGTGTAAATAAAGTCCAACAAGTCACACTATACATCAGGACAGAAACAAAGCCATGAAGTCCTACGAACCTTCGGTAGACCTCTGCAATCAAATTTTGGTAAGGCATAGACTAGAGTAAGGGGATTATTCTATTTCTAAAGATCTAAGTGTTCCCAGGAGCCCAGTGGCCTCAGTAATTGATGTTTGAGAGCACCAGGACTCTTCATTGAGTTGTCAGTCTGGTAAAAGAACGGCTTTGGTTAGAGAGATGACTGAGAAGTCAACGGTCACTCTAACAGAGCTTCAGGACCCCCTGAGATGGGAGAACCTGTCAGACAGACAATCATCTCAGCTGAACTCCATCAATTAGGCATTTATGGTAGTGCGGCTAGTGAGAAGCTAGTCTTGAGTGAAATGCATTTGACTGTTTAAAGGACTCTGAGAGCGTGAAGTAAAAACATTCACTGGTCTGGGCAGAACTCCAAGTGCTACAGCCAGTGAAGACCAGGCACTGCCCATCACCTGCCAACCACATGGTGAAGCACGGTAGTGGCAGCAGCATGCTATGGGGCTGCGTCTCTTTGGCTGGGACAGGGCGACTGGTCAGAATTGAGGGAAGGAGGAATGCAGCCAAATGCAAAGAGGACCTTGAAGAAAACCTAAGTGCTCCAGAGGGCACACAATGTCACAAAGAGATCACAGTTTACCTTTCAGCATGTTGAATAAAATATAACACTGGCCAAAATGACTAAAGAAAGTAAAATGTCTATTCCTAGCCAAATTTCTATTCTATCCAAATGTTTATTTCTATCTAAATCTCTGTTCATTTATAGAGTTTTTAAAACTTTTTGAACATTTAGTGTTTTTCACAAATATCTCTGTAAAGCCGTTACTCATTATTTCAGAATCATTAACCATATACCACCATAGCTGGATATTAATATTTTAATTAAGCTAAATGAGCTGTGAAGTATCTATTTTTACCATAAATAATTATTCATTTATTTATTTTTTTATTGTGGCAAATAACACAAGGTCTCAAAGGAATATCTATCTATCTATCTATCAATCTATCTATTATATAGTGCCTTTCCTATCTATCTATCTATTATATAGTGCCTTTCATATCTATCTATCTATCAATTATATAGTGCCTTTCTATCTATCTATCTATCTATCTATCTATTATATAGTGCCTTTCCTATCTATCTATCTATTATATAGTGCCTTTCATATCTATCTATCTATCAATTATATAGTGCCTTTCTATCTATCTATCTATCTATCTATCTATCTATCTATCTATCTATCTATCAATTATATAGTGCCTTTCTATCTATCTATCTATCAATTATATAGTGCATTTCTATCTATCTATCTGTCTATCTATCTATCAATTATATAGTGCCTTTCTATCTATCTATCTATTATATAGTGCCTTTGTATCTATCTATCTATCTATCTATCAATTATATAGTGCATTTCTATCTATCTATCTATCTATTATATAGTGCCTTTCATATCTATCTATCTATCTGTCACATAGTGCCTTTTAAAACATCCATTTGTCTATATATCTTTGATATGACACATTTATCTCTGTCTTTTTCTCTCTATACATACTAATATACCATACTGGCATTAGTACCTGGCATTGCCTGGGTATATATAAATGGATTGAAGCTATCTTTTTGAAATTTAACATGGCTAAACGGAACCCACAATAAGAAAAATAAAGTACTCTTAGACAAAAACTGTATTTCAGGAAGTCAATTAAATTGAATTGGAATAAAGCAATTCAGGAAATAAAAAGACACTCAGTCTAATTCATGGCTACACAGAATGGAGGAATATTTAGAGCAAAAATAAATAGATAAATAAATAAATAATACATAAATGTACTGTGATATTTCACAATAAAAACACAATATGTGGGGAAGAACTTATTTCTTTATATAATTGTTTATATATTCCATTTTTGTATGTAGACCAAAAACATTAAAACAATTAAAACATTAAAATATACTGATGCTTACATAATTAATTCATTTGATGACATAAATAATTATAGATAGATAGATAGAAATACAATATAAAACAGATAGACAGATAGATAGAAATACAGTATAAAATAGATAGATAGATAGATAGATAGATAGATAGATAGATAGATAGAAAAGGAACCATTCAACATGTGGATGAACAGACACACTATACTAATAACAGTTAACTATGAAAGAGGCAATGTAAAGACAGATAACTTGATAGAAACTGCACTCAATAACAGACCTATAGATTAGACATTATCTGATAATAACCTGCTAAGTAAAAGGCAAAAAAAGAGAAAAATGTTAGTTCATTTATTGCACATAAGTAAAAAATTTAAACATAATAACTTAAAATCTGATGCATACTCAAGATATTAATTTGACTATAAAAATAATGATTGATAGATAGATATGCCTTTGAGATATTGTGTTATTTGCCACAATTTAATAAATAAATAAATAAATTATAGATACCCATTAGAAACATCCTACTAACAATTACAATTAATAGATCAACAAAACAGAATATAGTATAAAATCATTAACAAAGAGTCCAATTTCTTACTTCGTCAAGTACTTCTAATGTTGCTAAGTCATCCACATAGTCCTGGTTGGACTTAAAAGACTTCATGTAGCTGTCTTTCTTGGTGTGAATCCTTTCATGCCTGTGAGGAAAAAAAAAAAAAAATATTATGCATAATATATAAAGACAAGATGTCTGTACCATAGATAGTTTAGAATTACTACAGTAAACCTTACATTTATTCAGATACAATGTTTGCATTCAGTACAGAATTAAAACTTCACATACTTGCCGAATCTTATGTAAGTTCTTCCAGAAGGAAATTCTTGGAGAACAAATTTAAATAAACACTTCATTAGTAGTTGTTCTGTTTAAAAATTCTAAAAAGCTAAAAAATACACAAAAGAAAATAAAAAAGCCCTCATAGTCCCCCCCACAGCCATCGCCCCAGTTCCCTTCTACAGCCACCTGCCCTCCATGTCTACTTTGGGTTTATGGGTGGATTGCTACTACAAAGAGGCTTAGAGTTAATAAGCTGAAAGAAATGATTTGTTATTTGTATTCAGTCACATGATACATCGAGGTAAGAGTTGCTAAAAATAATAAACATTGCAAAGTAAACTTATTATTCTGAAAATTCTTTAGTTTTTTAGGCAGGTGGAATTTGAAGGAGCATTTGCTTTCCAAAAAAGGTCTTGATCACTACTTAATATTGTAAAATATTGTATATATATATATCTTGCAGTGTCTTATCTATCTATCTATCTATCTATCTATCTATCTATCTATCTATCTATCTACATTTTAAACTTAATCTTAAATAATATAAAATAATATCAATTACATAATTTTTTCCAGCAAAAACTGGTAAAGAGTTCATTTTCCTACAGTTCCAACTCCAATTCAAACAAAGTAGAAGTATATAATTTTAGTATTACTTATTTACATTAACACATTTTTAGAAATATTTTGCCATCTGCCATTCCAGTTTAGATTTTGAAGAAATTAATTCATGTCGTCTACATAATAACTATGTGTGGAATGAGACATAGAATTCCTTTAGCTAACATACTGTACATATTCAACAGGTCTTAAAATGAAGAGCATACAGTATAATATAATCAGTGTTGATGGAATCAAGTCAGGCAGGCCAGAAAATGATTAAAGCACTACAAGAACCAGATCAGAATCGAGAGCTGTTTAAATCTACTTTTGGGATTAATATAAACAGCCAAGCCATTGTTCTTTTAATAATAAAACAGTACACACAGAGATGTGATGGTGATTAATTTTTTGTTCTAAGTTTCGGTACATCTTTCTACCATAACACAAGTCGAGTATTCAGAGCAGTTGACAGAGAGGCCCCAAGTGCCTGTCAGGAGGATCACGTAACACCCTGTGCTGCTCGTAGGCAGATCATCACTGTTCCGTTTCTACAGTAACCTGTGTAAACACATTGTTAAAACAGAAACTTTTTCATATTTTAGTAGTAAATAACAAAATGTTGGCATAAACTATATAATGTGTGAAGCTTGAAGTCCAGAGATCAAATAAACACTTTCACAAAAGGTTGAAGGATAAGACAACAGCTTCTGTGGCGTAATGGTAAGATTTGTTGACTTGTAATCAAAAGTCCCCGGTTCGATCCCGACTGCCTCCTATATTTGCCATTTTCAGTAGTGAGCTGTTCTTATTGTTAATATTATACACTACACACATATATTTGGTTTGCGTCTGTAACAGACCATGTACATTTATAGGACTTGTAAAAGTTACCTTTTTTTTCACTTTTATTCTCTCAGTCACGATCACGATACTACTGCCCTAGGGATCTCACGCTGTTAGTTTTTATTTAAAACTGGGAGTAACTCTAGATGTGAGTGGTGTTTTGAGGCAATGGAACTGGACATTCTCTGATCTGGAGGGATAAAAACTGAGACACAAATGCTGGTGAATCTGCCTTCTTCATATCTCACCGTCACTTGATTTTTTTTTATTCATTTTTATTGAGTGTTCCTGCTCACGCTGAATTAGTATGCACCTTATGGTCTAAGATGTCAAAAAAAAAAAAACCAGACACATAGGTATATATGATATTTGAAATTATTCATTTTATGACCTGTATAGTACATTTCAGAAAACATTGTGGCACGAATGCAACTTTATTCATATTATTCATATTCATTCGCATAACATCTTGCGCTTGTCAATGACCACGTGTTTTTTTTTTCCCGATCGGGATTGAACTGGGGACTCTTGAGTACAAGTCAGCAAATCTTATCCCTATGCTATGGAAGCTGTTGTAGCGTACTTGAGCCTTTTGTGAAAGTGTTTATTTCATCTTTGGACTTCAGGCTTCATACATTATATAGTTTATGCCTACATTTTGTCATTTACTACTAAAATATGAAAAACGTTTCTGTTTTAACAATGTGTTTACACAGGTTATTGTAGAAACAGAACACACATGAAATGCATGTGTTTCAAATAACGATCTATTATTTCCACTCTAAAACTTCAGCACTTCACTCCCAGATAATCAATCAAGACGTGAGCTGGGAGAACTCTGTGCACGTTCTGTGGCGGTGGGAGGATGGGATAGCAGGCTGCTTGCTGCTTGTCTTAATCGGCACATTTACAGGACAAAAGACGGAGAGGTCTTAACGGATTTAAGGTGGGCCAGATCTACGAGTTTTTTCGTAGGCTCTGGTAATTCTAGTGTTAACTCAGTTGGAAGCATCACTAATTTTACCATATCAGCACACAATTTAAGAGTTATCTTTGACTCTAGCATGTCATTTAAAACGCATGTTTTAAATCATGTTTCTTCCATTTAAAAATGTTGGGAAATTAAGGCATTTTCTAAATAAATAGGATCCTGAGAAATTAATTTGTGCATTTATTTCTAGTAGGATTGACTACTGCAATGCTGTGTTCACTGGATGTTCAAACTGTTCTTTATAAAAGCCTCCAGTTAATCCAAAATGCTGCTGCAAGAATTATTACAAGAACAAGAAAATACGAACACATAACTCCAGTTCTTAAATCCTTACACTGTCTCCCAGGGACAGATTTAGGGCAGATTTCAAAATCCTCCTTTTAATATATAAAGCCTTAAATGGCCAAGGTTCGGCTGACTTGTCTGAACTTATCATGACTTACAAACCATATAACACATTAAGATCTCAAGATGCTGGTCTGCTTATGATTCCAAGGATTAATAAAATAACAGTGGGAGGTCGAGCCTTTAGTTACAGGGCCCCTAAACTGTGGACTGGTCTTCCTGCTACTATAAGAGATGTCCCTTCAGTCTCAGCTTTCAAATCCCAGCTGAAGACTCACTACTTCAGTTTAGCACACCCTGACTAGAGCTGCTGATTAACTGTACAGACTACATCTCTGTTGTTTGTCATTAGCACTAAAACATAAGTAATATGATACAGTAGTTAGAATTTGTTGCTCACCCTCGCCTATTCTGTTTCCCTTCTCGGTACTCAAATGTGGCACTTGGTGCCACTGCCCACCTGCCAAGTTGTTTTGCCTGCATAAGGTAAAGTCATCTCATATGGAGGATCCCAGAATTTATTGGGAAGAGGGGTCCTGTCATCGGATTGGCTGGCCCAGCAATGACTCAGCTGTGAAATAGCCAATAGTGGGAGGCAGCTTGATGGCCGAGGTCTCCAGGACTCTGAACAAATCTTAATCGTATTATGTGGTATCATGTACTGTTGAATTCTCCTCTGTACTTGTAATATTTCTGTTGCAGTATTATATTGTATTGAGGATGACTTGTTTTCTGTTCTGTATATTGTATTGTATTTACCCCCCTTTTTTGACACCCACTGCACGTCCAACCTACATTTAAAGCAGTCTCTTTTTGAACTGCCTTTCCCAAGGTTTCTTCCATTTTTTCTCTACTAGGTGTTTTTTGGGAGTTTCTCCTTGTCTTCTTAGAGAGTCAAGGATGGGGGGGGGCTGTCAAAAGGCAGGGCCTGTTAAAGCCCATTGCGGCACTCCTTGTGTGATTTTGAGCTATACAAAAATAAATTGTATTGTATTATATTTCCTTCTACATACCCCATGGGGGTCATCTCAATTGGTCCTCAGGATGTGTGGATTTGCGTGTGTGTGAGCCCAACAGTGGACATCTGCCCTATTCAGGGTTGTTTCCCACCACCGCAGGGATGAATCAGATTAGGTGGGTATTAAAGACTTTATATATGTATGCACAGTCACCTCACATAGATCATAAAAACAGGGAAGTCATTTAAAACGATAAGGAAAAAGCATCAAGCTGGCAGGATTTTCAAAAGATGGGGAACTCTATGAAATATTGCCTTCCTTACTGGAGATTATTTTACACTACATGTAGATGTTTTATCGCAGATGAATTATGAGGCCGCTGCTTCCTATCCCTTAGGGATGAAATCCTGCCGTTCTTGTGTTCAGTTCAAAGCCCTGAGATTAACCTACCATTTTGAGACTAAATTCTGCTATAGCTTTTTCTTTTTATGATTCAAGATAATCAAGACGTAGCTGAGAAAAACCTGAATCTTCATATTTGGACAAAAAGAGGTAAATGAAAATGTATTTTAGTTTTCAGAGCTTGACAATATTTTAAGACCTTTCAGCTTTTAATGAAGGGTCGCAAACGTGGGCTCAAGCTCTTCACAAACCTTGAAGAGAATATCAGCCCATTGTAGGGCCCTCCTGTCTTCAAGTAGGAAAAGGGTACTAATTGCCTTTAAAATCTCAGAGTGACACAAATTTGTTATTACCCTTAAGAGTGGGAGGAAATCATTTTATTCTTCTTCTTCTTTCGGCTGCTCCCGTCTTTTTCATATTGTCCTGTCCTCGTCATCTTGCTCTGTTAACTCCCATCACTTGCATGTCCTCTCTCACCACATCCATAAACCTTCTCTTAGGCGTTCCGCTTCTCCTCTTACCTGGTAGCTCTATCCTTAGCACCCCTCTCTCAATATACACAGCATCTCTCCTCTGCACATGTCCAAACCAACTCAATCTCGCCTCTCAGACTTTGACTCCCACCTGTCCAACCTAAGCTGACCCTCTAATGTCCTCCTTTCTAATCCTGTCCATCTTAGTCACACTCAATGCAAATCTTAGCATCTTTAACTCTGCCACCTCCAGGTCTGTCACCCGCCTTCTGGTCAGTGCCACCGTCTACAACCCATATAACATAGCTGGTCTTACTACTGTCCTGTAGATCTTCCCTTTCGCTCTTGCTGATACCTGTCTGTCACATCCTGACACTCATCTCCACCACTCCACCCTGCCTGCACTCGCTTTTTCACCTCTCTTCCACAATCCCCATTACTCTGTACTGTTGATCCCAAGTATTTAAACTCATCCACCTTCACCAACTCTACTCCCTTCATCCTCCCCATTCCACTGACCTCCCTCTCATTTACACACAAGTATTCTGTCTTGTTCCTACTGACCTTCATTCCTCTCCTTTCTAGAGCAGATCTCCACCTCTCCAGGATCTCCTCGACCTGTTCCCTACTCTCGCTACAGATCACAAGGTCATCAACAAAAATCATAGTCCATGGGGAAAATCATTTTATTAATTTTCCTAATTTAGGAAACTCTTTTTAACATCACTAGCATTTGCTCCAATGAAGGCAGGCATCTCTTCACCTAATGACAGAAGACCAGTGGCACTTACTTCTCATATCATGAAAACCTTCAAGAAGCTGGTCTTGGACTATATGAGTCCTCTTGTGGTAGACCACCTGGACCCACTGTAGTTTGCCTATCACACAAACATTAGAGTGGAGGATGCAATTATCTGTCTGCTCCACTTGGCTTATTCTCACCTGGACAAAGCTGGCAGTACTGTGAGGATTATGGGTTTTGATTTCTGCAGTGCCTTCCATACCATCCAACCATCCCTGTTAAGGAGTAAACTCAGAGATCTGCAGGTGGATAAGCCTGTGGTGTCCTGATGATGGACTATCTGTTAGACCAGAGATCGAAATTGTTGACGAATCTAAAACTGTCGCTCCTCCCCATAGTTGTTAGGCTATATTGGGGGAGGGCGCAAAGCAAAAAATCTGTGGCTATCCACTAGATGGCAGCACTGCAGTAGGTAACTGAGATGTGGCAGGAAGGGTTGCCAACAAACTGGCAACGTCAATTGCGGTGGTAGTCTGAGATGTCTGTTGCATCTCGACAGGCTCAGTGATATATGACTTAACTCATACCTCACATTCAAAGTTAAAGATGTCCCCGAAGTGTGCATGCTCGGCCCAGTAAATTAATTTATAGATGAAGTCACAAAGAATGTTTTTTTCTGTTGTAAAACTGATGAATTTGCAAATTCACCAATAATGCTATTCAATGCAAAATTTTGTAAATTCAGAAACATATGCTGCATACTTTAACGGAGATATCCAAGCAAAGAATTGAACTGTCCTAACAAATATCCCTTAAGAATAAGTGTGCCAAGATTCAGCAAAATCAGTTCACTGGGAGCCGAGTTGTTTCATGTGGATGGACAGACAGACAAACATGGCTATTGCAGTAGGTGCTTTCTGAATTATACACAAATGCAACTAAAAAGATGGTTAAAAATTTCATAAATTAAATGCTACTGATGTACACTATTAATTATATGAGACTACAAATTACCTTAATTTATTGACATCTGAAGGAAATTTACAAGGTGCACTCATTCTGATATCTTAGTTGCTGTATGACAAATTGGGTAATCATTTCACAATTAGCTAATTATAAAATACAGACACTATATTAGGGTGGTAGACTCAGGAGACTTTCCAGATGTTCATTATATTAACAACGAGGTGGTGCAAACCAAATGCTAAAAAGAGATGTTTCTCTGTGGGCATGTAATCATTAAGAACATTTCCACCTAACGAACCAAGTTTAACATTATAAGTATGCCCGGATTAAGAAAATTCAGAAAGGAACACACATCTTTTTTTCTGAACTGTAAATCTTTTACTACACAAATGACCATAATGGCAGATCTTTTTATTGGTCTCAAAATTAAAGACAGATCAGTCATGTGACAAGCTGCAGAGAGTGCGAGAGAGAGGGAGAGAGAGAGCAAGGGAGATGGTCGATTACCATAGCTGATAACTCAACATGAAAAAGCACCACCTGTTGGAATTCAATGAAGTACCATTCAGGATCTGAGAATATAACCAGTTTGACACCTGCACAGGTACTGAATCACATACAAAAACTATGATTTAATGGGAAATGCAGTGGATATTCATTACACAAGTATTAATGTTGTAGCAATTACAGTAGGTACAATGCACTGTATAATACGATGCACTCTTAAATCACACATCACAGTAGTAGTAAGACTGAACAGCCACTGTACATGTGGACTGTCAGGTCTCCACCACCCTGGCTGCTGTTTAAATTCACATTATACTGTACGTCTCTTTTTTTCATTTTTGATTCTTTGTATGTTGTTTATGTGCATTATTCTTTGTTTTGTTCTTTGCATGTCCAATTTGTTCTATGGGTCGTCCAATGAGAGATGGGGGACACGTGCCAATCACTGCTAGCAACTGCCTTATAAATCTCCCAGCCGAGGGACTCCCACAGTTCCTGGTGGTCCATTTCAAACATGCCTGGGAGTGGTGAGTTCTTCTTTCTTTCTGTGCTTTTAGTCAATTGCTGGATATTTTGGTCCCGTTTGTTTTGTTTTGTTTTTTGACCTTGCCTTTGCAATCAGTTTTAAGACTTGCTTGATTTTGGTCGCCCTCGAATTTTTGGCCAATTCCATTTTGCCTTTTGTGTTCCATGGAGCTTCTTAGTGATTGGAATGCTTTTTGTGAAGAGTCAGTCTTTTATTTTGTAATGATTAGGTTCTTGCCCTTATTACTAGCCAGGGTTTGATGGTGATATCCCCCTCTAGTGGTTATTATTGAAAGTGCTTTGGAAATCTTTAGTGCCTGGTACTCCTAGTTGATGACATGGGCTTTCCATGTTTTTCTTACACCTACGGTTTGTTTTTACCTCACATCCCAGAGTTATGTATGTTAAGCTAGTTTTTTTTTTGTTCTTTATTTCGCCTTATAAAATTTCTTGTATTAGGACTTTGTTAAGCTTTCACATACCCCTGGGGGGGTCAGAGTGCAGTGTCAGCCATTGTACAGTGCCCCTGGAGCAAGTGCAGGTTAAGGGACTTGCTCAAGGGCCCAGCGGAGTAGGGTCTCTTTTGGCAGTAACAGGGATTCGAACCAACAACCTTCCGAATAGTGGCACAGATCCTTAGCCTCAGAGCCACCACTAACACCCTTAACTCCACTAATTGATAACTCCTAATTGGCAGGGCCATCTTAACAGCATTATAGTCCCTCGGGTAAAGCAGTGCACTGGGGCCCCTACCTACACAACCACTCAGCAAATCACAACATACTCAGATTAGCATGGGGCAACTATGCTTGTGGGGCAACTGCCCAGCTTGCCCATGCCATTAAGATCGGCTGGCGTAGGTGAGTGCATGAGTAAATAATGTTATGGGCTCAGTTCGCTTCCTGCCTTAAGTGCATAATGCCACTGGGGTAGGCTCTGGACCTTGCAACCTTAAATTGGAATAACTGGATCCATAATAGGTGGATTAATGCTGATTTAATCAATTGGGTGCATATAAAAAAGACAATTTCTTTAAACTATTATATGTTGTCCACTAAATACATAAGAAAATAATCGTGGTTTTTGTTTTTTAATTGTATTTATCAGATGCGGTTCCTCCAATAAGCACAACAGACACCTTATGGCCTTTTCCTCATGCTGCCTATAGACATAACACCAAAGTACAGGCTGTGCCCTTTCTGAAATCAAAGGTGTCTTCTTTGTATGGTTATCTCAGAAGAATCTGCTTGGGCACACAGTCAGGAGCGATCATCTGACCTGTACGCTTTCACCCCGATCTGGACGTTCGGTCCCTTTCCCCAGCGCCACACACACACACACCTCCGATAAGCAGCCGTCGATTTGCCTGACAGCCCACACATCCACATCTATAAAGCGCTGCATTATCCCAGATACACATCTCTCATTTTCCAACATGCAATCAGCTGCCCTTGTAGTCATTAGTCATTTAAACAGAAGACTGGAAAAAAGGAGAACGCTTTGCCTTTTGAGCTTCTACTTGTTTGCATGCAGCAGCCTGGCCCCGATAATTGCTTTTGATATGATCAAGTCTAGTGAATACAGACAATCAGTCATCGGAGAGCTGATTAGGACGCTATGGGCCCTCTTTGGTAATCGACTGCTTCTACCAACATGTCCTGAGAATCACAATGAGCAAGTCTGCAAAATGAAGGACAGGATTCAAAATGTCACTGGTGATAAGTGGTAGAAGGTTATTTATGACATGCATTTATCTGAACGACAGCTTTAGTGGGACCTCCACCCCGTTTACAGTCATTTCATTTTGCCACTTTCAGCAACTGCAGTAGATCATCTGAAAAATGTTGCCCTTCAGCAAAAAAGAAAATGCACAGAAGTGAGTAAATCTGATACATCAATATTACCTTCAAATTATTATTATTATTACTCTTATATATATTGATTTCATATATAGTACGACCACGAGGGTGCCACTAAGACCCCAAACCTCAGACACAGTAGTATTGGACCAACCATAATTGCAATTAGCACAAGTCTCTCTCTCTTTTCTCTCCTTCTGCTCTTCCTTTAAGTGTTCGGACTTGTGGAAGCTATAATATATAATACAATACTACAATATATGTATTACTAATGTACTGATATTGATATACTGATATAAGCAATTGACTACTATAAGTGTGTGTGTGTAAGCAAGAATATTTAAAGCAGGGTCACAACAACTGTTAACAAAAGAATGTTTTGTAATTTCCTAAAAGCAACCGTTAGCAAAAGACTTTTCTTTGTCAAGGAATAAAAATAAAAATGTGATGACATAGAAAAAAAGCTGGCAAAAAGAAGAAACACTGAAGCACTGAAGCACGTGTAAAAATATTTTAGAAAAGGGCACAGAGAGGTAAAAAACTGCAGATGGGGAAGTTAAAGTCTTTCTGAATTGCAAGCATACTCGCTACTCATCTGTTTATTAATTTTTTTAATAATAATAATAATAATTCTTTGCATTTATTTAGCGCTTTTCTCACTACTCAAAGCGCTCAGCAATTGCAGGTTAAGGGCCTCGCTCAACGGCCCAACAGAGCAGAGTCCCTATTGGCATTTGTGGGATTCGAACCAGCAACCTTTTGATTGTAATAAACTAATATTGATTAATTGCACTCCTGTCTTCCTCTGCGTCTTTCTTCCGCAGACTCTGCTATGATGTGTGGCAGTGGGCTCCTTTTCACATAGAAAGCAAGGAGGTCCTCCCCTGACAGTGCACTCTACCAGCACCCAGGGACCCTGACAGTGTTGCACTTCCAGACTCCAACTCCCAAGCATCCTTGTGGATGTCTGAACTGGGATGCTACCAGAGGACCACTGCCACCAGCCTTATGGGGATGGAACTGATCCCAGCCTCTGACTTCTGCTGGTGCACCCATTATATTAATCTGGTCGGGCACAAAGATATTTCTTTGGCCAGCCAGCCAACCTGTCTGTCCTTCTGCTCTGGCCAGGTAAGAAAATATCCTACTTCCCGGCTGGGATATCCTATTCTATATGCAGTGGGTACGGAAAGTATTCAGACCCCCTTCAAGTTTTCACTCTTTGTTATATTGCAGCCATTTGCAAAAATCATTTAAATTAATTTTTTTCCTCATTAATGTACACACAGCACCCCATATTGACAGACAAAAAAAAAGAATTTTTGAAATTGTTGCATATTTATTAAAAAAGAAAAACTGAAATATCACATGGTCCTAAGTATTCAGACCCTTTGCTCAGCATTTAGTAGAAGCACCCTTTTGAGCTAATACAGCCACGAGTCCTCTTGGGAAAGATGCAACAAGTTTTTCACACCTGGATTTGGGGATCCTCTGCCATTCCTCCTTGCAGATCCTCTCCAGTTCTGTCAGGTTGGATGGTAAACGTTGGTGGACAGCCATTTTTAGGTCTCTCCAGAGATGCTCAATTGGGTTTAAGTCAGGGCTCTGGCTGGGCCATTCAAGAACAGTCACAGAGTTGTTGTGAAGCCACTCCTTCATTATTTTAGCTGTGTGCTTAGGGTCATTGACTTGTTGAAAGGTAAACCTTCGGCCCAGTCTGAGGTCCTTAGCACTCTGGAGAAGGTTTTTGTCCAGGATATCCCTGTACTTGGCCACATTCATCTTTCCCTCGATTGCAACCAGTCGTCCTGTCCCTGCAGCTGAAAAACACCCCCACAGCATGATGCTGCCACCGCCATGCTTCACTGTGGGGACTGTATTGGACAAGTGATGAGCAGTGCCTGGTTGTCTCCACACATACCGCTTAGAATTAAGGCCAAAAAGTTATATCTTGGTCTCATCAGACACCTGAAGGACTCTGAGATGGTGAGAAATAAGATTCTCTGGTCTGATGAGAGCTAAAATAACGAAGGAGTGGCTTCATAACAACTCTGTGACTGTTCATGAATGGCCCAGCCAGAGCCCTGACTTAAACCCAATTGAGCATCTCTGGAGAGACCTAAAAATGGCTGTCCACCAACGTTTACCATCCAACCTGACAGAACTGGAGAGGATCTACAAGGAGGAATGGCAGAGGATCCCCAAATCCAGGTGTGAAAGACTTG
>JANRMT010062817.1:12843541-12855623 GCA_026402145.1 Polypterus bichir lapradei | reverse complement strand
ATTTATGGCGGACGTTGTCGACCGTTATCGACCGTTATGACCGTTACGTGTAGAATTTCGAAATGAAACCTGCTTAACTTTTGTAAGTAAGCTGTAAGGAATGAGCCTGCCAAATTTCAGCTTTCTACCTACATGGGAAGTTGGAGAATTAGTGATGAGTCAGTCAGTCAGTCAGTCAGTCAGTGAGTGAGTGAGGGCTTTGCCTTTTATTATTATAGATGAGTGTCACAGCAAAGGGTCTGGATACTTAGGACCATGTGATATTTCAGTTTTTCTATTTTAATAAATCTGCAACAATTTCAAAAATTCTTTTTTTTGTCTGTCAATATGGGGTGCTGTGTGTAGATTAATGAGGGAAAAAATTAATTTAAATGATTTAAATGGCTGCAATATAAGAAAGAGTGAAAAATTGAAGGGGGTCTGAATACTTTCCGTACCCACTGTATATATATATATATATATATATTGTAGCCGTCGGAGTGTAAAGTGAGTTCAAGCACGGGTAAAACGAATGCTGAAAGAAATCTCTCAGTCCAAAAGTTTGTTTTAAAATATTTAGTGAAAATTCAAAGCAAGCAATCCACACAAGAATAAAGAAAAAACTTCTTACACATGTACAATAAAATACAAAAATAAAGGGGAAAAATGTATCTTCTTTAAACTTAGCTTTTCTTGTAAAATTTTAGTTGTTGCTATACTTAAAAGATTATTAACTCCTTCTGTACGCTTTAAACATACAGCGCAGCACTTTTGATTAAGTGCTTTGTCTTACATGTTTCTTAACACACAAAACACACACACAAGGTACGCAATGCTCAAAAGGTATGAAAGGCACGGTTTAAAACCATGTGCCCCCTACACCTTACACATGGCAAGGCTGATCATTATAGGAACCTCCTATAAATTATGCACTATCATTTAGTAAAACATTTATGATTCTTATGTAAATAGGAAATGGCTCTTACACACACACATATATATATCTATACTAATAAAAGGCAAAGCCCTCACTCACTCACTCACTCACTCACTCACTCACTCACTCACTCACTCACTGACTGACTCATCACTAATTCTCCAACTTCCCGTGTAGGTAGAAGGCTGAAATTTGGCAGGCTCATTCCTTACAGCTTACTTACAAAAGTTAAGCAGGTTTCATTTCGAAATTCTACACATAACGGTCATAACGGTCGATAACGCTCGACAACGTCCGCCATGTTGAACTTTCTTATTTATGGCCCCATCTTCACGAAATTTGGTAGGCGGCTTCCCTGCGCTAACCGAAACCGATGTACTTACTTATTTCGATGGTATGATGCCACTGTCAGCCGCCATATTGAACTTTCCAACGTCACCAATTTTCCAAGTTCCCGTGTAGGTAGAAGAATGACCCCGTCTTCACGAAATTTGGTAGGTGGCTTCCCTGCACTAACTAAAACCGATGTACGTACTTATTTCGGTGGTATGACGCCACTGTCGGCCGCCATATTGAATTTTCCAAACGTCACAAATTCTCCAACTTCCGGTGTAGGTAGAAGGCTGAAATTTGGCAGGCCCATTCCTTACAGCTTACTTACAAAAGTTAAGCAGGTTTCATTTCGAAATTCTACGCGTAATGGTCATAACGGTCAACGACGTCCGCCATATTGAACTTTCTTATTCATGGCCCCATCTTCACGAAATTTGGTAGGCGGCTTCCCTGCGCTAACCGAAACCAATGTACATACTTATTTCGGTGGTATGACGCCACTGTCAGCCACCATATTGAACTTTCCACGTCACTAATTCTCCAACTTCCCGTGTAGGTAGAAGGCTGAAATTTGGTACTTATTTCGGTGGTATGATGCCACTGTTGGCCGCCATATTAAACTTTTAACGGAAACCGATGTACGTACTTATTTCGTTGGTATGACACCACTGTTGGCCGCCATATTGAACTTTCCAACGTCACTAATTCTCAAACTTCCCGTGCGGGTAGAAGGCTGAAATTTAGCAGGCTCATTCCTTACAGCTTACTTACAAAAGTTTAGCAGGTTTCATTTAGAAATTCTACACGTAACGGTCATAACGGTCAACAACGTCCGCCATGTTGAACTTTCTTATTTACGGCCCCATCTTCACGAAATTTGGTAGGTGGCTTCCCTGAGCTAACCGAAACCAATGTACGTACTTATTTCGGTGGTATGACGCCACTGTCAGCCGCCATATTGAACTTTCCAACGTCACTAATTCTCCAACTTCCCGTGTAGGTAGAAGGCTGAAATTTGGCAGGCTCATTCCTTACAGCTTACTTACAAAAGTTAAGCAGGTTTCATTTCGAAATTCTACGCGTAATGGTCATAATGGTCAACAACGTCCGCCATGTTGAACTTTCTTATTTATGGCCCGATCTTCTCGAAATTTTATAGGCAGCTTCCTTGCACTAACCGAAACCAATGTACGTACTTATTTCGGTGGTATGATGCCACTGTCGGCCACCATATTGAACTTTTCAACAGTCTTTGTTACTTATGGGCCCATCTTCAAGAAATTTGGTACATGGGTTCCCAACGCTAACTGAATCCTACTTACGTACATATATACGTCCATAGCCTGCAGCTCAGTCACTGTGTGAGGTGGCGTTGGGTCCCCCATCCCAACGCCTCCCACATTGTTGGCTGCCTGCCTATATATGACCGTCCGTCGCTCCGGTCTCTACATTCCCTTCCTTGCTTCGCCACGGGATTCACGTCTCCCTACTGATAACTACAGCCTTATTGTTTAATCCATGGCTTCTCCGCTGTTTTATTGTTTGTTTATTACAATTATAGTTATTGTATAGGTATTTTAGACTTACTTTACATTGCTCAGGTACCCATTTCCTTTATCATTCCAACCCCCATTACCATGTCTATCGAGGTGATCACTATCGATTAAAGAACTGTTACTTACTGAGTGGTTTCCATGCCCGGAGATGGCACCTACCTTTTCCATTCTCTTTGTTACATATTGCATGGCCATATCAGGCTCACTCTTGATATCCGGAGGAACATTGTGTCTTATGTATTGAATGACTGGGACAGGTTCAAGGTGTGGACTGATGACGGTACAGGAGATAATTATACTACACAGGAGCACTATAAGAGTGAAATACTTAAGCCCTTCACCTATGGTTCTGCATATGAGTTGATGGCTGCCGCTGAATTGTTCAGTTGTCGCTTTCAAGTGTACCGAAATGGCCAAATATTTTACACCTTTCGACAACCGCCAATGCCTCTTAAACATCTTAGATTCACAGGTGACGATTTCAGTAGTGGACACTTTGATGTTTATGAGTGTTTAAACTCTCAAAAACTGGATGTGATTTTATCGATGAAACCGGTTGTGTGCTTACAATGCTTGACAGATGCCGAATGTCACTTCAACACAACAAATCCTGCAAATACTATCGTAATTGAAACAAACCATGAAACTCAAACCGATTATGACAGCAGCATTCCAAGCTGTAAGATTTGAGACAAGATTACTGTTCACATGGCCAACTGTAAGTTACATGCTCAAGAGTAAGCTCAGCGCACAGCTTGGTCATGTTACAACCGGAGGGCCGAACTGACAACATGGTATACAAAGAGATCCTTAACAAATAATTATTGGCATATTTTCCCTCAGTTTAAAAAGGTTAAATTTTCTTCTTAATAAAAATTTTAAGGCAGTACTTCGCCGCTGCGAAGCGCGGGTATTTTGCTAGTAGCCAAATATTTTACACCTTTGGAGAACCACCAATGCCTCTTAAACATCTTAGATTCACAGGTGACGATTTGAGTAGTGGACACTTTGATGTTTATGAATGTTTAATCTCTCAAAAGCTGGATGTGAAGTTATCAATGAAGCCGGTTGTATGCTTACAACGCTTGACAGATGCCAAATGTCACTTCAGTACAACAAGTCCTGCAAATACTAACGTAATTGAAACAAACCATGAAACTCAAACCGATTATGACAGCAGCAATCCAAGCTGTGAGAAAACAGTAAAAAGGAGGCGTGTCAGATGTCGTGGTACATTTTCTGATGCAGCTAGACGGAAACAACTTTGTGACGCTGCTGCCAAAAACTCGCAGAAAAATCCACAAGTTAATAGACACGCTGTCGCTAAATACTCACAGGCAAATCCACAAGTTCATAGAGACGCTGCCACTAAATACTCGCGGGCTAATCCACAAGTTCATAGAGACGCTGCCACTAAATACTCGCGGGCTAATCCACAAATTCGTAGAGACGCTGCTGCTAAATACTCGCAGGCTAATCCACAAGTTAATACCGGGAATGCCTGTTAAACATCTTAGATTTACGAGTAGCGATTTGGGTAGTGAACACTTCGATGAATGAAACCTTTACAACAGTTGACAAACACGGAATGTAACTTGAACACAACATGTCCTCCAAATACTAACCTGATTGAAATAAATAATGATAATCAAATCCTTGATGACAGCAACACTCATAACAGTGACAAAACAATTACATTGACAATCATGTTACGTTATTTTTAAAATGTTTTCTTTTCTTTTTCATAACTTCTTTAACACACTACTTCTCCGCTGCGAAGCGCGGGTATTCTGCTAGTATATATATATATGTATATGTTACTGGCAAAGTTTGAAATCTGGCATTCTATAGAATTCCTAGGCATTATATATAATGCCTAAAACTAGCCGGCAATGTATGAAACGATTCATATTTCACACATTTGCTAGAAATTCTATAGAATGCCAAATGAGAAATTGGCAAAGTATGAAATACATCTCCAATTCGTTTCGATTATCAAATGGCAAGGCACGCGCACCTCAGGCTTAGAATTTGTCAGTTGCATTTTGTGTTTTGTTCGGGAGTGTCAAAATACGCAATTTTACTTAAATTTGTTCAACAAAAAATTAGTTTTTTTACTGTGCTCCATGAAGGTGATTCGCGCAATATATTGGCAGTTGTAATGAGTGTGACAGAGGATGGTTTCTACTGACTTGGAACTTCTGAAGGAATTTTAAAACAAGTATATGCGAGATCACAATTCACTTTATGCCCTAAGAACTTGCTTAGAATTGAAGATATTCCTGACCATGAAATTCCTCTCCGGTCAGTTGCAATTGCTCAGTCCAGTGGAAGCGGCCAAGGATTCGTCAAATGTATGTGTAAAACAAAGTGCCAAAATATGAAACGTCTTTGCGTGAAAAATGTAATGAAATGTAATTCAAAATGTCATTCAAGCCTACCATGTTGCAACAAGTAGGTTAATTTTAATTTCTTATTTTTTATATGAAAATTTTGTTTCCCTTAATAAGAAAGGCATAAATTTTGTTTTGTACAACTTTCATTTTTCTTTACGTATTTTGAATAATTTTTTTTTAATGGCATTCTCATTATTTTTTTCAGAATAACATTTGTATTTTTGAGGAATGCACGTCATTTATATAATAGCCTTATCAGGACCTTTTTTCATACTTTGCCTAAATAGCATTTGTCATCTATAAAATGCCTAGGTATTATATACAATGCCTAGGGAAAGTGTGTAATAATTCTCATATTTCATACATTGCCTAAAAACGCCGGGCATTATATACAATGCCTAGGTGTTCTATAGAATGCCGGCTTTTCATACATAACTAGTAACATATATATATATATATATATATATAGGAGACCCGGGTTCGTCCTCCCTGCGTGGAATTTGCATGTTCTCCCCGTGTTTGTGTGGGTTTCCTCAGGGTGCTCCGGTTTCCTCCCACAGTCCAAAGACATGCAGGTTAGGTGGACTGGCGAGCCTAAATTGTCCCTAGTGTGTGCTTGGTGAGTGTGTGTGTGCACCCTGCAGTGGCCTGGCACCCTGCCCTGGGTTAGTTTCCTGCCTTGTGGCCTGTGTTGGCTGGGATTGGCTCCAGCAGACCCCCGTGACCCTGTAGTTAGGATATAGCGGATTGGATAATGACTGACTGACTATATATATATATATATATATATATACACAAGGGGGCATAGCCTCCAGCTCGCTTTGCTCGCCAACCCTGTATATATATTAATATTTCAAGTCAATCACAGTGCCATTGAAAATCGTTCCGTGTGCCACGCTTGGCACGCGTGCCATAGGTTGCCTATCCCTGCAGGCTTACACTATACTCTAGATGTGCTCAGACGGAGACTAAGAAAAGCGCTATATCAAGGTAAAAAAAATATTTATGGATGTGGTGAGAGAGGACATGCAGATGGTGGGTGTAACAGAGCAAGATGCAGAAGACAGGACAATATGGAAGAAGATGATCCGCTGTGGCAACCCCTAACAGGAGCAACCGAAAGAGGAAGAAGTAATCTAATCTAAACTCTAGGGATCCTTATTTTCATTGTGTACTTGAAGCACGATCAGCTATCTAACAAACCTTACAAACATCAGTGATCTTTAAGTGAACAAGCACTAAGAGGTGAGCCATGGCTAAGTTGAGTCCAAATCCCAACTCTTTCAAACCAGTCTGGCCGACTCGTAAAGTCAAATGTGTCTCCTGGAGCAAAATAACATGCAGTGGTTCCTGCTGCAGGTTTTTAAAAAACTGCAGACCTCTTAAAACCCGATCTCCATTCTTATTTAAACATAGTTTAACTTTTGCACAAAATAAATAGCTAGGTATACAAATTTGAACAACAAAGGAACAACATTTATTTATATAGCACGTTTTCATACAAATGAAGTAGCTCAAAGTGTGGATATGAATAAAGTTCAGAGACGATGAAACTGCACTATAAAATCATCAGCTGCTGCTATTATTGAGTTCCCATACCTTTCATTATGTCCTCTTCTTTGTTCAATCTTTGGGCTTTCTCCTTGTTATTTTCTTTATTAAAAGTGAAAGTTTGTCTTCATTTTCCTTTTCCTACCCCAGAGAATGAAGTGCTTATTCCTCAGAATCAGTCATCTTAACGTCACAGATGATTATGTGATTACTTTAAAACTCAGCTTTTACCTTCTAAAATAGTAACCAATACTTACTGCTGGCAGTTGTATCTGAGACATTCATTGTTAGTAATTTTAAAACCCTGGACCAGTGGACGTGTCATTTTGGGGTGTAATTTGATTTTCTTTTTTTAGCACTGAGCATACGGACAACATCAATGAACAAGTGTACTTAACACTAGTATGCACTGTAAGCAATGTAAGGCTGGCATTTAAAAGTCCATAATTGTAATATAGGCCAGCAACTGGGAGAAAATAAGCAATCGTAAAAGTTCTGCGCTCACTTCTCTTCTCAGCAAGCATCAAAACTCCAATCTAAACAGACATAAATAATCAAACAGGGGAGAATTCCAGTTGTCCAGTTGACTTGAACATGAACTTGAAGAATACTTTACATGTTGTTCAAATTGCATCTATTTAATTATTATGACTATGACAACTGGTAATGGGTGGCATGGTGGTAATGCTGCTACCCCCCAGTAAGGAGACCACAGTTTGGGCTCTAGGTCCTGCCTGCGTGGGGTCTGCATGTCCTCCCTGTGTCTGCATAGGTTTCCTCCCACAGTCCAAAGACTTGCAGGTTAGGTGGACTGGTGATCCCAAATTGTCTCAAGTTAGGTGCTTGGTGTGTTTGTGTTCACCCTGTGATGGACTGGCGCCCTGTCAAGTGTTTGTTCCTGTCTTGTGCCCTATACTAGCTGGGATAGTCTCCAGAAGAACCCTGCGACTCTGTTCAAGACTGAGCAAGTTAGACAATGACTGATAACTGGTAAATCTCTACCAGCTTTGGACACTTGCATTTAAGCATTTTATCCCCTTCTTTCTGGCTGATCCTATGAAGTTCCTTTCGATTGGATGAGAAGCGTCTGTAACTCGTTGACCTGAAAATTTGCTTCAAATTTTTATTTATAGTTTCCACCACATTTCAGGGGTCCTCCCTGCTGCATAGAGCTTCACGGACCATGGTTAAATTCCCTGCCTGTTTATGGTGTTCATTTGTGGGGGTTTACATTTCTCCCAGTTTGTCATTTCAATTTGCAGAATTCAGAAAGTATTCAGACCCCTTCACTTTCTGCACAATTTGTTGTGTTGTAGAGTTAATTTTGAATAAACACATTTGCCTTTTCTGCCCATCAATCTGCACCCAGTGGCCCAGTGAAAACATGCTTTCAGAAAGGTTTCTAAATTTATAAAAAATCAAAAACTGAAATCTTTAATTTCTATAAGTAATTCAGACCCTTAATTCACTGCTTTGTTGAGGCCCCTTTGGCAGCAATTCCAGCTTTGAGTATTCTTGGGTAAGTCTCCACAAGCTTTGCATGCCTGGATTTGAGCAGTGAATCCCATTTGTCCTGGCAGATCCTCTCAAGCTCCATTATTTTGGATGGGAAGCAACTGCAAACTGCCATCTTCAGGTCTCCCCACACACATTTCATGGGGTTTATGTTGGGTCTTTGGCTGGGCCACTCAAGGACACTCAGAAAGTTGTCACAAAGCCACTCCAGCGTTGTCTTGACAGTATGCTTCATGGTGTGTTGAAAGGCTTTTTACACCAGTCTGAGGTCATGTGCACTCTGGTCTTCAACAGTCATAGTGTTTGAAGTCCTAGCCAAACAGTTTTTGTCTCATCAGACCAGAAAATCTTCTCCCTCAATGCTCCTAAAGTTCCTTCAATAGCTTTTACCCAAAAGTCTTGCCACTCTACTGAAAACATTTGATTGATGAAGTGCTGCTGAGATGGTCCTCATTCCGACAGGTTCTCACATTTCAGCGGAGGACTTCTGAAGCTCTATTAGAGTGACCATTGGATTCTTGGTCACAACCTTGAACAAGGCCCTTCTTGCCCTGTTACTCACTTTGGTCAGACAGCCAACAACAGAAAGAATCCTGGTGGCTCCAAACATCTTCCATTTCACAATTATTGATCCACTGGGCTCCTCGCAACACTCAAATCTTTACAAAAGGGTTTGATACCCTTAACTTTTCTTTGCCTCATCACAATTTGGGCATGGAGGTCAACAGAGAGTTCCTTGGACTTCATGACAGGTGATGAGCACTACCTGGTCTTCACCAGACATAGTGCTTGGAATTCTGCCCAAAGAGATACGCGTAAGTGTTTTGTCTCATCAGACCAGAGAGTCTTCTCTCTTATGCTCTTAGAGCCCCTTCAATGCCTTTTACCCAACGGTTTAGCCACTCTACTGCAAACGTGATTGATGAAGTGCTGCTGAGATGGTTCTCGTTCCGACAGGTTCTCCCATTTCAGCAGAGGACTTCTCAAGCTCTATTAGAGTGACCATTGGATTCTTGGTCACAACCTTGAACAAGACCCTTCTTGCCTTATTACTCACTTTGGTCGGACAGCCAACAATAGAAAGAATCCTGCTGGCTCCAAACATCTTCCATTGCACGATTAGACCAGGCAGTCTTCTCCTTTATGCTCTTAGAGTCCCTTCAATGCCTTTTACTCAAAGGTCTAGCTGCTCAACGACAGACTGATGAGTGGTGTTGAGATGGCCGTCATTTTTGACAGGTTCTCCCATTTTAGTAGAGGACTTCTGAAGCTCTATTAGAGTGACCATTGGATTCTTGGTCACAACCCTGAAGAAGGTCCTTCTTGCCCTTGTTACTCACTTTGGCTGGATGGCCAACTCTAGTAAGAGTCCTGGAGGTTCCAATCTCCCATTTCACAGTTATTGATTCATTGGGCTCCTGGGAGCATTAAAAGCTTTACATATGGGTATGATACCCTTAACTTGATCTTTGCCTCACCACAGTTTTGGTCACGGACGTTGGTAGAGAGTCCCTTGGACTTTGTGACAGGTGATAAGCAGTGCCTGGCCTTCACCAGACATAATGCTTGGAGTTCTGCCCAAAGAGATAAGTTTTTTTGTCTCATCAGACTAGACAGTCTTCTCCCTTATGCTCTTAGTGTCCCTTCAATTCCTTTTACTCAAGGGTCTGGCCGCTCTGCGACAGTCATGTGATTGATGAAGTGCTGCTGAGATGGCCGTCATTTTCGACAGGTTCTCCCATTTCAGCAGAGGACTTCTGAAGCTCAATTAGAGTGACCAGTGGATTCTTGGTCACAACAATGAAGAAGGTCCTTCTTGCCCTAGTTACTCAATTTAGCCAGATGGCCAACTCTAATAAGAGTCCTGGAGGCTCCAAACATCTTCCATTTCACAATTATTGAGCCACTGAGCTGCTGGGAGCACTCAAATATTTACAAATGGGTTTAATACCCTTAACTTCATCTTTGCCACACCACAATTTTGGTCATGGACGTCGGCAGAGAATCCCTTTAACTTCATGATAGGTGATAAGCAGTGCCAGACATGATGCTTGGAGTTCTGCCCAAAGAGACAAGTATGTCTTATTAGACAAGATAGTCGTCTCCTTCATGCTTTTACCTCACCACAATTTTGGTCATGGAGGTCGACAAAGAGCTTAGACTTCATAGCTTGAACATGGAGTGTGAATTGTGGGATCTTTACATATGTGTCTTCCTAGACAATGTCCAGCCAATTCAGTTTGCCACAGGTGGACTCCAGTCAAGTTCTGGACACATCTCAAGGCGAATTAAAGCAAACAGGATACACCTGACCACAATTTGGAATGCAACGGCAAAGGGTCTGAAATACTTCTAGGACTGAGAGATTTCAGCGTTTTTAATAAATTTACAAACTATTCACTTTGCCATTATTGCGCCTTAAATGATGGGCAAACATGACAAATGTATTCATTTCAAATCTACAACACCACAAAAGTATACAGAGTCTGAATATTTTCTGAATCCATTGTGCCTATAATTTACACCAAGCCTCAGGCATCACTTAGGTAGGGAAGCAAAAAAGTGCTTAGCCAGTAAATCATTTTAACGAAAAGTAAGAAAAAAAAAATGAACTCAATTATTTAGTGCATAATCAAAAGCAATATTCGTTTTTTTCTGATTGCATAATGAATTTTCCTTCAAACTGAAGGGAAAAAAATGTTATTGGAGACGTAGCTTTATCTTGCTTGCTATTAATTTTTTTGTAGATAATAAGAAGCCCTGGACTATTGTAACACAAGGCACAGTGACATTGTATCCCGCTGACAGCTGTGGAAAGTTTGTCTTTTCCTTAATTGCCAGTCTTTGCATCAAACAGAAATGAAGTGATTAGGATGATGCCAGTTACACTATATCTTGGTTATAAAATGACTAATTTGCAAATGTCACCATTACATCAAAAACAAGTTGGCCTTTATGTAAAGAAAGCAACGAGAAATTATATATAATAATCAACAAAGAGAATAGGCTGACAGAACATAGGATAAATATAATAGCAGAATCTTCCCAATAAAATACCGCATTCGTGCAATTCTACTTCAGCTCTTGAAGCCCGACTTACAGTACTTTTGGTTGGCTTTGAGAGAGCAGATAAATAAAAATGCATGACCTAAATTGAAGATGGTATTCATTAAGTTGCAGCTAAGATGGCACATTTTTTGGATGCTTTGGGTTAACGTAATAAAGCAGCCATACCACATGCAATTCAGCAGAGGTCCTACAGCTGAAGCTCAGCACATTCGGGCCTGGCCAGTACTTGGTTGGGAGACCATCTAAGACAAGCTTAGGGTTGCTGCTAGAAGAAGAGTTGGTGAGGCCAGCAGGGGGCGCTTACCTTGTGATCTAAGTGTGGATTCCAATGCTCCAGGGGACACCTGTGCTGTAAAAATGGTGCAGTCATTCGGAGGAGATGTAAAACCGAGGTCCTAACTTTCTGTGGTCTTAAAAGATCTAAGGCATCCTTCGTAAAGAGTAGGGTGTATTCTGATGTTCTGGCTAAACTGACCCCCACGGCCTAGTCATTCTGGGCCCCTAATCATTCCCTGTCTCTAACTGGCTACCATCTCTCATCCTTTCACCACCTAATAATGTGTGGTGAGTGAACAGGTGCGAAAACAGCTGCCGTCTCATCATCCAGGTGGGTGCCACACATTAGTGGTGGTTGAAGTGGCTCCCCAGTCAATGAAGCATTTTGAGTAGTGAGGAAAGTGCTAAAAAAAGAATTATTATTATTATTATTATTATTATTATTATTATTATTATTATTATTATTATTA